>CM052442.1:19667536-19749588 GCA_028533085.1 Varecia variegata
TTATGTGCTCACACCTCAGCTGCCAGGCAGCTGGGAAAGCAAATACCTTCATGTTCATCTTAGAAACACTCGCCACGTAAATCACTTTTCCCACGTTGGAATATAAATGATGGCTTACCTTTCGGGATGTTTATATTTGAATGAAGCAGCAAGTTTTCATCACACATTTTGACCTCACAGATATTTCGACTCCTTCTGTTTCCGAATTTCTTTCATAAATGAATAAAAACACATCAAATTCAAAAAAAAAAAAAAAGTATCTCTCTTTTTGTCTCTCTACCTACGCGCGCGCGCACACACACACACACACACACAGACACACACAAACTGGAAGGTTATCTATCAGTGATGGAATATAGGTGATTTTCATTTTCTTTATATCTTGCTGAGTTTTTTTCCCCCAAATTTTGTACAGTTACCTCGTGTTACTTTCTAATAGCCCCAAATAATGTTTTCTGAAATTCAATTTCACATAAATGATTTTATTTTACTTATTTTCCATCCATAACATGGTGCAAGAGAGCTCCGCCCGAGGTTGCTGTGGGGTTTGATGTCCGTCGCTCTCGTTTTCTGGCATTATCCTGAGGAAATGGAGGCCCAGAGCTGCCAGTGGCTCCTGAGGCCAGGCAGCCTGCACTCTGGCAGAGCAAGAATTCCACGCCAGCTTCTCTTAAACTAGTGGGTGTCGAACACCGTGCCTGGCCCAGTCATATCTGGGGTCTGGGAATCAGGATTCTGATCTACAGCCGGCCCTTAAACTGTGACCCTTGTGCCCTAAGAGGCCAAGGTCAGCCAAGAGAAGACAGCTGGTTTGGAGGAAAGGTTGGGCCTCTCACCTCTGGCCCTGGACCCGTCACCTCCCCTCTCCTTGCAGTGCAGCTGAGCCCTCCCTCACTGGCTGGCCGGTCATCTGTCCCCCTGCAGGTGACCATCGAGGTGGAGATGGACCTGTTGGCCAAGCCCAGCGATCGCTGGCCCCAGGCTGCTCCTAGCTGGCTGCCCAGCAAGGAGCTCTTCTGGGCTCTCTTCTGGGGCTACCTGGAAGGCAAGAAAGGGGGCACCGGTCTCAAGGGCAGAGCCCCAAGGGAAGACGAGGAAGAGGAGGAAGAAGAGGATTACCCTGCAGAGTACAGCGAGGGTGAGGACCAGGAGGGCAGTGATGAGGAAGATGAGGAAGATGAGGAGGAGGAACCTTGGTCCAGTGGGGCCACAGACAGCTGGGACCAGGGCTGACTGGCCCCCGGGGACTGGGCCTTCAAGGAGTCGGACAGCTACGGTGAGTGTCCCCATCTTGGCATCCCCAGGCTGCCGGCCCTGTAGGTCCTGAATGGAAATGGGAGTGGGGGAGAGGGCTGAGGCTTCCCAGGCAGGAGCGGCTGGGGAGGCCAGGAGCTTGGGCCCTGTTCCAACACCATCATCAGCTCAAAAGTAACACTTCCAAAAGCTTGCAAAGTTTTAATTCCCCCCTGCCCCCCCCCCAAACAAAATTTGACCCTCACAACAGCCCTGAGATCCGGTAAGCCAAAGACATCTGTTAATAGTGTATTTATTCATATCTATGGGTTTCCAGCAAACTGAGAAATGTTATAATCCCACCACTCACAACTGACTTTATTTTCAGATTGTGTGGGTTTGAATCCTGGCTTTGCTGCTTACCAGCTCAGTGACCTTGGGCAAGTTACTTAACTTCTCTGTATCTCAGTTCCTTTCTCTGTAATACGGGGAATGATACAATCTTTACTACGTGGGTTCCTTGTAGAGAATACTTTGTATATTATTATGGTTCAGGTTTTTCTCTGGGTGCAGACGAGTTTTATGCAGTTGCAGCCGTTTTCCCCAGGTCCCTGGGGCCTTATCATTGGACCGTGGTGCCTGTGAGTAAGACTGAGTTGTAACAGGCTCGTCAGAATAATGTAAGCTAATAGAAAATTTCCATGACTTTCAGCTCTTCTCCCATTGATTTTCCTTAAACTCTTGGTGCCAGCCTGCTCGGGCCTGCCTGGGAAGTGAGGAGAGAATCAGCTGTGTCAGTATTTTGGGGTTCCTGAGACCCAGAGAGCACTGGGTCTCAGGTCCTGCACAGCGGAGGACAGTGGGCCCAGCCATGGTGTATTTCAGTGCCCTCAGTTCAGGAGTGGGTCCCTGATGTGGGCAGCAGGGAAATTCTTAAATATCTCCAGTGCCGGGGAAGTATTGTCACCCCTGGTTTTGAATGACATAAGAACTATAGCTCAGATATAGAGGGAGACTTCCTCGAGGTCACACTGGCAGTGGTCAGGTGGCTACCAGCCCCAGATATCTTTTCCTCTTCATTGCTGTGTTTGTACAGAGCAGGTGGTGGCTGGGGGTTGTGCTGTCTCCATAGGGCTACTTGATACACTTGCACAGGTTGTTCACTGCACAAGGGTACCCAGCTGAGGGAGCAGGTGGGGGCTGAACTCCAGCTCATGCTTCATCCACTAGGCTGGGAGCCCTGGCATGGGCTGCATCTACTCAAGGAAGGGGTGCCTTTTTCTAATTTGCACCCATGTGTGCTGTGGGCTGTGTTCACTCACCCCCAGCTCCCTGCTTTGCCCCAGACTATGAGCCTCAGGAGCAGTGGAGCCCCTGGTCTCCCTGCAGTAGGGGCTGCAGCAGCGGCAGCCAGTGGAGGACTCGGCCCTGTGGCTACACCTGCACTGCCACCAAGTCCTGTGCCTGCAACCTGCCCCCCTGTCCTGGTGAGACGAGTCCCGGCCCTGCATAGAAGTGGCTGGTGTGGCTTAGACGCAGGGCTTGGTCCTCTGGGCATGTGGGCATGTACCCTTGTACAAGGGGTGGGCTTGGGAGAGGGGATGCAGGAAGCTCACAAACATGGTGGTCCTGCCTCATCCCAGGCCTGCCCCAGCTGCTGTGGGCACCGAGAGCCTAGTGAGGGCTGGGCTTCCCCAACAGGAGCACAGAGGCGCCCTGGGGCACCACCAGCCTGGCCTCCTCTCTTCCCAAAGGCACCGAGGACGAGGACACCTTGGGTTTCCCCAGTGAGGGTTGGCAGCCCCTGGCCCACAATGCTACAGACATGCTTGGCCCAGGTCAGTGGGGGAGTAGGCCTTGCCCCTGGGAGTTTGGGGGGAAACCTCTCTTGGGAGGGTGGAGCAGAGATAACATCTTCCAGCTGGGAGCCCCAGCATTTCTGAGCCAGGCCCATTGGCCTTTCCCAGCCTGATACTCCTACGGAGAAGAAGGTCTTGATGGGAGCCACAGAGCTTAGAGATCATCCGGTGGGACACATCCTCCCTGGCAGCAGGATGGGGTGGGGACACTCTGACTTCCACTCCTTGTTCACTCTTTGTCTGGGGAGGGGAATGTGATGCTGTCAGAAATGGGTCAGGGCCAGAACTCCAGGACTGCTCCTTCCAGGCAGCTGGGAGTGGGCCGTGCTTCCCCTGGCACCCTCCGAGCCCATGTCTCTTGGTCTCACTTGCACCCTGCAAGGAAGGCAGGCGCTGCTGGTCTCCCCACCTTGTGGATGAGGCTTGTGCTCAGCACCGTGGACGCCTGCTGAGCCTGTGTCATGCACCTGGCAGTGTGCTGGGGTGGGGGATTCCCTGGGGACGAGGCCTGGCACCTGCCCCAGAGGTAGAGGGACACACATAACCCGCATGAGCCCTGCAAAGAGGGCCCTGCAGGTCTGGGAGCACAGAGGAAAGAGCAATTTGGGGTTTTTGTGGGCAGAATCAGGGAAATCACATTTCCCCAGGTAGAGAGAGGGGAGGAGGGCAGCATAGACAGAGGGAGCCGCAGGAGGCCCTGAGCCGGAGGAGTGACTCACCCAGGGTCAGATGGCTTGAGAAAGGCAGAGAAAAGCAAGAACCCAATGGGTCAGTGGTTAAAATATTGAAACACTTTCTCACCAGTTGGCTAAGAACTGCTGAACCTGTCCCACCCACCCTAGCTGTTTCCCACCATTCAGCGCCTAAAGAGATGACACCTGGCACAGCAGAAGGCCTCCGGGCCCGCTCCAGCCCTTTGGCCGTGTTCCCTTCTGAGTGACAGCTTCTTGCTTTGGGTTGCCTGGGTGGTGTGGGGTAGCTTTTATCTGCCCCAGTTTGGTATGGGTCTTTCCACGCCTGCCCTTAAGGCCCTACCAAGCCACACCTTTGCACCAGCTGGGGCCTGGGCCTTCTCTCCCCAAGCGCTAGCCCGTGGTCAGCCCCCACCCCACCACGGGGCTGGCCGGCTCCCTGACCGGCTTCCCTCCTGCACTTCTCTGCCTCTGCAGATGTGGATGGCTGTGAGAAGTGGCTGCACTGCAAAAGCGACTTCTTAGCCAAGTACCTGAGCCAGATGCTGCGGGACCTGCCCAGCTGCCCGTGTGCGTACCCGCTGGAGGCCGGGAAAAGTGCCATGAGCCTGCAGGATGAGCACCAGGGCCGCAGCTTCCAGTGGAGGGACGCCAGTGGCCCTCGAGAGCGCCTGGACATTTTCCAGCCCACAGCGTGCTTCTGCCTGCGCTCCCTGCTGTCGGTGGAGAGCAGCACGCTGGCCGCCCAGCACTGCTGCTATGATGAGGGCAGCCGGCTACTGACCCCCGGCAAGGGCGCTGGAGTGCCTGACCTCGTCAGCACCGACTTCTCACCTGAGCTGCACTTCGAGGTGGACACACTGCCGTGGATCCTGTGTAAGGGGGACTGGAGCCGCTACCATGCTGTGCGGCCCCTCAACAACAGCCGGGCCTGCGCCGACAACCCGCCGAGCTGGAGTACCTGGCCCTGTTGCAGGAGGCCAAGGAGTACTGATGAGGGGGCTGCTGGGCAGAGACTGCAGGGAGAGCTTTCCTTGCAGGCCCTCTCACCCCTGCCCCTGCCCAGGCCCGGTGAGAGCAAGGGCTCACGCAGTGAGGCTGGGCTGGTGCTATCTGCCCTCTGCCTGTGACCGCAAGGCAGGTCAGGGCCTCAGGTGTTGCAGTGGGGTTGGGCAGAAGGTTCAAGGGGGTATAGGGCCCAGGATGAGGGGAGGGAGCCCAGCCCCCAAGGCCCCTGGGGCTGCACTAGAAATGCTTGTGCACTCTGTTGGCAGGGCCTTCCTCTCCTGCCTGCTGGGAGATGTCGTCCCAGGCTGGCCACACATTTTTCTCCCTCTCCTTCAGAGCCAGGCTCCTTTGCCCTGGCTCTGCACACAGGACACGTCCTGATTCCCAGGACCTGCCTGAATTGCTCAGCCGAGGAGGGGCAGGGGGACGATAGGACAGTCAGTCCTCATCATTACAGCTGCCCTCTGCTGGGCTGACATCCACCCTGTGGCCACCGCTCCCCATCTCCAGGTGGTACACGTACCCCTCTTGCCCACGCCCTGCCAGCAGCCACTGCACAGGAGGCTTGTCCTCAGCCCCAAGCCACCCTTCTGGTGGGCACCGTGACAGCTGGGGTGAGGCTGACTCCAGGCAGGGAGTGGGTCGGCAGTTCTGGTCCCTTTCCTTTGTTCAGGCCCCTCTGTTCTGCCCAGATGGTAGGAATGTGTGGGGCTGGGAGCTGGCTTGGCCCTGAGTGGGAAGGTTGCCACTTGTCACAGCAGGCGGGCTCAGAACCGGCTCGGGATGGTGTGTCATGCACCTGTAGTGATGGTCGCCCAGCTCTGTGGAGGGAAAATGCTGATTTGTAGCATTTGGGCAACCTTTGTGTTGTAAATACTCCCAGCAATGGCCCATTTCAACCTCCCAACATCACCGAATGCACTGAACTCAGAATTCGGAAGAGACACGCATAATCTGTTCTCCCAGCACACCTCGTGCCTCTTCTCTGCCTTCCCTCATCCCCAAGCCATACTTCCTTGCCTTCTGTGGGGTTGAAATGTTGAAGTCCCAACTGTCCCTGTTCACAAAAGCCACCAAAGGTAGGGGACTTCAGTCCTAGCTCCTAGACAGCCACCCTGAAGCTCTCTGGGATCCTCAGCAATAAAGCACTTTATTTTCAAATTCTGCCTGATGAAGAATTTTGGACCCTGGCAGTACAAGGAGCCTTTGCTTACGGCCCAAGTCAAGAGTCGAGCCCCCATAAATTGTGTTTGTAGTTTACCTAACCCACAGCAAGCTGCTTTTCTTTTCCTGAACCGGCTGGGCAGACAGAGCTCTTGGGATGCCCGGATTAGACTGTGAACATCAGTTGTCCCTGATCTACGGGCTGCCAAGGAGCTGGCTGGACCTCAGAGGCACGTTCCCTCCGAACTTCGGTCAGAGAAGTAAATTGCATTTACTCCACAGGGAAGTGGCCCCAGTTCTCAAGTAACTTGCTACGAGGGGGTCTGATGCAGAGTCGCCCAAAGGACTGCACCTACGAGGTGAGAGGTGGACCTGTGCTCTGTCTTGGTCGGTACCTTTACCAGATACTCCACTGTCACTCTCGACATTGGGGAAGGACAGAGATGTCAGGAAGTAGAGTGAAGGCAGGCATGTCCAGAGCCACCACCTGGCGCTCAGAGAACCACGTTTCCAATTACGATCACATCTAAAAGTAAGTTTATTAGTCTGGTCCCGGGCCACAGTCTAAAAATACTCTAGTGCAACTAGAATATTATAGGGTCAGAGAGAGCAGGATCGAGGGTCACCAGATGGGAGCCACGTTCACTCTCATTCTCTTGTTTTAGGAATTCAATAAGATTAGCACAGGCATTTTAATTATATTTTTTTAGCAGAAACTTCTTTTAAATACCAAGATAAGAGTCATCCCAGTGTCTATTTTCACAGGAACTGCTAATTCCCCTTTCTAATATTGCTTACCTTGGACTTAAACACAACATTTACTCTACACCCAACTCTCCATTACCCAGACCGAATCTAGCCAGCCCCATTTTACGTCTGTAATGTTAGTGACACACTAAATTACTACCATGTCAGGCCACACATGAGATAAACTAAAGAAAAGGGGCTGGGAGGTCAGCTATGAAATAGTGTTTAGCCAAGCCATGCAAAAGAGAAAGTGACACTGTGCAGGTGGCAGCAGGCTTAAGGAACACCTGTGTGTGAGAAGGAGCACAAATGAAGGGGGTCGCTGAACCAGGTAAAGAGGGATTTTAGGAGCAGCTGGTCTCAGAGCCAGGAGGAAGCCCATGAAATCAGAGAGGGCCCCTCCATTCTGGTCCGGTCATGTCACTGGCTTGACTACTGTTCTTCCCGTCCCGAACACCAGGAGCCCATCGGTGGCCAAGAATCCAGATGAATACCACCGTCTATTTCCACCTTAACAGCCGTCCCAGCCACCGAGGTGGTTTTACCCAATTTCCACCCCTCCCCTCTGGTTTGCCTCATAAAGGCCCCTGGGCTAGGCAAGACTGGTCAAATTGAGTTCTTACTAGGGTTTATTTTTTATTTTATTATTATTTTTTTGAGACAGAGTCTCACTCTGTTGCCTAGCTCACAGCAACCTCAGACTCCTGGGCTCAAGCAATCCTTCTGCCTCAGCCTCCCGAGTAGCTGGGACTACAGGCATGCGCCACCATGCCTGGCTAATTTTTTCTATATATATTTTTAGTTGTCCATGTAATTTCTTTCTATTTTTAGTACAGACAGGGTCTCGCTCTTGCTCAGGCTGGTCTCGAACTCCTGAGCTCAAACAATCTGCCCGCCTCGGCCTCCCAGAGTGCTAGGATTACAGGCATGAGCCACCGCGCCCGGCCTCTTACTAGGGTTTAAAATAACCCACAGTACAGAGCCTGCTGACTTTTGTCTCCTGGAAGACAGCATGTTTCAGATCCTTTGCCCCATTATTCACAAGGGGAACCCAAATGTGCTTCCTTGGCTCTTCTGTTACAATGAGATTGTCTTAGTATGTTAAGGTACTTCTCAGAATGCATCTCTAATATCAGAATCCCCTGGGATATTTATTAAAATATGTTTGTAGGTCACATCCCACACCTACTGAGTTAAGATTCCCTAGGAGTGGAGTCTACTATTCTGCAACAGGTTCTCCCAAGTGGTTCCTAGGCATGGAGAACCCTTGGCCTATAATTTGCCATTTATACTAAAATTAACCAACTGTTCAAAATATCAATTCTGGCTTAAGAGAAAACACTTGGGCTTTCGAGTCCAAAGTCAGCAGGCACCACTTGCTAAGTGACACCAGGTGCCAGTGCTTCTACATCATCTCAAATGCTCTCATCTCAGATGGTACCTATAATACCCATTATACCGGTAAGGAAATTTGCCCAATTTGTTGGTAAGTGGAAAATTTATCATTCAAATCCAAGTCCAACCAAGTCCATGGTTTTATTTTTAGCTACACCATTCTTTTTGGCCTCCGACGGCTGAAATAGCAGTGGGAAGAATTCCATAGCCATCAGTACTGGGGACGTTCCTGCTACTGAGTATATCGTGCGGCAGGCACTTAGCCCAGCGCTTTGGTTTTTACTGGAGTGTTTGTAATCTATACTTCAGATTTTTTGCTGAATATTCTGGAACAGGTAACTTTCCAGCCCAGCCAGGTGTGAAAGGGCTCCAGTTTTTTGAATGGTCTCGGATTTAGGAGGAGGCCGTGTTAGGAGGGTCCCATTGATTTGATTTACATGAGTCCAGGTTCTTCATCAAAAGGCATTGTTTTGCATCCTTAGGAGGCAAGGGTAATGCTGAATTAGATGTGAATAGTTCAGCACTCTTCTGAGTAATTCAAGCCAAAGATGGCTTGGGGGCAAGGGCGGGGGGGGGGGGGGTGTCTAAACGATTCAGGGCGGAACTCTGATTTTCTGCTTTAACTACAAAGTTTTGGCCAAGTCATGTTGGTAGGATTGGCATGCAGGCCTCGCTGCCACCTAATAAAACAGGCAAAAATAGATTAAGGAAATAGCTGTAGCGGCAGGAAGTAGAGGGACTGGCTTAGAAGGCACTGACTTGCTGGAGTGCAGGAAGCCAGGACAAGGCTTGTCCAGGCAAGTGACTGTGTTCAGGCAGTTACCTCGTCCTGCAGTGTGGCAGTCTAACTCCACTAGAATGATCCCCAACACTTGCCATATGGTCAGTGCTCAGCAAACTTAATAGTACCAGGCATTTGTGTTCAGGCAGTTACCTTGTCCTGCAGTGTGGCAGTCTAACTCCACTAGAATGATCCCCAACACTTGCCATATGGTCAGTGCTTAGCAAACTTAATAGTACCAGGCATTTAAAAATAGTCCAAGGAGCCAGGCGTGGTGGCTCACGCCTGTAATCCCAGTAATGGGAGGCTGAAGTGGGAGGATCAACGGAGGCCAATGTTGAAGACCAGCCTGGGCAACAGCAGAACCATGTCTCTAAAAAAAAAACCTCAAAGGACATTGATGTTATCTTTTTCTGGGAGTAGTAAGAGCCTAGAATTTTCTACTCCGGGAAGGATACTTAATACACTAGAAATGTGGCAGCTTCTCTTTATGGGGATGTATGCAGTAAGGCAGCAAACACAGTGGTTCAGACTTGAGCATAGGCTGTGTAGTTAGTCCTTGTTCCCAATTCCCAACTCTGCTTTGTATCAGTTGTTACATCTGGGATATGTTAAGAAATCCAAGGCTTATCTATTTATTTAAAGCAAAAATTTTTTACGAGGGCATTATATCTAACAATATTTAAAAGAAAAAAGAAATCCAAGGTTTTCTTTTTTTTTGAGATGGGGTCTCGCTCTGCTCCCCAGGAGTATGGTGGTACAATCATAGCTCACTGCAGACTTGAACTCTGGGATCAAGTGATCTTCCTGCCTCAGCCTTCCAAGTACCTAAGACAGGCATGAGCTACATAACAGCTCAGTAAATAGAAGCCACCACAAGTTAGGAATCTCCATCTTTCCCCATCTCAGACCAGCACCTGATAATCTCTCTTTGTAAGTGCATAAAAGACCGTGTAAAGTGGAAAACCCAGGATAGGGCCTCCACCAGCAACAGTATTGGTTAGTTAGTACTGTTTACCCCAGAGCACCAACCCTCCCCTACTTTTACAGTAAGAAAGGAGACTAACTCAGGAATGCCTGGTAGTGAGAAACAGGCTCCCTTCCTGCCTCTTAATTACCTACACTCACCCAGAATAGAGAGACCGTCCAACCCATCCTGTTTCTTGGAAATCAAAACCTTCAAGGGAATTCTGAATACCAGCCACCCAATCAGCACAGGATCCACACATGCATGTTTTTTAAATTAGGTTTATTTAGCGTATGTACACATAAAAGAAATTGCCCTCTGATCCCACCCAGCAGAAAACATGCACAAACCCAAGGTATATTTGTGGAGGGAAGGGGCTCCGGCCCCAAGTTAGCGGCTGGGATGGTGCAATCCTGTGAGTCACAAGCCCCAGTCGGGCAAGGACTGAAGTGTTGGGCAGGCCAAAGCCCCCTGCTGCTAGCCCTAAAATAAGCGTGCACCATAGCCAAAGGTCTGTTTGATGCCCTCAAAGTAGTACCGCTGCCAGCCCTGCCGCGTCCGCTCTTCCTCAGGAGCAGGGATGCCTCGGCCTTCCATGCACAGCTCAGTCTCTCCATTCTTATCAATGAAGGTCAAGGTGATGGTGGCAAAGTGCCCTGGGGAAAGGCAGAGGGGGGAGCGGTTTCAGATTCAGGGTTTCCATCTGGGGTTAAGACTAGGGCAAAAAGAAAAACTGGGGGTAATGGCAATAAACCAATATGCTTGCTTACCCTCTGGCCAAGATTTAAACCTCCACTTCATCACGATATGTTTCTCAGGTACCTAAAAATAACCAAAGAGCTCAGTCTATACTACAGACTTACAACATATCCAATCCCAGCTAGGACTAGCCATGTGCCCTTTCTACAGAGTCTGTCATCTGTGCAATATTACTTACAAGAGAATTCAAATCACACCATTCTTTTGAAAATCAAAACATGGTTTTATTAACAAAAGAGTTTAAAGCCTTAAATTTCACCTACAGGGCTGAGAAAAGGAGAAATGCCACTCATCTGACCAGAGAGGGATACAACCTGGGTCCAGGGCCAGCAGATACTCACCAGATCAGTAAATTCCCCGGAGACATTGCCATCTACCATCTGAAACTTCCCACCTTTGTCTGCTTCTAACATTGCGGGAGCATGGGTAAAGGCCTGTACTAGCTGTAAGTGGGGGAAAAAAGGCAGGGAGAAAATAACATGGTTCTCAGTTGGACCCAGGGACAAATGCCGGCTGAAGCCTGAATGCCTCAACTCTCCTTTCCAAAGATGCCGCTCTGCCCAGTGGGTCTCCCTCTACTCTCTTCCATTACAGATCAGCAATTCTTTCTTAACCCACGATGCCATGACCTGGGACCCATTTTTCTAACAAGATTGATTCAGTGGGTCCCACTTACATGACCCAAAACTAGAATAGAAGGGAAAAAAAAAGAGAAGGAGGGAAAATCCACTTTAATGAGTGGGTTGAACAAGGTTGTTTATCTTGTGCCTCTACTTACACCAGGAATGCCTCGTGGTTCCAGTCATCAGTACCTCCCCTGCACGACGCTGAGGGGGTGTGCCCATAACCTAAGTCACCTAGAATAGCAGATGGTGTGCGGCCTGAAGGGTAAGATCTTACTTACCTCTTGGGTGGTTAACACTCTATAGAGCTCCTCTGGTGATGTCAAGAAGGTTTCTCTAAGGGTGATCTTACAAGTGGGGATTTTGACACCAACAGGTCTGGCCTGGGTTTTTGAAGGGACAGCCTTAGCCTGTGAAAAAGGCAGTGAAAATAGACAGTTTAGAGTAATGGTACAATCTCAACCAACATGGCTTCAGGGACAGATCTACCAGTCATTCTCACAAAAATTTTCACCTCCAACCACTCTAGGAGGAAGACTCTTATTCTCATTTCTATGCTTAAATAGCTAGCGCAATTTTCTCCCCACTTTCAGAATATCCTTCACTGTGCTGACAAAAAACAACAAGGCTCCAAACCAAGTGCTGAGCCTGAATCCCCCAAGTTCCATCTCTAGATAAAACATCTGTGCACCCTGCAAATGGGAGATTAATTTATTGATGACTGAAGTCTAACCCTTGATAACTTGATTAGAGCTCTAATATCAAAGTGAAATATCAACACCTCAGTGAGACGTTAATACTGAAGACTTATGTAAGTGAAGACCATCCTGTGTTAATGCAATCAAGAGACTTTGAGATTCCCAATGGCTTTTATTTGCTCTGGGGTCTACTAAAAATGAATAAAAACCAGGTTGAAGATGGGTAGACAACTATATATTGCAGACTCTAAAAAAAGCACCATGAGCAGATCATAGACTGCTCTGGCTTAGAAGTTAGGATCAGCAAGGAGATGAGATGTGGAACTAAGGAGGCAGTATCTCAACTCCCTTTGCAGGCAGCCTCCCACCCCATCACCATTTACCTTGCGCTCCTCAGTTTTCAGTGCTGGGTGCCCCATCGGGTCTACTGACTCTCCATTCACTGTAGGTAAGATCATGCCCTGGGTGAACTCTGAAAAGATAAAAAGCCCGGCTCATGAAAGTTCTTTCTTAGCAGCTGAGATCTGGAGCTTCATTACAGCTTGGCAAACACAGCCACCTTAACCCAAAATGAGGTTATGACCAGAAAAGGAAAAACTATGTTATTTTACACCTTTACCTTTGGTCTATGCCAGACAGGTAGCTGAGTGTATGCTACCGACTGTAATTTTGTTCACTGGGATTATTTTAAAAAGCTTACACTTAAACCCCTAACTCAACTGGAAGCATTACAACTTGTTAAATACATGTGAAGTCTACAATGGAAAAGAGCCAGTGAATGAAGTGGCACTTTGACACTTCAAGAGTGAGTACCCTACCCAATGCTTGTGGATGCCATGTTTAGTGCCTTCCCTCCACTCTTCCTTACCTCTGTAAAACACCACACCTAGTTATAGCACTGGAGGACTGGTCCCCCCGTCTCCCACAAAAGGTTATTACCTTCTATGCTGGTTCCCTTTCACGGTCATTATGTATACTCAAACACCAAGATCAGAATAAACTGGCAGAAACGGAATCCCAGGGGATAGCTGAAGTGATCTCTACTTTAACCATCTAAATGTCCCTGGAGAATGCATAGTAGCAAAGATAGCCTAGGCTAGGCACAGTGGCTCACGCCTGTAATCCCAGCACTTTGTTAGGCTGAGGTGGAAGGACTGCTTGAGGCCAGGAGTTCAAGACCAGCCTGGACAAGATAGTGAGACCCTGTATCTAGAAAAATATTAGCTGGGTGTGGTGGTGCACACCTTTAGTACTAGCTGCTCCAGAGGCTGAAGCAGGAGGATCACTTGAAACCAGGAGTTTGAGGCTGCAGTGAGCTATGATGATGCCACCGCAACTGTCACTGCAGTTCATCCCGGGTGACAGAGCAAGATTCTGTCTTTAAAAAAAAGAAATCAAGAAAAGACAACAAGACAGTACAGGACTCTATTCAAGTAATAAATCTGGGGATGCCAAGTCTTTAGATAGATCAGCACTGCCCAGTAGAAACACAGAGCTGGGCACAGTGGCTTGTACTTGTAATCCCAGATGCTAACTGCTAAGATGGATGGATCACTTGAGCTCAGGAGTTTGAGACTGTAATGAGCTATGATTGTGCCACTGTACTTCAG
This sequence comes from Varecia variegata, assembly GCA_028533085.1. NCBI lineage: Eukaryota > Metazoa > Chordata > Mammalia > Primates > Lemuridae > Varecia > Varecia variegata. Next base: position 19,681,073 of record CM052442.1, read on the forward strand.
CCTGGGTAATGGAGTAAGACTCTAACTCAAAAACGAAGGAAAGGAAGGAAGGAAAAGAAATATAATGTGATCTTAAATATAATAATGTAATTTTAAATTTTCTAGTAGCCACATTAAAAAGTTAAATGAAGCTGGGTGCAGTGGCATAAACCTATAATCCCAGCTACTCAGGAGGCAGAGGTGGGAGGACTGCTTGAGGCCAACAGTTTGAGAACAGCCAGGACAACACAGCAAGACCTCATCTCAAAAAAAAAAAAAAAAAAAAAAAAGGTGAAATTAATTTTAATAGTACATTTTAACCTAATACATCCAAACTATCATTTGAACATGTTATCAATACTAAAAAAGTATTAGTATCTCACAGTGGTTTTTTTGTACCAAGTCAGCAAATCCATTGTGTATTTTCTACTCACAGCACATCTCAATTTGGTCTACTCACGTTTCAAGTGCTTAACAGCCAACATATCAGACAACACAGCTCTAGATCTTTCCCTTACTCAGAGCTTATAAACTGACTTTAAGATGAAATAAGCCCCCTCCCCCAAAATCTTTACCCATTTGTCAAAGAAAGGATTGTCAAGACCCTTAATCAGAGTCTGACTGGTGGAAAACTACCTCCTTAAGGCTTATATAACTACTCAAGGGATACCTGTTTTGAGGGTGCTGATGTAAATTCCCATTGCTTCTCTTAGAAGTTTCACCCCTTCTTCCTTCATTAAGGCCACGAGATTTGTGTCAGGCTCATCTTTGGCAAGGCTCACACTAATCTGAGTGAAAGATCAGAAGTAGGTGGTAAATAACTTGAGGGGCACCCTCGTTATGGAATGTGGGTGCTGAGCAATCAGATAACTGCTGACATTTCCAAAGGAAATGCATGAGGGTTGGGGTATTCGTACAATCCCCATTAGTGTTCCTTTTTGAGTCCTCTCTGCCAGTGGTGAAAGTTAGAACCCATGTTACTAGCTAACGCAAAGAAATTATAAATAAGTGCAAGTTGCTCTGGAAGTTTCCAGTGGCACCATATACCTAGAAAACCATCTGCAGACTGGGGTTCTAAATGCTTGGACCAAGCCTGGACTATTAACCTTGAAAGACAGGTCATTTTTCTAATCTGAGAATAAGAGGACATGGAGGACTCAGATGAGGAGTTAGGAAGCACAAACCTCCACTTCATCCACGTTGTTTTCATCGGACAAATTGGGGATCTCCACGTGTCCTTTGTACTGTATTCCTGACTTAGAAGTACCTGTCAAAAGTAATGCAATGTCATTAGTCTGCTCCTTTGCAGGGAAGGTCTCTGCTCTGGGGCTGTAACTATTGCTCCACTTACGCTTCCTGTGGATAGCAGAACTGATCCTCTTTATTCTGAGAGAACGCCACGTCAGATGCAAAGATGCAACTAACCCCACCCACCTCAGAAAAAATGTCTTTCCTCACCAGGTTACTGGAGATCAACCATGTCATTACAGTGTGGGACTGAGAGCTACACAGATGTGGTACTAGCATGAATTCTATCAAGGAGGATTTGGGTCAATAGTTTTGCTGGAACACTTGTTTTGAAAGTATATACTCCACTGTAATTGATATATCAAGGAACAATCTGATTATAATGAGAATTTCACATTTGCTCAAATGTGATTTCATCCATGAGAAACACTAGGTGAACACAAAAAACCACACCCATCTGCACAGGAATACATAAAACATATCTCAAACATCTATCTTCCAAAAAACCCAGTTCACCACATGTGTTACAAGCTGCACCCATCCACATCTGGTAGTGTAACATTTGCTCTGACTGCAGATGACGCTCATTCCACCACTTCACAATAGCCCTCAGTCCCCCTTCCAATACCCACTTTCACAAGTAAACTTCAGGTCTTCTTCATGGTAAAGCATCATGTTTATTGTAGTAAATTTATGTATTTTTTTTTTTTACCATTTCACATGTATAAAATAAAACTGGGCTAGCAATTTTTAGTTCTTATATTTTTAAAAGCAAGTCACTGATGAAGTTCTTGGGTGTTGTGTCCCTATTCCCATTCTCCCTATAAACCCTGTGGTTTTTGTTGATAATTTTGCACAGTGCAGTGATTTTTAGGAACACTTACGCTGAGCTATAGCAGAACTGACTATTTTAAAATTAACCAACATTTACCTTCGCTTCTCTAGCCTCAGTTTCTCAATCTATAAAAGGGACTGGGCAAGACGATACCTAAGATTCCTTCCAGACTACTATGCTTCAGGTGCACTTTAAAAAACTTAACAAAAATCATGGAAAGATGTATCTACTTTCCCAGCTCTTTATGACCATTCACTGGAGAAATGTTTCTCAAAGCACAAATTCATTTCATGCCATGCCCCATACACAAACAGCAGCTTTAGTGCCTTTTTACATTCAGCCTCCCAAGGGTCAGGACCATCCAAGTAGGGCAACTGCATGGCCCGAATTCTTTCCTGATGTCATATAGAGGAGACATTCAACCAGAAGATACATAAAACAGCCCCAAATTATACTCACATACAAGCTTCTTTAGCCTAGTGGTCTAACCTGTTAGATTCCTACTAGAGAGAGTAAAAAAAGGATAAAGACTAAAAAACCTCCCTGCCCCCTTTAAATCATTCACAAAACACATGTAGCTGGTCTGAAGAAATATCACCTTATGTGTTCCAACACAAACCAAGGCCCAAAGATACAGTGGCCCAGCCACCTCACTGGTAGGACTCGAGACCCAGAAAGAAAAAATCCATTTAATCAGTAGGAGAGAAATGTCAGCACCCAGTACTGTTTTACAAAGGACTCCAAACCTTCACTATCTGCCTTCTCCCTTCAAGAGTTCATAACTCCTCAAAAACTGTTCTCTCCAGCTACTTAACAGGTCAACCCAAAATATAGTTAATCTCTTCCCTGACAGCCCAGCTTAGACTTACCTGTCCAGTTTAGTTTGATGCTCCACTCATAAAAGAAGATAAGTTTGCCTTTGCGATTGTTAATGGATGCCTCTCCATCAAGCTTACTCACTTCTGTCACCTCACACTTGCCTTCCTCATTCTGCACCTGCACTGCCAGGAACAGTGTTTTCAGCTTATCTGTGGACCAGTTTGAAGCATCCCTCTCTGTCCTGCAAAACAGAAACAAAGCTAAGGATTAACAGTCAAATGGAGGTATACTGTTCTGTGCAAGAGGGTGCAAGGTGAAAGGAGGCCTGGCCTTTGTTTGAAAATAACACAACTCTCAGTCCCACTCCAGTATGTCCACAAAACATGTCACGTTCTTTTAGGAAGACAAGGAGTCATGTACTGTCAACAAAGACAAGCGTTGTAGAGAATGATATAAACTAAACAGAAAATTATGCTCTCCTTTCTCAGCATGATGGTGCTGGGGATTACTTGACACTTTAACATAGCGCCCCCGTTTGACCAAGCGGAAAACTGTGCACATGTTGCTGAAGTCAGGAACAACAGGACCACTGAACACAATATTTGGCTAAAAGGCCCAGTAAGGAATAAACCAATAACCTTGACCTCATTACTACAGTGTTCCGACCTGTCGGATTCAGACCGCTATAAACTTCCTACAAATTCTATGCCCTCTAGATGGCCACAAAAAACATTTTAAGTCCAAGGCTTCAAAATAAAAAAAATTAGGTCAAGTACTCTGTGCACGTCGAGAGAGGATACAGGCTGAGATAGAGAAGAAAAATCACTATCTGCCTTTATACTTACTAACTATTAAGAGAAAATAACAGCAAAAAGAGCTGCAACAAACCAAAATTACAATATACACAGTATGAACAAAGTTCAGTGGAGTTCAAAGATAAGGAAACATTACTTCCGGAAGATTTCATGAAGGAAGGCAGGATTTTAAGAATGGTCAGGTTATAAAACCATGATTGCCCGGCAACCTGGAGTTACAACACAACGAACTTAATGGTTCCGGGTGAGAGACTGCAGCGTCTTCGGTATCACCGAAGTCTAAGCACCTGCGGAACACGTTCTAAACCTTCTCCCGCCAGACAGACTGAGGCAGTGGTCCCTTAGAACTGACTTTTAATTTCACTGTAAGCCACAAAATAGGAATTGCAGACCTCCGACCCTTCCACAGCCATCTCTCTACACAATCGTAGGAGGTTTGGGTCTCCCTGACTCCTCTGGCCACGTGCAGGAAGCATCTCCCTGCTCAGGCTGGATGCAGCAACTTGGGAGTTATTTTCTTGTCTCCAAATCGACCTCCCTCGCCTCAAACACTGAGCAGGCGACTCCGGGAGTGGAGAAGAGGCCTGGGACTACGGAGCCCTGCCACAGGAAGGACCCATCCCCACCTCCAGGCATGGCTGCTTCGGCCCCAACTCTGTCCGGGCCAAGGTTCCAGGAACCCCGAAACCGTGGCCCGGCCACAGCGCATCTAGGCCCGCTTTGCTAGCCCTCACCAGTGCCAGTTGTTGACGTTGGTGGCGTCCGCCCGCTCCTCCACGATCCAGCGTGGGTCGCCCTCACCCCACTTGGCCATCGGCTCTCCTATCGCACCGCCACCAGCACCCGAGCAGCAGCAGCCACAGCCTGAGGACCGCTTGGTGCCAGCTGCCCGGCAGCGTCTGGAAACTACTAGAAGCGGCCGCAAGCACCTCCTTGCTTGCTTTTCCCTCCACCCCCACCCCCTCCCCGCCTTAACTTCCGGCTCCTCCCACCGGGTACTTCCGTTCCAACTCGCCGCACCGTAGGTTCCGCTTGTTGTAGAATTCCTTCAAGCTCCCTCAGGTTATCCGCCCCGAAACCCAACCCCTCACACGACCATTTCTCACCCACAGGGAAACAAAGACCACGTCTCATTGTTTTCCTGGACTCAAAATTGGCCTTGCTGAGCCTTATGGTAGTTGTAGTCTTGTTAAGTGACCCGCGGGATAACCGCGGAAGGTCGCGCTGAAAGTAAAGGAAATGATCTAGCGCGGTGCGCTGGGGTTTCTGGGGGCTGTAGTCAGGGAGCCCCGTGGCTCATCGGGACCGCGCCTGATAGTAGGGCAGAGGAAACTACAGCTTCCAGCATGCCCTGCGGCCTATTTCTTCATTCGCGTTCTCCCCGCCGCCCTAAGACTATTCCCTTCCGCCCCTTCTCTGCGTCGCACAGCCTGGCTAGAAAGGCTGGTCCAGCAGTGGCGGAGGCTGGCGCTGTCTTGAGAGGGAGGGCTCGGTGTGGAAGAGGTGAGGGTGTCCCAAGCCCCTTAGGCCGCGTATCTGGCTGAGTACAGCCTCTCCACATCTTGATTCTTTTTTCCTCTTCTATGAGGCATTCCCAATCACCCCCAACCTAGGGCCGACTCTCTTGTTCCAGTCGGGGCTATCCCTGGCATCTGGAGTACGCTCGGGGTTGGGGTTGCGAATGAGCCCTAACCTTTGATTCAGAAGCGGACATTTGGTTCTGAATGAACATTCACTCCTCCAGGGATCGGCCGGGCTCTGGCCACTGTGGTAGATCCGTGGCTTCCTAGACGATTGCCCGTAGCGTCGTCCTAGCTTAACTCACGTTCCCTGGTCTCAATTCACAAGCCTCACCTGTGTAGGCCTGGCTTGGGAGGTGATAACTGAAACCCAGTCTAACTTCTCAGTAGTTGGTTTTTTGAGTATCCCGAGGCAGGGAGCGTCTTGGTTGTGGGGTTTTTCTGATCCTTCTGTTTTCCTACGTCTTCCTGTTGTTGCCTTGGATCTATCACCCTACCTTGTGGGCTCTCAGTAAATAGGAGATAAGCCTCTGAAGTATTTTAAAGCATGTTGAAGCACCTTTCTCAGTGACTCTTAAAATTGGACCTGATAGCTTTCTAACTTCTAGAGCCATTTAATCATCATCTCTACTTCTCAGGTAAATCTAGCTTCTCATTTGGCACTAGAAGTACAGATTGGTGTCAGGTGTCCACTGCCATTGCATGGTTAAAAAAGGATTCCAGAAATCCTCTGGCAGATTATTGGGTCTGTTAGACACATTCTGTGCCTATCTGTAGATATTTACTGTAGTGAAGTAATTATCTACCCTACTTTTTCTGAAAGTGAAAAATAGGTAGTTAGAAGGACCATGCAAGTTAGCAGAAATGGTCTAGGAGCCAGAAAACCTGGATTATAGTCTGGGATAGGAGCAATTAACAAGGTGCGTTTGATACTTAACGCTTTTGTGTCTCCTTTTCCTCATCAGTGAAATGGAAGTAGAATCTGCCAGGCCTACATTACAGAGTTGTTCTGAAGATCAGATGAATGATAAAGTGCTTTATGAACCGGCATGTGTGCCAGAGACATTTATATAAGTTCTGTGCACACTTTTAGTGTTGGTGGCTACTCTCAGAATTTTTGTATTAATTTTTTGGCCGGGCATGGTGGTTCATGCCTGTAATCCTAGTGTTTTGGGAGGCCAAGGTGGGAGAATCACTTGAGGCCCGGAGTTTGAGACCAGCCTGGGCAACATACTAAGACCCCTGTCTCTACAAAAAATAATAAAAATAAATAAAAATATTTTTAGTCTTTAAGGTTGCTTAAAAATGTTTTCTTTTTAGCTTTTCCAAGGTACTATGACAATGTATTAATAAAAGTTAATACTGAGCATTAATTTGTGTCAGGCACTAAGCACTTTACATGTATTAACTGGTTTAATCTTCATAGCAATTCTGCAAGGTAGGTCATCTGTTATGCCCATTTTACACACGAGGAAACCAAAAGAGAAAGATATCAGCTATTCAGTACTAAAAGGAACCAACATGTGATATTTACTTTCTGCTAGGTACTTTTATAAGTTTTTCCTGAGACCTATTTATTCTTCAGTGCAACCGTGTGAGGTAGGATATAATTTTCTCCAAGGCTTAGAAGTAAAGTCATTTATACAGTTTGCTTGAATGGGAGAAACCAAAATTTGAACTCAAGGCTGCCTGACTACAATGCCTATGCTTGGTACCACCACGAGGGATGATTTCTTTGGGTCTGCCAGCTTTTTAATTTGGTTTTGACTATCTAGAAAAGGATTTTTAAGCAACATCTGGGTTCAGTATAAATCAATTAGTGATATCTGCATGGGAGGGGAGCAGATAGTGTTATATTAATAGAAAGTGCCCACGATACCTTTGCCATTCATATATCCCCTGAGTTGAAAACAAAGTCAGGAAGTGACAGAGTATGTTAAGGGCTGTCAGAAGCCTCAACAGGGCTTCCATGATGCGTGTTTTCTCAAGCTTTTATTGATAAAGATGCTATTGAAATGAAAGGAAAAGCAAATTGATCCTTCAGAATTTGACGTTGTTCAGCCTTTGGAATTATTTTTGGTGCTGTGAAAGTTTTGGTACCTAGTTCCTGGCTTAAACCATAGTTTTTATTCTAATCCAGCTGGCCTTGATAGTTTGTAATTCTAGGGCAAAACTTGTTTTTGCAGGGTGAAATCTAATTTTAGAGTAGTTACGAGAGGGCCTTGTGGTCTTTTGACTAATTCTTTATATACTTTCATTTATTTTTTTGCCATGCTCTCATTTCCTAAATTTTGTCCAACACTTCTTAATAACATAATCATGATTTAAAGATACAGGCAAGATAATTCTCCTTTTGATTGCTTTGCTTTCATTCTTTCAGGCATATAAAAAGCATACATGAAAATAAGATATTTGTCCATTTTATTCACTGTAGTATTCCCAGAGCCTAGAATGGTATCTCAGAGATGATGCTCAGTAGATATTTGTTGAGTACATCCATGCAATTTTTGTCTCTTTTGTGCATGCTTTGATTGATCTTTATGTATTTAGCAAAGTTTGTGATGGATTCTTATAATATTTGCCTGCCTTGTACTATTGCTTTTATACCTACCTACGCTGAATACTCCAGCACTGTTGTAGGGTCCTTCAGGAGAGGGATTGTGTCTTGCACTTTTTTATATCCCTTACAGCATCTAAGAGAGTGAGTGCCCTAAACAAAGTAGATGCTTTGGGCACAAATGATTGCTTCTGGGTAATTAGAGCATCAAAAGTATGATTCAATCAGTTGGAGACCCAAGGATCTGATTTATGTTGCAGGTTCAATATTCATTTTACCAGATTCTTTTCTATATTCCTGATTTCTGGGAGCAGTTAGTAGTGACAGAACCTATAGCTTTTGGAGCTCTTCTGCAGGAGACCCAGCAAGGGACTTTTATCTGTTTTCCTCTCACTCTAGATGAATCGGACAAAGGGTGATGAGGAGGAGTATTGGAACAGCTCCAAGTTCAAGGCTTTCACCTTTGATGACGAAGATGATGAGCTCTCACAGGTCAGTTCCCACAAACAATTGCTGAAGGTCATACCCTCCTCCACAGTGCTCTAAAATCCCTTCCCCTTGGGTCTTGGGTAACCTGGCTTTTGACCATGTCTCTTAGGCTCAGAAATGTATGGGGTCAGATCTTTAGAAAAGCCTTCATGGAGAAAAGCCCTCAGGGAAAAGCCAGAAGGATTGTAAAAACCGACTCTCTGCCCTTCTTACGATGATTCATTCCTTTCATTATTTTTTCAAGAACCCCAAATCTTTTATTCATGTGATATAATTTTTTATTTTTGAAAGATGAACTGGATTGGAAGAATCGTCTTTATTGTGTTTATTTTAAAATGGAGAAACAGACTCATTTTTGGAAAGGTGAATAAATTCACTCAGGTTTATCCAGCAAGTCATTGCCAGGAATATGATTAGAACTCGAAAGTGCCTTCGATTCTTCCCTCTTTTGCCACTGGACTGTAGTGTTGGCTAAAATATCTAGTAGGCTAGGCTTTAGATTGTAGGCTAGGCTTAGAGGGTAAAAATATTGGCCATCTTCAAGTCCCAATTCCTCAGCCTCTTGGTTGTCAAAGAGAGTGGTGGGAAGTGATGATTGCTTGAGCACCCTGCCTATGTCCCTCTGCAGTTAAAGGAGTCCAAGCGGGCAGTGAACAGTCTTCGAGATTTCGTGGATGACGATGATGACGACGACCTGGAGCGAGTCAGCTGGAGTGGGGAACCTGTGGGAAGTAAGTGGAAGAGGCACTAGGAGGGGATTTGTATTCAGGGTTCTTGTCACTAACGGATACTTCACTTGTATGTCTCCTCAGTGCTAGTCAGGAAAGGGAATGAGATAAGACTATTTTCAGATGAGCATACATCTGGAAATTTAACCCCAGGAGGAGATACTTGGGGAAATACAGCAGTAGATTCCATACGACTATCTAGGTCTGCTCTCCTAGGGCTAATGCTTGGCTGGCTATTTCAGTCTCATTCTCGGTGCTTGTTAAAATTACAGATTCCTGGGCTTTACCCCAGAGATTCTTTTCAGTAGTTCTTGGGGGTGGGGGTGGGGTCTCAATTTTTAATAAGTACTGCAGGTAATTCTAATGTGTAGTCATATTTGGGAACTACTAACTTAAATACTTGTAACTGGTTGGCAGAACTGATTTCTTTAGCCATAAAGTCTAATTGCCTAGCTATTCTATAATACCACTTAACACCTTGCAGATGAAGAGTCCATCTAATTTTTAAGTTGTTTTTTTTTTTTCTTTTTTAAGAGATAGGCTCTTGCTCTGTTGCCTAGGCAGGAGAGCAGTGGCAGCATGATCTTAGCTCACTGCACCCTCAAATTCCTGGGCTCAGGAGATCCTCCTGCCTCAACCTGGCAAGTAGTTACAGGCTCACACCACTATGCTTGGTTAATTTATTTTTTGTAGGGACAGGGTCTCTCTGTGTTGTCCAGGCTGGTCTCAAACTCTTGGCCTCAAGTGATGCTCCCACCTCTGCCTCTCAAAGTGTTGGGATTATAGGTGTGAGCTACCATGCTGGACCAAAAGGTTTTTTTTTGGATAGAAAATCCCATAATATGATTTAAAAATTGAATAAGTATTAAAAGTATGCAGTGAAAAGTTTTCCTTCCACAGTTAGGAATCTTCTTAGTCCCCACCCTCCCAATATATAACTGCTGTTGCTTGGTTCCTGTGTGTCATCTAAATATTCTTTTTGCATTTGGAAATGCACATAGGAATATATATTCTTACTCCCTTTTTTACACAAGAAGTTGCATATACTTTGCTCTTTTTATGTAATAATATAGCTTGGAGATCTTTCCATATCAGTATATAAAAAGCTTTCTCATTCTCTTTTTTTTATTTATTTTTTTCCCCATAACTGGTGTCCGTGAATCATTCTCTTTTTTTGAGGTAGCAACATATTACATTGTATGGATGTACCATAATTTGCTTAACCAGTCCACTATTGATGAAGTTTAGATGGTTTCCAATATTTTATTGTTAATATTTCTATCAATGGCTTTATATTCTGACCATAGGTGAGTAAATGAAAGATCAGTTCTTTAAGTAGAATTACTCTCTGTATTGGATAGCTTTGCCAAATTGCCCTCCACAGCATTGTACCAATTTGTACTCCTAACAGCAATGTAGGAGGGTTCCTGTTTCCCCAAAATCTTGCCAACACAGGTTTTTATTAAGCTTTTGGATCTTTTTTCATTTTATAGGGATGAATGATTTCTCATTATACTTTTAATTTGTAATACTCTTTTCTTTTTTGCTAATCTTTTCTGTATCGCTCCAATTTTAGTATATGTGCCGCCAAAACGAACACTAATTTATAATATTGTTATTGAGAGTGGGTTGAGCATCTTTTCATATGTCTAAGAGCCATTTGAATTGTCTTTTCCATGATCCATTTATTCATGTCCTTTGCCCATTTTTCTGCTGATTAGCCTATTTGATTCTATCTTTTCTTCCCACCTCATGTTGGCCAAGAGACCAGGGCTTCTGGTGAAAAGCTTTTAGAGTTTGTTGAATGTTAGATGTCAAGGATTTTTTGTGCATGAGAATTACTAATACAGTTCTTACTGTCTCACAGGTATCTCATGGTCCATAAAAGAAACTGCTGGTAATAGTGGGTCAACCCATGAGGGGCGTGAGCAGCTAAAGAGCCGAAACAGCTTCTCCTCCTATGCACAGCTACCCAAACCTACTTCTACCTACTCCTTGAGCAGCTTTTTTAGAGGTAAAGAGTGATGGTTAAACGGTTAGGGAAGTCTTCCTTCTCTTTTTTCATAAAAATGCTGAAGCTATAATTTTCTTTTTTTTTAAATTTTTTTAAATTTAATATTTCTTTTTAAAAAAAGATTTTCTGATTCCTTTTTTTTTTTTGTTTTTGAGACAGAGTCTCACTCTATCACCCTAGATAGAGTGCCATGGCATCAGCCTAGCTCACTGCAACCTCAAACTCCTGGGCCCAAGTGATCCTACTGCCTCAGCCTCCCAAGTAGCTGGGACTGTAGGCACATGCCACCACGCCTGGCTAATTTTTCTGTTTTTGGTAGAGACAGGGTCTCGCTCTTGCTCAGACTGGTCTCGAACTCCTAAGCTCAAGTGATCCTCCTGCCTTGGCCTCCCAGAGTGCTAGGATTATAGGCTTAACCAGCGCACCCAGCCTATAATCTTCATTTACTCTAGAAGAAAAAGATTATTGAAGGGTAAAGAATTAGCATTGGATGTGGCAGCTGGATATTAGGAATGGGAGAAATGAGAGAAATTAAGAGGGGTTGGACTGTATTTCTAGAGCATGATGAACAAAATTGACATTAACCCTCTGACAGATACCGAAGAAATTTGCCTAGATCAAAATTCCTCCCTACCCCTTGTGCATTGCTGGTGGAAATGTAGAATGATGCAGCCATTGTGGAAGATAATATGGCAGTTCCTCAAAGAAATTAAACATAGAATTGCCATATAATCCAGCAGTTTCACTTGTAGATATATAACAAAAACAATTGAAAGCAGGGACTTGAACAGATATTTGTACACCAGCATTCATATGGCATTATTCACAATAGCCAGAAGGTGGAAACAACCCAAATATCCATTGATGGATGAATGGATAAACAAAATGTATATACATGCAGTGGAATATTATTCAGCCTTAAAAGAATGATATTCTGATACATGCCACAACGTGGATAAACCTTTAAAACATTATGCTAAATAAAATAAAGGCACAAATGGACAAATATTGTATGACACCATTTATATAAAATACCTAGAATAGTCAGATTCATAGAGACAAAAAGTAAAATGGTGTTTACCAAAGTCTGGTAGGAGGGAATGGAGAGTTATTGTTTAATGGACATAGAGTCTCGGTTTTGCATGATGAAAAAGTTCTATAGATGGATAGTGGTGTTGGTTGTACAACAATGTGAATTTACTTAATGCCACTGAATTATACACTTAAAAATGGTAAATTTTATGTATATTTTACCATAATTAAATTTTCTCCTTGCCCTTTTTAATAGCACCTTAGATTTCTGAAGTTGAATAAAACCTTTTTAAGCCTTAAATTCTCATATTGCTTAATAAGGTTATATGTACACTGTGTCCTTAACCAAGTCTGAATGGCTCTGACTTGAACTGTTGACCTCTTTCTTCCCTCTTGTGTTCTTTACCTTCAGGTAGAACCAGACCTGGAAGTTTCCAGTCCCTTTCTGATGGTAGGCATTGGACCCTCTTCTCTTGATTGCTGTAAGATATGTTACTGATCTGGGGCACAGTCTGGGGAGTCATGGGAACAGGTGGTAATGAGATAACTAGATAAACTTTCTTCTGAATCTACTATCATTATTAGAGAATACCGAGTAAGGAGGACGTAAAACCATTCTAGCTACAGGAGCAAGGGTAACTTCTAGGGATGGTGTCTTTGGAAAATAATAGAAATCTACTTTTGGCCATAAAGATACCCTGGGAGCCCAAAAGTAAAATAAAAGGTATGTGAGAAGGAAGCAGTAGAGTAAAGGAAAGGAATGACAAGAAACAGGACTCATGGTGCCATTCTGAACCAGCTGCCTGTTCTTTTTCAGCTCTGTCAGACACACCTGCCAAAACCTATGCTCCAGAGCTGGGAAGACCCAAGGGGGAGTATAGGGTGAGTTATAGCATACAGTGGTGTGACATTTGACATAGTATAAAATACCTTGATGTATTACCTTGCTTGTTTTTCTCAACCCTTTGAGAAGGTATTTTTTTAAACCCCCTTTTATAGATAAGAAAACTGGGTTTCTAAACATAAGGGCTTGCCTGGAGTACTCAGTCCTACCATATTTCACTTACCCATTATTCAAAATACCCAAAAATACACTCAAAATACAGCCTTTTGAAGGCTGTATTTTGAAACTCAGTGACCTCACTGCAGTCTGGAAGCTTGGTGGAGCTCATATTCCCATGAGGCATATAAAAGAGCAAATTGATTCATAAGGAAGAAACCATATCCTAAGGTCCAAAAAGAAACATATCTTAAGTGTCTCTCTTTTTCCTTGTGTTGGCCAAAGGCATTAATTATTAGGATCCTAAAATGTGACTCTAGTCACATCTAGAGGTTGAATTCTGAACCAGTAGGCATGGGGCTATTGATTTTGCCAATGGGTTCATCGCTCTTTGATTGATCTCCTCCTGTATGTATTGTCCCTGCTATAGTTCCTTCAGAAACTCAAAACAAGGCCATTTCAGTTCTTCATTCTTTTTCTATTTCCTCCCACAAAATATTTCCCCCTTAGAGACTAAGTCTGACTATTGAGTTTGAGGCGAGGAGCTGGTACACTGATAATTCTGATCCCTTAACTTCCTGAGATTCATGTGTTGCTAATATTCTAGGATTATAGCAATGACTGGAGCCCCAGTGATACAGTGCGACGCCTCCGGAAGGGCAAGGTAAGGCCGCTGGAGAGAGAATTCTTTGGGAAGTTGGGAAGCTTCTTCCCACAGGAAAGATTTCTTTTTTCTTTTTTTTTTAATGAGACAGGTTCATTGACATCATCATAGCTTACTGCAACCTGAACTTCCTGGCTCAAGCCATCCTCTTGCCTCAGTCTCCCAAGTAGCTAGGCCTGCAGGTGTGTGCCACCACGCCCAGCTAATTTTTCTATTTTTTATAGAGACAGGGCCTCGCTATGTTGCTCAGGCTGGTCTCAAATTCCTGGCCTCAAGTGATCCTCCTGCCTCAGCCTTCCAAAGTGCTAGGGTTACAGGTGTGAGCCACTGTGCCCAGCTAGGAAGGATTTCTTGACTTCTCTCTTCAGTTCCCATTTGTTAAATGAAGTGGTTTTCAGAAAGAAAATACATCCACTGAAGCTAAAAGTCAGCTGCAGAATTTCTGGTTCCCCAGGGTTTAGTGTTGCTTTGATAGGGCAGTGGGCAAGGAATGATGCATGAGAGGGAAAGTACATTTACAAGTAAGAGTAATCCTTTTATTGCTTGGGATTTTATGTTTAAAAATTTTGTGTTTAGGATTATATCTTTTGTATTTATGATTCATTGTGAGTTAATTTTGTCTGTGATGCGATGTAAGAGTTGAGGTTCGTTTTTTTTTCCATGTGGATATCCATTTGTTCCAGCACTATTTATTGAAAAGATTATCCTTTTCCCATTGGATTATCTGGAGCCTTTGTTGAAAATCAAGTGACCATATATGTGTAGGTCTATTTCTGGACTCTCTATTCTAGTTCATTGATAGAAATCTTTGTCTAGCCTTATGCCAATACCATATTCTTGGTTATTGTAGCTTTATAGCAAATCTTGAAATCAGGTAACTTCAACTTTGTTGAAGCTTTCAACCTTCAACTTTGTTCTTCCAAAATTGTTTTGGCTATTCTAGATCCTTTATATTTCCATATAGATTTCAGTATTAGCTTTTTAGTGTCTACAATAGAGCTGCTGAGATTTTGATTGGGATTACATTGAATGTATAGAACAATTTTGGGAGAATTGAAAATGATCATAATAAGTAATGGATCATAGACCTAAATGTAAATAAGTGCTAAACCTAAAACTTCTAGAAGAAAATGTAGGTGAAAATCTTTGTGATCTTGATTTGGGCAAAGATTTATTACCTAGGAAACAAAAAGCTTGAACTTTAAAAGAAAAAATTGATGAAATGGACTTCATCAAAATTAAAAACTTTTATTCTTTAAAGCACTGTTAAAACCATGAAAATACCACCATAGCTTGGAGAAGATAGTTGTAAAACATATCTATTATAAAGGACTTTTATCCAGAATATATATAGAACTCCTACAGCTCAATGATAAGAAGCTAGATAATCTAATAAAATATAGGCACAACATTTGACCAGACATATCACAAAAGAATATATATGAATGGGCAATAAGCCCTTGAAAAGATACTTAACATTATAGTTATCAAGAAAATGTGAATTAAAACCATGAGATACTAGTATACAGTCACTAAAATGGCTGAATTTAAAAAGACTGATCGTACCAAGTGTTAGAAGGATGTGGAGGAAATGGACTCTCATTCACTGCTGGTGGGAATGTGAAATGTTTAAACTACTTTGAAACATAGTCTGGCAGTTTCTTATAAAGTTAAACATATACTTATTGTATAACCCAGCAATTTCACTACTAGATAATTTACAATCCGAGATGAATTAAAACATACCTCCATACAAAGAGTTGTATACAGATGTTCATAGCAGGTTTATTCATAAAAGCCCCAAAAGTGAAAACCACCCACTGTCCATCAGCAGATAAAGAGATAAACTGCAGTATATCCATAAAGCGGAAAACAACTTGGCAATAAATAGGAACAAACTGATAGTCATTGCAACACATGATTTCATCTCAGAAACATGCTATTGAGTGAAAGAATCCAGTTACAGAAGAGTACGTATTGTATGACCTTATTTTAATAAAATTCTAGAAAAGGCAAAATTATAGTGTCTGAAAACAGATGAGTGGTTGCCAAGAAATGGTGATGGAGGGAGGGCATTAATGTCACAGTAGACAGGGCATTAATTTTGGGGTGATGGAAATGTTCTGTGTCTTTGTTGTGGTTGTGGTTACATGGATGTATATACTTGTCAAAACTCACTGAACTAGGCTGGGCATGGTGGCTCATGCCTGTAATCCTAACCCTTTGGGAGGCTAAGGCAGGGGAATTGCTGAGGCCAGGAGTTTGAGACAAGCCTGGGCAGCATAACAAGACCCTGTCTCTACAAAAAATAAAAAAAATTAGCCAGGTATGGTGGTGTGTGCCTATAGTCCTAGTTACTCAAGAAGCTGAGGCAAGAGGATCACTTGAACCTAGGAGTTCGAGATTGCTGTCAGCTGTGTTTGTGCTGCTGCACTCCAGCCTGGGCAACAGAGTGAGACCCTGTCTCAAAAAACTCAAAACACTCACTGAACTATGCACTTAAATAGGGTAGATTTTACTGTATGTAAATTATACCTAAAAAAAGAACACGTGATCTCTCTGTTGACTTTGTCAAAACTTTAGGACATTAGCATCCTAGCACTCTGGGAGGCCGAGGCGGGCGGATTGTTTGAGCTCAGGAGTTCGAGACCAGCCTGAGCAAGAGCGAGACCCCGTCTCTACTAAAAATAGAAAGAAATTATATGGACAGCTAAAAATATATATAGAAAAATTAGCCGGGCATGGTGGCACATACCTGTAGTCCCAGCTACTTGGGAGGCTGAGGCAGAAGGATCGCTTGAGCCCAGGAGTTTGAGGTTGCTGTGAGCAAGGCTGATGCCACGGCACTCTAGCCCGGGCAGCAAAGTGAGACTCTGTCTCAAAAAAAAAAAAAAAACTTTAGGACATTAGCATCTTGTAAGGCATCAGGCTGAAATAGAGTGTGGTGGGAACCTACTGTCTCATAGAGTACTGGGGACCATATTGTAAAAATACAGAGGCTCTCCTTGGGGACATTTTCCTTCATTTTTGCACATTCTTCAGTAACCAGTGACAAAGGAATATAGAAAATTGTCTTCTTCCTCACACACTAACTCTGTTGTTACTCTGCCAGGTCTGCTCATTAGAAAGATTCCGCTCCTTACAGGACAAGCTTCAACTCCTAGAAGAGGCAGTAAGCATGCATGATGGAAACGTCATTACGGCAGTGAGTTACAGGTTTTGTTGTTGTTTGTTTAATTATTGTTTTCATTAGTTTCTGAAAATCCACTCTGAGGGAGGAGTGATGTGAGAGCAGTCTCTCTCAGAGGGAAATGTCTCTCAGCCAGTATGGCCACAAGCATGTGGACTCCTAATACATAGCTTAGTTCCAGATGTCTGTTATCTCGTCTTTCATCACAGGGAGAGATCTACCGTCTGTATCTGTAAAGATTCTTAACGAGTTGCTGGCCTTCTTCCTAGACATCAGGTGCTCAGGGCAGGGCTTTGTGTTCGAAAGGTTGCACATTTTTTGTTCTCTTTTCCTATAGGTTCTGATTTTCCTGAAGAGGACACTATGCAAAGGTGAGCATAGTTTGAGGGAAATCTTTAGTCAGCAAGGTGTCTGCCACATTTGAGGGGAGAATGGCATGTGGCTTTCCTACCAGAATTCACCAGTATCAGGTGTATTTCAGAGACAACTGAGGTGGCCTGAGACTTCACAGTAGACACCACATCATTTAGGGTGATGATTATAACTACAAAGTCCCCTCTATTTATTGGACAGGCAGATGACTCTGTGGGTTTGAGGAATTCAGAGTCCATGCTAAGTGCCTACTGTTTGGTTTGGTGAGAACTGAAAAGCTGACTCGGTGGCTATGAGTTGCCCTGGACCATAGAGTGTGTTGATGGTGGGTTGAAACATAGGGGTAAACCATTCTTAGATTCTGCTAGACTTTGATGAGAGAATGTTTGCAATGTGTAAGAAGGAAGACC
Organism: Varecia variegata; assembly: GCA_028533085.1. Taxonomy (NCBI): domain Eukaryota; kingdom Metazoa; phylum Chordata; class Mammalia; order Primates; family Lemuridae; genus Varecia; species Varecia variegata. The sequence continues at coordinate 19,698,745 of CM052442.1, forward strand.
AATGTCACACTTGACTAATAGGCTTCATTCTTTCTCAACCTAATTCCTGCCTGCCAGAGATCCTCTTCCGAGAGCTGGAGGTGCGACAGGTTGCCCTGAGACATCTTATTCACTTCCTTAAGGAAATAGGGGATCAAAAGCTGCTTTTAGACCTCTTTAGGTAAGAACTGATTGTCTGGTCTATCAAGGTTAAGTACTTTCTTCAAAGCACTATGGGGAATACACAGGGATAGAAGATACTCGTGCTTTTTCTGGAAACACAAGACAAGATGTTGAGATTACTAACAATACATCACAACCTATCATAAGGTGACAGTATAGCAGGGTAGTTAAGAACCAGGCTGCAGAGTCAAACACACTTGGGTTGCATACTGACTGGCTCTACTACTTAGTTCATGGAGTGACCTTGAGCAAGTTATCAAACCTCTTCATCAATTCCCACATCTGTAAAATGGAGATAATGTTACCTACCACACAGGGTCATTATGAAGATGGAAAGAGGGCATTAGCACTTAGCATAATGCCTAGTCTGTGGTATTGGTCAATTTGTTAGGCATTTTCTTATAAAAGATCTAAAATAAAGGCACCTTTTTTACATGATCCCAACTGATACCAGTGAGAAATACAGTGGAGGAGGAGAAAAAATTTAATTTTCACTCAGGATACCTGAGAAAAGCCTCATGGAAGTGGTTAGGATTTGAGTTGGGCCTGCGAGGCTAGGCAGGATTCTGATAGGTGAGAAGTAGGCATATCTGCTGGGGGTATGGGGTGGGGTGGGGGGAACCTCTATCACATTTTCCTTCCCCATCTCATTCCAACCAGTGGGGACTATTTCCCATTTTTGGATTGAAATGTTATGTTTGTTATGTCCTTTCTTCAATGTCAGGAAAAAGGTTGGACCTCTGGAAGATCGTATTGACAGAGAAGAGTGCTTTAATCTTTAAAAAACAGAAATAAGGTTTCTGTGGGTTAGAGTAGGTTTTGTGGAGTCTCTGAGTCCTTTCTGTCAGACCTGTTAACATTACAAAGTTATTAGTGTCCTGCAATGCCTGCCTGTCCTTGCTTTTCATTCAGCTGGAAAGAACAGGGGAACAGTGATATCTGACCCACCATTTATCTTGTGTATAGAAGGAAATGCGTTTAAATTGTCTCTCCTAGAGCAATCACCCTATTTCGTGAGGTTATACTGCCACACATCAATAGATAAAAATGCCCTGCTCCCTTCTGCTTCTTCCCAGGTTCCTAGATAGAACAGAAGAGCTTGCGGTAAGTGTGGCCTTTGTTTCAGTTGGGGACCTATTTAACAGAAATCTAAGCCAAAACCCAGCCTCCACCGAGACTGATTGAACTATTTCCCTGAATATTGATCATATACAGAAGAGAGAGGCCTCTGGAAAACCTGAAAACTTATCCAAAAGATGTATTGTTTCTTTTTATATGCTCTTTTGGTCGGGCTTACAAATAAGTTTTTTGAAAACTAAATGTGTGAAAACTGGCCTGATCAGTTTGTAACATGTTTTTTTAGCTGTTTTCAAGTCCTGGTTTATAGGAGCTTTTGGGTTTTGGCTTCCAACTAAACAAAATATTGAAAGCTAAGAGGATAAAAAACTAGATATAGGTCAAAAAGGAAGATAGGTCAGGTTGGTGGTACATCTAATACTCGTTTTGGCTGAGAGTTCAATAGCCAAGTGTTAAAATTGATTTTTGGCAGATTTTCACAATCACAGAATCAACTTCTAGAATACAAGAATAAATCTGAAATTTTACCAAAAGCTTAATTGTATTAAAACTTTAGTGATCTATTTTTAAAAATTTCACATAGTGCAGGAATGAGAATTTTTCAGCACTGTCGATAACAGGATTATTCCTTTAGTCACTGTACAGAACATTTGTGATGATATCAATGCACACATTCAGCTGGCACATTTAATGTTGTTAACCTTCTTTGCAGAGTGAAATATAATTCAGGAAAATGTCAGCAGCAACATGTTTTCTAAAAGGAACTTGTACTTAATATTCAAGGCATGGGAAAATCTGAAAAGTCATTTATTCTCATGAATTGAAAATGATTGGCAGTCTGTAAAAATCATTTTAAAAAGCTTTTTGTTTATATTTTTAATTTCCATAGCTTGAAAACTGTAAGGAATTTTCTTCATAGAGCATTCTTGTAAAGGTTGTTGTTTTGGATTTGATTAGAGAAAATAAATGTATTTTGGGTAACTCATTTTTATCTAAAACTTTATTTTCTTCATACTCATTATGTTTGAAGATAATTTATCGTGCATGTTATTTATAAATTTGGAGTTTTTCAACCTTGTAAACTTTGGAAGTGGCAAAGCTAATAATCTACTTTCATTTTATCCTCATAGAATATGAAAATTTCCCGAGTAGGACTTTAAAGACTTAAGACTAAAATGGAATTGAATAACAAAAAATGAACTATAGCTCTTAAAGGTTACATATTTTAATATTAGGAATGATTATATACCAATTATTTTATACCAAATATTTTAGAAAGATTAGATGATACAATGTAATTTCTGTGATTGTCTTATATTACCATTTACATTTCTATATATATCTGTTGGCACTAAACGGATATAAGTTCATCCTAAAGCCATTTCATTCTCTTAATATTCATATTAACTGTCAATCTGTTTCTTTCTTTTTGGAAAGTTTTTAATAATTGTATGTAAAGAGTTGGGTGTGGTATCTCTCGCCTGTAATCCCAGCACTTTTGGAGGCCAAGGCAGGAGGATTACTTGAGGACAGGAGTTCCAGTCTAGTCTGGGCAACATAGTGAGATCCTGTCTCTACCAAAAAAATGAAAAATTGGCTGGGCCTGGTGGTGTGGGCCTGTAGTCCCAGCTCCTCAGGAGGCTGAGGCAGGAAGATCACTGGAGCCCAGGAGTTTGAGGCTGCAGTGAGCTATGATCAGGCCACTGCACTGCAGTGTGGGTGACAGGGTGGGACCCCGTCTCTAAAAAAAAAAAAATAATAATTGTATTTAAAAATCACAGCTTTCACAATCATAACTCATTATTGTATCATTTAACTCTTGTAATAACAAGTAAATAGTTATACTTCTGTGTTTTTTTATTTTAAGACTTTCAAAATAGAAAGTACATGTGAGGTTTTTTTTCAGAGCTACATGTAGAACCTATGTTACCTTAATGTGAATATTTAGCTCTAAATAGTGAATAACATGCCCTATTCTTATCACTGATATTTATGTCATCACATTACCACTGATCGTGTAACAGAGCAAGATCCCATCTACCATTGATCATGTAACAGAGCAAGACCCTGTCTCTTTAAAACAAAAAAGAAGAAGAAAAAGTGGCTAGTGAAACTAAAGACTTGAAATTTTAATTCAGTTAATTTACCATATGTGGCTAGTGGCTACCATATTGGACAGTACAGTTACAGATAAACCTACTAATGGGCTGGGCACAGTGGCTTATGCCCGTAATCTCAGCACTTTGGTAAGCTGAGGCGAGAGGATCAGTTGAGGCCAGGAGTTTAAGACCAGCCTGGACAATATAGCGAGGCCCCATCTCTACCAAAAAATAAAAAAATGAGCCGAGCATGGTGGCACATACCTGTAGTCCTAGCCACTCTGGAGACTGAGGCAGGAGGATCACTTGAGCCCAGGAGTTCGAGGTTACAGTGAACTATGATTGTGCTACTGCACTCCAGCCTGGGCAACAGAGTGAGACCTTTCCTCTAATAAATAAATAGATAGATAAACCTACTAATAACTTTGGATTGCTCTTTGTTCCTCCCCACCCTGCAATACACTCATAACCATCCACACTCAGAAGGAATCTCTGAGAATGAAGAATTGAGTTTTTTTTTAAAGCATGAAAAGTTCACTTATTCAGCTACCTTCCTCTTCTAAGGAGACAAAATAGCTCAGAGCTTTTCTCTGTTTTTTGTAGCTATCCCATTATCGAGAGCATTTGAACATTCAGGACCCAGAGAAACGAAAGGAATTCCTTAAGACCTGCATTGGGTAAGTATGGGGGAGAAATGGTTTTAAGTATAAATATCTTCATACAAAAGGAATGAAGAAAATAAAAGAGGGCAGAATGGATAGCTAGGAAGGGGAAGGGTAACAATGACTTGTACAAGCATCATGAAAAGTCATCTCATTCTGTGGCTCCCAAATACTAGTCCTCAACAGAGTTTTTACTGATAGGTGATAAACTGAGAAAAATAAAGATAATATAGATAGTTTGTTTCCAAAGTTAAATTTATTTAATTTGAAAGACTGTCCTTCTGGGATTTTGTTCCTACCTCTCTCCTCTTTTTTAGTAGTAAAATGGGTTGTAATTTTTTTGATGACCTTAAGTAATAAAAGTTGGCAACACTTTATGGGCCTTATGTGTGGTTTTTTTCATTTGTTTGTTTTTTTGAGACAGAGTCTTGCTCTGTTGCCCAGGCTAGAGTGCAGTGGCATCATCATAGCTTACTGCAACCTCAAACTCCTGGGCTCAAGCGATCCCCCTGCCTCTACAGGTGGGCGAATTTTTTTAAATATATATTTTGTAGAGATGGGTTCTCGCTGTGTTGCTCAGGCTGTTCTCGAACTCCTGACCTCAAGCAATCCTCCCGCCTCGGCCTCCCAAAGTGCTAGGACTACAGGCATGAGCCACCATGCCTGGCTGCTTATGTATTTTTAATGTTACTAATCCTTGACACCTTACAGTCCAAGAATGACCAATCTAGTGCAGGCTTTCATCCAATTTAAATCCTTGTGAAAACCAGCCCTTCATTGGGTGGCATGCCCCTGTAGTCCCAGCTACTTGGGAGGCTGAGGTGGGAGGATTCCTTGAGTCCAGGAGTTCAAGTCTGTAATGTGCTGTAATCACTCTTATAAATAGCCACTTCATTCCAGCCTAGGCAACATAGTGAGACCTTGTTTCTTTAAAAAAAAAAAAAAAAAAAAAACAGCCCCACATATTATTATTCCTGTGATGGAGTGCTCATTGCTCTTGAAAGTAGCTCATTTTATTATTGGACAGCCTTCATTATCAGAAAGTGCTTCAGCATAAGGAAGTATCTTTCAAGACAGGTACACAGTGTACCCAGTAGTTCTTCTCCAGGTTCAATGTTCATACTTGTTTCAGCTATTCTTCATGTGACACAATTTCTAGGCTTCATGTTTAGAAATTTGTTTATATCAGTGAAATCCTTAATTTTAATGTTACCAGATACTGAGCTATGTTTTATGGCCTCTGGAAAACAAAGAGAAAGGTTAGAATAGTGAATTAACTAGAACCTGTTGCTGACTCCCTTCATCTTTCTAAAAATTCACTGTGACTCAAACTTGGATAGTGTAATTGAATTTCATAATTCTTCCTGGAGTGAATGTAGTAGGGGAATAAGGCAGCACTTTCTAAAGGGTAGACCTATGAATTGGGAGTTTAAAATCTGGCGTCTAAGCTCAATGCCGTGGCTCATGCCTGTAATCCTGGCACTTTAGGAGGCCAACGTGGGAGAATCTCTTGAGGCCAGGAGTTTGCGACCAGCCTGGGCAACATAGCAAGATGCTGTCACTACAAAAAACAAAAAAAATTAGCCAAGTGTGGTGGCCTGCACATATTCCTAACCACTTGGGAGACTGAGGCAGGAGGATTGCTTGAGCCTAGGAGTTTGGGGTTGCTGTGAGCACCACTGTACTCCAGCCTGGGTAGAGAGTAAGACCCTGCCTTTAAAAAAAAAAATCCTGGCCTTACCCATTGACTTACCATATGACTTTTAGGCAAAGTCACTGTCCCTCAACATCTTTATGTGTAAAAACGTAATACGGTGTTGAAGATGGAGCCCTTGACATTTGTAGAGATCTTTACCAATCTATAAAGGTACCACCATGCCATGTAATTTAATTTGGCTTTATTACTCGGCAATAAAAAATGGCTAACAAATTTAAGTGTCCTTAAGTACAGTTAAGCAACAGTACAAACCACAGAGCTTCACTAGGATATGGATGATGAGCAGTTGGCTAGGCTCACTGACTAGCTTCGTGACCCATTCACCAAACATTCCATCTCCCGAAATGAGAAGATTCTAATTCATTCCTCAGCATAATCATTAATGGCTATATGTATTTTGTGGACTTTCAGGTTCTCTCTTGAATTGGAAAACCTTAAATATAAAATCTAAGCCAAAGGCCTCCTCTATTTTCTTTGCTCCTTCTCTGCCTTTAAGTGATACTCTAGAGGTAAATTGAGATCAGACTTGTGAGGCACAATGAGCCTCTTATCCTTACAGTGGTGATTTGGTTTAGTTAGGTCTGTTTCCTTTTTTGAGTAGAGAAAGAGGTACTAACTTTCTGGCCCTCTGCCAGTTTACCATTTTCAGCGGAAGATTCTGCACACATACAAGACCATTACACGCTCCTGGAACGTCAGATCATTATTGAGGTTAGACTCCTCATCTCTGCATTTTCTGCTCCAGTGCCCAGGCTCAGTGCCATTCAGCGTCTAGGAGACCTGTATGCCTTGGACATTTATGTCATTTCCTGTTACAGTCTCTAAAAGCTCTTCATTTTCTCCCTCTACACAATAACCCCCTTCCTCCATTGTTCTTGAGCTGTGGTCCTCAACCCCCCGGCTGTGGCCTGTTAGGAAAATAGGGTGCCTCCTTTCCCCCCAACCCCTGACCCCCAGCCCCTGTCCATGGTAAAATTGTCTTCTATAAAACCGGTCCCTAGTGCCAAAAAAGGGACTGCTGTTCTTGGGCATTCTTTTTCTTCTTACCTACTGTTAACCTGTAAGTATTAATGTTTCCTCTTTATCTCAAATCTCCCATGTCATTGCTTCTCCAGTCTTTCTCCAGCTAACTTGGATTTTAGATCATTTTATGGATTTTAAACTCCCCTGGGGTATCCTACGCAATTTCTTTCTTTTTCTTTTCTTTGCGTCATTCCTAGTGTGGGAAATACACTTAGTCTGTAGTATTAAAGGTTTTTCTCCTACCTCTACTCCATGGACATTGTTCTTTTTTTCGCGTGGCTCACTCTACCACAGGCAAATGATCGACATCTAGAATTAGCAGGACAGACTGAGATCTTCCGAAAGCATCCACGCAAAGCCTCAATCCTCAACATGCCACTGGTGACGACACTTTTCTACTCCTGCTTCTATCACTACACGGAGGCTGAGGTACAGGCAAAATATGAAAGACAGACCCCACAGGCTGTCATCGCACAAGAAGAACATAGTTCAAATCCAGTATTATGATGTATTCTATTAATAATGGGTACATATAATTCTCAGAAATCCACCTGGAAGCTTGTCACCTCAGCAAGGGTGAGCCAAGAGGGGAAAAGAGGTTTGTAAGGGTCTGTGTGGCTTCAAGTGAGCTGGCATGCTAGCATAGCACGTCTGTCCCTGGCGCTGGTTCCCCTCACGGTCTGTTCAGAGGTCCATAATTACAAATGGATTGGCATGCTGGAGAGAAGAGCAGCAGCATGTTAGGTAGTTGTGGATACTTTAAAAAAATTTTTTTTGAAGAAGTTTGACTTTAATGATCACAGTGGACATTTTCCCCTTATTTGGATTAGCAGAAAATTGGGAAAAGCACCATACTTATTAATCCAATTCCTGATAACCCAGCTTGCAATACTTGATTATTTCCCATGGAGCTTTTCTCGTAAATTAATTTCTGTGTTTAAATGATTACAGAGTGAGATGTAGAAGGTCTGTGTTGTTGAAAAGAAATGGGAGATTGGGTGGTATATGGGAAAGTCAGTATCACTAAAGTTCCTTCTCCACTTTCATCCTAGGGGACATTCAGCAGTCCCATCAACCTGAAGAAGACATTTAAGGTAGATATAAATTGGTTAGTGTTTTGTAAAGTGGTATCAAGGTAACTACATTGAGTGGATATTGCTTTGTAACCCTGTACAGTAGTCCTTTGACATTCAAGGTTAAAGGTAGAAAGAAGCAAGTTTGTGGGAAGTGAGAGAGGACTTTAAATGCATGGCCTATAGCAGTGCTGGGGCCTGGGAATTAAGGGGTTCTTGATGACCTGAGAAATGTATTGATTTTTTTAAGAGGCAGAATCGATACCAGAAAATATTTATGCCCATCTTTTCTAAAATTCCCAAGTACCTCAGCCAACGTATTTCCACTTCCCCTTAATTTCTCTTGGTCTCTGCTTTCTAGATTCCAGACAAACAATATGTACTGACAGCCCTGGCTGCTCGTGCCAAGCTTCGAGCGTGGCATGATGTAGATGCCCTCTTCACCACAAAGGTGGGTGCCCTGTTTTGTGCTGCTGAGGTCTTGGGAGAAAGAAGCATCATCATATCATGTTATAAATTCTAATTACTGATTTACATTTTTCTTCCAATTTTCTATTTTCCAAAATTTCAAAGCTAAAGAAAAGTTGAAAGAATAGTATAATGGAGGGTGAGTACAGTGGCTCACACTTGTAATCCCAGCATTTTGGGAGGCCAGGGCAGTAGTATCACCGGAGGCCAAGCGTTTGAGACCAGCCTGGGCAATATAGTGAGACCCTGTCTCTACAAAAAACAAAGAAGAAACTACCCAGGCATGGTGGCACATGTATGTAATCCCAGCTACTTGGGAGGCTGAGGCAGGAGGATCTCTTGAGCCCAGGAGTTGGAGGTTATAGTTAGCTATGATCATGCCACTGCACTCTGGGCAACAGAAAGAGACTCTGTCTCTTAAAAAAAAAAAAAGTATACTGGTATACTGAACACTAATAGTCTTTACCCACTTCATTAACTTATTGACATTTTTGCCATATTGGCTTGCTCTTTTATTATACACATGCATTTTTTTTTCTGAATCATCTGAAAGTAAGTTACAGACATCATGACACTTTTCCCTTACATACTTAAGCATTTATGTCCATCATAAGCACAATTCTATTATCATTCGCAAGAAACTTAACATTAATACAATAATATTATCAGATATATCTCCATATTTAAATCAGTTTTTTATAGCTCTTTTGGGTTTTTTAATATTTATTTCCTATCAGGATCCAATCAAGGGTCTTGCATTGAATTTGGTTGTCATGTCTCTACTGTTTCACATTTTTAAAAAATTTAATCAATTTTTATTGTGTATATTCAAGGTTTACAACATGATATTATGCTATACATAAACTTAGTGAAATGATTGCTATAGTCAAGCCAATTTGCATCCATCATATCACAGTTACCCATTTTTCAAATTTTCCAGTATATAGTACAATATTATTAGCTAAAGTCCTCATGCTGTACATTAGATCTCTAGATTTATTCATTCTGCACAATTGCAACTTTGTACTCTTTGACCTACATTCGTCCTGTCCCTGGAAACTATTTCTGTTTCTAAGCATTCAGCTACTTTTTGATCTCACATATAAGTGAGATCATACAGGATTTTTCTTTCTGTGTCTGGCTCATATCACTTAGCCCAGTGTCCTCCAGATTCATTCATGTTGTTGCAAATGATAGAATTTCCTTCTTTTTTAAGGCTGAATAATATTCCATTGTGTATATATGCCACAATTTCTTTATCCATTCATTCTTCAATGGACACTTAGATTATTTGCAAATAATGCTTCAGGGAACATGGGAATGCAGATATCTTTATGAGGTGTGGATTTCATTTCCTTTGGGTGTGTATGCAGAAGAGGAATTGCTGGGTCATATGTTAATTCTGCTTTAAATTTTTTGAGGAACTTCCATACTGTTTTCCATAATGTTTACATCAGTTTACATTCCTACCAACAGTGTACAAGGGTTCCCTTTTCTCACAAACACTTGTTATCTTTTGTCTTTTTTTAAATATAAATTTTATTGGGAGGCCAAGGCAGGAGGCTCACTTGAGGTCAGGAGTTTGAGACCAGCCTGAGCAAGAGCGAGACCCTGTCTCTACCAAAAATACAAAAAAATTAGCCGGGCATGGTGGCGTATACCTGTAGTCCCAGCTATTCGGGAGCCTGAGGCAATTTGCAGTGAGCTATGATGAGCCACTGCACTCTAGCCCAGCGGGGTGGCGGGGGGAGGAGGCAGAGTGAGACTCTGTCTCAAAAATGTATATAAATAAATAAATTTTATTATATATATTTAAGGTATACAACACAATGTTATGAGATACATATAGATGGTAAAATGATTACTATAGTGAAGCAAATTAACAAATCCATCATTTAACTTATATTTTTAATGTGGCAAAAGCAGCTAAAATCTACTCATTTAGTATAACTCCTCATTACAGTACAATATTAATTAACTACCTTCCTTGTGTTATACATTAGATCTCTAGACTTATTCATGGTGAATAGCTGCTATTTTGTATCATTTGACCTACATCTCCTCATTTCCTCCCCCTCACTGTTTTGTTCTCTTTTTACCTTTTTGTTTTTTTTAAGATTCCACACGTAAGTGAGTCATGCAGCATTTTTCCGTGTCTGGCTTATTGCACTTAGCACAGTGTCTTCCAGGTTCATCCATGTTGCAAATGGCAGGCTCTCTTTTTTTTAAAGGCTAAATAACATTTCATTGTACATACATACACCACAGTTTCTTTATCCATTTGTCTGTCAGTGGATATTGTTCCCAAATCTTGGCTATTGTGAATAATGCTGCAGTGAATGTGGGAATGCAGGTATTTTTATGAGGTAGTGATTTTGTTTCCTTTGGGTGTATACCCAGAAGAGGGTTGCTGGGTCATGTAGTAGTTCTATTTTTAATTCCATAGGAACCTTCATCTTGTTTTCATAATAGGTGTACCCATCTATATTTCTATCAGCAGTGTACAAGGGTGCCCTTTTCTCTATACCCTCACTAACACTTATCACTTACTTGCCTTATTAATAACAGACATCCTAACAGGTGTGAGGTGATATCTCATAGTGGTTTTGATTTGCATTTCCCTGATCATTAGTGATGTTGAGCACCTTTTCATATGCCTGTTGGCCATTTTTATGTCTTCTTTGGATAAATGTCTATTCAGGTCCTTTGCCCACTTTTAAATCAGGTTATTTTTCTGCCATTGAGTTGTGTGAGTTCTTTATAAATTTTAGATATTAACTCCTTATCACATATATGGTTTGCAAGTATCTCCTCCTAATCCATAAGCTGTTTCTTCATTTTGATTGTTTCCTTTTCTATATAGAAGCTTTTTAGTTTAGTGTAGTCCTGTTTATTTATTTTTGCTTTTATAGCCTGAGCTTTTGGTGTGATACCTAAAAAATTATTGCCAAGGCTAATGTCAAGGAGCTTTACTCCTGTGTTTTCTTTTAGGAATTTTATGGTTTCAGGTCTTACACTTAGGTCTTATCCATTTTGAGTTGATTTTTGTTTTTGGTGTGAGATAAAGGTCTAATTTCATTCTTTTGCATGTGGAAATCCAGTTTTCCCAGCACCGTTTATTGAAGAAACTGTCCTTTCCCTGTTGTGTCCTCATGATGCCCTTGTCAAAAATTAGTTGACTATATAGTATTAGGTTTATTTCTGGGCTCTCTATTCTGTTCCACTGGTCTATGGGTCTGTTTTTATGCCACTGCCATACTGTTTTAATTACTGTAGCTTTGTAATATAATTTGAAATAAGGAAGTGTGATGCCTCCAACTTTTGTTTTTCTTTAACATTGATTGCTTTGGTTAGTTGGAGTCTTTTGTGGTTTCACATGAACTGGTTTACATTTTAAATATCTATTTTCCTATTGTGAGTTTGAAAATTTTCTGGTTTTCCCCCTTGTTAATTAGTTACATTATCAAAGCATCGATACATGCTTATGTCAAAATCAAACACTATGTGAAAGTATATAAAGGTGAAGTTCCTCTTTCATTGTCTACATTCTCCTGTTTCACTCCCTTCCTCAAGGCAAACACTGTTAAAAAGTTTGATTGGTAGCTTTCCAGACCTTTCCTCAGGAATTTACAAATGAACATCTATGTATACATATAAAGATTTAGAAGACACAATTTTTTCTACATTGATAAGTTTATACTACAAATATTAAGTAAATTACTTACTCCATTTTTTAGTATTTCATAGACTTTTTTCCTGTATTAGTTCCTATAGATCTAGGAACTTATTTCATACCTCTGACTCTCTTCCACCCTCTCAAATCCCTTGACATTTCTGAAAAATTCATCTCTCATCATTTCTCTATACCTCACCCCTATCCACACCCCCCTGACCCCTGTATTATTCTGATCTGACCATAAAACAGACTAGCCCAGAGTGTGTGGAGTGTGCCTGGCCTTAGCTACTGCTGCCCCATCTTTCTTTTTCAGAACTGGCTGGGCTATACCAAGAAGAGAGCACCCATTGGCTTCCATCGAGTTGTGGAAATTTTGCATAAGAACAGTGCCCCTGTCCAGGTAATGGCTCCTAAAGACTTGAGTTGGGTACAGGATACTCTAGGAGACCTAACTGTTAGTCTCTTACTGGTCAATGATGGGAGACCTGACCTGTTTTTATTTTCCCTAAAGGGAGCACAATGGCTGCACTATGCCTCAAGATAGAAAAGGCCAGGGAGGGAAGTTTTGTTCCCTTTAGAAGTAATTCCACTCTTTGGAAAGCTGAGAAGGAAGGATCGCTTGAGGCCGGGAGTTCAAGACTAGCCTGGGCAACATAGCAAGACCCCATCTCTATAGAAAAACTTAAAAAATTAGCTGGGTGTGGTGATATGCACTTGTGGTCCTAGCTATTCGGGAGACTGAGACAGGAGGATTGCTTGAGCCCAGGAGGCTGCAGTAAGCTATGTTTGTGCCACTGCATTCCAGCCTAGGCAACAGAGGTAGATCCTGTGTCTGGCAGGGGTGGGGGGAGAAGTAATCCCAGACTGTCCTCTCTGTGGGTATCTATTGTGTTTAGCCTATGTGGAGTACTGATGTAAAAAAGAGAACTCACTGAGAAAGGACATCAGGGAACAATAGGCACAGCACTGAATCAGATCTAGAGCACTGCCATTGCTAGCATGTGTTTCTGGCTCTAGGATGAGGAGAAATGTACTCTTCCCTTCTTACCAAGGGAACATGGAAGTACTCCCAGTGTCACATCATTTCCCACTTTAGAACTAGTCCTGTGGTTGATGATGGGAATTGTAGACATCAGATATTGAACTCTTTTGCCTTCTTTGGGACATTTTTTTTTCCCCACCTATAGAGCGCTTTAGTTTTATGGGTCTTGCTGTCATTAATCAGAAGTACCTCTTCCCACAGATATTACAGGAATATGTCAATCTGGTAGAAGATGTGGACACAAAGTTGAACTTAGCCACTAAGTTCAAATGCCATGATGTCGTCATTGATGTGAGTCCCCAAGAAATGGGAACCCTCAGTTAGATCCTCAGTGGAGAGTAGGGGATTACAATATTCTCTGTCCTACATCCTGAGGTGCTTCCATCAGTTTTGACTGAATGGACAAAATAGTCTGGCAAAGTTAGTTCAGAGACCAGCACTCCTGTATTACCTTCCCAGCCCTCTGACTTATTTTTCTGTGCTGTTATAAATGTATTGCATTTGGACAATTCATGGAACTGAATCAATGTACATAAGCTCTGTAGACAGACTTCTTTCCAACATGAAGTTCCTTGGGTGTTGGACTCCACTGTCATCCCACTGTAGCCTCTGGCCTCTCTTTGAACCTTGAGTCACAGTGATAGTGACAAAAAGAAATAACCCTTCATACATAAGGTTGATTGGGGGTTCGTATTGTTCATTTGTTTTGGTGTATAGACCTGCCGGGACCTGAAGGATCGTCAGCAGTTACTAGCATACAGGAGTAAGGTAGATAAAGGATCGGCGGAGGAAGAGAAGATTGATGCCCTTCTCAGCAGTCCGGTGAGCAGCTACAGCTTACCCTTGCAGCAGTCTCAGGAGACAGTTCACAAAGTAGCATCGTGTGTATGTTCCCAAGGCCTAGAAAGGATTGCAGTTAGCAGAGCCATGTGAATATAAGGGTCTCCCATGGGCCAAAAGGTCATAAGCACTGTTTTGAACAGCATAAATTACTCCTGAGATGTAGGCTGATAAGAAGGGTTTGGGGACCTCAGGTTGAGACTTAACTGTAATGCTTTGATAATTGTTAAACCTAATGGGTAGGAGGGACCGACTATTAGAAGTATAAAAACAACTGTTGCAGATTCAGATTATCCAGACTGTATGGTCCCCTGAGGATTGATGTGATCTACCTGTTGGAAGTAAGAAGTGGATGAAGTAAACATTAGCTATTTGGGGAGCACAGCTGGTTCATCTCTCATAGCATGAAATTACTGAGCTTTTTGTTAATATGGAACTTAGTTCCCTGTTAGATATTTTGGGACCTACTTTGAGGGTCATCTAAAACTAGTGGGATTCTGGTTCTAAGGAGGGCAGAACCAGAATAAATGCCCTAAATTGGGCTTGTAAAATACAGAATAGGTATTTAATTCATCTCTGAATAAATCAACTATTCCACACATTTAAAAAAATTTCTCAGCACCTCCCCATCTGATTCTTCTTTTTTACTTTCTTACATTACCTAGCTGTGAGGCTTGTTTTATTGCATTCTTTCTTACCTTGCTGTAGGGATAAGTGAAAACTGATCACACACCTTCATTGTTTCGTCTTTCCACAGCAAATTCGATGGAAGAATTAAGTGGCATTAACTACCCTGAAGCCTGCCTCAGTTTTTCTTTTCCTGCCTGTGAAAGTAGAGAGAGCTCTTCTTTAGGAGAGCGTCAGCATCACATCGCTTGGGCTGATTATCAACAGGCAGTGCCTGTCTGCATCTTTTGACAGAAGCCAGCACCTGGGCACAGATAGCTTCAGACTGATCTTTTGTCCAAGGGGTCTAAGGGCCAAGATCTAAAGCTTTGACTCCTGAGAACGATTCTTTCCACCTGGTGCTCATGTGAAGGTGGGAGTAACTTCTAGATTGGGCCCATACTGGTTAAGATCTCTCGTGGTCTGAGAAAAGTCACTGCTCCAGAAAGGAACTCTCTTGGACTATGGGGTACAGGTGTCTTAGGATAGCCAGTCCATTCCACTCATCTAATTATGATCTAGGACTTGGTGCTGGACTTTGGCAGTTCTGCTATGAATAAAGTCAGAACAGAAACAAAATGACTGTCTTCCAGGGGCCTCACGAAGGGGTGCCAATGTTGCCCACGACCTCCTGGAGACACACTCACACCAGACTGCACAGAATCTTCTACATCATGACAGACATTGCCCAGATTTTGTGTTTCTTCAGCCAGTATTCCTCTGCTGCCCCAGATTACTCTCTGTCCAAAAACTTAGGGTCCCTCTCTCACCTGCACACTGAGATGACCCTGTTTGGGTGATGAGACATCCGCCTGAGCTTTTCCTCTACTTCTCCTATCCCAAACCCATAATCTTATATGGAGCTCAGATGTAGCAATGCTGGAGAGCTCTCTCTTCATGTAAAATCTCATTATTTCACCAGGAGCTTCCAGAAGTCTCACCTGGGCTAAACTCAGCAGCACTTCAGTTAGGATGTTTAGATGTTGGTTTTATTTTCACACTTGTTTTTTGAGAGGATATTCTATAATGCTATATTCTTGCCCTATACCATTATTTGGCTCTCCTCTTTGTGACTGAATTGGGTTTTCCTGACATGCTTAGACTCCTAATAAAGCTGTTTCTTCCTTGGTGCCTTCTCTTCCCCTCCCGGTTGTTTTGTGCAGAATGGTGAAACAATTGGTCAATATCTTGGGACCACTACAGGTCTCCCTTAGTGACTGCATTCAGCACATAGCAGGTGATAGAGTAATAATAGTGCTATGGCAAAGCAGGGCCATTTGGTTAACAGAAAGCACTGAGCTGGGAGACACAAGACCTAATTACCTTTCCCAGCCCTACCACTAACAAGCTCTGTGGTACTGGGTGAGTCCCTTTCTCCCTCTACTCATTACCTTCATCTATAAAATGAGGGCATGATAATTTAAAAGTTTGTAGAGTTCTACACTCCTGTGACCGTGGCATGGGTGATGTGGTAGAAGGAAAAGAGAAGATGTTCATACAGAGGCATACTGCATGCTTTAAGGCAATATGGTTCTCAACTGGAGGCAATTTTGCCCCTTAGGAGACATTTGGCAATGTTTGAAGACACTTTATATTGCCACACTGGCGGTGCTGCTAGCATCTAGTGGGTAGAGGTAGAGGATGCTACCTTTATCCACTAGAAGCACAGGAAAGCCCCCCACAACAAAGAATTATCCTGCCCAAAATGTTAGTAATGCCAATGATGGGAAACCCTGCTTTAAGGGGATAAGACTCTATCTTTTGCTCCTCCATGTTGCAGTCTCCTTTGCAATTCCTCATATTTAGTAACCTCATATTTAGTTCCTTTCTTGCTGTTGAGGAAACAGGAGTTAATATGCTAGATTGTGCTACAGTTATTGGCTCATCTTCAACAGTGGTAACCTTATTAACTAGCGTATTGGTGAGGGTTCATGCAGAGAAGCAGAACTACTAGGAGCATATATACATTATCTATATATGCAATCTTTTAGAGGGATTTGACCTTACTGAAGTATGGCAGCTGGATGAATAGTCTTTCTAAGGTTGCTGTCTTCATTGTCTGGTGGTAGAGTTTGCAGTCCATAGGAAAGGCAGTGGGGAAGGGAAGATAGATATAAAGTGAGAGAGAGCAGGACAAGCTAGAATCTATGAGAATGGACTAGGACCCTAGTCTGTTCTCACCGCCTCCAACCTTGACGAAGTGGGTATCCTGCAGGAAAAGCTGGTACCTTTGTCATGGGACTAAAAAACACCTGGCCTAGGAGTAAGCAGCTGAAGGAGGATCCAGGGGAAGGTGTGTTAGTTACAGGCCCAACTGCTGCCCCACACCAACAAGGTACCCAGCAGATAAGCAGCAACATGTGTGAACTACAAAAGTGCCTGTCCCGACCTTACAAGCTGAAACACAACTGGTTGCTGTTTAATTTCTACCCTCCCAAACTTGCACAACAATATCTCCCATGGCCCACTCTAACCAGAAACATACGGGGAAGGGAATTCTAGAAAATGTAGTGCAGCCTAGCCAAGATGACATGTTACAAAGCCACAGCAACTGAATCTTCATTTTTGAAAATGCTAAGTGAAAGATAGGCCTAGAATTCATGTCTGTACAACCTGTGTGTTGCATTGGTTGTGTTGATCTGGGAGGTTTTGAGCTCCTTTTTCCTTCAGAGCAGGAAACATCACTTGTAACATTAGGATGACCTGTGCCCACTGTTTTGGTAGAAGGAGGTATTCCTTAGATTTGATGAGAATTTCCATGTTCCTCACTTCAAGGGTTGGAGACCTTGCATTTTTTTTTTTTTTTTTTTCTGAGACAGAGTCTCGCTTTGTTGCCCAGGCTAGAGTGAGTGCCATGACGTCAGCCTAGCTCACAGCAACCTCAAACTCCTGGGCTTAAGCGATCCTACTGCCTCAGCCTCCCGAGTAGCTGGGACTACAGGCATGTGCCACCATGCCCGGCTAATTTTTTCTATATATATTTTAGTTGGCCAGATAATTTCTTTCTATTTTTTTAGTAGAGATGGGGTCTCGTTCTTGCTCAGGCTGGTCTTGAACTCCTGAGCTCAAACGATCGGCCTGCCTCGGCCTCCCAGAGTGCTAGGATTACAGGCGTGAGCCACCGCGCCCGGCCTGCATTTATTTATTTATTATTTTAGAGACCAGGACTTGCTATGTTGCCCAGCTGGCCTCAAATTCCTGGGCTCAAGCAGTCCTCCCACCTCAGCTTCCCAAGTAGCTGGGATTACTGGCACGAGCCACCATCCCCAGCAACTTGGCTTTTAAAGACATTATAAATATGACATAACAGCCTTCCTTTAAGAGGGATTAGAGAAGCCAGACACAGAAGGTCATGTATTTTGTGATTCCATTTATATGAAATATCTGGAATAGGTAAATCCATAAAGATAGCAGATTGATGGTGGGGGAGGGATGGAGAGTAACTGCTTAATAGGTGTGGGGTTTCTTTTGGGGGGTATGAAAATGTTTGGAACTACATAGAGGTAGTGATTGTACAACATTGTGAATGTACCACTGAACTATTCACCTTAAAATGACTAATTTTCAGTTAAGTGAATTTAACCTCAAAATTTTGTTGATTTCTTTGAACACGAGAATGGGTTGGAAAAATAACTCAATTACTGCTACTAAGATCTGTATAATATTCCAGTCTGTAAAAAAACTAGAAATCCAGAATCTTCTGTTGGGAAGGTCCCATACTTCCCTGGTATGGTACTCATGTAAGTAGTGCAGGGTACTTGTGTCCTCATGTTCAGATCAGGAAAACCTCTAAGTGGGGCTTTCCCCTTTAAGACTCAGAGACTGAAGTAATCTGGTAGCTAAGGAGTCATAATGGCAAATTTCTTGGGTAATTCTCCTTAGAAATGTAGTTCTTACCCTCCAGGACCAAAAGTATGGAGGAGTCGGGCCAATCTTCTCTGTTTGGTGATACATGTATGTAGATGAGTTTATGTATCTCTGGGTTTATTTTGTAAAATCTAGAAGTTCCTGCCCTAGATAGGGGACCAGTTATATTTAGTTTGGGCTCTTTATCCTGTGGGAAACACAGAGTTTAGTGAAAGGGAAGAATTTCTTCGAAATGTGGTCCTATGTGTTCAGGCCTACTTCCAAAACAGGAGGGATGGAAGGGAGAAGGTCCTGGCCCAAGAACAACTGTGAAACTTATTGCTAATATAAATTCCTCTGCTGAAAAAATGCCTGTAGCCTATGTGGAGAAACATGACTTTGGGTTTCTGTTCAGATTTTTCATGCATCCAGGATTCAAGGACCCACACTCAGAGAAATGAACAAGTTCAGAATCTGGGAGGAAAGAGTTGCTGAAGCACACCATCATAAACATGCCCTCCTTTATAGACCCTTCTTCTTCTAGGACAGGGAACCAAATTGATTAGTATCTGTCACTGCAGGAGATGGTGGCTTGAAAATGGACCTGCTAGAGGACCTTGAGTCCCTGCAGTTTGAGTATGGGATTCCAGAGGAAGATAGTATCTTGCTGTATTTGCAGGGCCGTTATCGGGGACTGATGATCAATGCCTGTGCCCATGCAACCTTCTTCTGCAAACTATTATGCAATTTGAGGTAAGCTAGATCTCCAAGTTATGAAGATGGACAAGAATCTCATTGCTGAGAATTCAAGTGACTTAAACTTTTTATATTGGAGGATAAGTTTGGTAGGAGGATTGTCTTCCTATCTTTTCCAACCTAGAGTCAGTCACTCCTGGTCTGAAAGGACCAACAAAATCCATACCAGGGCCTCCTGGCTGTGGTTACATAATAAAGCATGAATTAGTAGATGGATTGGTTAAATGATCATTCATCCATTCATTCACTCATTATCACCACCAGCTTATCTTCCATAGCTGCTAATTACCAGCCATTCCTGGTCTATTGGTGAGGAATGCAAATGGGGTCAGTACTTTCTTTTGAGAAAACTACCTGGGACTTTGCAGGCCCTATACCCAGGTGACTTGCTTGAAACCAGGAATATTTGCAGAGAAACTCTCAGTCCAGTCCTGGTTTCTGGTATCTTTACACAATGTACCTTCAGACACTTAAATAGGAGTATTTGAACCAGGTAACTATAATTAGGCTACTGGATTCTGTAACTCCAGGTCACTCTGGGAGCATCAATCACATCCTCACTCTCCCTCTCAGTTGACTTTTCTCTGAAGTTAGATTAATTCCTGGATGGTGGAACCAGATCTGAATTGAATGTGCTTATAGGTATAGCACATACCCAAGGAGGCAGGCTGCTTCATTGAGTTTGCTGATTAGCTTACTGATAAGAGTGCATAAACCTATTGGTTGTACCCAAGATGGAGGGGAGGGGAACACAACATATGAAACTTGCAGGAGGCATTTTATGTTTGGAGGGATCAGGGACTAAGAGAAAGTACTCTTCCTTCAACCAAGAGAGAAGCCTTAAATAGAATGTATCTTGTGATGCTTATATGGAAAATCCAGAGCTTTAAGATTCTAGTTTTTACAGAAATACAAAACAAATATAAGTTTGTCTTAAAACAACAAAAGTAATACCTTATGTATTCAGAGGTCTGACTTTGTTAATCTTGCGCCAAGAAAACACATCCAAGACCAACAGTAAGTGAACCTCTAGAAAGAGTGGTCTCAAATCCCTCAGTTTCTCAGGTATGTATTGTTTTATAATAAACTATTTACTTTTATAAATCATGACATTATTTAAAAACTAAGTTATCTGGTTTCCCAGGTCTGTACAGAACTGAAATAGCAAACTAGAAAGAGTAAGTATGTGGTAGGAGAGGAGTGCTATAGCAATGAAAATTGACAGCTGAGAGTGATGTCAGCAAGATGGAGGAATAGAAAGCTCCACACCTTGTAACCCCACAGAGACACTAACTTAACAACAATGTATAGTCCAAAAAGCTCTTACGAGAACTTCAGAAACCAGCTAAGAAGTTACAGTACCCCAGGCAAGTACAAAGCCAAGAACAGCTGCATTGAAAGGGGTAAGAAAAGACATTGCACTTCACTTGAGATAGCCGTTTCCTCAAGTCAGCACAACTCAATGTAATGAGGAGAAAAATGCCTAATTTGTGGCTTCTCCCTTGGTGGGAAAGAAGAAAGTGGAATATATGTCCAATATTCCAGCTTTTCAAGGGCTTCCTGAGGGACTGGCTTCTGTCTCACATGACTTGGAGCACTGATAGGGAACCAACATATTTTGGATGAGAATAAAGGAAAGCTCAGTAGCTTGTAGCAGCACAGAGAACCTGCGGTAATGCAGGTAGACAACCAGAGAGAGCAAGAAATTATGAGCCCCTGCAAAAGAAACAGGCAAATCTCTCTAATTGGAAAATTACAAACCGAAGCCTAGAGAAGACATTCCCAGAAAAGATTTGAGAGGTCACCAGAATCTCTAGCTGAGCTGTTTGATAAGGATCTTCTCCTGTGTGAAGCCACTCTAAAGATTGGGAGAGGTGGCCACTTTTTTCAAATGCCCACATTCCAACAAAAGATAGGGCATATGATGAAACAACAAAATATGGCCTAATCACAGGAACAAACTAAATCTCCAGAAACCAACCCTAAAGAAACAGAGATCTATGAGTCACCTAATAAAGAATTCAAAATAGTGTTAAGTTCCATGAGCTACAACAGAACATAGATAAACAACTAAATGAAATCAGGAATACAATATGTGAACAAAAGGAGAATATCAACAAAGAGAAACTATAAAAAAAACAAACCCAAACAAATTCTGGGGCTGAGGAACATAGTAACTGAATTGAAAAAAATTCACTGGAGCAGTTAAACATCAGATTTGATCAAGCAAAAGAAAGAATCAGCGAACTGGAAGATGGGTCACGTGAAATTATTGAGTCAGCAAAAAGGAAAAGGAATAAAGGCCAGGCACAGTGGCTCACACCTGTAATCCTAGCATTCTGGAAGGCCGAGGTGGGAGGATCACTTGAAGTCAGGAATTCAAGACCAGCCTGAGCAAAAGTGAGACCCCGTCTCTACAAAATATAGAATCACTTGAGCCCCAGAATTTGAGGTTGCAGTGAGCTATGATGATGACACTGCACTCTAGCTGAGGTGACAAGAGTGAGACTCTGTCTTAGAATAAAAATAAGAAAAACAATAAGAAAGGGAAGACATCTACGGGACTTATGGGACACCATGAAGTGGGCCAATATACAATTCTGAGAATCTCAGGAGAAGAGAAGGAAAGAAAGGTTCAGAGAGCTTATCTGAAGAAATAATGGCCCCAAACTTCCCAAATCTGAGGAAGGAAATGAATATCCAAATTCAAGATGCTCAAAGGACACTAACTTGGATGAATGTAAATAAAGAGGAACAAACACACAGAGATGCATTATGATCAAGCCGTCAAAAGTCAAAGACAGAATAGCGAAAGGACCAAGAACAAAGGAACTTGTCACACACAAAGGAGTTTCCATAAGATTATGTGGGTTTCTCAGCAGAAACATCGTAGTCCAGAAGGGAGTGGTTTGATATATTCAAAGTGCTTAAAAAGAAAACACACAAGAATACTATATCTGGCAAAAAAGTCCTTCAAAAGTCAAAGAGATGCTTGAGGCCAGGAGTTCTAGGCTGCAGTGAGCTATGACCATGCCACTGCATTCCAGCCTGGGCAACAGCAAGACCTTGTCTCTAATAAAAATAAAAAATCCAGGAGAAATCAAGACCTTCTCACATAAACAAAAGCTGAGCAGAGTTCATCACCACTGGACTTGCCTTACAAGAAATGCTAATGGGATTCCTTAAGTTGAAATGAAAAAATGCTAGACGGCAACACAAAAGTATACAAAAATATAAGGCTCTTTGGTTAAGATGGATATGTAGGCATATACATAGTACTGTAATATTGTAATGGGTGGTGCATAAATAATTTTTAATTCTGGTGTAGGATTTAAAAGATAAAAGCTTTAAAAAGTAACTGTTACTATAAAACTTAATGGATACAAAATAGATACACTTTGTGGGATCAATAACAAAAAGCAGGGGTGAGGGAAGACAAAGAAGTAGAGTTTTTGCATGTGATTTGAGTTAAGCTGTTATCAGCTTAAAATAGGTTGTTATAAGATTTTTATGTAATTTCCTATGGTAACCACAAAAAAAAATAGCAATCAAAGATACACAAAAGAAAATAAAAGAATCAAAGCATGTCATTACAAAAAAATCAATGAAACACGAAGGCAGGAACAAAATAACTACAAGACATATAGAAAACAATTAACAAAATAGCAATAGTAAGTCCTTCCCTATCAGTAATTACTTTAAATATAAATGGATTAAACTCCTCAATGAAAAGACACAGTGGCTGAATGGATTAAAAAAAATAAAACAAGATCCAACCTATATGCTGTCTACAAGTGACTCACTTTAGATGTAAGGACACACAAAGACAGGAAGTGAAAAAACAGAAAAAGATATTCCATGCAAATGGTAACCAAAAGAAAACAGGGTTGGCCATACTCAGACAGAATAGGCTAAGTCAAAAACTGTCCTGAGTGATAAAGAATGACATCATATAATAATAAAAAGATCAATTCACAGGGAAGATATAACAATTATAAATATATATGTACTTAACCTCAGAGCAGCCAAATATATTCAGCAAATATTTACAGAGTTGAAGGTACACGATAATAGTAGATTTTATTATCCCACTTTCAATAATAAATAGAACAATCATACAGAAGGTCAATAAGGAAACAGAGGACTTGAACAACACAATAGACCAGTTGGAACCTAACAGGCAAATGCAGAACACTCCACTCAACAGAAGCAGAATATACACTCTTCAAGTGCACGTGGAACATTCTCTAGGACAGATCACATGTTAGGCCACAAAACAACTCTTAACAAATTTAAGAAGATTCAAATCATACCAGTTATCTTTTTTCAACTACAGTGGAATGAAACTAGAAATGGATAGCAAAAAGAAAATTGGAAAATTCACAAATATGTAGAAATTAGCACACTCTTGAACAGCCAATGGATCAAAGAAGAAATCACAAGAAAAAATTTAAAATATCTTGAGAGAAATGAAAATACAATATACCAAAACTTATGCAAAAGCAGTACTAAGAGCAAAGTTTATAGGGGTAAATGCTTACTTTAAAATAAAAGAAAGATCTTAAATGAACAACCCAAATTTATACTTCAAGGAACTAGAGAAGGAAGGACAAACTACACCCAAAGTAAGCAAAAAAGTAAATAGAGCAGAAATAAACCAGAGAATATAAAAACAGTAGAAAAAAATCAAAACTAAGAGCTGATACTTTGAAAAGATCAACAAAATTGACAAACCCTTACCTAGACTAAGATACAACAAGAAAACTATAGAACAATACTCTTGATGCAAAAATCCTCAACAAAATACTAGCAAATTGAATTCAACAGCACACTAAAAGGATTATGACCAAGTGGGATTTATTTCTAGAATGCAAGGATGATTCAAATACAAAATCAATATAATATATTACTAGAATGAAAGAAATCACATGATCATTTCAATTGATGCAGAAAAAGAATTTGACAAAATTCAACAACCTTTCATGATAAAAACACTCAGTAAACTAGGAATAGAGGGAAATTGCCTCAACATAATAATGGTCCTATATGAAAAGCTCACAGCTAACATCTTACTCAATGGTGAAAAACTAAAAACTTTTCTTCTAAGATCAGAAACAAGGCAAGGATGCCCACTTTCACCACTTGTATTCAAGATAGTACTAGAAGTCCTAACCAGACCAGTTAGGTCAGAAAAAGAAATAAAAGACATCTAAATTGGAAAGGAAAAAATAGAGTGATCTCTGTTCACAGATGACATCATCTTATATGTAGAAATCCCTAAAAATTCCACAAAAACTGTTAGAACTAGTAACAAATTCAGTAAAGTTGCAGGATACAAAATCAACATACAAAAATTAGTTGCATTTCTGTACACTATCAATGAACAATCTAAAAAGGAAATTGAGGAAACAATCCTATTTACAACAGAATAAAATAGTAATAAACTTAACCAAGGGGATGAAACACTTGTACACTACAAACTACAAAACATTGCTGAAAGAATTAAGGAAGATACAAATAAATGGAAAGACATTCCATGTTCATGGATTAGAAGACTTAATTGTGTTAAAATGTCCATTCTACCCAAAGTGATCTACAGATTCAGTGCAATCCTTATCAAAATCCTAATAGCATTTTTTGTAGAAATTTTAAAAAATCCAAAAATTCATATGGATAAAGCTTAAGGACATTACGCTAAGTGAATAAGGATTTGTGTATTTGTCACATAAAGACAAATACTGCATGATTCCACTTATATAAGGTATCTAATGTAGCCAAACAGAAAGTAGAATGATAGTTGCCAGGGGCTGGGTGAGAGGGAAAAGAGGAACTGTTCAATGGGTATAGAGTTTCATTTTTGCAAGATGAAATGGTTTTAGAGATCTATTGCACAACAATGTGCATATAGTTAACCCTGCTGTACTGTACACTTAAAAATGGTTTAGATAGTAAATTTTATATTATGTTTTTTTACCATAAGAAAAAATTGACAGCTATCTGCACAGAAAAAAAAATGAGAGAACTGGCTCACAATGTGTTATACATTACAGTATAATGTGTAAGAGTGGTTGTTCATAAATGATGGTTCTGAGTCAACAAAATGATTAAATATTCAGACCTGTGTTTAAGAAGGCAGGGAGGTCGGGCGTGGTGGCTCACACCTGTAATCCTAGCACTTTGGGAGGCCGAGGCAGGTGGATTGCTCGAGGTCAGGAGTTCAAGACCAGCCTGAGCAAGAGCGAGACCCTGTCTCTACTAAAAATAGAAAGAAATTATCTGGCCAACTAAAAATCTATATAGAAAAAATTAGCTGGGCATGGTGGCGCATGTCTGTAGTCCCAGCTACTCGGGAGGCTGAGGCAGGAGGATTGCTTAAGCCCAGGAGTTTGAGGTTGCTGTGAGCTAGGCTGACGCCACGGCACTCACTCTAGCCTGGGCAACAAAGCGAGACTCTGTCTCAAAAAAAAAAAAAAAAAAGGCAGGGAAATGCATACTACATGTAACAAAAATTTTAAAATGTTGGCCGGGCGTGGTGGTTCACGCCTGTAATCCTAGCACTCTGGTTGGCGAAGGTGGGAGGATTGCTTGACGTCAGGGGTTCAAGACCAGCCGGTAAGAGCAAGACCCTGTCTCTACTGAAAATAGAAAAAAATTAGCCTGTGTGATGGCATGGGCCTGCAGTCCCAGATACTCAGGAGGCTGAGACAGGAGGATCAATTGAGCCCAGAAGTTTGAGGTTGCAGTGAGCTATGATCACGCCGTTGCACTCTACCCAGGGCAACAGAATGAGACTCTGTCAAAAAAAAAAAAAAAAAAAGAAACCCTTAAAATTTTTTTCAAATGTTTTAAACAAATTTTGGTCCCTTGAAAAGGGTTATCCTTTTGTTTTTGGAAAATTCACTCAGGAGGAACATTTCATTCCCTAGTAAGGCTGGATAAATGGCATGCAATTGAAAAGCATCCTTTCTGAAGTATTTTAGGTGCCACCAGGCTTCCATGTGAGAAAGTTAAAGCAGAAAACGCCAGAGGCTAACAGTTAAGAAGAGCTATAATGTGTACATGTATTTATGTATGTGTCTGTTCATTCTCCAGTGAATCATTACATGAGAATCAAAGTTCCAGCTATCTCTCAGTTGGATCACTTCATTTAGCCACCCCTGACAATAAGGAGTTAAAGGTGGGCATCATTGGAGGTGGCCACCTTGGGAAGCAGCTGGCTCGCACACTGCTGCAGCTTGTCCCCATCCCTGCTGAGAGCCTGCGGATCTCCACTAGGAGGCCAGACACCCTGGGTGAGGAGCAGTGTGTGGCGGAAAGGGGGCTTGTGCTGTTTAGGTGTTGATGAAGTCATCTTGAAAGGATCCCTTTAAAGAGTAATCCTGGTATGTAGCATGCTGAGTTCTCAGCTTGCTAGCCTTAAGAAAAGCTAGAAAGATGGCTTTTCCTAGCTTGTTCCTGGAAACAACTTTTCTTCTCTACTTATATGTTTTATATGAGTCTTTCTTCTCTCTGCCCTTGGTGGTGAATTATCTTTTTGGGTCTTTGATACAGGGAAGCTTTCCGTACAGAGTTCAGATCTTCTAACTGAACCAGTTAGAGTCGGGTGGGTGTTAAACAGTTCCAGATATTTGCATTTGGCCTTATATTCTTAAAAATAACACTTACTGAATTTTAAAAATGTTTTATAATGATTCCATTTAATAATCCATGGTGATAGAAATCAGAACAATGATTGCTTCTGGGGAGACAGACTGAGAAAGTCCTGAAAGAACTTTCTGGGGTGATGGAAATGCTCTATCTTAAGAGAAGTATGGGTTACATGGCAGTATGTGTTTGCAAAACTGATTAAACTATATACTTAAGATCTGTGTGTTGCACTGTATGTAAATTATACTTCAATAATAAAAATGTAAAATAATATAATGCCTGTTGTTGAAAATTTAGAAAATTACTTCATAAGCAAGAATGTAACTATTTCCTTCACAGTTTTTCCTCTCATATCAGTAATTGTTACTATACATAATTGTTTGTATTCAGCTTTTTTCACTTAACATATCATGAGCATATTCCCATATATCACTTAACATTCTTCAAATAATGATTTTAAAGCACCCCACTGTCCCACAGGCATAATGTGACCCCAGCAGGCTTTGAGAGCACTCTCCTGTGGCTTCCTAGAAGGGGTGTGTGTTTGCTGCGCCTGGTATCTGGGCTTGCAGACTGAGCAGCATGTGTCCAGCTGGTGGCTAGGAGCACCAGACACCCAGCAGCACTCTCCCTTTCTCTGTTTTCTTCTCACAATTTAAAATTATATCAGTAAGAGATTAATTTTAATGTAAAAAAATGATTTTAAGGTTGTATAGTATTCCAAAGTATAGATGTACCATAATTTATGTAACTATGCCCTATTTAATTGAATTTCCTTGTACATAATTTTCAAAATAAAATTACTGGGTCAAAAAATAGTACCGCTTTATTAAAATATTATTTGCATACAATAAATTGGGACATAGTTAAAGTGTACAATTTGATGTTTTGACACGTGTATACCTGTGAAACTATCAATACAGTCAAGGTAAGGAACATATCCATCACTCCCAAAAGTTGCTTCTTGCCCTTGGTAATCCCTATCTCTCTACCTCCCTACAGCTCTCTACCCAGGAAACCAATGATCTGATTTCTGTCATCATAGATTAGTTTGCATTTTCTAGAATTTTCTATAAACAGAGTCATACGATTTACACTTCTTTTAGCCTTTCACTCTGCATAATTAGTTTGAGATATATCTAAGTTGTTTAATGTATCAATATCCTTTTTATTTCTGAGTAGTATTTCATTGGATGATTATTCCACAATTTATCTATTTACCTGTTGATTCAGGTTGTTTCCAGCTTTTGACTATTACAAATAAAGCTACTATGAATATTTTATAGACGTGTTCACATGGGCAACTGCTTTCATTTTTCTTGGGTATATACCTAGCAGTGAAATGACTGGGTAATGTGGTAGATATATGTTTGATATTTAAAGAAACTTCTAATAGGCCAGGCACAGTGACTCATGCCTGTAATCCTAGCACTTAGCACTTTGGGAGGGCAAGGCAGGTTGATTGCTTGAGGCCAGGAGTTCAAGACCAGCCTAGGCAACATAGCAAGACCCCTTCTCTACAAAAAATAGAAAAATTATCCAGGTATGGTGGTACATGTCTGTAATCCTGGCTCCTTGGGAGGCTGAGGCAGGAGGATCACTTGAACCCAGGAGTTGGAGGTTGCAGTGAGCTGTGATTGTGCCACTGCACTCCAGCCTGGGTGACAGAGTGAAACCTTGTCTCAAAAAAAAAAAAGAACTCCCATTTCACTACACCCTTGTTAGTGCTGGGAATCATTCTTAACATCACCATTTTAATATGCTTTTAAAATTTTTCTTGTTCTAATATGTCTTTCATTGATCACTAGAAAAATTGAATGGTTTTCATAGGTTTATTGCTATTTCATCTTTCTTGAGTTGCTTTTGTCCATTTTTTCTGTTGGAGTGCCTGTATTCTTCTTACCGATCTGTAAGTGTTCTTTCTATATTTAGTAAACTTAAAAAACATATTACTACTCAAAGCATATTTTTTGATCCCATCAACAGGACTAATATATATGATATTTCAATAAAGTACATATATTCTTTGGGAAGCAATATGTTTATCAGTAATAAAATTATTGTTTTAAAATATCACTACATGTTGTGTAAGGAAACAAGAATTCAAAATGCTCAGCATCAGCTTCTGTGCACATGAAAAGAACAAGAACATGTGAAAGAATGATAGATGTCCCTGTTATCTAAATTTTGTCTTTGTCCTATCCATCTTTCAGGTTTATGAGTATCCAGATAACTTCAACTTCACACTTGTCATGTACTCTTAATGGTTAAGATAAGAATTCACCTCTCCAATGTCTGTCATATTCTGTTTTCCAATAGCACAAAACATAACACCAGATGTGAGTGTACATTTTAAATTCTTACTTTTGAAAATCTATGTGGCAATAAGTACCATCAAATGATTAACTACCAGTGAGTGTTTTTATGCAACTACATGAGTTATCACATTTCTCTCTCCATTTATATATATTCTATTAACATTAAGTTATATATACTTTACAGAAACTGTTAAATATTTCCAGACTCCTCCTAGTCACTGCCCTATACTCTTCCACTCTCCTAGTCTTTTCCACCAACTCAAGCCAGTGAGCTGTGTAACTTTGGGAAAGCCATGTAGCTTCTTGAAGTCTCAGTATCCTTATCTATAAAATGGGAATAGGCTGGGTGTGGTGGCTCATGCCTGTAATACTAGCACTTTGGGAGAACAAGGTGAGAGAATCACTTGAGGCAAGGAGTTTGAGACCAGCCTGGGCAACACAGCTGTCCACTGATGTCCACTGCTGTCCACTACTGTCCTCTCATGTCTGCTACTGTCCACTGAGGTCTACTCACGACCACTACTTTCCACTACTGTCCACTCATGTCCACTACTGTCCACTGACATCCACTCACAACTACTGATGTCCACTACTGACCTCTCGTGTCCACTCGCATCCACTACTGTCCACGGATGTCCACTACTGTCCATTCACAACCGGTGATGTCCACTACTGTCCACTACTGATCACTCATGTCCACTACTGTCTGCTGATGTCCACTACTGTCCACTACTGTCCACTCATGTCCACTGCTGTCAACTGATGTCCACTCGCATCCACTACTGTCCACGGATGTCCACTACTGTCCATTCACAACCGGTGATGTCCACTACTGTCCACTACTGATCACTCATGTCCACTACTGTCTGCTGATGTCCACTACTGTCCACTACTGTCCACTCATGTCCACTGCTGTCAACTCCTGTCCACTCCTGTCCACTACTATCCACTGATGTGCACTACTGTCCCCTGATGTCCACTCATGTCCACTGATGTCCACTACTGTCCTCTCATGTCCACTACTGTACAATCATGTCCACTCGTATCCACTGATGTCCACTACTGTCCTCTCATGTCCACTATTGTCCACTCATGTCCACTACTGTCCACTCATGTCCCATACTGTCCACTGACATCCACTCACGACCACTGCTGTCCACTCGTGTCCACTCATGTCCACTGATGTCCACTACTGTCCACTGGTGTCCACTACTGTCCACTACTGTCCACTCACAACCAGTGATGTCCATTGCTGTCCACTACTGTCCACTCACATCCACTCATGTCCACTACTGACCACTCATTTCCACTACTGTCCACTGATGTCCACTCACGACCACTGCTGTCCACTACTGTCCACTACTCTCCACTCACAACCGGTCATGTCCACTGGTGTCCACTACTGTCCACTCACAACCACTGATGTCCACGGCTGTCCACTACTGTCTAATCGTGTACACTCATGTCCATTACTGTCCACTCATGTCCACTGAAGTCCACTACTGTCCATTCATGTACACTCGTGTCCACTACTGACCACTCACAACCACTGATGTCCACTCATGTCCACTACTGACCACTCGTGTCCACTGATGTCCACTCACGACCACTGATGTCCACTACTGTCCACTCGCGCCCACTACAGTCCACTGATGTCCACTACTATCCAGTGATGTCCACTACTGACCACTCATGTCCACTGCTGTTCACTTATGTTCACTTATGTCCACTACTGTCCTCTCGTGTCCACTACTGTCCACTCATGTCCACTACTGTCCACTCACAACCACTGATGTCCACTACTGTCCACTCAAATCCACTACTGTCCACTGCTGTCTACAGATGTCCACTACTGTACTGTCATGTCCACTGATGTCCACTCATGCTCACTGATATCCACTACTGTCCTTTCATGTTCACTCATGTCCACTACTCTCCACTGATGTCCACTGATGTCCACTGATGTCCACTCATCTACTGTCCACTCATGTCCACTGATATCCACGCTGTCCACTCATGTCCACTATTGTCCACTACTGACCACTGCTGTCCACTCATGTCCACTACTGTCCACTGCTGTCTACAGATGTCCACTACTGTACCGTCATGTCCACTGATGTCCACTCATGCTCACTGATATCCACTACTGTCCTTTCATGTTCACTCATGTCCACTACTCTCCACTGATGTCCACTGATGTCCACTCATCTACTGTCCACTCATGTCCACTGATATCCACTGCTGTCCACTCATGTCCACTACTGTCCACTACTGTCCACTGCTTTCCACTCATGTCCACTACTGTCCACTGATGACCACTGATGTCCACTACTGTGAGACCCCCATCTCTAAAACAAATAGAAAAATAAGCCGGGTGTGATGGTACACACCTGTAGTCCCAGCTACTTGGGAGACTGAGGCAGGAGGATTGCTTGTGCCCAGGAGTTTGAGGTTGCAGTGAGCTATGATGACTCTGCACTTTAGTCCAGGCGACAGAATGAGATCACGTCTCAAAAAAAAAAAGCATGTGAGATTATCCTTTGATTTGTGTGGCAACAAGCCTTGGGTTGATTTACGGAGATAAATCTCCCCATAGTTATGTTCAGGTCAACCTCCTTTGTACTGTGATTTGTGTCCTCCTTTATCCTTTCCAGATGGGTTCCAGAAACTGGGGATTCAGTGCTTTTACGATAACTCTAATCTGGCGAGTTGGGCCAATGTGATATTCCTCTGCTGCTTGCCGTCTCAGCTGAGCCATATCTGCTTAGAAATTCAAACCAGCCTTGAGGAGACCTGCATCGTGTACAGCTTTGTAGTTGCTGTCCCCCTACCCAGGTATCCTGTTAGGGTAAGAACAGAACTGGCAGAACTGCTCCGTCTACTCATTTTTAACTTCTGCCTCCTACCTCCACTGTAGCCCCTAACTCTTGGAGTTGGTTATTCCCAGTAGTAAGGAGGAGACAGCTTTATGTGTGGAAGGACCTAGCTGACCTTTCCCTTCTAATTGTATCTTCCTCACCCACAAACAGCACTCGTGGGTGGGACGTTTTCTTTGCTGTACAAATGTTTAGAACTACAATAGAACATTGCTTCCCACTACTTCAATACTGAATAGTATTAATATTCTCCTTGTGCATCAATGAGAAGGAAAACCACTAGTCAACAACATGAAAAGTTACTAAAAGTTATGTATCAAATATTATTTCTGTACCCCTAGTATCTAGCCCCATGCCTAGCACATGATAACAGTTAATAAGTATTTGTTAGGTGGATGGAACAAGCCAACTAATTAGTGCCCTCAGCACAGACCCAGACCTGCATTTGCCTCTGAGCAGTGCTGTGCAGGGGAGTCTGTTGCTGGAGTTGGATGTGAATACAATGGATTATGTAGTCGTTCACTCTAGTCCTAGCACTGTACTCCCTGTCCTAGTGGCTTTACTTCCAGGTTGAAACTACTACTGAATCATACCAATATCTTGCGACCTCAATATGAGTGTGTTGAAGACGGTGCCAACATCTGGGGGGCCAATAAGGAAGTTGCAGCTGCTCTCCAAGATCCAGTGATTCTTCAGGCTACCTGCCCCTACAGTCCTGCTGGTAATGGGTCAGCATATTTCTGGCATTCTTTTGAAAATGACCTTCCCTTTGGCCTGTTGCTATCTTATTAAATCCCAGTCTGTGTTGGGGGCGGGTGGGACACCCTAGATATATTCTCAGTTATTTTAGGTTTTGTACTGGAACAGTGTTTGGTGGTAAAAAGCAGCCTTTATTAGGGAGAGCTGAGAAGCTTGATTATGTAGCCCTTTTAAGGATAAACTGGAAACAACCAAAGATAGCTTAAACAAGAGGATGCAATGTCTGGGACTAAAATGGCTTTTCCCTGTTCTAATCTTGCAGTTTTCCCCAGTTCCTTCTTCTTATTATCAACAACCATTCTAGAGACACTTTTGCCATTAGTAATGTCTACATTAGTTGTATCTGTCCTCCTTTGGGATGGTCAAAACCTGTCTTATAAAGGGCAGAAATAGGACTCGGCCTAGGAAGGAGGAGTGTTTGCTTTATCTCATGGTTCATATTATTAATACCAACCTGTCTTAGAAAAAAGATGGCTATTCACTGGAGTTTGTTCTGGGTTTCCTGCAACTCATTTTTGGTGGTGCTAACTGGTATTTACTTTCTCATTGATATGTAGGGGGAATAACCCTCAATATCAAGTGGTTGGTGGGAGTGTTCTATGCAGCCCTAAACATGTGCACAGCAAGAAATATGGCCAGCCCACAAGCGCTGCTGCTTCTGAATGAACTGTTTCTCTCTGTGCATTTCAAAGACTGTGGGAAAGGCACAGCATCTTGCCCAAAGTTTCAACCAACAAATTTTGTCAGCAAAGCCTATGTCAAGAACTTGTCTAAGAAAAGGTAAGGTGTCAGACAGCTGGCCATTCTAATTTCTCCCACATTCTTGTCTTAGCAGATGCTTTTTTCTTTTATCCTTTCAAATTCTTTTTATTGATTAAAAATAACACAATTTTGTAAAAAAAATTGAACTAGGAGAAAAGTAAAAGCCCTCCTTTGCCTCCCAAATCCTATTTTATAGATTTTACCTCTAATGGTTTTTACATTTTTGTCTTTTTATCTATGCATTTACAAACATGTTACATTGTCATTATATTATAACATGTATGCCTATCTATTCCTATATACACAGTGTTAGAAACATGGGAACTACACACACACTGCTTTTTTGCTTACTATATCACAGAAACCATTCTAGGTTAGTACAATCATAGCTACTTCATTTATGAGCAGGTTCACAGGCATCCACTGGACAGGACACATTTCTTTAATTAAATTTCTTCACTCTGTTTCCACTTGATAGAGATATAGTTCCTTCCCTTTGTCCCAAATTTTGCATTAAGGGCTGCTTTGAACATTCTTGTACTTACTTTGCACATTAGTACCAATATTTCTGTTGAATAAATACATGAAAGAATTTCTGGGTCTAAGGTTATGTATATTTTATGTTTGATAAGTATTCCTAAATTG
Source organism: Varecia variegata (assembly GCA_028533085.1). Classification (NCBI taxonomy): domain Eukaryota; kingdom Metazoa; phylum Chordata; class Mammalia; order Primates; family Lemuridae; genus Varecia; species Varecia variegata. The sequence goes on from CM052442.1 coordinate 19,732,859, forward strand.
CTTAGCAAATATGTAGTGCTCGGTTACATTTCTACCAAGAACATATGAGGGTGCCAGTTCTCTATAGCTTGATAACTATAAAATCAGTTTTTAAAATATCTGATAATCTGATATGCAGAGATTGTTGCTCTTGTTACCAGTGACTACCATGTCATTAGATTCACTGCACACTTTATTTATTTATTTTTTTGAGATAGAGTCTCACTTTGTTGCCTGGGCTAGAGTGCCATGGCGTCATCCTGGCTCACAGCAACCTCAAACTCCTGGGCTCAAACAATCCTTCTGCCTCAGCCTCCTGAGTAGCCAGGGCTACATACAGGTACATGCCGTCATGCCCGGCTAATTTTTTCTAGTTTTAGTAGAGACGGGGTCTTGCTCTTGCTCAGGCTGGTCTGGAACTCCTGAGCTCAAGCGGACCTCTCGCCTTGGCCTCCCAGAGTCACTGCACACTTTAACCTCCTTTTCTTCCTTAACTCCTTTTCTCCCAGAGTCACTGCACACTTTAACCTCCTTTTCTTCCTTAACTCCTTTTCTCCCAGAGTCACTGCACACTTTAACCTCCTTTTCTTCCTTAACTCCTTTTCTCCCAGAGTCACTGCACACTTTAAACTCCTTTTGTTCATTAACTGCCATCCTTCTTGAAGCAGTCTCTTCTCTTGGCTTCCATGATCCCTCAAATTCTCCTCATTTTCTTTCTGACTCTCTGGTCCCTCTTTTGCGAGCTCCTCCTTTGCCCCACCCTTAAATCTAGGAGTTTTCTGGGCTCTATTCTAGACCCTTTTCTTCATTTCATTCTACACTTTGTTCCTGGGTGACCTTTTCCACTTTGGGGACTTAGGTTGCCATCTTTACACTGACAGCTTGTAACTCTATATCTTTAGCCTAAATGTCAATGCTGCACCTAGGTTAAGTGCACACTCACAATCTCCACATAAACTCAACATGTCCAAAAGCTACCCGCTCTTCTAGTGTTTCTTATCTAATTACATGCTGCTTCACCAAGTTGTTTAAGTCAGAACCCTGGAAGTGATGGCCAGGCGTGGTGGCTCACTCCTGTACTCCTAGCACTCTGGGAGGCTGAGGCAGGAGGATCACTTGAGGCCAGGAGTTGGAAAACAGTTCTTTCACCAAAGGATCCTTCATGTTGCCCCCACAAAACTTGGCAACTACGAATCTGTTCTTCATTCCTACAATTTTTTCATTTTAAGAATGTCATATAAATGGACTAATATAGTATGTAACCTTTTGGGATTGACTTTTTTTCCTTCAACATAAATCTCTAGAGATTCATCCAAGTTGCTGTGTGTATTAACAGTTTGTTTTTATTACTGAATAGCATATCATGGTATGGCTGTATCTAAATGTGTTTAACCATTCACCTGTTGAAGGACATCTGGGTTGTTTTCAGTTTTTGGCTGGTATGAATAAGACATCTATGAACAATCATATATAGGTTTTTGTGTGACCATAAGTTTTTGCTTCTCTGGGATAAATGCCTAGGAGTGTAATAATTGAGTCATATGGTAGTTTCATGTTTATTTTTTTTAACACACTGCCAAACTGTTTTTCAGAATAGTACCAAGTATTATTATAGCAAGTATGACCCAGTTTCTCTGCATCCTCACTAGTATATGGTATTGTCACTAATTTTTATTTTACCATTATCTCTATAGATCAATTTGTAGAGAACTGACATCTTTATTTTGTTGAATCTTCCCATCCATGAATACAATATGTATCTCCATTTATTTAGATCTTCTTTATTTCATCAGCATTTTATAGTTTTCATCATGTAAGTCCTATACATGTTTTATTAGATTTACACCTAAGTATTCCATCTTTTTGGAGTGATTATAAATGAAATTTCCTTTTTAATTTTGGTGTCATGTTCATTGCTAATACATATAAACACAATCAATTTTTGTATATTTATTTTGTATCCTGCAATCTTGCCAAATCCATTAGTTCTTGGAGATTTTAAAACTCTTAATAGATTCCTTGGGATTTTCTATATAGATAATCATCTCATCTATAAATAGAGACAGTTTCATTTCTTCCTTTCCAATTGGCATGCCTTTTAATTTCCTTTTCTTGCCTTACTGCACTGGCTGGAACTTCAGGTACTATGTTGAATAAGAATGGTAAGAGCAGATACGCTTGCCTTACTTCTAATCTTCTTTTGTTTGTTTTTTGGTTATTTTAAGAGACAGAGTATCACTATGTTGCCCTGGCTGGCCTCAAACTCCTGGGTGATCCTCCCACCTCAGCCTCCTGAATAGCAGAGACTACAAGTGTGCCCATTTCTTCTGATCTTTTGAAAAATATAAAGACTCCATGTCTTAATGCTTTTAAACTTAAATTACTATAGACTAATACTCAATATCGCCCCATTTTGTTTACACATTAACTTCTACATTTTTCTCTATACAGCTAAAGAGGATACCTTAAAAGCAATTAGATCTTTTCCTTGCTTAATGTCCACGATCCTCTTATGCATGTTCTTTCTAAATTCAAGGAAAATATACTAAAAAGGGTGTCAATGTTAATATTATAATCATTCTCTAATTATGAATTCCTCTCCAAATGCACTTAGAGAAATATGTGTGTGAAAAATCACTGTAAGTATTAATGTAATTAAATCTATATATTGAATAGTTCTAGCAGAATTTCTAGTTTAACTATGAATTTTAATTAGTTTGGTATTCTAAGTGGAGGAATATTTTCTTTAAAGGAAGTGTTTAACAGCCAAATCAGATATATTGAACAGATATAAAAAAGTAACAGTATTTTTTTTTCACCCCAGGTCTTTCCCTTGGTTTGATCTGACTACAGTGCAACTCAGGGAAACTCCCTTTAGCCAGCATCTCTCAACCAGTACTGTTCTCCAAGACCACCTTACCTATCTATACTGTGATTCATTTGGCATCTCCCTGACCAAAGAATAGCCAGTGGTTCCCACAGGCTCTCCATCCCAATAAAATAACTCAGGAAATCAGGATTTTTTTTCCCCTCACAGATTTTCTCTATAATAGTTGTGCTCTTATTATCATAATTGACTGTAGGAGTCATGTGATTGTATTGTGTTTGCCACATGTTAGGCACTAGGAATTAGAAAACTGTACTGATGGCTTTTCAAAATGGAGAATAAAACAAGTGGTCCTATATATCAATATGTGTCTGGCTGTCAGAAGCAACCAGTGAAACTACACAACCTAACACACTTAAGTAAGCTGCTTTCCCAAAAATACAAATTATTTCTCTTCTAAAAGCTAAATTCAAGGAGTTTTAATGTCATTGTTAGACAATTACATACTGCAGCTTCTTTTCTAATCAATCATATTCCAAATTGATTGGCAAAGTCCAATCAATTTGCCAGCAGTATGTGGCTGGCAAATGATACAGCTTGATTTTCCTACAATTTTGGACAGAGAAGTAAATGTATGGTAAACAACCTTAATTGAATTATGACTCATCTCATGCTTATCTCAGCTATATAAGACAGTTGTAGTACCAACTTATTTAAAGCTGTTCCCATTTAAACCATTTAAAACCATAAACCTTAAAAAAAAACTGGTATTTATATTAAATGGCTAAAAATAATTTTTCAAAATATAGTTCTTCTATAGTGCACAATTATTTCCTCTATGTTCTGCAGATACTTTTTGTTAATTATACTGGAGTTGAAAACAAGAGCAGTGACACCATCAAGCTAGGAAAGGATGTCGCTTACTATGCTCTTGTCACCAAACCACTGTTTGCTAAATGCTAAAGTGCTTTTGAACAAAACTATTCACTATACATGTAAATCATCATGGTCTTATCATTTACATTTTGGTTTTTGCATAATCATGAGCCAGGCAAATGCAATGGTATGGTGTTAGAATGGTTTCCAATAAAATCTTAGTCCAATTTGGGAAAAAATTAGGTTCATCATCAAATATTAACACTTGTCATGAGTGTTAATTTGAGGCACTTTTCCTTCTATCAGTAGGAAACAAAAAAAGAAACATTGCTTTTACTCATCATTCAGGTGTAGGGAACTGGACAATGTACATTGCTGCCCTTCTGGATTGTGTTAGCCCTACAGTGGTTTTTAGGATTAAGAAGTGAGACCAGGAGAAGAAAAAGCAGTTAAGTCTGTAAATCTAGAGGGGAACTGGAGTCATTCAAGCAACAAGAAGTATTTTATAATTTCTACTGAGAAGTCTAGTCATGGGTAGGTAGACTCTAACCTAAATTTCATTTTATAAAGGTCTGGAAGGTACTACCTTCAAGAGCCTTATAAGCAAACCCAACTCTGTTTCATAGTCAGTGGTACTTTTTTGTTTTGTTGTTGTTGTTGTTGTTTGAGACAGAGTCTCGCTCTGTTGCCCGGGCTAGAGTGATTGCCATGGCATCAGCCTAGCTCACAGAAACCTCAAACTCGTGGGCTCCGGCAATCCTACTGCCTCAGCCTCCCGAGTAGCTGGGACTACAGGCATGTGCCACCATGCCTGGCTAATTTTTTCTACATATATTTTTAGTTGTCCAGATAATTTCTTTCTATTTTTAGTAGATACGGGGGTCTCCCTCTTGCTCAGGCTGGTCTCGAACTCCTGACCTCGAGCGATCCACCCGCCTCGGCCTCCCAGAGTGCTAGGATTACAGGCCACCTCGCACGGCCCCAGTGGTACTTTTATAAGCCATGTTGTTTGTAAGGATATGTACAAATCTAAAACAAAATTTTTTAAAATTTTTCTATGATGCAAAAAGGGAGAGAGAACTTTCCCATGCTTTTTTCTTAAAACACTTCCTTTAGAGAACTTGTCATTGTAAATCCTTTTTCTGTGCTTTTGAAATATTAATCTTTTAAAAAGCTGAATAAACCTCTTGCCATTTCATACCCCAGAACCATCTCTTTTTTGGGGGTCTTGGGGCCATCACTTTGAAATGTGAGCATCGAGGAGGAGGGGCCCTGTCTCCCCTTCTCTGTGGGAGTTTAGCCTAGGTTTCTGGCTCCCAGTAACTAACTTCCTGCTTGTTGTCAAGATACAAGTTTTATGTTTCCTTTGGATACAGATAATTAACATGTATGTAAAGGATTATATATGCCTGGCTATCTAAAAAGGTGAGATTTGTCTTTGTAATCTCTTTAGCAGCTTGCCTGTGATGTGCATCACATTTTAATACTTTTTTTTCTTTTTGCAAAGATGCAGAAACAACATTTTAATGCTTATCGAAGAATAAAATGGTTTCTTTCCTGCATTTGTGGAGAGGATTATCAAGGTTGGCAGATTTTATTTTTAATTATATTTTCCCAACATATTCCTGCTACCAGGTGCACTACTAGACTTTATCAGCAATTCTCACAATTACCCAGAAAGATCAGTATTGCTACCTTTGTTTTAACAAGGAGTTAAACTGAAAAACAAAGGGAAGGTGCTGTGAGTCAGGGACAGAACTAGGAATGAAGCCAGCAGTTTTAACACTTTGCTAATCCTTAATGAAAAGGAGAAAAAGAGAAACCAAAAAAGAACACACCTGTTCCCTCAAGTAACTTAGTTTGATTGTTCAAGCTAAGTGAAATGGCTTTCCCCTAGGGTTCCGTGCAAGGTAATGCCTCATTCTCTTCAGGGGCATAATCCTGCATCTCTGGAGTATAATCCTGTAATCTTGCTGCCTTGACAAATTCGGGGAAGGTCAAGGAATCAGATTTTATGCCAGTATGACCCTTTTGCTCTAAGAATAAGCCAATAGTGTCCCTATAGGGAAGTGTGATACTGCGTTTGAATAATGGCTCTTCAATTCCCAGTAGCTCCCGAGTATGCCGAGAAATTACCTGAAATGCAAGGATAATTTTTTAATGGGACTAACCTGAAAACACAATTAAATCAAAGATTTAAACACAATTAAATCAAAAATTACTTAGTTTCCTAGGCCTCTTGAATGCTAACCCCTTAAGTTATTTCTATGAGAAAATAAAATAATGAAATAAATTCACAGACTTACTAGCCTGGCCTTAACTAAACCAAGTTCTTCTTTTTTTTTCCCCCCCCACCAAGAGACAGGGTCTCCCTGTATCACCCAGGCTGGAGTACGGTGGCATGATCATAGCTTACTGTAACCTCCAATTCCTGGGGTCAGGTGATCCTCCTGGCTTAGCCTCCCAAGTAGCTGGGACTATAGGCACATGCTGCCACACCTAGCTAATTAAAAAAATTTTTTTTGTAGAGATGGGGTTTTACTATATTGTCCAGGCTACTCTTGAACTCCTACTGCCAAAGTGCTGAGATTACAGGTATGAGATACCACGTCTGGCTAAAACCAAGTTCTTAAGAGAAACCTCACATAATTTATTATCCCTTTTAAAGTTCCATTTAAAGATGTTTCCAGGCTTTGTATCAGATGGCCACAATGGGATCACTTTTTTTTGCCAAGCAATTTGACCAACCATAAGAGTAGATAATATGTTCAGATTAGGAGCCATGACTATCCCTTGGAAGGTCAATAAATAACCTGTCTATAAGGGCTCAGTGAATTTGCAACTAAGGATAAAAAAACCATTACACAAATAGTCACCTAATTTTTTGTAACTAAAAAATAGATCTCAAACACTAAAAAGCAGACATTAAAGTTCCAGATGCTTTATTAGTACTCGTATATCCTTTTAAAATATCTTTTGCCACAATTTTCAATGTCTCTAAAACAAAATTTGTACTCATTGAGCACCATGCCACTTCATATCCTAGATTAATTTGTGATTGCTTTTCAAAATTCTAGTTTTAATCATAGGTCAGTTATAACACTGCCATTTGAGTTCATATTCTGCATCTGGATGAAAATGTAGTTCATGAAATTGCTGCTAGACCACAACCAAGGGGGTATTTGGAATAGATTTTTTGAAACATATAAAGCTATGGGTCTTTAAATTCATGCCACAGACAATTCTAAACCTGATGTAAAACTGCCCATTAGCAATGAATTTTAGATAGGCACGATATCTTTCTTCTCAAACCTTACTTTAACTAGTTTTGCTTAGACTCCAGAGGTGTTTTATGGGTAAAAGACAGAGTCTACATAGTTGCTTGGAATTCCCAGTGAAAATTCTATTTTTTTTTTCTTTTTTTAAGAGACAAGGTCTCCCTGTGTAGCCCAGGCTGCAGGGCACAATTACAGAGCACTACAGCCTGGAATTCCTGGGCTCCAGTGATCCCCCTGGCTCAGCCTCCTGAGTAGCCCAGTGAGAATTCTAATTGAGGTCTATAGCAGTTGGGGTTTCTAAGAACTGAGATCCAAATTACTATAAGTGGCTCTTAAGAGTTCTCATTTGTGATTGATGGTGCTACATTGAGCACCTTGTTTGGTACCTCACTCTGATTCTCCTTTAGTGTATGTGCTGCTGAAGCAAGCACCCTGATTATTTAGAATGCCCTAAGATATTTCACAAATTCCGTGATGTTTACAGATGGAGCCCCAGGAAGTAAGTGGCAGTCATATACACATTCATTTTTTTTTTTTTTTTTGAGAACACAGTCTTGCTCTGTTGCTGGGCTAGAGTGTACTGGCATCATCATAACTCACTGCAACCTCAAACTCCTGAGCTTGAGCAATCTTTCTGCCTTAGCCTCCCAAGTAGCTGGGACTACAGGCATGCACCACCACACCCAGCTAATTTTTCTATTTTTTGTACAGATGAGGTCTTGCTCTTGCTCAGGCTGGTCTTGAACTCTTAGCCTCAAGTGATTCTCCTGCCTCAATCTCCCAAAGTACTAGGATTACAGGCATGAGCCACTGCACCCAGCCTCACATTTACTATTAACAAAAAGAGCTGTGTGCCTACTGTGGGCTGAAAGTACAGTACTATTTACTACAATATTCCTATGCAGAAATTCAGTGTTCCTGACACATTCATGTGTTTTTGAGAAGCTTTTTGTTTGTTTTTGGAAGGGAATATAAATGTAATCTACTGATATTGCTTTTCATGGGCTATAACAGCAAATGGTATGGGTTTCTTAATAAAAACAATAATTTCTTTAAAAAATAGAAATTAAAAGTATTATAAAGCTATTGGTTACATGTAGAAGAGTCACATTGGAATCAAGAAATAAAATCTAACCATCCCTCCTCTAATTCATTGATTCTTAAAAGTATGTCTGTGGTTCATCAATGAAACGAGAGGATCCTCTGATAGGCCATAAATTGATCTAAAACTGCAAGTACTTTCTTCAGTTCTGATGAACAAATAACAAGCAACAGAATATTTTTGCCTAAGACTTAGAGCAACTTACTAGTAAGTTACTTGAGTTAGTAAGGATTATTAGAAATAGGTATTCTTAAAGATTATTAGAGTTTTCTAAGGATTCTTAATTCCACATTCTAGGATGGTGGCCCATACTCAATGCCTGCATCACTGCAGAATACCTTCTGCATATGGCCTCAAGCAGTTATTTTAATGCCTATAGTTTTCAAGAAGACTCTATTACTACATCATCATCATCTCTTGTGTGGATCATGGTTTTCAAAGGCTGCTGTTCTTGCTTTAATTGTAAACTACTGATGGTTTTGCTTCATCATTACCAATTTATTGTGTACTCTTTAATTACCTTATAGTATATAACTATGTACATTTGCATAACTGGAACCTATAATTTACTTTAAACATAAAGACATAACTGTTGTGGTTCAAATATGAATCATCCATACCACTATTATTAAAGCAGATATACAGTCTCCTTAAAATCTGCTTGTTGATTCATGTAACAGCATGCATTAATCTTAAATGCCTTTTGCTAAGGGAAAGAAGTCAGACCTAAAGGCTACATATTACTTGATTCTATTTATGTGATATTTTAGAAAAGGCAGAACTATAGGGAAAAAAACCAGATGAATGGTTACTAGGGATTGGGGTGGAGGGATGAACTAACTACAAAGGGGACACAGAGGAAAATTTCAGGATGATAGAATTGTTCTATATAGTTCTCTGGTGGTGGATACATGACACTAAGCATTTGTCAGAACCCACAGAACTGCATACAACAAAGAGTGATTTTATAGTATGCAAACTTTTAAAAAGCCAGGCTATTGAGGGAACCCAGGATGGAATATAGGCTGTGGACAAATGAATCTAACTGTATTATAAAGTAAGACATAATCTCACTGAATGGGGTAGGGAAGAAAGGAGCTGACTTAAATAACTTTAACTTTGGAAAACAGTGCTTTGTCTAGATACTGTAAGGCTAAAGACAAAAAGAACTACACAAACATTGAACTGTATTTGGTAAACTTGTTTCTCATAGGGATATATAAATTTATAGATAAGGAGAGCCAGGTTTCCCACTGTCAGAAAAAGAAGCTATAAATAAGGAAGGGGTTTACATGGGTCTGGGAACCATAGGAAAAAAAAAAGAAAACGAAATAAGGAAGGGGGCTTGAGGGTAGGAAGGATGGGAAGGCTAGAATGAACTATGTGATGTTGGACTAGAGTCAGAGATAACAATGTGAACTCATGCTTATTTTAATACAGGTATATATACAGATATATAGATAGATAAATGCAGAAATAAGGTAATAGTGTCCACGTGTAGTTAGTATATATACATATATTTCCTAGATCTTTCTGCTAAGAGTGCCTAGAAGCAGTGACAACTCCAGTAGCAACAAGCACCACGACTGGGTTTCTAAATACCATTCTCTGATAAAAGCAACTAGGGCTCCTTGGAGACATGGTTGATTTTAGGGCTGCCCCAAGAAAAAGGTGAGCCTGAAGCAACTTGTAGTGCCAGAAAGTAAGGAGATGCTAAAAAAAAAAAAAATAAACAAAAAACATGTCAAAAGGATAGAGGAGCCAATTTATTAATAAAAGAGCTCTCAATAGTGAAGGATAGAACAATTTGAGCAACAAAGTAAGTAACAGTATTGGATTATAACCCAAAGAATAAATATATCTATAAGTCCATACTAATATAAATGACTGAATAGATTTTAAAAAATGAGGGAGAAGGGACAATTAAATGTAGAAAAGTTCCTTACAGAAAAGCTCCTATTTAACATAGAAGGAATGAGGGAAACAGAAGAAAGATGAATGGTAAAATGAGCGGGCAAAACTCCAAGGAGAAACAAGATATTTGCATAGCTTCAAACTATTAATATCTTCCCTAATACATTTATCACTATAGGTCCATTAACTCTTTCATATTCTTCCCTTTGGGAGGTGAAGTTTACTTCCTTTTCTCCTTAAATGTGAGCTGGACTTAGTAACTCACTTCTAATGAGCAGAATATGAAAAGGGAAACATAATAACTTTATAGTGAAGAAATCTGGCAGACAGAATCCTCTGATATGATGGGATGAGAAGGGCTCATCACCTCTGTGATAGTCTCTCCCTAAATCTGTAACTTTTTTCTAATCATGGGAAACATCAGATAAACTAAAATTGAGGGAAATCTACAACATACCTGATCTCTACTCTTCAAAAGTGTCAAGGTCATGAAAGACAAAGAAAGATCAAGAAACTGTCACATATTGCAGGAGACCAGGGAAACATAATAGCTATGTACAATGTGGTATCCCACACTAGATCCTGGAACAAAAAAATCACCCATCAGTGGAAAAAGTGCAGAAATATGAATAAATGTAGTTTAACAATACTATACCAACATTAATTTCTTAGTTTTGATAAGTGTACTATTATTGCATAACATTAGGGGAAGCTGGGTTAAGAGTACACCAGAACTCTCTGTACTATCTTTGCAACTCTTCCGTAAAACTGAAATTATTTGCAAATTAAAAGTTTAAAAAAAAAAGAAAAATATTTTGTCTAGCGATACTTCATTGCTAACAGGTTGTTATGAATCCGTGCTATTTAAATTGTTTGCAACAAGACAAGGGTAGTAAAATTGCTGAGATACTATAGTGTTTAAAGCTATACTTTATAATATAAAATCGTGCATACAAATGGAATAAACAACTCATCATGTTCTCCAAATACTTATCACAAAATTCTTTTGTTCAGTTGATGACGTGAATAGTTAAAAATATTTTGAGAATTATTTTCTAAGAGAAAAAGATGAAGCCAATATAATGCTATCTTGTCTAGCTTGTCTTTACAATAAATAAGATTGACTTTCTGTCTCCTAATGTATCATTACAACTGAGAAAGACAGGTCAGTGGTTTCAAGAGCCTCCTTGGCTGGTGGAAAGGAGAATTAGTGCTTCTTTCCTCCTCTACTCCTCACCAGTCTCACACAAGTATTTAGCTTTTCTCTGGTCCTCCTAGTATGTTGCACTAAGGACAAAGGGAAAGGTTATTTCTGCAGGTGAAGCATGAGTAATTCCAAAATTAAGGAAGTAAAAGAAAGCTTTGAAGATAATAGAAATTGGCCATAAATTAACTGCAAGGCTTGTAAAGGGAGTACACAGTGGAAATGTGGTTCAAATTCTTAGCAGCATGTCCAGAATTCTGTACTCTCAAGCAACTTCCTCCCATTCTCCCAAAGTCCATAAATGATAACGTGGGTTACTTAGCATGAAAAAGATAACTATGCTGTTTAAGTACTGTTATGGGACAAACTGTGAGTGTACTAGGTGCTATAATTACAATAGAGAGATTAAAAATGCTTCCTATATCAGTAAGGAAGGTAACTATAGCATACTTAAGTTCATGTATGATCTCTAAGAAGTTACCTCTGTCTTAGAGTATAATTAGCTTTTTTATGTGGACCTAAGTATCAAGCAAAGGTTATCTAACATACCTTTGAACATTTTTTTTTTTTTTTGAGACAGAGTCTCGCTCTGTTGCCTGGGCTAGAGTGCCGTGGGGTCAGCCTAGCTCACAGCAACCTCAAACTCCTGGGCTCAAGCAATCCTTCTGCCTCAGCCTCCCAAGTAGCTGGGACTACAGGCATGTGCCACCATGCCCAGCTAATTTTTTCTATATATTTTTAGTTGTCCAGATAATTTCTTTCTATTTTTAGTAGAGATGGGGTCTCGCTCTTGCTCAGGCTGGTCTCGAACTCCTGAGCTCAAACAATCCACCCACCTCGGCCTCCCAAGTGCTAGGATTACAGGCGTGAGCCACCGCGCCCGGCCCCTTTGAACATCTTGGTCTGTTACTCTCATGACCTCGAGGAATGGCCAAATTTGTCTAGTGACTTTGATAAGTATTCCAAAGTTTGCTTATTCAAACTTTTCAGGATATAACGATTGACCATGGGGTTCATCATTTACTATTAAGGATTTCAGAAGATTTTTAAGACCTCTCGTTTCTTGCGAGACCGGAAAAAGCATAACTAGAATCTTTATTATTGTGTGTTGATATTTTACTTTTGGAATTAGAATTCCAAGGGAGCAAAATGAATTGGCAGACTCTTAAAAATGCTTTTTCATGATAAAAAGCCAAAATTCTTGGTACTTAAATGTTTCAGGAATTTGGATTACAGGTTACTATTTTGCTAGTTGTTCCTTATTTTGAATTAGAAAATTCAGTACACCCATAAATATAAATATTAGAGCTCATAAACACAGCAGTATCATCTTTGAACATAAAAAGAATGAGATATTTATCTGGCAATACTTTGTAGCTAAATGAAGGCATGGTTGGAAATACCAATATATAATAAGTGGTCCTTTCCATATAATGTACATAGACATTTACAGTTACAAAAAGTTCATTGAGAGAGGCAATATAATGTAGTGGTTTAAACAGAACATGGTTTGGAAAGTCACACAAAATGGATTTGAATCCTGGCTCTTAAACTTATTATCTGAATGATCCATTGCTTCATCTTTCTGGGCCTCAGTTTTCTCTTCTGTAAATGGGAATTAAGTAAAATAATATATGAACAGTTCCCAACACATAGTAAGCACCCAGCAAAGGATAGCCATTAGCAGAATTAAAGAGATTAAATGTTCAGTTAGGACTATGTGTTTAATAATTTAAAGACTTTCCTTGGCTGAGAGTGGTGGCAAGCACCTGTAGTCCTAGCTGAGGCTGAGGTGGGAGGATCGCTTGAGCCTAGGAGTTTGAGGCTATGGTAAGCTGTGGCCATGTCACTGCACTCCAGTCTGGTGACAGAATAGACCCTATCTCTAAAATATATATATGTATATTTTAAAGAATTCCTTGTCTCTTGTTGCCAGTAAAATGACTTGGATATTAACAAGTGTAGTTTTCTTATTTTCTAAACCATATGACTTAGGGAATTATAAGGTTCTAAGGCCTGACGAGGAGTCACCTAGGGAACAGATTCCAGGGCCTACCCTAGCCCTAATGAATCAAAATTTCTGGAGGATGGAGCCTCGGAATCTACCTTAAAAAAAAAAATCTCATCTGATTCTAAAGACTATCAAAGTTTGGGGACCACTGAGGTAGAACATTTATGGGCATAACTGTACTGAGTGAAACCACTGTTATGTTGGTGTGGTGTGCTAAAGGAAAGGTTACAAATGAGATCATGTATGTGACACTTTGTAAATTGCAAAACGCTGCAAATGGAGGGTACTGTTACATAAAGGTACGTAATCATGAACTGTTGGTGCTGGAGAGATTTTAGGAAATTGAGGCCCCAAGAGGTTTCTGTAACTTGTTTCAAAGTTAGGCAGCAAAGCAAGCAAAACATATATGGTGTTCTATAAGTGCCAAATGGATGTTAGAGATATAGCATGTTATAAGAGCTTGGGAGGAGAGGTTACTGTGGGCTAAGAAGGTCAGGAAAGACTTCTTGAGATGAGAATGAGGAGTTGGTTCTGCAGGATTACGATTCCTATTAGTAATACAGGGGATGGAGAAACTGAGCAAAGATGCAGCACCAGACAGGTTTGCAAGGGTGTGAGTTAGACCTAGTAAGCTGGAGTACAAGATTCACGTAGAGGAATGCTAGGCAGAGGGCTTGAATCCTAAACTAAGGAGCTGAGACTATCTTGAGAGCAGACGGGATCTAAAGAAGGTTTCTGAATAGTACATATGTAGTTACAATGTGAGAGCCTAAAAGTAGGGGCTTTGAATCCACAGGGCCCATGGAGAGAGACTAAAAGCAGGAGGCCACAGCAGCGTTCTAGGTATGAGGCCATACAGGTCTGAAAAGTGGGAACGGAGAAAACCACATGGCTTAAGTACCACATTAGGGATCAGATAGTTCTTGGGATCTCTGTGGGGCTCAAAGCAGAGAAAGGCTCAACACTGTGAGCCTGGGGGACCAGAAGTATGAGGACACTATTGACAGGAATGGGAGGCTAGACTGGAAGAAAAGGAGGTTGGTTTGAGACAGTTGGTAGCATTGTTACAGTGCTCTATAGGGAAACTTTGGATACAACTCACCTTCATGTCCTCAAAATCTGTTATCCCTATCTGAGGGAGGTTTGAGCAGTTTACGTGGATGAGTTTTCGGCCACTGATGAAGTTTGCAGTAAAACACTCCTGTCAGTACGACAAGAACATCTCTCAAAAAATGTACTGCAAGTAGAAGAAAGGAAGAAAGGGAGGGAAGGAAGGAGGTAGGGAGGGAAGAAATCCTGTTTGTCTCTGGTTCTATACTATTAAATAAAAAAATTATTTTTTATCCTAATGATACATTTTTTTCCATCTAAGCTCTTAATTAAATTTCACACTGCTCCTTAAATTGTTTTTTGGCATACTACAACCAGTATTTCTTCATGTCTCAAGTACATGTCTGTGTTACTCAGGTTGGAGTGCAGTGGTGTGATCATAGCTCACTGCAACCTCCAACTCCTGGGCTTAAGCCATCCTCCTGCCTCAGCCTCCTGAATTGCTGGGCCTACAGGTGCACACTACCACACTTGGCTAATTTTTTCTTTTTTAATTTTGTAGAGACAGGGTCTTGCTTTTGCTCAGTCAGGTCTTGAACTCCTGGCCTTAAGCGATCTTCCCGCCTTGGGGATTACAGGCTTGAGGCACCATGCCTGGCCTCCATTATACTTTTAAGTACAGGGAGCACAAAGGGTTTCAGATCTTGTGTTGTTTTCTGGTAGACTAAAACATAGTTCGAATCAGTAAAATAAGAGGTTTATACTATCTTTTAAATAAAATAGTTTTTGGTTAATTGGCCAACTTAAATTAATACATGTAAGTGCTCATGATACATATGATATATTTGGGGCAGACAATCAATAGTACAAGTTCAAGGTATGGGAGCTGCCACTAAAATTGACAAAATACCAAAAAGTCTACCTTGGACAAAATCTATTTAAAAATATAGTTTTCTATGAAATGAGGCCTATATAAACTTCTTGGTCTTTACTCAACGATTGCAGAGAACTGTAATCACTGGGATGAAGAGGAAAAACAAATAAATGTGACCCTCCTTTCCTCTCCCAAAACATCAATCAATCAATCAATCAATCAATCAGCGGCAAGGCCAAAATTAAAATCCAAGTTAACTCTATACAATCCAGGATTTTTCTATACTACTTCTAGTGAAGAAGAGGCAAGAGCTCAAGTCAGGTTAGAGGGAAAAAGAGGTAGAAAGATGAGAGCATGTGATTTCAAAAAATGTTATTTTTGTATACCTTGTACTGAGGGAAGCCTAGCTGGCTAATCCACTCTGCAACTTTCTCTGGGTCCCAATCAAGATACTCAAATTTAAACTTGGTCATTGTTTTTGGCTGGGTTTCTTTATCTTCAGGTATCAGTTCTTTTGACTCTTGGGACAAATTTGAAACTTTTTTTTCACTAAAAACCTCTCCTAATTCCATCTGGGACTCTGATAGCTGTGGGTTTGAGTATTCTTTACTGATTTCATTAAGCAGTTTTTGGAGCTCTTGAGAAAACTCATAATCTGTAACAACTGATTCTATTTCATCATCTCTGAGAGATCTTAATGCATAATAGTCTTTTTTGACTTCTTCAGTTTCTCTTAGTGGCAACTTTCCTGTTTGATGCCTGGGGTGCTGTAGCTCATCCTTGTCTACAGAATACTTAGGTTTGATTGGTTCTGGCCTGTCTTCCTTGGGAAATTCTACATGTGTCTCTCTTGGTTTGGCTTCCTCTCGTAACTGCAGATTTTTCTCCTCAGTTGGCTTTGTTCGTGTCTCCTCTTGAACCTCTGGTTTGATCTCTTTTGGAAGCGTTAGACCAGTCTCTGGAGGCTCTGCAATTTTTTCTTCACTTGACTTTCTTCTTCTCTCCTCTGGAACGTCTGGTTTGGTCTTTTCTGATTGCTTTAGACTTGTTTCCTCAATGGGTTTTCTTGATTCTTCCTCAGGAAACTCTGATGTGATCTCTTCTAGTGGCTCTGGAACCTCCCCATCAGTGGACTTTCTTGGTTTGTGGTCTGGAAACTCTAGTTTAGTCTGCTCAGGTAGCTCTGTCCCTTTCTCCTCACTTGACTGTCTTCTCATCTCTGGAATCTCTGGTTTAGTCTCTCCTGGAGGCTCTAGACCTCCCTCTTCAGTAGACTGTCTTGGTTCCTGCTCTTGGAACTCTGGTTTAGCCTGCTCAGGTGGCTCTGTCTCTTTCTCTTCACTTGACTGTCTTCTCATCTCTGGAATCTCTGGTTTAGTCTCTCCTGGAGGCTCTAGACCTCCCTCTTCAGTAGACTGTCTTGGTTCCTGCTCTTGGAACTCTGGTTTAGCCTGCTCAGGTGGCTCTGTCCCTTTCTCTTCACTTGACTGTCTTTTCACCTCTGGAATCTCTGGTTTAGTCTCTCCTGGAGGCTCTAGACCTGCCTCCTCAGTAGACTGTCTTGGTTCCTGCTCTTGGAACTCTGCTTTAGCCTGCTCAGGTGGCTCTGTCCCTT
>CM052442.1:19750088-19860166 GCA_028533085.1 Varecia variegata
CTCCTCAGTAGATTGTCTTGGTTCCTGCTCTTGGAACTCTGGTTTAGTATGCTCAGATGGCTCTATCCCTTTCTCTTCACTTGACTGTCTTTTCACCTCTGGAATCTCTGGTTTAGTTTCTCCTGGAGGCTCTAGACCTGCCTGCTCAGTAGATTGTCTTGGTTCCTGCTCTTGGAACTCTGGTTTAGCCTGCTCAGGTAGCTCTGTCCTTTTCTCCTCAGTTGACTCTCTTTGTGTCTCCTCTGGTATCTCCTCTGGTTTGGTCATCTTTGGTGGCTGTAGATCTGCCTCTTCAACTGATTTTCTTGGTTTCTCACTTGGAAAATCTGGTTTGGTCTGCTCTGGAGGCTCTAGACCTGTCTCTTCATATTGCTCTCTAAGAGAGTCCTCTGGAACCTCCCGTTCTGTCTCCTTTAGTAACCCTGAACTTGTCTCACTGATTGTGGACTTTCTTTCACTGATTGTTTCCATTGGTGGCGCTGTATCTGTTTCTGTAGCTGACTCTTGAAGTGCGTCCTCTGTAACGTTTGGTTTAGCCTCGCCTGGTGGCTCTAGGTCTGACTCCTCACCCTTTTCATCCACAGGGACCTCCAAATTTTTGAAAAGCTCTGTCTCTCCGGATATCTCCCACTTTGCCTCTTGAGGCATCCCTGGTTCAGTTTCGCTGGATAGGTCTACCTGGGACTCCCTGGGACTTTCTCCCTCGGATGTCTTAATGGGTTTTAGCTGCACATTCTTAGCACTCTCTGGCTCCCCCTCTTTTAAGTCCTCTTCCTTGGTGTCTGGCTGTGGCTCTTGGTCAATCTCTGCGGGTAGTTCCGGGCCTGCCTCTGCCAAGGTGTGCGGGTCTACATTTTCATACAATTTACGAAGTTCAGGCAGTTCAGGTCTCTTAGGCTTCGGCCATTCATCTTCTTCTGGGCCGGAATCATAATTCTCGGGGACTTCAGCCATTTGCAGCTTAGCGGGCGCGCCCAGGCCTCCTAGCAACCCCAACTTCCGATAGCGTCTCCATGGATACCACGATTTCCGGCAGTGTCTTCCTGACTCTTCCCCAGGTTTTGTTTGTTCTTTCAACCCTGACTTTAAAAATAGGCGATCAAAAGCACGCAGTAACCCCTGGGCGTCCGCGTCACCAGCCTCGGCTGCCCAGAGCTCTTGCGGCCGCCCGGGGCAGGCGCTCTCTTCCCGCGCCGCCCCGCCGCTCCTTCCGGTTCGCGGGCTCCCTCAGCTCTTCCACGCGCGCCGCGGCCGCGCTCGCCCGGCCTTCGGCTGTTTCCGGAGCCACTCGCGTTTGGCGGCGGAGACGCTCCCGGCGCGGGCTGCAGATGTCGGACCCGCAGGCGGCTGAGGGGCAGGGCTTCTGGAGCCCCGCCGCCCGCCGAGGGTCGGCAGGCGGCGTCGGGGACGGCTTGGGAGTGGAGGAGAGCCTGGCGGCCGCCTCAGGTACGCAAGACCGGGGCGCAGGCGGGTGGGTGCCGCCCGGCCTCAGGGCCCCGCACCTCGGCGCGAGCCTCCGCCGCGCTCCCCAGCGGAGCAGACCCACCTCGGCAGCCCCTTCGCGCTTAGGGCCCCGCTCTCCCTGGGGCGCGACCCCTGTCCCCGCCGCTGCCATCACCCGGGCCCTGGGCTGCGCTGGAGGTTATTTTCTACTCCTGTTTCAAAATGCCTTGGTTCCTGCCCGACTTCCTTTCTCAGATCAGCCAGATGGTAGTGACAGGGTTGCTCTGCCCCTGGCACCTCTTCAGCTTCAGCCTGGGTTCGGATCCCACCTCCTTCTGCCGATGACATCTGGATAGCCGACCCGAACCGCCGCCCCCTGCTTCTGGCTCCCCACCCGATCCCCACCTCTGTCCCCTGGCCCAGCCTTCCCACGCGCCTCTCTGCCCCCATCCGGGCTGGCAGCCTTGCCGTTCTCCGTCAGGAACCCCACTTCGCCCTAGCCTCCCTCCACGTAGGCCCCCTCGCCTCGCCGCCATCCTCTCCACCTCCTAGAGTGGGAGAGATGAAAAGCAGAGGTGAATAGGTAGGCTCTGGGGTCTCTTGATGGAACATAGTGGCCAAAGCAAAGGCAGGAAATAGGAATTTTGGTGACCTCCCTTATTCTCCAAGACCTTCATCCTCTTGTTCAGGACGATGTCTCCGTTTCTACCTACAAAAGTTGCTCCATGTGGATTATTTCAGCGTCCTAAGACAAAAGAGTCCGTGTATCACACTTTTGTCTTTCAGCCTCCTTATGGTCACCACACACAATGCAACTAAAAGGACGCTGTTTTGAAATACAAAAGGGGAGAGGGGAGAGAACTGGTTTCATTGAGTAGCAAATATAAATTAATTTTCTAGGTCTGAAGTTAAAATAGACACCTTAAAGTATAGTGGTTGAGGCACTACTGTGGAGCCAGGGTGCCTGGATTGGAGTCTGAATCGTTAGGCAAGGCACTTGACTTCTATGTTTCTGTTTCCTCATCTGTAAAGCGTGATGATTCCTGCCTAACAGGATTGCTGGGAGGATTACTTGAGCCACTGTGTCTAAGGCATTTGGTGTGTAGCCCATAGCACACACTATACTTGTGTTCCCTATTAATATTATGAGAATAAGGTCCTTTTTTTTGCTCAGCTGAACTCTCTGTGCTATGACAGCAGGTGTCCCCTCTTCCAGCATGGTGGCTTTTTGCCTTTCCTACTTCTGTGCCAAATATCTCCCCTCCTATAGTGCTGCTTCACTCTCACACACGTATGTGAATCACCCAGCTCTTTCCTATGACTGTATCTTCTCTTACTTTAAAACATCTGACAATTTTTGCCTTTTTTAATGAATTCTTTTATGTTTTGTAGTAAATTCAAAATTGTTGGCATGTATTTAAAATTATAACAATCGAAATACTAAGCATAATTTCTGAAATATGAAGCAAATAAACACTCAGAAAAGTGTATAAATAAGTCTCATAAACACCAGTCCGCTGTGTGTGCCGGTATGTATAAATTAAGCATGTTTTTTACTTCCCTTTTAGGTCCTCCTGTGTTTATGGCAAACAAACCCAAGCATTTTAGATGGAAAAGTCTTAAGAGAACTCTAGGAATATATTGGGAAATAGTGGGTTTGTGTCTTGAGTGTGGTTCTGTTTTTTTCCCCCTGACATCTAAGTGGTTCCCACATTCACTTCTTCCTCCCAGGACTTTGGTAGAAATGCTTATGGTTACTTTCCTTCCTCTTGTCCTCAGAAAGCAGGGTGATAGTTTCCTTTTATGTGGAGGTTTGTTATTGCAGCCCAGAGCAAGCTCTTCCTCTTTAGGTAGGATTTGTTGCTAATAAAATAATAGTAATGGTAGCCTATATGTATTGAATGCTTACTCTGTGCCAGAATGTGGAAAAATATTTACTTGTGTTCTCTAATTTAATCCTGTCAATCATTTTCTTCCCATTTTACAGAGGAACAAGCTATAGCTAAGAGAGGTCAACTTGTCCAAGTTAGGGAGAATTTTTACAAATGTCTATATGAAATTGTCACCTTATTATGATGAAGCTTATAATTGTTTTTATTGGCCACTAATCAAGAATTGGTACTCGAGGACAGGTTATGGTCCTTTGTCCTCATGATGTTTTCAGTTTGGTGAGGTGAGAGTTCCACAGGGAAAAAAAAATAACAATTCAAAACATTATATAGTTGGCTGTCTTTTAGTACAGTTCTTTATATACTTACCCTCTAAGAAACCTGCTTGAAGATAGGAACAGAATCTATCTTGCCTATTTATCTAGAGCCTTTGATGTTGTGTTTTAGAGGTTCAGCAAATATTTGCTGAGTTTGCTGGTGAGAGAATGTCTCAAGGAAAAGATTTGGAGGAGCATCCAATGAATGTGAGGAATAAAGATTGAGATAACCAAGAGTGTTCCTTGGGTTAGGGCAGTGGTTCTCAACCAGGAATGATTTTGCACCCCTAGGGGACATTTGGCAATATCTGAAAACATTTTTGGTTGTCACAACTGGAGGCAGCTATTACTGACATCTAGTGAGTATGGGCCAGGCATGTTGCTAAATATCCTGCAATGCACAGGCCAGTCCCCACAGTGAAGAATTATCTGGTTCCAAATGTCAGTGGTACTGCTTTTGAGAAACCCTGGGTTAGCGTTAAGCTGGGTTACCAAAGCCTTGTGGAAACACTGCATTTGACTTGGACCAGAGGCTTGGGAGTAAACCCAAAAAACTGCTTTAAATTGGAAATTTGATTGGATCCTTCTGCTACCTTCCTCTAGAAAATGATACAATGAGTAAGCAATAGAGCTCTAAGAAAGAATGAAATTGATGGACATTTCTGTCCCCCAGTAAGAAATGAGGTTGGATATTCAGTTGTTATTGAATTAAGAGTTTTGGTTTTTCAGTTTACCTTAATCCTTCAAAGCAGGAATTTGTCATTATCCAAAATAATCATAACTCATTTTTAAAAAGTGTTCTCTGCAGAGAATACCTTTTGAGGGTCTTGTTGTTTGCTTACTGACGTTTTAGTGAAAAGGAAGAAAAGGATTTCACTCTGTTGCTCAGGCTGGAGTGCAGTAGCATGATCATTGCTCAGTGAAGCCTTGAACTCCTGGCCTCATGCAATCCTCCCACCTTGGCTTCCCAAAGTGCTGGGATTATGGGCATGAGCCACCTCACCAGGCCTGTATTTGTTTTTAATAGTTTTTTATTTCGGGCACCTGGGTTCTTCAGTTCCCAAGAGGAGAGAGAAATCATTTTTAAACTCTCTGAGGCATACATGTTGCATCACTAAGGACAGGTGATTTTTTTTTTTTCAAGTTTAGAGAGCTTTGGAGAGAATAAAGAGCAAAGTCTATTATGACCCTGAAGTTAGCAGTAGAGCTTAGTTTGGTGTGTATGACCCAGAGAGCTACCAACGCATTTAGATGTTGAGGATTGCGAACAGGTCATTTAAACTTGTTCATGGTTCTAAGGTAGGACTTACAGCAGTGCAAATAAATCTTTTTTGCAATGATGGAAATGTTTCACATCTGTGGCTATTTCAATTTACATGAATTAAAATTTAAAATTTGGTGGCTACCATATCGGATGGTGCAGAAGAGTAAGAATTCTATGCCAAAGAGCCTTTATGTTTTTTAGTCTTCTATTGTGGTTTTATGTTAACACGTTAAAAATGTGTCTGCCTGTTGCTGTTTTTTTTCTTATAGTGGTTGTGTTTTTACAGCGTTCATATAGTCAATCAGTTATGTCATGATTCAGTCTAGAGTGCAACCAAAGGTGTGTAACCAGAGTGCCGATTCAGGAGCATGTCCCAATCAGAAGGACTGAGGAGAAATTGGATCACATGGCCACTGGATTTTGTTGAAATGTAAATTGAGCCAATTTGTTTTCGTGTAAGCCTCTTGAGTCTATATAACCACATAGCCTGCTTTTGGTTCCTTCGCACTGGAATCTAAAAGCCCAGGCTAATTATCTCTTTGCAGCCTGTTTAGTGAGGGGGAAATCCTCTGAGGCCTGTTCTAAAGAACCCTGACCTGATATTCAAATGCTTTAGAAAAAAACCAGCTTTTTGATTCTCTTTGTAGAGAAAGTACAAAGCACACAGCAAGTTTGAATATGTAGCATGATCAGAATGTCTGAAACCAGACTTTCTAGTAATAGAGAAAGAAAACTCACATTTTAAAAATTGGCAAATATATTTCTTTGAGTACTTTGTAAAAAAAAGTAAAAAACATTGTCAAATATACAATTAATTATTTTAAGAAAGTTCCCGCCCCCCCCAATCTTTGCTTTAGTGGCCATCAATTATAAATTATTGGTAAGCTTCCATTTTTCCTTCTCTGTTTGTTGTAAGATTTTGGCCATTCAGGAACCCTAGTATTGATTTTGCTGTGATATGGAATTAACTGTTCCAGTATTATTTGGTTACTATTTTTTCTTTTCTTTCTTTCTTTCTCTTTTTTTTTTCTTTTATTTTAGAGATAGGGTCTCGCTCTCTCACCCAGGCTAGAGGGCAGTGGCAGGATTGTAGCTCACTGCAATTCAAACTCTTGGCCCCAAGCAATCCTTCTGCCACCTGTGCCTCCCAAAGTGCTGGGATTACAGGCATGAGCCACCAAGCCTGGTCTATTTTTTCTTTAAATTGACATTTAAAAGTTCTGTTTCACAAAAAAAAAAAAAAAAAAAGATATAAAAGTTTTGTTTCATTCTAAATAATATCTATAATATTACTAGTTTGATGTATCAATTTTCCCTAACACATACTAAGATAAATACATATGCATTAAAATAAAAAAACATTTTCTACATGCTGTCTAAATTTGTAACACCTGTCCTAGTTTCTCTGGTCTCTTCTAGGAGTACTTAAAAAATTGGCTTTTATTTGACTGATACAGTGAAACCTCTACTATGGAAAAATTGGCTTTTTCTTCTTTATAGTGGTTTAAATTTCACTAAATAAATTTAGTAAACCCAAAAAGTTTTGTTAATAAGTGTTTTCTCTCCCTCTAGAAACAGGACTGCATCTTCCATATTTTATACTTCTAGAAATAAACTTACGTTTTTCTTTCTCCTTTTCTTACTTCCTGCCTCTCTGAATCCAATTACAAGTTGTTTTATCAGTAGTTCTTACATAATTTAGGGCATTCCTTTCAACTTAAAACTCAAAAGCAATATCTTTTTTTTTCCTGTGTGCATTAAGCTGTTAAAATGCTATGAGAAGTGTCTCTTAACATATGAAAAATGCTCAACCTAACTCATCATGAGAGAAATGGAAATCAATAACTACACTGGGCAGTTTGCTAACTCAGTATATTGGTAAGGGTATGCAGAAACAAACCCTTTCTCCCCAATAGTCTAGCAGTTAAAAAAAAAAAAAAGACACAAACACTTTTCATGCATTGCTGATGGGAATATAAATTGGTACAGATGCTATGGAGGGCAATTTGTCAATAGCCATCAAAATTACAATATATGCCCCCACTGACCCCTTCCTTCCAGGAATTTATCCTATAGATTTATTCATACTCCTGTTTAATGACATAGACACAAGGTTATTATAGCATTGTTTACAGTGGTATAAGATTAGAAAGAACATAAATGTCTATCAATAGGGAACTGGATAAATAAATTATGGAATGTCCATCCAATGAAATATTAATCAGCTGTAGAAAAGAATGGGGAAGCTTTTCATGTGTAGTTATAGAAAGGTCTTTGAGATTTAAGTGGAAAAAAACAAAGTATACAATAGTGTGTCCAGTATGCTCATTATTTGTATAGAAAAAAAATTGAAAAAGATGTACATGTGTGTATATATATACACACACAAACATACACACATACTTTTTTTTAAATATGCATGACATATCTCTGGAAGACTACACAAAACCTAATAATATTGATTGCTTTTGGAGGTAGGGGTTGACATGGGAGGAAGTTTTCACTGTATATTTTTATGCTTTTTGACTTTAAAATAATGTGGATATATTACCAATCAGAAAAAAATGTACACACAAGCATGCCATGAAACTCTTCACTGTGTTTATATTCTAAATTAGAACCTTCCTCTATATCTCTGTTGCCTTTCTGCCCATCAGGAACTGACCTTTTCTGGGTCTCTTTCTCTCAGATGAATATTTTATGAAATAAAGTTTGTAAATCTCCATGGAGATTAATTTTATGTTATTCTTTAAATCCACTGGTGTTTTCTATTATTTTTATACTAATTTCATTTCTGTCTAAAAATTTAACCTTATTGAAGTCTTCATTATGGTCTGAATGACAGGCTAAGCCAAAGGGGGATAGAACCACTACTTAGATAAACTGAAATTGTTAATCAATGACAGAGAGAAGGGAGAATTTTAAAACTTCTATTTTGTTTCCATTTTATTCACTAAATTGAAAAGAGTAATATGAGTTTCTGTTTTCAGTAATAGCAGACTAGGTAATTATCTCTTACTGGGAGAATTTAGAAAATATATATGAAATATAAACATCTGCTTGAAGATACTAGAGAGATAGCAAGATAATGAATTACCCAGCTATGATCCATGTGAGAGATACAAAGATAGAGATCCAAGGACCAGAGTCTATTTTGTGGCTCCTTTCTCCCTTTAGGGCATATGCTGGATTCCTGAGTAGAGAAGCTGAGTGCCAATGCCTTGAAAAGTGCTTCTTTGGACTAGAGTTAACAGAGATTAACATTCAGGACTCATCAAGTAGAAGGAAACCTGGTGAACCCCATTTCCTCTGAGCTAGGACCATGAAAGGCCATACCCTAGAAGTAGGCCATTGGAGGGACTGCAGCTCAGCTTCAGAAACATCTAAATTCATGGATTGGATTAACATGATGCCAGGGTGCTAGTAGTGTCCCCAGGGATCCAGTAGAAGCAAAGACACATCCTCTCCAAAGGATCATTCTAGGCTTCAAGTTACTAATATCTCTACAAATAAGTTTATGAGAACAATTTCTAGCATGTATCAAAAATGACCAGACACATGAGAAGAAACGATATGGGTAGAAACAACAGACAGTAAAAGTGGATCCACAGGGGTACCAGATTTTGGAGTTCCTGTTAAAACTGCTGTAAAACCAAAGTGAAGAGAAATAGTAAAAGTAGATAAAGAGAAATGACAGTGTGCCTTCAAAGGATTAGACTGACATCTGACTTCTGCACAGAACAGTGAAAGCTAAATTATCTTTACAATACTGAGAGAAGATAACTACCAATATAGAAATTTTTTTTTCAGTGAAAATAGTCTTTAAGAATGCAGGCAACATAACGATTTTTCAGACAATTAAAAATGGGATTTATCACCAGCAGACTTGAACTAAAGGAATAACTAAATCCTTCAGGCAGAATCAGAATGATCCCAGATGAAAGGAAAATACCAATTTAATCTTTTTCATTAACATAAGCATAAGAAGTCATCAACAAAATAGTAGCAGACTGAATCTAGCAATATTAATATATGACCAAGTTGAGTTTTTCCAGGAATGCAAAGTTGTTTTAACATATTTTATATATTTTTTAGAGACAGGGTCTCGCTATGTTGCCCAGGCTGTCCTCAAGCTGCCAGGTTCAAGTGATCCTTCAGCCTCAGCCTTCCAAATAGCACCTTAATAGATATAGAAAAAAATGATAAAATTCAACATCCATTTATGACTAAAAATTCTTAGCAAACTAGGAATAAAAGGAAATTTCCTTAATTGGATAAATCACATCTATAAAAAAGCTATAACAAACATTAAACAATGGTAAAATTTGAAAATTTTCCTCTTAAGATTGGGAATAGGGTAAGAGTGCCCACTCTCACCATTTCTCTTCATCATTTTACTGGATATTCCAGCTAGTATAGTCAGGCAAGAAAAATAAAAGATACAGGGATTAGAAAGAATCCATTTATATTGGAAGCTGACTCAGCAAAAAAAATCCAGTTGAATCTGTTATTTATAGATGGTGACTATGACTATGTACATGGAAAATCCAAAAGAATCTACAGATAAATTATTGGAATAAGTAATTTTTTTCTTTGTTTTGTTTTTATTCATTTATTTTTTTAGAGATGGGGGTCTCACTCTGTCGCCCAGGCTAGAGTGCAGTGGCACAATCATAGCTCACTGTAGCCTCAAACTCCTAGGCTCAAGGGATCCTCCCACTTCAGCCTCCTGAGTGGCTGTGACTATAGGCACATACCGCTTGTGCCGAGCTAATTTTTTTTTTTTTTTTTTGGTAGAGATGGGAGTCTCACTATGTTGCCCAGGCTGGTCTTGAACTCCTGGCCTCAAGTGATCCTCTTACCGCCTGTGCATCCCAAAGTGCTGGGATCAAAGATGTGAGCCACCGCGCCTGGCCTATAATTTTGGCAGGATTCCTGGGTACAGAGCCAATATATAAAATTCCATTCGTTTATATATACCAGCAACAAAGTTAAAAAATTTAAAAATACTATTTATCATAGAGTAACAATCAAGTTCAAATACCTGTGCAAAACCTTGTGCATAAGATTATAATACATTATTGAGAGAAATTAAAGAATATCTAAATGGAAGTATGTATCATATTCATAGTGTGGAAGATTCAATATTCTAAAGATAACAATTCTTCCTGACATGAGTTACAGATAAAATGCAATCCCAATAATAATCCCAGCAGGGTTATGGTGGTTTTTTGGGTGGAATTTGACAAGCAGGTTCTAAAACATGAATAGAAGTGAAAGGCCACACAATAGCAAAGATACTCTTGAATAAGAACAACAACATGGAAAGATTTGCTCTGCCAGATATCAAGACTTACTTTAAAGTTTTTACAGAACAATCAGAGAGGCCCTAGGAATAGACTCAAAAGCCTAGAATCACCCACATTTATATGGACTCTTGATTTGCAACAAAGATTGTACCATAGAGCAGTGGGGAAAGGATAATGTTTCTGGGACAACTGAATATCCTAAGAGAAAGGAAAGTAAAGAAAAGAAACTTGATCCTTACCTTATACACGATATACAAAAAAATTAACTCTAGGTGGATTCTAGATCAAAATACAAAAGCAATACAATAAGCACCTAAAAGATAATATAGGAGAATATTTTCAGATCTCAGTATAGTGAAAGACCTCTTGAACAGGACACACAAAGACTAATGAAAGAAAAATTAACTGATAAATTTGACTACATTATAAGAACTTTGGTTCATCAAAGGACACCATTAGATGAGTGAAAGGGTAAATCACAAGAGTGGAAGCAACACATATAGTTGACAAAAGAGTTGTATCCAGAACTCCTATAAATGATAAAAAGACAATCCAATAATAAAATTGCCAAGATTCTTGGACAGGCATTTCACAAAAGAATTTCGAATTCTTCTAGAGAAATATTTCTAAATGGCCCAGAAAGATGTCATCAGTGTAATACAAACGAAATGAGCATACATCTATCCAAATAAAAAACATTAACATGATCCAGTGTTAGAGAAAGTACAGAGTAATGAAAATGATCCTACAATGCTATAGGAGTGTATATTTGGTTCAATCCCTTTAGAAAATAATTTGACATTATCTGCCAACTTTAACATTCACATTTCTATGACTTAACCATTCCATTCCTATGTTTATATCCAACATAAATGAATGCACTGTAGCCAAGAGACATGTACAAGAATATTCATAGCAGCATTATTCAGAATAGCCAAACATTGGAGATAAAACCTAGTCATTAGCAATAGGTAAATATGTTGTATTCGTGGAATAGTGTACAGCAATGAAAATGAACAAACCTACCTACAACAACATGGGTGAATCTTTCAAACTCAAAATAATGTTGAGTGAAATAACCGAGACCCAAAAGAAAACATTCTATATCATTTTTCTCTATATAGAGTTCAGAAAACAGGTTGAATGAAGCAATTCTGTTTAGGAATGCATACTTAGGTGGCCCACATATAAAGCAAAGCAAGGAAATGATTCCCATAGTTAAGATAATGGTTACCTAAGGAGGTAAAGATAGGGTAATGATTGGGAAGGCCATAAGTAGGACTTCTGGAGTGTTAGGAATGTTCTGTTTCTTGGCCTGAGTGGTAGTTATATAGGTGTTTGTGATAATTTATTGAGCTGTACACTTTTGTGTACTTTTCTGTGTATGTTACATTTCACAAAAAATATTTTAAAAAGGGTCAGTGTATCATGTGGTTATTAAGAGTGCTGACTATGGACTTGGGTTTATATTACTCCTATTCCTGTTTACTGATTATCTTGGACAAGTTACATAATTTATGTGAGCCTCAATTTCTTTTTCTTTTTCTTTTCTTTTTTTTTTTTTTGAGACAGAGTCTCGCTCTGTTGCCCGGGCTAGAGTGCCGTGGCATCAGCCTAGCTCACAGCAACCTCAAACTCCTGGGCTCAAGCAATCCTCCTGCCTCAGCCTCTGGAGTAGCTGGGACTACAGGTGCGCACTACCACGCCTGGCTAATTTTTTGTATTTTTAGTTGCCCAGCTAATTTTTTCCATTTTTAGTAGAGACAGGGTCTCGCTCTTGCTCAGGCTGGTCTCAAACTTCTGAGCTCAAGCAATCCTCACACCTTGGCCTCCCAGAGTGGTAGGATTACAGACATGAGCCACTGCGCTCGGCCAGTATCTAAAATTTATAAAGAACTCACACAACTCAATAGCAGAAAAACAACCTGATTAAAAAACAGGCAAAAGGACTTGAATGAACATTTCTCCAAAAACAGCATAATGATGGTGAACAGGTATATGAAAATGTGTTCAGCACCACTTAACATCATGAAAATGCAAATCAAGACCACCATGAGATATCACCTGACATCTGTTAGGATGGCTGTTATCAAGAAAACAAGAAATAACAAATGGTGAGGGTGTGGAGAAAAGGGATATATACTGTTGGTGCTAATGTAGATTGGTGCAGCCATTGTGGACAATAGTATGGAGGTTCCTAAAGAAATTAAAAATAGAACACCCTGTAATCACAGCACTTTGGGTTGCTGAGGCGGAAGCATTACTTGAGCCTGGGAGTTCCAGGCTGCAGTGAGCTATGATCATGCCACTGCACTCCAGCCTGGGTGACAGAGAGAGAGGGAGACCCTCTCTCTAAAATAGATAGATAGATAGATAGATAGAAAGAATGAATGAACGAGCTACCGTATGACCTAGCAATCCCTCTTCTGGGTATATACCGAAAGAAAATGAAATCACTGCCTTGTAAGGATATCTGTGCTCCCATGTTCATTGCAGCATTATTCACAATAGCCAAAATATGGAAACAACCTAAGTGTCCACTGCAGATGAAGGGATAAACTATGGTGTGTGTGTGTGTGTGTGTGTGTGTGTGTGTGTGTGTATGTGTCTATATATATATACAATGAAATATTATTCAGCCTTCAAAAAGGAGATCCAGCCATTGGCACAACGTGCGTGAACCTGGAAGACATTATGCTAAGTGAAATAAGCCAGACACAAAAAGAAAAGTATTGCATTATCTTACTTTTATGTGGAATCTTTAAAAAAAGGTTGAATACACCCCAGGAGCTGGGGTGGTGGTAGTAGAGGAAATAGTGAGATGTAGCTCAAAGGATACAAAGTAGCAGAAATGTAGGATGAATATGTCTAGAGATCTAATAAGGTACAACATGAGGACTATAGTTAATAATACTGTCTTGGATTTGGGATTTTTGCTAAAAGAGTAGATTTTAGGTGCTCTTGCCACAATAAAAAAAAAGGGTAACTGTGAGATGATGGATATGTTAATTTGCTTGACTATAATAACAATTTCACTATCTGTATATTAAAACATGTTATACACCTTCAATATATACAGTAACGTTGTAAATAAAAAGTAAGAGGAAGGTCTGTGTAATCTTTTATTAAGGGATTTTCTCCAGATATACCGTGAATGAATTGAGTTCCAACTTTGGAGTCTGCCACTTTATTCAGACCTAACTAGTGAATGACCATGTTAATCCATTCATTTTTTTTCATGATTTGTCATACTTATTGGAAGATGAAGAGCTGCTGAGAACTGTAAATTTTTTCTTACTGTCAGAATGCCTACCACAGCATCATCCTATGCCATAAACTTGAATTACATTTGAAATTGGCTAAGGCCAAGTTTCATGATCCCATTAATATTCTTTAGTATTTCTTTTTCAGCTGTTTTTCAACCGAGTAGAAAGCCACTCTTCACTTTTACTTGATAGCAGATGTTATGAAAACTTAACACAACTCCTTCAGTAAATGTCTTCGGGTCCTTGGAGGTTGTCCTGAATAGGTCACTGGTGTTTTTTTGTGACACTGGAATAAAACCTTGGACATTACTGGAAGACATCTGGAGAGTTTCTGCCTTTGTTTGCTGGTTTATCATAAAGGATATTATTCAGAAGAGATACATGGGGGAGGTCTGGAAGGGTCCTGAGTGCAGGAGCTTCTGTCCCTGTGGAGTTGGGGTGTATGACCCTTCTGGCATGTGGATGTCTTGCACCAATGTGGAAGCTCCTCTAGGCTATGTTGTTAAGTGATAAAAACAAGTTGCAAAAGAATGTGTATTTTTTAATCTAAGAAAGGGGGTAACATAGGAATATATGCATATACAGTTTACACCCTGGGTCCACTTATAGGCAGATTTTTTTTTAATAAATACATTGGCCCTCTGTATCCAAGGGCTCATATCCACATCCGAATGCAGATTTAAGGCCGGGCGTGGTGGCTCACGCCTGTAATCCTAGCACTCTGGGAGGCTGAGGCGGGTGGATGGCTCGAGGTCAGGAGTTCGAGACCAGCCTGAGCAAGAGCGAGACCCCGTCTCTACTAAAAATAGGAAGAAATGATCTAGACAGCTAAAAATTTATATAGAAAAAAATTAGCTGGGCATGGTGGCACATGCCTGTAGTCCCAGCTACTCAGGAGGCTGAGGCAGAAGAATCGCTTAAGCCCAGGAGTTTGAGGTTGCTGTGAGCTAGGCTGACGCCATGGCACTCTAGCCCGGGCAACAGAGCAAGACTCTGTCTCCAAAAAAAAAAAAATGCAGATTTAAAATACAGTATTTTCCATGTGAGTCCAGTATATGGAAGGCCATCTTCTTGTATCTGTGGATTCCACAGGACCAATGTTGGGACTTGAGTATGGGCAGATTTTGGTACCCAAGGGTAGACATGGAACCGGTCTTCTGTGGATACTGACGGACAACTGTATATTTGCTTATGTTTTCATAAAGACATGATGAAAGATAAGAGCTAAGGAGACAGGTTAGATTTCTCTGAATGTTCCCTTTAAAAAAAAGGTTTTGACTTTGGAAATACGAAAATGATTTATATCACTATAAATAAAGAATGAATAAATCCACAGGAATCTTTAACAGTCAAAACCAAAATGAAACAAATGAACTTTGTGGCATAGCCACATGGTCACGGTGCCATGACCAGATGCATAAGTATTATTTCAAGTGACTTTAAAACAGTAAAATTTGACAGAACATGCCAACTGGATATATGTATCATAAGAACAAAAAGAACTGCAAGTAAATCTTAACCTCCATATCATTAACCATATTCTTAGTAATAATGTTATTATTATTTTTAAACTATTATATTTATATTGTAGAAAAAAGCAGATATGTATATATGTGAATATTATTAAGATCCCAGGATTTTCTACAAAAATACTGAGAAATACAAATATAGAAATAAAGTTAAGTGGAAATCATGTAATCTGAATTGAAAGTATTTGGATGAATTTATTTTGCATATGTACATATATATGATATTCATATATGATGTTCATGATATATGTGTTCATGTATGTGTGTGTAGGTGTAATATTTTTCCTTCATTGTGGTCTCTAAATACCATTTCTCATGAGAAAGAACCAGGACTCCTTAGAGAAATGGCTGATTCCAGGTCTGGGACAGGACATTTATAAGCTGAGCTTGGAACTTGTGCAATAAGCAAGACTGCTGGACTCATCTTAAAAGGACACAGGAGCCATCTTTAAGGAGCTCCCACAGGCTAAAGTTAGAAAAATTTGAAACACAAAATATGTTAAAATCCATGTGTTTATTAACAATATTTCAAAAACCAAATTATTGGTCACCTTTGGAGGTTGCTTTGATTTGAACTCAGTATTTTGAGAATTGGTGAATAATCCATCCTTTATCCTGCCCTTCTTTTATGACTATTTTAGAGTAGCCAAATGGTTAATGAGGGAAAGTTTTTTTTAACAGAAGAATTACTATTGGTTGTAGAAAGTGCGAGAATTGGAAAAATCATATTTCAGTTTTAATGAAATTATCAATCTATTTTAGACCATGATTATGAATGCCTGCTAAAGTCATTAGGTGAAAGGATAATGAGGAACTTGATAGTGGATTAGGCTGAAAACATGAACCCAGTGATCAATCTTTACTTCGTTAAAGCTGTGACTACCATAGGTTATGTGCTTCCTGGTGTAATGCAATAGGAATTACACATACCACGTCTCAAGTATTCTTGCAAGAACAAAACTGAACTTGAATCTAGTCAAGCCTCTAAATCAATCAACACTGTTCAATAGAATTTTCCTTGATGAGGAAAATGTTTCTGTGCTGTCCAGTATAATAGCCATTAGCAGATCATGGCTATTGAGTACTTGAAATGTGGCTAGTTGAGACCGGTAGACTGAATTTTAACTTTTAATTTTAATTAATTTAAATTTAGCCACATGTGCTAGTAGCTACTGTACTAGACAGCAAAGCTCTATATCTATGACCAGTTTACGAGAAATGCATGGATAGAAGAATCTGTTAGGCGATGCCCTCAAAACACAATTGGCCAAATTCAGAATTTGGGAAAATATGCAGATCAGTTTTTAAAAATATCAATAAATATATCGTATACAGAACAATGAGTTGAGAATTGATATAGATTAGGAGATTTAAGAGACGTGTAGGCTAAATTTAGTGTGTGAACCTTATTTGGATCCTGATTCAAACAAACCAGCTCTTAAAAAGAAATTCTGTGAGGTAATTGAGAAATTTGAGCATGGACTGGTATTACATGATATTAAGGAATTGCTAATTCTGTGGGAGTAATAATGTTGTATCTATGTTGAAAGTCTTTTTCTTTAGAGATTTATTCTAAATGGATGTAACAGTGGATACAATGATGTCTAGGCTTTAAATAATCTGTGTGTGGGGGCAGGGCAGGGAGGTGGGAATAGATGAAACAAGAACAAGTAAAATCTGGTCGAGAAGAGAGGTAATGAGTCTTTGTGCTATTCTCTAATTTTGTGTATGTTTAACAGTTTCTACAATAAAATTTTTAAACAGCAGTAGTTCATAAAATATATAAAGAAGAAAAAGAGAATAATTGACCCAAAATTCAGAACAGAGGATATATGTTTGGGAAGGGGCATTGGGCAGGGGAATTCTAAAGTACTAATAATTCACCTAGTTAGTGAGTATGCAGGTGTTTATATTATTCATATTTTAGCTCTGTGTCTTCTTTTCATGCAGTCTTTCATATGTATGGTACATTTCACAATAAAAAGTAAGAAGAAAAGAGCTCATTGTTAGTATGTAAGGCCTCTTACAGACCCCAATTGTGGGGACACACTTGGACCTCATGGGCTTACAAGGTGGCCAGGTAGCCTTACTGAGTCTGTTTCCCTCGTGGACCCATGGGTCCCTTCGTTTCTCTTTCCTTTTGCTTGAATGCATCATTGTCCTCTGTTTGAAAATTATTTTCTCTGCTGAGTTATCTGCTCTTAATGGCCTGTGAAGGCTTCTCCCAAATGGCGGGCTTAGCACCTGACCTGACCAAGGCTCTCTACAGTATGTTTTGGTCTCTGGTACCAACTCCAGATTTTAGAGAAGAGAACTGGACTGGCTTTTGGGCAGATGTTCACCCAGAACCAATGAGCTATGGCCAACATAGTGTACCTTGGTCTGAGGAACCACCACCTCCAAGGCTGTGGACGGGAAGTTCTTAAGAAAGGGTTGTAGATACCTCTAATATAGCATCATTGTGTTTAGCAGTGAAAGACATAGCATCTTTGTCTAAAACAATGGAAGATTTGAGACAATCACTAGGTTGGGGATTGGTTAAAGAAAGAATGGGATAGCCTATTGAAATAATGTGCAGCCATTTAAAATTAAAATATTATCCTATTTTTATTGACCCTAAAAATGTTCATGAAAAATGTTTATTTACATTTGGTGTATGTCCTTTCAGAAACACACACATGTACATATATAAAAATATATACCTATGTGTATGTATATGTGTATAAATATATTTCTGAAAGGCTATACATCAAAATATTAACAGTGGTTATTTTAAGTTAGTAGGGTTATGGTTAGTTAATTTCTTGTTTTGCTTATCTGTATTCCTGATTTTTCTACAGTGAATAATGGATTATTTGTATATTCAAATTTTTTAAAAAGGAAATAAAATCTGGAAGGGTAGATGCAAAATGTTTTCTTATCTGTATTTTTTTTTTTTACAATGAACAAAGCATTATTAGTGTAATTTCAAAAAGTTAGTTTGAAATAATATGGGTATGTGAAGTCCTGAATTTAAGTTCAAAAGTCAATTATTTTCCAAAAGTCTGTTTCAAAATTAGAGCATAAGAGAGAGTGGGCTTGGAAAAAAGTTTATTTTTATAAGCCCTAGAGATCTTGATTGACTTATTTAGGCCAACAAAGTTTGCAGTTAAAAAATCTAGTGCCTGATTAGGGTATTATGTCAAGAAATACTGTGTCCTTATTAAGAAGTGATTGTCAGTGTACTCTGCATGGATTAGAACACACCTGAAAAAGTTGTTTGTTCTAGCTCCTTAGTTTAAAAGGAATCAACTAAGTGGAACAGCAACAAGGCCAGCATGGTCAGAGGCTGGGTGGTGTAGAGACAACCAGCCTGGGAGGAGGAACTTACAGAAATGTGACAGCAGAGTGTAAGCATTTGAAAGGGTATTGTGGGGAGGAGTGATCAAAGAGTAGAATTTATTAGGAAGAGGATTTCACTTAGGTGAACATAGGAGAGAACTTTGTATTTGCATTATCCCTAAGTGAAATGGGCCTCTTTACAGAGTGTCAGAGACAGAAACAGCTGATGAGAGTCTCACGCTCAGTTCTTTTGTTAGGAGGAAAACTGGCAGAAGCTCTGCCTTTTTTTTTTTTTTTGAGACAGGGTCTTGCTCTGTTACCCGACCTAGAATGCAGTGGCACCATCTTAGCTCACTGCAACTTCCAACTCCTGGGCTCAAGTAATCCTCCTGCCTCAGCCTCCTGAATAGCTGGGACTACAGCTGTGCACTACCATGCCCAGCTAATTTTTCTACTTTTTGTAAAGACGGGGTCTCGCTCTTGCAAAGGCTGGTCTCGAACTCCTGACCTCAAGCCATCATCCCACGTTGGCCTCCCAAAGTGCTAGGATTACAAGTATGAGCCACCACGCTTGGCCCCTAAGCTCTTTCCACCTATAAATTGACGAAAAGAAAAACAGATCTTATTTGCATACAAAAAGTGAGACTATATTAAATAAGGTTGGATGACAAATATTTGCCTGTCATTTTCACCTTTATTTTGCTACCAAATTATGACACTTCTAGCGTTTGAGGTTTATTTCAGTAAGTTGTATTTTGTATTGAGAAATGGATGTGGGGCTTCAGTTTCTTGTTGTCTTAACTAAAGGGGATTAAATAGGGGCTACCTAAATGCACTGACCCATATGCCATTTGAGTGTTTGAGGAAAGGCTAAATGAATAAACTAAGTATCACCCTCAAATCACAACCTGGTAAGAGAGAAAAAAAACACCCTAAGTTATCACCTGATGGTTATGAGCACAGCCACCTGGGTTTGAATCCTATCTCTGTGGCCTTTATTATGCATTTCACCTATATACTCTTTGAGGGCACCTAGTTATTTAATTATTGGTGAATAAGTGAATGAATAAATGAATGAAATTATAAAAGTCTTTTACCTGAGCTTGGATACAGTGATCTGAGCTTATTGAATGCAGAAGTGATACTCTATACTTTGACACTAAATTCAGTTCATTTAATCCTGCATCCCACTATGCCCTCTCTGTTCTGCATAGTTTAACCATTTGCTTTCTGATAAATATGATTCTTAAATTAGGATTAACTTTATGGGAACTTGTTTTAGAAAATGACTTATTTTTTAAGAATGGGTTATGACTGAGAATACTTGAATATGATGACTTTGAATAATTTATGTGCTGGGCCTCCTAGAGTATAAAGTTCATGCCCAGAATATTTTTAGAAAGAGGAAGTTGGTTGAAACTGCTAGATTTTTTTAAAGATACAAGATAATTATGACTGTGTTTTCAGATATTGAATTTTTTCTTTCTATGATTTTTCTAGAGAATGAAGATCTAGAAAACGCCAGGGTCACCTCTCCTTCGGCCTCTGCCTCTGATCCAGAACCGTGTTCCTCACCTAACAGGTAGGGACAAGAAACTGCTTTCGATAAAATGCTTCCAGAGGTTTTATCTTCTGAGATAAGAAAGAAATTGCTTAAAGAAGTAGGCAGTGACTTTAAGGAGGAAGACAAGTTGAAGTAAAGGGTATGGATAGTTCTGTTATTAATCAACCCTCAAGTGTGTTTAGGAACAGTATCAGATTTATTTCAGGTTATAAATTTTTCTTTCAGAGAATAAAACTGTAACGAATAGTCTAGTGTAGAGTCCTTATTTATCTTCTCCTTAAGATCATATTCAGGTGTTAAAACATTTGAAGTAGATCCCACGTGGGCTTGCAAGATAATGTGTTTGGTTTTTATACATAAAATGCACACATACACACAGTCACACAGACAGTTGGAGTCAGTTTTTTATTATGTAATTTTTCAGATTAAACCATTATGATGACCTTTAGGTTTTCATTCTTAATTTCCTTCTCTGTCCATCTCATGCACCCATCATTGATATCAGAGTGTCTAACAGAGAGGGAAGAGTTGTACTGAGCCCTAGAATGAATGGAAACCAGGAAACATTAATGGAATAATTAATGAAAAGCTGTGTTTTGGAGGACTGAGCTAGTGGATGTTATAGTCCAATTGATCAGTTCATGGTACAGTTTTGTCCAGTAGAACCTGTGGTCTCCACGCCCCGTATAAAATTAATGGCTGGGGATAGAAAGGGATGGCAAGGTATTTTAAAAATCTCTTACTTCTTGTGTTCTATTTAGAAGTTTTTTTCCTCTTACTTTTGTATGTGAAATAATTCATATGATTAATATAATTATAATGTAGTTGATAATATAATAGCTACTCTTTATTGAATGTTTCTCTGTAATAATAATAAATTATCTACTTTTTGGGGTTTTGTTTTGTTTTGTTTTTGAGGTGATGTCTCACTATGTTGTTCAGGCTGGCCTTGAACTCCTGGACACAAGTGATTCTCCCACCTCAGTCTCCCAAGTAGCTGGGGCTACTTATTTTCTTTTTTGAAATAGTTACTTTTATCAGATATTTCTATTTGCTAAATACTATACTAGATGTTAAAATGTATTATTTCATTTGATCCTCATAACAACTCTAATGAAATAAGTATATGTACTTTTCTTTTTAAGATGAGGAAAATGAAACAGTGAGTCCAATAATTTGCCCAAGTTCACATAGCTTTAGGTTTGTTCCACTTTATAGCTTATTCTTATAACTAACAATAGAAGGTTTTTAGTTCTGTGCTTAGAGCTGCTAAGTTATTATCTATAACAATCCTTTTAGAAGGCAGAAGGCTTCGATTATTTGAGACACTTCCTATTCTTTTTTTTTTTGAGACAGAGTCTCACTCTGTTGACCGGGCTAGAGTGAGTGCCGTGGCGTCAGCCTAGCTCACAGCAACCTCAAACTCCTGGGCTCAAGCGATCCTTCTGCCTCAGCCTCCCGAGTAGCTGGGACTACAGGCATGCGCCACCAGGCCCGGCTAATTTTTTTCTATATATATTTAGTTGGCCAGATAATTTCTTTCTATTTTTAGTAGAGACAGGGTCTCACTCTTGCTCAGGCTGGTCTTGAACTCCTGACCTCGAGCAATCCACCCGCCTTGGCCTCCCAGAGTGCTAGGATTACAGGCGTGAGCCACCGTGCCCGGCCGACACTTCCTATTCTTATCAAGTCCCCTGAGGAGAACTCCTTTCCATTCCTCCTGCCACTATCCCTTTTCTGTACGTGTTCATTTGAAGGATCTTTGAGGGATAGGTTTTGGCACAGAATTGTTTTATCCTCTTAAGAGTAAATAAATTTTTTTGAGTGAGAGACGCAGAACATTCTTAGACAAAGGTTTTTTTTTTTTTTTTTTTTTTTTTTTTAATCTAGTGAGTGAAGAAAAAAATCTAGCAAGTGTGACCCTCAAAGCTTAGTGCTTATGTTTTGTGTCTATTGGAAATGGAAACGACACAACTTTCTCTGTTTTCCAGTGAGGTTGGCCAGCTGGCCAGGCTCTCCTTGTGCTTTAGGATGGCCTCCCTGCTCCAGGTCAGCACAAACCAGAAGGCTTAAAGTGGAAGTTTTTCCTTTACATGGCTTATCACTGGCATCAAGTGATTAGCAATTTATCTTTCTCAAAATATCCTCTCCAGTTCTCCAGAGCATAAAATGCTAATGTGAATATTAAATTTATGTGGCTGTTGCATATCCTGTTTAAAATTTTTTTTAATAAGAAGAACAATATTTGTTCAAGTAGCATGGACAAAGGCAAAGAAGAGACTAAATTTTAGATGCTACACACAGTAAGGTCAGGCTAATGATTCAGATGAACTCGTATAGTCTTACTTGTTATAAGTAATAATCTTATCCAAAATTCCTCTTTTGTTCCCCAATAAAAATTAACTTATTTATTCATTCAAAAAATATTTTTCTTAGGCATAGTGGCACATACCTATATTCCCAGCTACTTGGGAGGCTGAGGCAGGAGGGTTGCTTGAGCCCAGGATTTTGAGGTTGCAGTGAGCTATGATGATGCCACTGCACTCTAGCCAGGCAACACAGCAAGACCTTGTCTAAAAAAAAAATAAGTGTTTAATATTTATTCATTCAACAGACATTTATTGAGAGTCTACTGTGTACCTGGTACTGTTCTAGGTGCTAAAGATACCACAAAAGAACAAACAGTCCAAGTCACTGCTCTCATAGAGCTTACATTCTAGTGGGAGAGGCAGACAGAAAACAAATATGCATTGTATTTCTTGGAATGTTAAGTTGCCATCAACTATAAGATATGCTGCTATTTTATGTACCACCAAATAAGGAAAAAATGCTTAAGACAGAGGGTCTAATAGGAGACCCCCACATAGAGCTGGGTCACTTAAAAGCTTTCACCTTGAATGAAAAGATAGACAAAGAAGAAAATCCCTCCACATAGAAAATGACAGCAGGAAAACTTGATTATCTCAAATTTGGCACTATGTAATAGGAGAGAAAATTATCTACCCTGAGAATATGAACCACAAGTCAGTAGTCATCAGTTTGTTTTCTAAATTCACTCTGTTAGTGTGGTATAAACAAAACCCTTAAACAGAGAACTTAATTTCAAATTGTCTCAGGTTGGTAGCATTCCTGAGTACTGGCAAGAGCAAATGCAAATCTCCCGTGGAAGGACTAGATGTCAGTCCAGGCCCATGGCAGTTTTAAGACATCATGAATTTTTACAACTTCCCATCCTACAGTTGTATTAAAATCTAAAAACCAGTGTGTGTCTTGAAATCAACAAAATATGGTTGCTGTCATGTTAGACAGTAATAAATGCAGTGAAGAACAATGAAGCTGGGTAAGGGTGTAAAGTGTCACAGAGTCAGGGAGGGGTGAGCCATTTTATATGAAGGGACTTCAAAAAGTCCATGGAAAAATGGAATTAAAAGATAAAAATATAAACTTTATTTTTCAGCATAGGTCCATCAAGCTCAAGACACTTTTATAAGTGATGATATCAGCCATTTAGTCCATCCCTAAAGAACTGAGGGTCCTGAGAATTTAGCCATGTCAAAGCAGTCTGTTTTACATCATTAACTAAAGAAAAATAGGTGCCCTATATAGATTTCTTAAGATTAGGAAACAAAAAGAAGTCAGAAGGAGCCAGATCAGGATAAGATGGATGCCTAATGATTTGCCATAAAAACCTCTCACAAAGCTGTCCTTGTTTGATGCGAGGAATGAGCAGGAGCATTGTTGTAGTGGAGAAGGCCTCTCTGCTGAAGCTTTCCTGGGTGTTTATTCGTTAAAGCTTTGGCTAACTTTCTGAAAACACTGTCATAATAAGCAGATGTTATTGTTCTTTGGTCCTCCAGTAAGTCAACAAGGAAAATGCCTTGAGCATCCCAAAAAACTGTTGCCCTGACCTTTGTT
Organism: Varecia variegata; assembly: GCA_028533085.1. Classification (NCBI taxonomy): domain Eukaryota; kingdom Metazoa; phylum Chordata; class Mammalia; order Primates; family Lemuridae; genus Varecia; species Varecia variegata. The sequence goes on from CM052442.1 coordinate 19,773,906, forward strand.
CTTGACCGGTCCACTTTTGCTTTGACTGGACCACCTTTACCTCTTGGTAGCCATTGCTTTGATTGTGCTTTGTCTTCAGGATTGTACTGATAAAGCCATATGCCATCTCCTGTTACAGTTCTTTGAAGAAATGCTTCAGGATCTGGATCCCACTTGTTTAAAATTTCCATTGAAAGTTCTTCTCTTGTCTGCAGCTGATCTGGGTGCTATGGTTTTGACACCCATTGAGTGAAAAATTTTTTCAACTTTAATATTTTAGTCGGAATTGTGTAAGCTGAACCAATTGAGATGTCTGTCGTGTTGGCTATTGATTTTGCTGTTAATCATCTGTCCTCTTCAATTAGCACACAAACAAGATTAATTTTTTCCTTGCAAATTGATGTGGATGATCTGCCACTGCAGGCATCATCTTCAACATCATCTTGTCCTTTCTTAAAATGAGTAATCCATTTGTGAACTGCTGATTTGTTTAGGGCATTGTACCCATGAACTTTTCATAAAGCATTAATGATTTCACCACTCTTCTACCCAAGTGTCACCATAAAACTGTTCGTTCTTGCTTCAATTTTAGCAGAAGTCATGTTGCTCTGACAGGGGCTCTTTTCAAACTAATGTCTTATCCTTCTTATTGCCTCAAGCTAGATCCTGTTCAGACATGTCATAACAAGTGAGTATGAGTTTATTTTGGCACAAAATTTTTTTAAATCCATGTATATTTTTTCCTAACACTCATTTTCCATGAAGTCTTTGAAGAAGCCTTGTCTGTGGACCTCTAGGAAACCTCTCAGCAGAAACCTGAGGGAAGGAAGCCTTAAGTTAACTAGGGAAGAGTATTCTAGGCAGAGGCTACAGCAAGTGCAAAGACTCTTAGTTGGAAGTGTGCTTGGAGTGTTTGAGGACTATCAAGGATTCAAGAGGCCATTGTGTCTGGAGTGACCTGGGCAAAGCAGGGATTCAAGGCAATGTCAGAGTGCAAAGGGCTTTCGAGTCCCATGTGACAGGCTTAGTTCCAGATGCTGTGCGTACAGAGGGAGTAAGACCCAGTCCCTGCCACCAGGCTTACCTTCTAGTAGAGGAGACAAATGATAAACACTCAAGAAACAAAAATGAACTGTAATTTCTGCGTTTAAGAGCATTAACATAGGCTCATGGCCTAGACCAATTTACAGTTTACACTGGATTACCTAAGCGACCCTATAAAAATCAACAGTATCCCACGGCTCTGATTCTCATAATAATCACCTCTTGTTTGTTCTGAGCTAGGTTGGAGTGATTTGGATATTCCAAAAGATGGCTGTTTTATCTGAAGAAGAGGTAATTTATAAACTAGGAGTGATTTTTCTTGTTTATATTAAAAAAGGGAAGAGAGAGAAAAACTAATAAACTCTAAAATAAAGTCCCCTTCTGCTTACCCCACGAGGTTTACAGTACCATTTCCCAGTGCTTTACTCAGCCTCTCTGAGGAAACAATGTCCTAAAGCAGGGATTCTCAAACCTTTACATTCTTAAAAATTATTGAAGATCCCAAAGAATTTTTGTTTATGTGGGTTGTATCTACAATATATCTATCAATATTTACTATATTAGAAATTAAAACTGAAAAATTAGAATATAGTTATTCATTTGAAAACAATAATGAACTCATTCCATGCTAGTATAAATAACATGTGTTTAATTAAAAACAACTAATTTCCAAAGCAGATAGTGTAATGAGAAGAAAAACAAGGTAAATCTCTTTGATGTCAGGCTTAATAAAACACAGTTGGATTTTCATCTCTGCTTCTAGATTCATTCCGTTAAGAGATCACATGTCATATAGTGTCTGGAAAATTCTACTGCATATTCTTAAGAAAATAAGAATGAGAAGAGGAAGATATAACATTTTAGTATTATTATGAAAAAGTTTGGACTTAACAGACCTCCATGTAGGGTCCTAAAGACCCCAAGTGTCCTGGACCATACTTTGATAACCACTGCTCAAAAAAATCCATGTCATCTTTTATTGGCAACAGATTTCCAAAAGGCCTGGGATATTGTGCTACAGCGCTGGCACTTAACTCATTTTCTTTTTTTTTTTTTTATCATTTTTTTTCTTTGTTTCTTTTTTCAAAAGTAGTTCTGTGGGATTAACTCATTTTCTAGTCTCTCTGAAGCAAGGGGAAATGGAAGAGAGCATAAATCATTTCCTTGCCTCTTTAAAATCAGCTATTCACATGGTTGTGTTTTGAGTCATTGGGATAATTGATTAATGTGCTTAAAAAGGGAGAGAAAGTGAATAGGTCTATCAGTAAACTGGAATAGGGTATGAAATGGAACTGCTAAAAGACTTTGCCCCTGGGACAACTGTAGTGTGGAGTGCCTTGCTGATAGTTTGCACTTCGTTCGTTTTGGTCATCAATGTCTGGCTTTTGAGGCCTCCTCCCTTTGCTTTTATGTAGTAGTTTTGTGAGTAGATCCTAATTGGAATTCTAACTCTACTTCTGTTGAAATTCTGGTGTGGAGCAAATGATGTGCCTCAGAGTGAGGAATAAAGTCGAACTCATAGAAGCAGAAAGTAAAACGGTGGTTAGTAAGACTGGGGGGTGGCGTGGGAAGATGTTGGTCAAATGGTACAAGGATTCAGTTAGGAGGAGTAAGTTCTGGAGATCTTTGCACAGCATGGTGACTATAGTTAATATATTGTGTACTTGAAAATTGCTAAAAGAGTAGATTTTAAACATTCTCACCATAAGAAAATAAGTATATGAAGTGATAGATAGCTATATTAATTATTTCAATTTAATCATTTCACAATGAATACATATAACAAAACAGGACATTCTATACCATAAATATAAATATGCAATTTTTTTTTTTTTTTTTTTTTAGACAGAGTCTCACTTTGTTGCCCCAGCTAGAGTGAGTGCCGTGGCGTCAGCCCAGCTCACAGCAACCTCAAACTCCTGGGCTCAAGCGATCCTACTGCCTCAGCCTCCCGAGTAGCTGGGACTACAGGCATGCGCCACCATACCCGGCTAATTTTTTTTCTACATATTTTTAGTTGGCCAGATAATTTCTTTCTATTTTTTTTAGTAGAGACGGGGTCTCGCTCTTGCTCAGGCTGGGAAATATGCAATTTTTATTTGTCAACTGAAATAAATAAGTGAAACAACCACAACAAAGAAAACCAGACCTGCAGTCCATCCCAAGTGACTGAGCTATGTGTTTTTTTTTTCATGGTTCTCAGATTCCTGGGACCTGGCTTTGTCAGTCTTTATACCCTTAGACATTGTCACTGCTTCGCTGTGGGCCAATTCAGCCCTGGGCAGTGGTCTGCTAAAGTGACAATAGACCTAAATGCCAGGGAAAGGGAGGGGTGGGGGTGTCCTTTGAATGTTGTTTCATTTCAGAGTTTTTCCAGGACGATCGTGCCTTTTCAAAGAGCCCTAGAATTGACATGATCTCTTCCTCTGAGAGGCCACAGATGGTATCTCCAGTGAGTAAGGATGCCAAGGAAGACCTGCAGAAAGCAGCTGGTGCCGTGGAGGCTCAGGCATTAGTGGAACAGGATTTGCTGCCTACAGACCGGGCCCAGGTCCTCAACGAGGTAGGGAGCATATTCTGGCCATCTTATAAAAGGAGTTTGTGGCACCGAATGTGCCACGTAATAGACAGGTTGGAATTCGAAACCACCGTGAGGGTGGCTCCCAGAATTCTCTCTTTGATCCCTTTAGGGCATCTCCTTTTTAATTATTTGGAGAATGATTATTTGTATCTCTCACAGGGCCCAGCATTTTACTAGTACCCAGTAGTAGGCACCTATTCAAAAAATGAAGTGTTAGAATAAATGTTCATGTGTTCCCTAAAATCCTTTTGATGTGAGGAGCCTGAAGTCATTGGACTGTGTTTTAGTCTTACTTTTCTTATGGCAGATCTACTCAGTATTAATGGTAAAGATTTTGTAGAAGTGGTATTAATAGTAGTGGTCCCGCTGCCATGGAGGTATGGGAGGTAGGGGTTGTTTATATCATTATTAGCATATGTATTGTAATAACAATTGGTATTAGTGACAATTAAGACAACACCAAGCATTATAGTTACATTTGTATAATGCTTTATAGTTACAAGCATTTTTATCCACCACACTTTATTTACTCTTAAAACAACTTTGTGAGATAGGTACCATTGTGTCCCCATTTAATGAATGAGGAAACTGAGACCAAGCTATTAGTGACTTACCGAGGCTATGCAGCTAATAAGTTGCAAACTAAATCCTTCGTTTAGCATTTTGGAAAAGAAAGGATTCATTTAAGCACACTAGCCAAAGTCTGATTCACTTCATTTAGTGGTAGAGCTGAGAAGAACTAGAAGGCTTGTTCATCAGAAACAGATATTGTGAGAATACAGCCTGGAAGGATTACAAACTTGATTTATTTATTTCTCAAAAATACAATTCCAACCTCTTAATTGGATTGCTGACTCACTGATGTGCTCTCCCCTGTGGGCAGTTGGTATAGATTTCTTGTTGGTTGCCTGCCGACTGTTTGGAGAAGGGACAGGAAATAAAGGCATAATAACACGAAACCAGGAACACTAATCTGAGTGATTTGAAGGGACACCCACCAGGGAGAGATTGCAGGCTCCTGCATGGGTTAGCAGGGGCTTTGAGTATCAAATGCCATTTGTATTCTTCCGTGCAGGTCTGACATGGAAGTACATCTGACAGCAAATTGACTATTTAAATGCAAGTCCTGGGGATAGTCTAAGGTGAAATTGTGATTATTTATAGAACATTGTTAGTGACATAGAGGCTGAGACAACCTGTAGCCTGAGGTGGGCCATGGATGAGAGAGGGAGAGGGAGAGAGAGAGAGAGAGACACTATAAACCAGATTCTCTCTCTGCAGTGCCTTGGAGAATTGATTGACAGTGATGTAGAAGTAACCCTTGAGTGGGAATTGCAGCAGGAGGATGTGTGGCAGAGTGGGAGTTGAACTAAACCACAGGTGCAAGAGCTGTCATGAGAGGAGCCACGGGGAGGTACTGTGCAGGTGAGGCGAGACCAAGGCAAGGCCCAGAAACACCACTGATACAAAAGGTAGTAGCAAGCTGGGAGTATTTTTGTGGGCCAGGATTTTATAAAGCATCTGTAGTGGGAAAGGTGCTAAAGGTAGGAAAGAACAAGAAAGAATCTTTAAACTAGAGAACATTTTGGCAGCATTAAAAAAATTAGTAGAATTTATTAGCAACTTGCACTTGGAAGAAAGAGAAGGAACGTTGACTAGCATGTGAAGCTTTGAGTTGGGCTAGTAGAGGTGATAGAACGGGGAGTGGGGAGGCAGTCTTCATTTGGAAAAGGGCTAATTGGAATCTGCCACTGTAATATGTCCTTTAACCAGAATTCTGTTGTGCAGATGGCCAAGTATCAAGTTCCACAACGGTCTGGGGACATTGTGATGATCCAGTCTGAGCATACAGGAGCTATAGATGTTCTTTCAGCTGATATGGAATCTGCAGATCTTCTGGGGGACCACAGGAAAGGTGAGTCCTTTGGGAGTATAGAACATGGAATTTTGGTTTCCAATAGATATGTAAAGAAAGACAGGCAGCAGAAGGAACATAAGAAAATGACCTGTGAAAGGAAGTCAGAGAAGCCAGTAGAAAGAGTGTCTTTGTGTCAGCCTCCCCAGCAAAGCGGCAGATGTGCCAGCACTTCCTTGTGGTTTCTCAGTAGTAAGCTGCCTATCTTTTCAGTCTCACCACCTCTGATGGCTCCTCCATGCATCTGGACGTTTTCCAAGGTGAAGGAATTCAAAAGCAAGTTGGGCAAAGAAAAGAACAGCCGTCTGGTGGTGAAGCGGGGCGAGGTGGTGACCATCCGGGTACCTACCCACCCAGAGGGGAAGCGTGTCTGCTGGGAGTTTGCAACTGACGACTATGACATTGGCTTTGGAGTTTATTTTGACTGGACCCCTGTAACCAGCACTGACATAACTGTGCAGGTCAGTGATTCCAGTGAGGATGAGGATGAAGAAGAGGAAGAGGAGGAGGAGATTGAAGGTAAATTTAAATTAAACATAACTTATAATTTCCTTGTTTGGCTCAACCTAATTTCTGGTGACCACTTCCTGGGTTGTACTAGTCATCCTCTTCCTTGGAATGCAGATGAGGAATCCAGCAGCATTGTGGGTGAGGAATTCAGCATCATAAGCTCAGTTGCATGGTGCAGGCCAAAGCCAGACCCTCAGAGAACATTCTGGTGGGGTTGCTATTGATGCCTTATTTGAAAGCTTCTTTTCCTTTAATCAGTATGTCATTGTTTTCCCAACATCTTGGGGACAGAGATGGGGTGGGGGCAGGGAGGGGGTGAGTCAGTCCTGCTGGATAGAGAGGCAGGGTTTTTCAGATTGCATATGAACCCGAGATTATATTTCTCTCTTACTTTTGGGATATTTATTGTTGGCCTGGAACCAAACCGAGTGATTATAATTTGCTAAAGGTCTCCGATCCCTCCCTACTCCAAACTGTCTTAGCTGGCTGACTACTGGTCACTTCTTTACTTCATGCCTAGAGCAGTTTTAAAAGTGTTTTCTGTGCTCCACTCCAGTTGTTACACTCAGAATGTCTACTCAGGGATGACCCAGACGCATTTTTTGAGGTACTGTAAGAATAGGTTCTAAGCATTGGTCTTATTCCTTGATTTTTTAAATATAATCTTAAGATCAATCCCTTATCATTTGAGCCCAGGAGTTCGAGGTTACAGTGAGCTATGATTGTGCTACTGCACTCCAGCCTGGGTTACAGAGCAAGACCCCATCTCTAAATATAAAATAAAATAAAAATCAATCCCTTAATTTGCTTCTTCATAGAAAAGCAAGTCTGAGCCAGGTGAGGTGGCTCACACCTGTAATCCTAGCACTCTGGGAGGCCAAGGCAGGAGGATTGTTTGAGGCTAGGAATTCAAGACCAGCCTGAGCAATAGCAGGACCCCATCTCTACAAAAAAATAGAAAAATTAGCTGGGAGTGGTGACATATGCCTATAGTCCCAGCTACTTGGGAGGCTAAGGCAGGAGAGTCGCTTGAGCCTGGAAGTAAGAGGCTGCAGAGAGCTATGATGATGCCAGTGTAGCCCAGGCGACAGAGCAAGACTCTGTCTCAAAAAAAAAAAAAAAGGAAAGAAAAATTAGCTGGGCATAGTGGTGCATGCCTGTAGTTCCAGCTACTTGGGAGGCTGAGGCAGGAGGGTCGTTTGAGCCCAGAAGTTTGAGGTTACAGTGAACTATGATGATGCCATTGCACTGTAGCCTGGGTGACAGTGAGACTCTGTCTCAAAAAAAAAAGAAAAAGAAAAAGAAAACCAAGTCTTCAGGGAAATCTACAGGTGTTTAGAAAAAGAGGAGAACCTCATATCTTATTTGCTATTTTTTAGGAAGTCTAGTAGAAGTGTTAGGGTCGCTCTATACAGCATGTTTATCTGCATTTCCTACTTCTGTTAGCTAGTCCTTTTACCTATTGAATGAAAGGATGTCAAGGTCTTTCCTTCTAAATATCTCTTTGTCCCCTCAGAAATGTCCAGATGCTTCTGGAACTAGGAAGGTTCCCATCAGGCTAAATCATTGTTTCGCAATGGAGACATTATTGGCATTTCTTTGTTGTGTAGGTATTATCCTGATTTTAGCACTCTTGGACCCTTGGGTACTAAATGCCAATATTCTCTAGCAGTCACTGTGATGACCAAAAGATCACCAGACATTTCCAGATGCCTTTAGGAGGGTGGTAACTTCTTCCTGTCGTGAAAGCCACTGGGTTACCTGGTCCTTCTTCTCACCTTCAGGTAGGACTTATATGGTCTCTGAACTCATATCCAAACACTCTGCCATTTTGCTCATGCAGAACCTGTTCCAGTTGGAGATGTGGAGAGAGGCTCCAGGAGCTCCCTGCGGGGTCGCTATGGGGAGGTCATGCCTGTGTACCGGCGGGACAGCCACCGAGATGTGCAGGCTGGCAGCCATGACTACCCTGGTGAGGGCATCTACCTGCTCAAGTTCGACAACTCCTACTCCCTGCTGCGTAACAAGACTCTCTACTTCCACATCTACTACACTAGCTGAAGGACTGCTGGGACAGGGGGCAGGCTGTATTTGCTGGCTGAAGCAGGCTGCCAGCTGGTGCCTCTTCTTTGGGATAGGCAAGAGCTAAAAGTTCAGCGTGAGGCTCCTGAGCCTCCTGGCCTGTCTGGCATGCCTGACTGTCGACCCCACGTTGTAGCTTTTTCCCCTTCTTGGCTTCTGCAGATGGTGGTGTAGTACCCCTGTTCTGTGGTCCCTGACTCACGCTCTTCTTGCTTCAGACTCCAGCAAAATCCCTCTGTGAAGGCACCTATCAACCACGAGCCTAAAAGGAAGTAGAATGTTGTCTTTTAAAAATAGATTTGTTTTGGTACAAGGTTTATCATTCAGATTGCTGGTGTCTCCTCCCCCAGAGCTCTTACTGCTGATGCATTTAATAGTACCCACTCTCTTTGCTTTCTGAGGTGCCAGAAGAGGGAAAAGCACATTGTCCATGAAGGAGCCCAGTTTCTTGGATGGAGAAAGCTCTGTCCAGCCTCTTACCACTGCCATATTCCTGCCTGCTGGTTATTCTTGGTCTCTGCATAGGTTGGGAGACCTCACTGCCTTTGGAGGGATATTATTATTCCTGGTGGTTAGACTTCTTCTCTTTTCTCTTTCCTAAGTCTTTGTTTTTGCCATTACAGCAAGAACTTCTCATGCAATCTAAAGTGATGATCAATGTAACCTAAGATCTTCTGGGAAGAAAAACTGCCTCTATTACTTCCTGTTCCAAGAGCTAGTTTCCCTTCCCATGGGGACTGGTGGTCAAAGCAGATAGGGTAGAAATTAGGTACTGAGTTGATCTCAGAACCTACATCTTTGAAAGTCATGTTATTAATTAAATATTTTTTGTATAATCAAAGAAGGAAGGGTATCATTAGTGAGAGAAGACTTTTAAAAAAACACTCCAGATTCCCCCCACTTTTTTTTTGTCTTTAGAGTAGGAGTGTCATTTAGAAATTTTGCTTTGGAACCAAATGCAGTGAAATTCAATCAGGTTTCCAGAGTTTCTGGATTTAGGTTTCTTGCATTGAGGGCTTAAAGCTTTTGGTGTTCAAAGTCCCTTAGGAAAGATGATAATGAAGCTTCACTGTTGCTGCTGATTGTATTTGTTCTTTACTGACCAAAGCTTGCATTTCCCTGGTGACAGCCTTTCCCATTCTACTAACCCTGAGGCCCAGGAAGGCCACATAGTGCAGGTGGTGCTGCAGCCAGTGGTCACCAGAGCACCTGGTGCCAGGCCTCAGATGGAAAAGAGAATGAAATGAGATGGGACCTCAGCGGTCGTCTGTCCCTTCTTGTTTCTTAGTCCTTAGTCTGTTGCTGCCTTCGGATTTTGAGGAATAATTAGATTTATTTATTACTTTATTTATTTATTTTTTTAAAGCACATTTCATTTTGCCTTTGAAACAGTTTCCATCTGTTTCTCAGAAGGCTTCCCATCTGTTCTGAGCCACTGAGGGCACCTCTTTCTTCTATGGAGTTAAAGATGATAATTTTCAGAGAATTGGGGAAGTGACGATGTTCCATTCCTGCAGGTCAGTCCTGTGATGCCTGGGGAGGAATCTGTGCCTTTGGAGACGGGGGATGCCAATCTCCCCTGTGTTTAGGGTGCAGCCCAACACTCCCTGGGAGGAATTCTAAGTTGTGAGGGCTCTGCCCATTCACTGGGGATTGAGAGCAGAAGAATTGCCTGGCCAATCAGAGATAGCCTGTGATTCCAGGATTTCAAAGTCCTTTATCACCGCTGAGGTGTCACCTTCTGCATGATGCGTCCTTTGGCTCACTCCTTCATTGTGCGGGTGCCTCGCACCATGCCTTTCCCCCCCACAGCATCAGTAACTCGAAGAACAGGACTCCCCCAGCAGGTCTGCAGTAGCATCTGCATCATGAACGACGAAGGGCAATAGATCCTGCCCCTTCCCCTGGGAGCAAAGCCCTAAGTAGGAGAGGATGCTGTGGATTGCTATAGCATTCCCATTCTCTGAGCAGCGTCATACCTCCATTATTTTATATTTGCAAATGCATTTTGTAGAGGATTACACTGGCCAACATTTCTATACCTTGTAAGAAGTTATTTTAGTGACTGTCTATTCAGGCAGTGAAAAGCAAACTTGCCATGCATCATCCCATCAGATGGCTGAGCTTTCATCACTGAAGTTGATCATGCCTTAGCTAATTGAATATAATCTTTGTAAAATAATTTTCTACTGAGCTATTTTCTAGTCAGCTAAAGGCTTATTTATTTTTCCTGTTTATTATTAACTTCTGACTTTCTCTCAAAATGGAGCTGTCAGGCCATACATAGCAAATTCCCAAGGATAACACTTACTCATTATTTATCATTTAATTTTGCCATGAAATTTTCTCTGCTTATTTTCCTTGCAATCCTACTTCTGTTGCATCAGGGAAGCCTGAGGGACTTGTTGCCGTTGCCTGTGTGTGCCTGTTATTGTCTGGTCACTTTTCAAGTCCTGGGTATTGTTACATTTCATTCCATACTGGTTTCTTTGTTCTATTATCACAAAATAACTAAATGAAGATATTTTCACTAGTTAATTCATTATTCTCATATTAAATTTCTGAAATAACTGAACTTTAGGGACAAAATCTTATACTGAAGCACAGGTAATTACTGAGAACTCATAGCCCAGCAAATTCTAAGAGGTGGTCATTTCCTCAGTCCCTCCCTGTCCAAGTTTATAGAACCAAACAATGAAATGAAAAGCATTTGCTTTCACCCTCACCCTGTTCTCTAGAGCACAAAAAATATTAACAAACGATTGAAAGAAAGTGCTGCATGGTAGGGGAGAGATTGGAATTGTCTATACAGAATGGCCAAGTTCGTCAATTTCTTCAGTTTGTTTAGATTTTGTTGAGCGATAGGGCTTTGAGAAAGGAAGTGTTTTTTTCCAGTGTTTTATTGTGAAAAATCTTCAGCAAACAGAAAACTTAAAAAGAAATATAAACACACACCCACCTCACATCAATTTTAAAATTATAAACTGCCAATGTTTAAACAAAGATGATGCTAACATTCTGTTCCTTTTGACAAGTGTCTAATTAGAGAATGTTCCCTACACAGACAATATCAGTACTGCTATGTCAGAGAGCCCCTGATTTTCAACAGACCTGTTTCATTCAACATGGGTTACCTAGGAGGTGGTCTTCATAAAAATGTTTTTTGGTCTCCATCTTTCAGAACTCCTGCTGTATTTCCCTCTTCCCTCAGGCTGTGATTTCTGCTACTTTCCTCTCTAACTGGTATGTCAATGTGAGGGTAATTGTGAAGCTGCTCTGGAAGGACTCTATTGTAATCTCTTGCTTTTTGACTCATCCTCAGGACTATGAAATTAAAAATCCTCAGAAAACATGTAGCTTTATAATAAAAGTAGGTAACAACTTGAAATTAGACCATTCATAGTTATTTTTTTCTTAATGAATTAATTCATGCACTTTAAACAATATTTTTGTCTGTTATTTAGGAAAGAAAAACTCAGACTTTTAAGAAAGTATATCTTGTCCCATTATAATATGTATATGGAAGAGTTAAATCTGAAATCTGTCTTATATTAATCAGTGGGATTAGATATTATCATAAAATTTATAACCTACAGAAAATATCTAAGTTTTTGAAGAGCCCTACCGAGTCCTTCTTGGAGAGAATTAGGCGAAACCTAAACCCTAAAGTCTGTTTTTATATTTATTTTTTAAGACCACTTCTCTGCAAAAGGTTGCCTTTTAACCCCAGAGTCTGTGGGTTCTAAGGTGTAGAATTGAGTGACTCTAATATTTACATAAAAGACTATTGCTTTAGGGGAGAGGGAGGGGGAATGAGTTAAACAGTTCTGTGCTACTTGAGAACTGCCTGTTTAAATTGATGGTAAGGAGTGAAAACAGAATAAAATTAGGGGGTGGAGGTGGGGGTATGGGGGAAAGGAGAGCAAAGCTGGAATTTTGCTCAGAAATCACTGCTCCCTATGTAGTGTTGCATTATCCTTGTTTGAACCAGGAAAGCCACACAAAGTCCCTCCTGTTTGAATTCCTTGTCTCTAAGCTAAGAAAACACAATTTATTGCCTAAAGCCTGTGGATATTGGGGCTCATTTACAAATAGTCATTCCTCACAATTTAAGTCCAAAGGCAAGACACTGGCTTGGACATTATTTGTAGTCCTGTTCACAATTGATCTGATTTCCATTTATGTACCTTGATTTCTTTTAGGCCCCAGACATGTGGACCAGAATTAATGTCGTGGCTTTTCTTCATTCTAAGATCTGATGAAAAGGTGCCCTAGAAATATAGAGATACATGCTTCTCTATTAAATTCCGTGGTTTTCTATTATTTTAAGCAGGTAGTTTTGGCTTATCTGGGAGTAAAATAATATATATGAAATGACTTCCAGAGGACAAAGTGTATTTTCTAAAATTCTGATAAATGGTTGGGAACCATTCTAAAGTTTTAGTCTGAAATATTACAGCATATAATATTCCTGAAGAGCCCTTAATTTGCAGTTTAAGGGGCTCTCTTCCTGAACTGTCTTCATCATTCAGGGTTGAAAAGCCTAGTCTGTAAAATTCTGTGCTATTGATTGTTATTGTTGCTTCTTAGTTTCAGGCCTAGAATAATCTGGAAAACATTATCTTAATTCCTTCTGTCATGTCCTAAACAGTACATTTTACTAAGAAATTCCATGTTAAAAACTCTATTCATATCTAATTCTGAGATTATTATCCCATAAGTGAATTAGCTTTCATTTAATCAAGCTCTTTATTTCCATAAAGAGCAAGTAAAGTCTGGAGAAAGCAATCCTGTAACCCATCATGTCTGTTGTACCCATTTTCCCTTAATAATAATGGGAAGTGAGCCAGGCAAGGTGGTGCGTGCCTATGGTCCCAGCTACTTGGGAGGCTGAGGTGGAAGGATCACTTGAGCCCAGGATTTCTAGGCCAGCCTGTGCAATGTAGTGAGATGCTGTCTCTAAAAATAAATAATGGATTAAATGAATAAATAAATAATGGGAAGTGTTTTGAAATTCCCAGAAGAAAGCTGCTTTGTAATCCAAGTGATAGGCTATAAGAAAGCCAGACTTTGGGTAAGGATAATTGGAATACAGGGAGGTGCCTGAAGATTTCCTAAACTATTTTATGCCAGTTAGCTTATATTTCTGAAGGGCCTTCTTTGGCACCATGCATTCAGATGAATCAGTTGACTGAAAGATGATCATGTTTTCTTGGTAAATATATAAGCAATTGGCAACCATGAAGACATTCTTTCCTTACTGTTCTATATCATGCACTGATGCTGACATTACAAAAAGGGATCTAGAAGGGAAACCGTGTCACTGTTTTGTCTTTGTCTTTAAAATACTAACATATTCCAGCTAATCATTTATTATAGTCAACTTGTTTTATGTGTTTCCCTATCATGAGAAATGCTGTCAATGTCTCATCTCCTATGAGTTCTAAGTTAAAGAGCTCTGTACCAAATTGTTACTTAATTCTATGTCCTGCTGAGTGGTTTTCTTTTAAAATATCATATTTTGTCACCTTCTGGCACTGAACGTGTTGCTGCGGTACACTGATGATCCTGAGCTATGGTTCTTTAAATAGCTGAGTTCTTGTGTTTTTATATTATGTAACAGTTTTGTGATGCTTTTGTGCATTCTTTGTCTTCTCTTCCAAGTTTTGAAATCTGTCATAAATAAACTTTTTCACTATGCATCTGGAACAACTGAGTTATATCTTAATGAACCTGATTTACATTTTAAATTCTTTGTCTTTTATCTCTCCTCTTCCTCTTAAAAAGTATTCAATAAATCCATATAAGTTACTTATAATTGATTAGAATCATAAAAATTAAGAGAAATTACAAATTAAGAAAAAGCTAAGAATAAGATTAATAATCTTTCATCTGCATTTAAATTCATGTAGAATATTATGAATGGGGAGCTGGGTTTCTAGTGATGATTAATAAATTGAACATTGAGTTTTATGTCAGTATTTGGTCCCCAGGAATGCTTGTTTTCCCATGAGCATATACTCTGTTCCAATTTGGAACAAGTACTTTGGATATCAGACTAATCACTAACATAATCTGAGTGATATTAATTGAGCTTATTTTCATTTACGAAAATGACACCGTAACCTATCTTTGACATCTTTTAAAACTCTGCCTCTCCACATGCCCGGTGTCTGCTATAGAATGAGAAGGACTTACATCTGAGCAGTGAGGGGTGCCATTTAAATATTTTCTTCAGTGATATCTGTGATTCTAAGATAAGCCTGTTAGATCATTCTCTGCTTTCCTTTGTAACATATTTTAGAGCCTGAAGTATAAAGGAGGAAGGAATATGAAATAATTGTGAGTTAAATTAATGTAATCGGCCCGCTAAACGACACCACAGCTAACAATAAAAAGCCCAGGCAGATTACATGTAGCTAGGGATCATTAATGATTCATGTTTGGTTATGCTGAATATAGTATGTCACTGCTAACACATAGTATATTTAAGATTATTTTTTGACTTCAAAAAGCACTCTTATCTGTCATCTCATTGACCTTGACATAGCTCAGGATTATGTAAGACAGCTCCCAAATTGCAACTCTTGACATTCAGCTTTGATGTTCTTTAACATGTGTAGTCCTGGCTTAAACTCAGCAGTTTAGTTCTAAGTATGCTCCCAAACGAGAATGATGCTTGCTGTGACCTTGGAATAAAAAGCTAAATAAGTTATGTTTAAAAGTTAGAGCTAGGCCGGGCGCGGTGGCTCACGCCTGTAATCCTAGCACTTGGGAGGCCGAGGCGGGCAGATTGTTTGAGCTCAGGAGTTCGAGACCAGCCTGAGCAAGAGCGAGACCCCGTCTCTACTAAAAATAGAAAGAAATTATCTGGCCAACTAAAAATATATATAGAAAAAAATTAGCCGGGCATGGTGGCACATGCCTGTAGTCCCAGCTACTGGGGAGGCTGAGGCAGTAGGATTGCTTAAGCCCAGGAGTTTGAGGTTGCTGTGAGCTAGGCTGACGCCACGGCACTCATTCTAGCCCGGGCAACAAAGCGAGACTCTGTCTCAAAAAAAAAAAAAAAAAAGTTAGAGCTGGATGTGGTGGCATATGCCTGTAGTCCCAGCTACTCAGGAGACTGAGGCAGGAGGTTCCCTTGAGACCAGGAGTCCAAGACCAGCCAGGGCAACATAGCAAGATCCTGTCTCTTAAAAAAACAAAAAAGGAGGAGCCAATGAGTGTTTATCCAGATTTCTTTGAAACAAAATCCTGTATTTTTTGCTTTGTTGTTAAAGTATTTCCTCACAGCAGCTCCCCCCTGCTTTCCTCCTTCTGAAGTATAGAGTTGGAAGACCTTTCGAATCTAATTACCAGTGTCCAGCCACTCCCACGCTAGGCAGACAGCATATCAGGATTAGATGTCTGCTGGTTGTCTTTCACAGGTCTGACAACTGATGTACAAACAAGGACTTGACTTTTTGAGAGAAGCCCCTACTGGAAAATGTCCCCCCAAAAGGTAATGGTCTTTCTTATGGTTTGAATGTTTATGTTTGCTCCAAAATTCATGTTGAAACTTAATCCTCAATGCACAGTATTAAGGTGTGGGGCCTTTAGGAGGTGATTAGACCATGAACGCTCTGCCCTTGTGAATAGATGAGAAAGGACTAGCCCTTTTGTCCTCCCGTCCCTTTTGCCACATGAGGACACAGCGTTCAAGGCACCATCTTGGAAACAGAGACTAGGCTCTCACCAGACACCGAACCAGCTGCTGCCTTGATCTTGGACCTCCCAGCCTTCAGAATGGTGAGAAAATAAATATTTGTTCTTTATAAACTACCCAGTCTCAGGTATTTTGTTATAGCAGCACAAGACTTTCTTGGATTGGGAGGTACATCTGACCCCTAAAGATAAGAATTTATTTGCAGACTTGAGGAAGTTGCAGAGAAGGTAGTTTTCAAAACCCTTTATAGAAGCTTAATTATCACTAAGCCTTGGAGCCATTTTGTCTGACCTCTAAAGAAAAGTCTATGCACCTAGGGAAATATTTGCTCCTTCATGATCTTTTAGGGCCCCCAAAAGAGGAGTTACAGGAGGATAGGAGACAGACATTCAGGGAGGGGTAGGAGAGGGTAGCCAGCCACAGTTGTACAAGGACATCTTTCAGTTTAACACTTGTTTATGGAGCAAGGCTGGTCAGATTGCATGGTATTGGGATAATGGAGGTAGATAAAGAGCCCAGCCCTAGAGGAGCTTGAGGGAATTCTCTCATGCTGGGAAGATGGTTTAGAAGTGCTACATTCTTTTACTCCCTGGCCCACAGCTAAGTTCCTCTGAGAATAGAGAAGGGGGTTATCCTCTCTCCCATGTAGCTAACTCCAGGTCCCTGGAGGAGGGTTCCCTGTGTGGTGGAGCCAAAACTGGGAAAATCTCAGGTCTCCACATTCCTGAACAGCAGGAAGGCAGCTGACCATGTTGATGACTCGGACTCCATGGAGGCCCAGGGCTGGAAACACAGGACAGCCTCACTCTAACTCAAAACTATAGGCCTAGGGACCAGAGAGACTGCTCCTCCTGTCTCATGAGCTGTGGCCACCCAGTAAGGCCAGGACCTCTCTCACCCACTGCCTACCCTAAGCTCACTTTTTTCCATCCCTCAGTTGATCCTGAGTGGTGGCTTCTTGGGACCTGCCTTTTCTGCAGCCCTCCCAATTCCATCTCCCCAGCTGCCTTGCCTCCCTCCCAGCCCCAGTCTCCAAAACCCAGAGGAGACACCAGAAAAGCTGTTGTAGGCCCTGGAGAGCTAAGGCTCTCTCCTTGGTTATAGGTGAAGAGGGAGGCAAGAAGGGTTCCCAGCCCTGGACTTGGGGCCAGTTTGTATTGCTACAGAGCATGTGGAAAGCTCCCATGGCATAGGTTCTAGCTTTAAAATACAAAAAATCTCTTTTGCAAAGGCATCATGAGATAAGGAGATGGACTACTGTCCTCCTAAAGCCAATGTAGCAGAGAACCAGATGTCGTCTGGGTGGTGCACAAATGGATGGATCCCCACAAAAGCCCAGCACTTTCCAGGTGAGTCACCTCAAAGGAGTCGAGGGAATTTCTTTAGCTTGGACACATTGCTGTTTTTGTGGGGAAGCACAGGTGTGTCTGGGTTTGGGGGGGAAACAAGATGAGGGAGGAGGGTGTGATGGTTAATTTCATGTGTCAACCTGACTAGGCCATGGGGTACCCAGATTCGACATTATTCTGGGTGAGTCTGTGAGGCTGTTTCTGATGAGATCAGCATTTCAATCAATGGTCTTGATAAACTGACTGCCCTCCCCAACATGGGTGGGCACGATCCAATCCACTGAGGGCCTGAATACAGAACAAAAGGTGGAGGAAGGAAGAATCTGCCCTTTGTTTTCCTGCCTCACTGCTTGAGCGGGGCCATTTCATCTTCTCTGGACCTTGGATCAGAATTTCTACCATGGGCTTCCCTGGTTTTCAGGCCTTTGGACTTGACTGAATTACACCACCGGCTGTTCTGGGTCTTCGGTTTGCAGATGGCAGATTGTGGGACTTCTTAGCCTCTGTAATCGTGTGAGCCAATTCCGTCCACTCTGGCCTCTTGGTGCACTGTTGTCCTGGCTCTTTGGCTCCTTGCTTGGAAAATTCACAAGCAGGGCCAGTGCAACAGAGTGACCACAGACAGGAAGCAATTCCACACAAATAGCTTTTTTTTTTTTTTTTTTTGGAGATAGAGTCTCACTCTGTTGCCTGGGTTAGAGTGCTGTGGTGTCAGCCTAGCTCACAGCAACCTCAAACTCCTGGGCTTAAGCGATCCTCCTGCCTCAGCCTCCTGAGTAGCTGGGACTACAGGCATGCGCCACCATGCCCGGCTAATTTATTTATTTATATATATATATATATATATATTTTTTTTTTTTTTTTTTAGTTGCCCGGCTAATTTCTTTCTTTCTATTTTTAGTAGAGACGGGGTCTCGCTCTTGCTCAGGCTGGTTTCGAACTCCTGACCTCGAGCTATCCTCCCACCTCAGCCTCCCAGAGTGCTAGGATTACAGGCGTGAGCCACCGTGCCCGGCCACACACAAATAGCTTTCATTGCAGAAAAGAAGGGAGCTATGCAAAGCAGGAGTGTGTTCCAAAGAGGACCAGGTCAGTCTCCATGAGTGGAGAAAGACGTTGAGGACGCCCAGGTGGTTTCCTTTTATTGGCCTGGTCTGGGGGAGGGCTTACAGGAGGTGTGGGATGCTACCAGATGATTGATACACAGGACTTACAAAGTTGCAGCTCCACAGGTTTGTGTGCCCCAAAACCTCAAGTTCCTGCTCTTTGCAGGTGTTAGCTGCATTTTCCTGCAGTCCCTTTCTCCGCCCCTAGGAACCACCCTCCTGGCCTATATCTGCCACCTGCAGATTTGGTCCCTGCCTCGCAATTCCATTCCATCTCTCCCACCCCTGGTATATATCCTACTAGTTCTGTTTCTCTGGAGAGCTCTAATACAGAGGCCCCTCACAGAAATATCACAGACTCCAAGATCTCTGGAGCTTCCACGCTGAGCACAGAGCAAGAGTCACAGCACCTGTTCCCTGTCCTCTCCACCCAGCCAGGACTCATTTTCACATTATGTTTAAGAGAAAACTCCTATTGAACTACAGGACCATAACTATGGCAAAATATGTGAATGAGTTTTGTGCATTAGATAAGGGACGGTTTTTTATAATGTTTGATAATAGAGGCTATATCACCTCTTTTTTTGCCATCAGTTTTAGGATGGCTGATAGAGCCCCAGTTAAACAGAATAATATTTTGATACTGTCTACTCTAGGAGGAGATGTCACCAAGTTGAATTATGTCAACTCCTAGAAGTCATCTTGGAACAGACAAGCAGAAAGGCAACAGATACACAAGGTTGAGTGGCAGAGTTAGAGCTGGTCAATTACATTTTCAGGAGTAAATGTAAGGACATAAACTCAGGGAGAGCAGTCATATTCCCAGTCACACCTCCGTGGCAGTCACTTGGGAAGGCTCACTGCACATTGGTGGATTGAATGGAGGGAAGTGTAAGTCCATTACTAGCTGGAATAGGAGAGCCACCCAGGGGTGGGGAACCTGTGGCCTCGGGGCCACATGTGGCCTTCTGGATCCTTGAGTGTGGCCTTTTGACTGAATCCAAATTTTACAGAACAAATCCTTTTAATAAAAGAACTCCAGGCCGGGCGCAGTGGCTCACCCTGGTAATCCTAGCACTCTGGGAGGCCGAGGTGGGAGGATAGCTGGAGGTCAGGAGTTCGAGACCAGCCTGAGCAAGAGCGAGACCCTGTCTCTACTAAAAATAGAAAGAAATTAGCTGGACAACAAAAATATATAGAAAAAAATTAGCCGGGCATGGTGGCACATGCCTGTAGTCCCAGGTACTTGGGAGGCTGAGGCAGTAGGATGGCTTGAGCCCAGGAGTTTGAGGTTGCTGTGAGCTAGGCTGATGCCACGGCACTCTAGCCTGGGCAATAGAGTGAGACTCTGTCTCAAGAAAAAAAAAAAAAAAGAACTGCAGTGCTGGAGTGGAACACTTTACAATGGTCCTGCTCCTAGCCCTGGGAGCTCAGCTGGCTACTGGATGTTTTCTTTCCTGCTTCCTACGTCTGTTCTCTCCCTGGGTCTTGTCTGATTCTCTCGGGCAAGCTTTTGGGCTTATTTCTCTTCCTGGTCCTAAGTCTCAGGGGCCAGGCCTGCCACAGGGTGGGCAAGTGGCTGAATGACTTCCTCTACTGGTCAAGGCATGGTGCCGGGGGGTGGGGGGGGTCCACCTAGGGACAGCGTTCACCTTCCAGAACCCAGCTCAGTCTTAAACAAGGTGGAGGCCCAGGCTTCAGTTTAATGACCAAATTTCAGTGAGTGTTCTTTGGAGTGGGGCACAGTAAAAGGGGGTGAGAAGAGGCCCTCAGGCTTCCTTGTGGCACTACAGCATACTTGCCAGGCACTTTAATCCACATGCTCGTTTCCCCTTCATGACTGCCCTGTGACACCGAGAGCAGGTCATGTTTCTTTCTGTCTGCCCTGCTCCCACATCTCCCCGCCATCCCACATGCATTTGATGAAGGGGACGGGCAGGACGAGGTTCAGCGGGAAGGCAGCCTAGGGCTAGAGTTTAAATTCAAGGGCTAGAGTTCAAGTCTCCTGCCTCCCCGGTGAGGACTTGTTCATTTCCAGCCTGTTCAGCCCATCCAGCTTGTGCTCCTGCGCCCCCTCCTGCCCCTGTGCCAACAGGGCAGGGTTTGGGAGCTAGGCCCTCAGCTCAGCAGGTGTATCTGGCTGCCGGCAGGGGTGAGACACTTGGAAGGCCTCCAGGGCCAGCAGCGTCTTGCTGATGCGGCTGATGGTAGGGTAGGCGGTGAGATCCACCTTGAACCTGTGGCAGAGAAACACCCTCTAAGCCAAGGTTTTAGGGACAAAGGAAGACTGCCCTGTGGGCAGTGAGGGCACAGGCAGGCGGGGCTGGAGGAGGTCCATGGGGCCGCCCAGGGAAGGACAAGGAAGGCAGCCCTGCTGGGGGAGCCTTATTTATAGGTAGCTCTCTGGGATGGGCAGGTCTTGTGTGCACTGTCGTTTGGCATCTCTGTTACCTACCATTCCTACTAAGCAATGACTATTTATTGAGAACCTGCTACGTGTAAGGCGCAGTGCTAGAAATTTATATATACAGAGTGTCTCCTCCCCCTGTCATGAACTTCTTAAGGGCAGGGGATGTGTAACACATTTCCATGTCCCTAATGCCTAGCATGAGGCCTTCCACAGAGGGGTACTCATTCATGCCTGTTGGGGGGCTGATCGAGGAAGGCAGAAGTGGGGCTCACTGCCAGGCACAGACACACCACATCTGGGGACAGCTGGAGGGTGCTCCTAGGGGTCCACCAGGTGAGCCACCTCCTCTTAGAAGCAGGGGCTGTCTACGCAGGATCACCTGGGCTGCAGCAGGCATGGTAGGGGCATTGCACTGATTTCTTCCAGGCCAAAGTGGCTGGTGTGGATTGGCACAGTGGGCTTGGCACAGTGGGCTCAGTGGTCGGCTGGGGAAGAGTCTGCGTGAGAGGCTACCTCAGCAGCTGAAGCAGGGGCCCTGACTCCACAATCCTGGAGAGCAGGACAGGGGAGGCTGGCGGGGCTCTCTTACCTTTCAGCATTTGCCACTTGAGGCACTAAACACAGATCAGCCATGGACACCTAAAAGAGGGTTGGGTAGGTTTGCATCAGGGTGAGCACCCCGTACTCACTGGCTGGCCGGGGTGTGTCCACTGTGACTGTACTGGGGGTGACAGCCCCTGACGCTCCCATCTCCTTCAGCCCTTCCACCCCTCCCTACCACCCCACCCCACCCTCGTCCACCCTGGGCCTGCCTGGGTCTGTTCTCCAGAGCTGAAGGGCTTCTCCCAGGCTACGCTCCAGTTGCCCTGACAACCTGCTCTGTGGGTGGCCAGAAAAGCTTTGCCTTGGTGGATGTTACTGTGCTTGTTAAAAACTGCTGTCACCAGGCATTTAGTGAGGACCCCCAACAGAGAGGAGACACCTGGGGTGGGGACCAGAAGGGAACGCTGGAACCAACTATAGGTCCAGGGCCTTAGCCTGTAGGAGAGACATCATCTCGTCTAGTCCCTCAACCGATGCCTGGATCACCTGGTCATCTCAGAGACGCCGAGGACCGACCTCCCTCTCGAGGCAGTCTGACAGGAGTGAGCAGAGCCCCGCAGGAGCCGGCTCTGCTTGGCCTGGAGGTCTCCCCACGGCCCCCTCCTGAGGATCCTCCTCAGGAAGCTCTGAGCCCTGCCTACCCCACGGTGGCCGGAGATGGCAGTGGGTAAGTGGGGGCAGGGACAGCCTGAGGTCAGCAGGAGCCACTGTGGGTGGGCTGGGTGGCTGGGGTGGCTTACCTCGTCTCCTACACAGTACTGGCCAGCCGTGCTCTGCAGGATCTGCTCCAGAGCTGTGGGGAGGCCACGTGAGTAGTCTTACTGGGCACAGAGAGGGGACATCAGCCTTTCTGGGCCTTGGCCTCCATGGCTGTGAAATGGGTGCCTGTCTGGGTGGCAGGCTGGTGCCATAGGGACTGTGGCACCAAGTCTGGGAAAAAGTTGCTGGGGGCGAGCTGGCATTTCCTCAGGCTCCCCAAGTGCACCCCCCACGCCCTCGCCAGAATGGACAAGACTGTGCTGGCCTGGGCTTCCTGGCTGGAGCAGGTGGTAAGGCAGAGGTGAGCCATCTGGCTCCCCGGGGCTGTGGGCCTCAGGTACTGAGGTTCCTGCAAGTGCCAGAGCTTAAGGCCAGGTTTGGACGCTGGCCCAGCCCTCTGCCGCCCCAGCACTGCCCTCATCCATGCCACTGTTAGGACCAAAGCAGCCCGGGAGGCCGGTTTAGGGGCACGAGGGCCATTTCTCTGACAGGTCACCCTGGGGCAGCTCGCAGGAGTGGGGACTCACCGGTAAAGCCAGAAGTGATGACGTTCTGGGCCCAGGTCAGCTGGTTCTCCTGTCCCACTTGCTCCAGGATAGACAGGTTCTGTGCAGCCCAAGGAAAATCTGTGATTGCTTTGGAAGCCGGGCTGGGCCTGCCCTTTCGCCAAGCCCCCTCAGGGAAGTGCATCCCCATCTGGCCCTGGCTGTACACGAGAGCCCCTTCCTCCCATCAGGACCCCGAGGCTGGAGGGAGGCAGCCATCCCCACAGCTACCTTCCCAGCTGCCCCCATGGCCCCTGTGGTCTGAAAGCCATGTGATTCTGACAGAGATGTGCCACAGTACACTGCCATGGCTGTGAGAGCTGTAGCCATAACCGGAGGCCTATTCCTTGCACCCAGCGCTTCTCCCTTCCCGGTTCCTTGTGAGGAGACCGAGTGCGATAGCGGGCAGGGGTGGGATGGGGGAGGTGCGTGGGAGGCGCTTTCAGAGATTTCAACTCTGGTTCTATCTCTGCACCCCCGGAGCCCTTTTCCTTCCAGACTTCAGTTCCCTCATCTGTAAAATGGAGATGCGTGTCTGCTCCAACTTCCTTTGTTAAAAAACAAGACGACACGGGGGTGGGGGGCACAGGTGCACAGGGGTCCTAGGCCTGGTCCCTGCTCTGCTACCACTTAGCTGTGTGACTCAGCAAAGTCACTCCATCTTCCTGGGGCTATTTCCTCCTTCACGAAGTCAGGAGTTAGCACAGATGAACTGTTTTTTTGTTTTGTTTTGTTTTTTTGTTTTTTTTTTTTTTTTGAGACAGAGTCTCGCTTTGTTGCCCGGGCTAGAGTGAGTGCCGTGGCGTCAGCCTAGCTCACAGCAACCTCACACTCCTGGGCTCAAACGATCCTTCTGCCTCAGCCTCCTGAGTAGCTGGGACTACAGGCATGCGCCACCATGCCCGGCTAATTTTTTTTTTTGTATATATATATATTTTTTTTTTAGTTGGCCAGATAATTTCTTTCTATTTTTTAGTAGAGATGGGGGTCTCACTCTTGCTCAGGCTGGTCTCGAACTGCTGACCTTGAGCGATCCACCCACCTGGGCCTCCCAGAGTGCTAGGATTACAGGCGTGAGCCACCACGCCCAGCCATGAACTGTTTTTATACTTAATTGTTTTACCAGTGAAAACTTTAAAAAAAAGTAAAATCCTATGAGAATCCCAATATATGGCACAGAGCAGATGAAAGGGAAGCTGCTCTGGTTAGAGGCGGGAGGGCCCTCCCCTGCCACCCTGGCCCTCTCCCCACCTCAAGCACCTCTAGATGTGTCCTTGGGAACCTAGGGTTTCTCCGAATGCAGTTGGGGACCCACTGGGTGGCTGATTTCTGGGATCCCTGCTGCCTTCTGCCACGTGGTCTATAGGTCGAAGCCCCGGAGAATCCCTCTCTGTCCTCCCTGCCCCACTGTGGGCATCTCACTGTGGGTTCGCCACCGCCAGTGTATGTTTGCAGGTAAGAGTGTCGGGGGGGTGCAGGGTGCAAGTGCACGGGTGCCACACCTGCAGGGGCTGGATGCCACTAGCGATGAGGTCAGAAATCATTCGCACGCTGGCCCTCTTCTTTGGGTCCTGAGGCAGAAGTCGCGGAGTGGGCCGAGTCTCCTCCAGGTACTCAATGATGGCCAGCTGTCCAGAGCAGAGCAGTGAGGCAGGGAGAGGGCCCGGGACCCCTGGACCAGGGAGGACAGGGCCAGCAAACTCCCCACCCACCCCTGCCTCTGCTGGAGCCCTGCAGAGCCTTTCTGGACCTCATCCTGCAGAACCTGGTTGCCCATGTGCTTGAGTCTCCCCCCACCCCAACAAGTTCTATAGAGCCCCTCCTATGTGCAAGGCGCCCTGGTGGCCCACAGGCCAGGAAGAGATGTCAGGTGCTCTCATTTAGGGCACTGCTCTCAGGAGGGGCCTCCCAGGGCCCTGCACTCACTGACTGGCCAATGGTGATTCCATCAATCTTCAGGACTGGCACCTGCTTCATGGGATTCAGTGCCTGGAATTCCTTGGAGAACTGTGGAAACAAGGCCCCGGTGGGCTGGGTGGCCTGGCCTAGGGTGGCCAGGGCAGAAACCTTCCCTGGGGATCCCTGCAGCAGCCCAAACCCCAGCAGCTGCCGAGCTACAGGCTTCATCCCAGTGGCCTGGCTATGTGTTCTTCCCTGCATCTCACACCGTGGCCACCAAGGCAGCTCCTACCCCAGCCAGCCAGCCAGAGGGCCCAGCACCGGGCACAGACCCACTCACCACCCACCCTCCTGGAGTCTGGCACTGGACAGCCCAGGCTGTGCTACAGAGCCTGGAGCCCGGGTCCTTCCCATAGCTCCTGCTGCTGAACAGTTTGCCACCTCATCCCACAGGGAGAGCCAGCAGCCTCCTCCAGTCACAGGGACCACAGGGCACACCTTCACTTGTGGGGGGCAGACCACCCACATACCTGGTACCTCTCCAAGGCCTCTAATTCCCACATCATGGCCTGGGGACAGCCTCCTTACCTGTTGGCCCCCATCCTTTATGAGGTTGATGGTCATTGTTTCATAGTCAATGCCTTTCAAGGCCAGAGCTAGGACAGACCACAGATAGCAGAGTTGGGGGACAGCCTCTGGCTCCACTCCCAAGGAAGGAGCCCTCTCAGGGCGACATGAGGCTGCACAGGGGGAGGTTTCTCAATACCCCCGAGTGATCAAAGCCCAGCTTCTCTCCAGCTTTCCTTGTCACCACCCACTCCCCCGCCCCAGGTGCATGGTGCTCCGCCTGTCTCACCCCTGACTCTTAGAGCCCTCATGGCCCTGGGTGGTGCCAGGAAAATGTGTGCCCTGGCACACTGTGGGCTCCTAGAGGACAGCAGGGGTGTGTCCTCTTCACCTCTGCCCCTCCAGGGCCCTCTAGGGCCTTCAACAGTGGTGAAAAGAGTGTCTTCATTGGAAACATGCAATTATTACCTCAATAAGGCATCTAAGGGCAAAGATCACTCAGGTGACCACACAGAGCACACACAGGCAGATGATGAATTTCTTTCCAGTCCACTCTCTCTGTTCTCAGAGTTGTTTACTATAAATCCCAGGTGGGCATCAGGCTCTTCGCTGGTCTTGGAGCATTTGCTGTGAGCTCCGTGACCACATTTCCTCTCTATCCCCTTTGATAATCTCCCCTGGGAAGCTGCAGGGAAAAACGCTTAGGTCAACCCTAGTGGAGAAGACTGCACATGTGTGCTGGGAATTAAAACATGGTGATGGCCAGTGTTGGGCAGGGGCAAAGGGGCGAGGGGAGTGTGAAGAGAGCCTGGGAGACGTCAGACTCCTCCCGACACTGGTCAGCTCCACTCTGGAGAGAGAAGGTGGTTGGGGCCGAGTGGGAGAGGCCAAAGTATGCAGACAGCACCCAGAAGACAGCACTCAGCCAGGGCAGAGGCTCTGGGGCCTGGGACGGGGGTGCCTCCTTGGAGGAACGTTCCTCCTGGCACCCCAGGCTCATGCTACTGCCTCCAGCACTGTGGGCAGGGGGAGGGTCACGGAGCATGACTCTGCAGTCAGGGCCCGGTCTGGAGGCAGGCTACCTGGGTTCAAATTTCATCACATTCATTTGCTAGCTGTGTGGCCTTGGGCAAGAACCTTAACGGGCCTCTGTGCCTCAGTTTCCTCATCTGACAAGCAGCATAGTGTAGTAATTAAAAACATGGACTCTGGAGCCAGACTGAGAAGTTCAAATTCCAGCTCTGCCTCTTAGTAGCTGCACAATCTTGGTAAGTTATTTAACCTCCCTGTGCCTCAGTTTCCTCATCTGTACAGTGAGAACGGTAATAGTCCCTCCCTCCTAGGGTTGTTGAGGTGGAATCAAACACACAGCACTCAGCTCAAGCTACTTCTCAGTATGAGCTGCTACGACTATGACCTTTGCCAAGGGCTGTGTTAAGCTGAGGGAGGGCCCTAGTTTGTTTCCCCAAAGCCTCTGAGGTGGATACTGTTCAGTTCTGTTTAATTTTGCCAGAGCAAATAAGAACTAAGGGAGGCCAGCTGTTCCCCTGCCAGTTACCAGGGACCTCTGAATTTTGTGACCCTGCTTTAAGCACAGTTGCCAAGGGTTTTGGAGAGCAGTGTTGGGAGAAGGCCCAAGAGAAAAAACAACCTCCTTCCTCCCACCCTCACTTCCTGGGTAGAGGTGCCATTCAGGGATGGGGGCTCCAGGAGACAGGGGATGCTGGTTGCTGGTGGGGGGGGAGTCCTGTCTGACACAGCACCGCTTCCAGCCCAGGCCAGCTTTGCACCTGGGGCTTCTCCACCCCCCTCCCACCCGACCCAGGCACCCAGCTGGGTGGAGGCACAGCTCTTACCAATTCGAACTCTCCATGAGCAGGAGCTTCGGAAATAGGAATAGAGGATGGGCTAAGGAGAGAGCACGAAGGCACACGTTAATCCATGCTGGGTGGGTTCTCAGCCTCAGGAGCCTGCTGGAGAGGAGGAGTCAGCCCCCAGGCAAGGGGCTCCGAGCCAACACTGTTTCTCCCCATTCTGCCAGACCTCCTTCCTCAGGCCTGCGTCTCAGCAACTCAGGCCAGACTCCCCTGGGACTCATGTGAGGTCCCTTAGCTCCAAATTGTGCTGGCATGAGTTCCTGAGGTCTGAGTGGTCCCCAAAGGGGTAGTTAGCCCACAAGTGCCTTCCTTACCTTGCCAGACTCAGTCATGGTTCTGTGGTGACCACTGACCTCCCAGGGAATGTGCCCTCTCACAGGGCTTCCGGGCAGGGGAAGGAAGCCTGAAGGGGTGGATCCCATGAGCCAATGGGGAATCTGGGCTGGACAGGCTTCAGGGGAACTTTGACCCTGGGTAGAAAGGGCATCTCTTTCCAACTTCTGGGAAGTTTCTTATGCTCCTGGTGGAGCCAGGTTTTGGTGTCCTGGGCAGACAGTGTGGCCTGGTTTGGAGGCAGTGGTTTGTGTGATAGAGTGGGCTGGGAGCTGGCATACATGGGGTCTGGACGCACTGCAGGAACCAGCTCTGCATAACCTCGGACAAATCTCTGCCTTCTCTAGTTTTCAGTTCTATGAAGGCATACATTCCTTCCAGCAGTGGCAGAAAGACTAGAAATTCCAACTTTTTGATGCTTTGGTGCTCATCTCCTTCAATCCTGACCCTAAGCCCACCTATCAGTCCTCTATGCTCTCAGCTGGTCATGTAAAAATAGCTGGCAGATGTGCCCATTCACTCCAAAGGTGAGGTGGAAAGCCGGCAGCCCACAGGGACCCTCTCTGGCCCTCAGAAGTGTTCCATTGGTCTACATGGAAGTTTAAAATGTTTCAATTAGTAACCAATGTTTATAAATCAGCAACTTTCATATATATATATATATATATATATATATATATATATATATTCTGTTGTCTATTTTCTCTCTTTCTTTTTTCCCTAAGACGAGGTCTCCTGCTCTGTCACCCAGGCTAGAGTGCAGTGGTACGATCATAGCTCACTGTAGCCTCAGACTCCTGGGCTCAAGTGATCCTCCTGCCTCAGCCTCCCAAGTAGCTGGGACTGTAGGTGTGTGTACACCTGGCTTGTTTTTTCTTTAAAAAATCTGAAGACAGTGGATCTTAAGTAGCAACAATTGACTGGAGCAGATTAATGGCCCCTATCAGTCAGGGTATGCCCTCGCTGGTCTGCCATCACCCACACCTGGCCCACTTTTCTCATTTTTGTTACCTTCAAGCCCCTGGAGGCAGCTGAGTGTGTGACCTCTCCTCTAAATTTAAAAGACACAAAGTTAATTTCTCTGGTACTTGTTGGGTAACCAGCATTTCAAAACAGGACCCAGGAAAGAGTGGCCAGTGATTAGCATTCATGAATCTTCCCACAGACATATGTATCCATCCATGAGGGAGAAATTGATAGGATTTCTCAGATCACCCCTGTCTACTACTCTTCTGACCATAGACATTTCACTGAAGTTCCCTCTTCCCTCTGCTACCCAACTAACTTCACTGCACACCAAGTTGCTATCTGAACCTGCTTTCACTATCCCTGCACTAACAACTTAGTCTTCTAGGTGGGCAAGGGCACAGGTGGGAACCCAGGCCCTCCCAAGGTGGTTCCCAAGCCCAGGAGTCCCAGCCTATCCTG
This sequence comes from Varecia variegata, assembly GCA_028533085.1. Lineage (NCBI taxonomy): Eukaryota > Metazoa > Chordata > Mammalia > Primates > Lemuridae > Varecia > Varecia variegata. Next base: position 19,802,598 of record CM052442.1, read on the forward strand.
AAGGCACCTTTTATGGGAAAGTAAATTTGGTTCTGGCACAGAGATCAGGCAATAGGTGGCAAGTGTCCTTTGAAGAGGAGAGGTTGGGTGGCCACAACTGGATATTCCTTATTTGGAGATGCATCCCTTTCCTTACCTAGGCAGACTGGTGGGACCCTTGGGGCCAAGAGACTGGGACTGCTGGTGAGGGACAGACCACTAGAGAGTGGCAGATACTAGCTTAGAATCCCTGAAGAAATGCCTTACCTAATGACTAAATGCTACACCCTTGACCTGAACTGAGGGTGACCAAAGGCACAGTAAATGCCATTGCCCTCCATTATGGCCCTTAAGTACGAAACCTGAAATCCCTTATGCAATTTCCGCTCTTTCTCTTACCAACGATAACTACAGAAACCCTCCTCTGTTCCTTTTTGCACTTGTAGAGCTAAATTTTAAGCCCAAGTATCCATCTCATCAGTACTCCTGGAAGAATTATGTTTCCAATTCAACTATGCATTCTGATTACTCGAGTTTATTTTATTCTATTTCTTCTTTTTTTGAGACAGAGTCTCGCTGTGTCACCCCAGCTAGAGTGCAGTGTCGTCATCATAGCTAACTGCAACCTCAAACTCCTGGGCTCAAGCAATCCTCCTGCCTCAGCCTCCAGAGTAGCTGGGACTACAGACCCAAAACACCACACTCAGCTAATTTTATTTTTAGTAGAGATGGGGTCTTGCTCTTGTTTAGGGTGGTATCAAACTCCTGACTTCAAGCAATCCTTTTGCCTTGGCCTCCCAGAGTGCTAGGATTATAGACTTGAGCCACAGTGCCAAGCCTTTATACTGTTTTTAACACACTGACTGCCACACTAGAAAAAAAAGTTTTCCTTGGAGTCACGGTGTTTTATTACAAAAATAGAATAGAAAATTAAAAACCAAAACAATCCTAATTTAATGAAAAAATTGTCATTTTTTTGTTTCTTGTGCATGAGTTATATGCAACTTGAAAAATAGTTCTCCTAGCTTCCAAGGTGAAGAGCTGTGGAAGTTACATATGCTTCACGACGCCCCGGGCTCAAAACTAGCGTGAGTTAAATACAACTTACAGGACAGTTAATGTCGTGTTAAACAGTCTCTTACACGTGACTTTAGAAAAAGACTCCTAAAATCCCATTTGGAAGTGGCAGGGTTACACATTATTAACGTGATACAATGTCCCACCTAATGTGCCACCTTTCTTAGTGCTACAACAGCGGTTCTCAAACTTAAAAGTTCGCGTAAGACTCATCTGGGCCGCTTATAAAAGCGTGCAGATTTTCGGGCTGTTCCACCAGAAGTTAACACAGTGGCTCTGGGACGGATCCTGGGAAGTGCATGTAAAAGCCAGGAAGCTCCCCAGGTAATTGCGATGACTGCTCTCCTCGCTCCTGGTGCTCTCTTAAAACGCAAGCATCTCTTGGAAGGCCATCGGTGGCTAGGACCGAGCGGCCAAAGAGGAGCACGCAGGGCTGTGGGAACTGAGAAGCGAGGAGCGACGTTTGGAAGCCCACAGACAGGTCTGTGTACAGAGGTCTCTGATCAGAGAAGGCGGAGCCAAAAGTGAAGCTCGACACGGGGTACGGACTCGGCCCTGTACTGCACTCTCCACGACCAGCCTCCTCCGGCCCCATCCAACCCTGACCACCGGCACCAGCAAGCAGCGCGCAGACGCACAGCGTCCCTGGCCCGCGCATTGCACACTGGGAGTCGTTTTCAGCGCTGTGGGCGGGGCGAAGCGGCTAACCTTTGACGCCCCCCTCCCCTCCCCACCCCGACTTCTCAGTGTTTGTAACTAGCTTCCCTCTCCCGGATGCGTGGCACAGACCTTCCCCACTTGCATCTCGCACTTCCCGCCTGAGACTCGCCGACCCGTCGACGACTGAGGCCCAGAGACACCCGGACGAGACAGACCCTTGACTGTCCGGGTAAAGCGACTGGGTTACAATGATCTTCCCCGTCGCTTCCGGCCGGCCCAGCCCTCCCGCCACGCCCCGCCGCCCGGCGCTGCTGGGAGTTGCAGTCCTCTGAGCCGGTTCCTGTCCCGCCCGGCCTCCGGGCCTGCTGCCCTCCCGGTCCCGCCATGCTCTGCGCCACCGGCCGCCTCCTAGCGGCCACGACGCTGCCCGCCCCGCCCCGCGCCCGGGGCTCCGCGCCCCGCTGCCGGCGGAGGGAACTACATTTCCCAGGGCACTCCGAGCCGCCCTTTTGTGACTTCTTGGCGGGGCGGCTGACGAGACCAAGTCACCCTCGGGCCCGGAGGGTGATCCTGAGGAGGGGGAGGATGCCGCCGGCCACGGGCGGAGGCCTGGCAGGGTCCGAGATGCGTGCCCGAAGGGGCCGCTGTGGAACCCCGGCGACTAAGGCCGCGAGCCGGGACGTGGCCGCTAAGGCTGCAGCGCCAAGCCCCAAACGGTCTGCTGTAAGCTCGCAGCGCCTCGAGGCGGCTGGCCGGTGGGCCCTGCTGGCCCTGGTGACGCTGCTATCCTTCGCCACCCGCTTCCACCGTCTGGAAGAGCCGCGGCACATCTGGTGAGTGATGGGAGGGAACTGGGCGGGCACCATGGCAACCGGGAGGGAGAGACGCCGCCCTCTGATTGGCCCGAAGGCACGGAGGGGGCGGTCTTCTCTGGAGGCGGGGCGGGGGCCCCAGTGGAGGGGAAATTGAGGTTTCAGGTTATTGGCTTTTGGCGAAGTGTGGGCTCTGGTTGGGGGCAGTGGCGTTCTTAGCATCTGAGGAAGCGGTCCTCATGTCTTTCAGGTTGTACTGGAGTGTCTCACCTGGCTGTCAAATAGTGGTTTTTAAAAGTGCTTTGAACTTTACAAAGAAGAATTGGAATTCTTGGTACAGAATTTTCCAAGGCCTGAGTTCCTAATCTGCAAGGTTTTAAGGCGTCAGCAGAGGGGAGTGTTTCTAACTGGGTACCTTCATCCTGTAGAGCAGAGATAGTTTGGTGTCCCGAGGTGGTGACAAGGGTTCCAGGGATCAGGTCTGGGGTTGCCCTGTGAGAAGAGATTGATTTTCCTAAAGGCTTTATTTTGTACTGTTCAGATGCTAGGTTGAGACATAATCAATGTTTGTTAGCTAAGCTTAAAACGTAATTTGGTTTCCAGTTGGAAGGAAGAAAAGTTTTATACAATCTGAAAATGGTTCATTTGTCTGGCCAACAAGTGATATCATGTTTTCCTAGTAACACTGAGAAGAAAGTGGAGAGGATGTCAGAAAGCAAGCAAGAAAACAAACTGTCAGGCTGCCTTACTTGGAGATTAATAAATGAGCCTGCTATTGTTTCTTGACTACTGGCAGAAGATATGAGACTCCTGGGTTAGAGACAAAAGACTTTATTACAGGAATCAGGATGAATATCAGCATGTTGGAGGCAGTTTCCATTGCCCCCAAGTCCCACGGGGTAAAGCCATGGGCTCAGATGAATAACTGCACACAGAGTGGGTTGCAATGAAGCAAAGGAAAAACAAGCTTGGGGAATCTACTGTTTATAGCATGCAATAAGCAGACCTACTCTTTCTCCTGGAGGGAGTACATTACCTCATCTCTCAAAGTTGCTTGCTATTGTACAAACACAATCCTGAGAAATGGTCCGGGTGGAATGCAGTCAGGGCCTTACATTCTTGGCATACCTGGAAAGATGTGTAGATGTACAAGAGATCCAACACTCTCTCTCACCCCTCCATCCTACACTGCCTTTGCTTCTAGCAGACTTTCACATGAATATGCAACTCCATTGGCTACTCTAGTTACCTGGGCTCACAGAGGCAGGGACCAAATCTGTTCAATTTGTCTCATACAGCATTTAATTAAGGCTGTTATCAGTGGGAGTCTAAGCAGAAGGATGAAGCCAACCTGCAGTTTACCTCAACCATGCCCTCTGGAGTCCTGGGGTCAGCCACCTGTAAATAAGTCCGGGGGCAGGGGAGTACCAAGTAATCTCATTTCAGATTGCTGGGATGCAGTCTAAGGCAATCTGTTAACCATTAGAACCTGTGCACAGGTTAGATTTACCTTTCATCTTTGGTGTCATTGCCGATAATTACAATCCACCCCCCACCCTGTCCCCATGTGAAAAAATAAAGCAATTCTTATGCCCAAGGGAAAGACATTTCCTGGGCATTCTTCTTTACATACTAACATATTACTTGAAGGGGCTCAGGTCACTCCAGGATTTTTTGTAAAATTTTATTTGGATCACCATCAAAGTTGATTTCGATCACCATTACAGTGGTTTGGTTAAGCGACATGTGCAGTGTCAGTGAATAGTTAGAGCCTCAATCACTATACAAGGCATAACCTAAGGGCTCCTAGGATGTTAGGAGAAGCATATGATTTGTATAAGGTCCATGTTTGGGACTTGATGTTGATGTCATCAGGCATATGGGAATAGTTCAAGACTTGCCGTGTCCGCAGGAGTTTTTGTTTTCGTAGGGGGATGACATATGCTGCCACAGGTCAGAGTGCCAGCTCAGTTGCCACTTGACTTAGGTGGACCATAGAGTGTTTTGCCAGGCTTTGGAGCTGGACCTAGGGGCAAAGAGAGCATTAATTGTTTCCCTTCCTTTTACATTTCCAGGGGTCTAAGGTGTTCCATAGAAAACCTTGACTATTGGCCCATTGTTTCGTTCCTTCTACTGCCACATAATTAGTGTGTCCCACTCTAGTACCTGTAACTTCACCTCTTCTCCAGTTATCCCCTACCAATATCCAGACCTTTTTGCCAAGGACATTGTTAGAAAATTGACAGAGGCCCATTATATCTCCTACCTTGACACATGTGGGCCACTGTAGGGGGACTTGAAAAGCACTGTACTCAACCAAATCATCATCTTTACACTTTAGGGCCATGTCACTCCAATAAGACAATCCAAGCAACTAAACTAGAATTAAGTTTGAATTCTGTAGACACCACCACCCCACCACTCCTGGCTGATCTGGGGTTCCTGAGATGGGGGAAAGAAAGACAAAATCATGCTCAGGAATGATCAGGGAAAAATCTCACATCTTCAAAATAGGTTTATATAACCCTCCACCCCTTTTTCTTGATCACTACCCAGTTGGTGGCCAAGAGGAGAAGAACCCTCTCTGAGGATGACTGCATTAGGTGACCAAGCTGCTTTACTAAGCTGTGTAGACCAGGAGGAGGTGAGGGAGGTAGAGTCAGAAATCTTTTTGAATTGATTTTTGAGGGGACTATTCAGTGCTTGACAATGTCGGATGCCTGTGGATGGTAAGGAGTGTGGAATGTCTATCAAAAACCTTGACTATTGGCCCATTGTTGGGTAGCCATTGTGACAAAAAGGTGTCTATTGTCAGGCTGTGGATGGTTTGGAATGCTGAAAACATGACAGAGTTTAGTTTCAAGGGCCACAATGGTATATCCACAGTCAGATGATTGGACTGGAACAGCATCATCAACATTGTAACCTGAAAAAGTATCAGCAGTAGCAAAGTACCAATGACATCCCCAAGAAGCCTACAAATTCCTAACATAGTCAATTCCCTAGGTGCAAGCAGGGCCACTGCCTGTGGCTTTTTTTTTTTACTGCAAGACAAGCAGGCCAATTTTTGGCAGGAGTCACAAGTCTGGAATGCAGTGGTGGCTTCTGCTTCAGAAACGTCCTTTACTTTGTGCTCAGTTCATGATGGTAGGTGTGTTTCCACACCTGGTGCGTGGATGAATCCAGGTGGCTATGGCAGCAATCTGGGTGATGTAGGCTTGATCAGCAGCTTGATTTCAATCAGTGTCATCAGAGTCCTGGACCTTACTGTGGGCATCTACATGAGTGATCCAGACTGTCTCATCAGCAGGGAGTAGCTCCAAAGGGGTGTCTGTAATCTCTCAGTATTAGTCTCCAAGTGGCATACCAGATGCTTCAACCCTTACTGCAGTCAGCCATCCAGAGTTGTCAGGGGTTGGATGCCTGCTGCCACCCAGTGAACACCATCAGCTTTTAACTTAGCCTAACCATCAGTGACCAGGCATGAACCTTTAGAGGAACCCTTGTGAGTCAAGGGCCTCCCAGCCAGCGGTTATGCTTCCATTCCAGGCAGTGGAGTGGAAGATAGTTTCTCCCAAAGGGGGAGCTACCACTTCTTCATGTAAAACTGAGGTGCCTTTAGGGCCAGGCCGGCTATATTCTTGAATATTCTTTCCATAGGACCAGCGAGGCTTGTTGAGCCCTTCCCTTGTTAGCAGTCGAATCCAAATTGACCCACCCCTCAGAGTCCTGAGGCCTTTATGGGTCAGTTAGTCAGTTTCAGCAAGAGTTTACTACTAGGTTAACTGCTGACCTTTTAAAAAGGATGTACTTGGGGCCAGGCTCTATGGCTCATGTCTGTAATCCTAGCACTCTGAGAGGCCCAGGTGGGAGGATTGCTTGAGCTCAGGAGTTTGAATCCAGCCTGAGCAAGAGAGAGATTCCCACCCCCCACCGCTGTTTCTACCAAAAGTAGAGAAAGTAGCCAGGTGTCACGGTTCGTGCCTATAGTTCCAGCTACTTGGGAGGTTGCCGCAGAAGGATCACTTGAGCCCTGGAGTTTGAGGTTGCAGTGAGCTACGATGACACCACTGCACTCTATCCAGGGTGACAGAGCAAGACTAAGATGTTTTTGGTACCTATGTCCAACAGGTGGTGCTGTTATCCTCGTGAATGGCCACTCCAGCAGCCATTGAGTTTCTGAGGTGTTGATTTCCCTTTCTCTTCCAGGGATTTGTATTATTTCTCCTGTACCACCAGGAGGGGACAGGATGACCTCTCTACATGCAGCAGTCCTTGAATGGGATAATCCTCTTTGACACTTATGGGGTCAATATAGCTGTGCATTCAGCAGTGGAAGCCATAGCAATAGTACATTGAAGTGGCCCAAAGGGTCCTACCTGCAAGGTCACTTTACGTTCCCTTCGCCACTGGGAACATGGCTCAGATCCTATCAGCTGAATTTGGAAACTTTCCTCCCTTGAACTAACGAGTCCGTTAGGCTCACATCAGGGGTATAGTGACAGCTACCCAGAGATTATGCCATTTCCCAGTTGGAGAGTGTGGGGAGTGCTGGATGCAGGGGGAGGTGGTGGGGAGAAGCTTTTTCATCCTTTAGCCTGTCACTGGGCTTGGTACCACTTTCTCCCCAGTGTTGTTCCATGTGTCCAGTGAGCCTCAGGGCTTAGGGGCCCCTTTTCTTTTAGTCCCTGCACACATTGCTATGGCTCTGCCTACTGTCCTTAGTGCCTTTGGTGACCCCTGTGCCTAGCAAATCCTCCCCCTGTGGGACTGGGTAGGGTGGAGATGTGGGCCCTTGTATCCAGTAGAGCCCTGAGTTTAAGTCCCTCTCTTCCCTGGAAGTTCCCCAGCCTACGAGGGTGGGTGAATGTGGCCTTCTTTCCCTTTGGGGACACAGAGACCTTGGCTCCACCTTTAATCATCTTATTCTTTAAAGCAGCTGAGGTTGTGGTAGAGGATGTGGGATCAAGAGGCATGAAGGAGACAGTGAGTGGCTCTGAGCCAGTAAGCAGGGCACATATACTTTTGGCTTGAGCACACGGCTCACCCAGGGATCTTCCAATGTTTTCATTTTACTCAAAGTTCTGTATTGAACAGCAGGGGCCTTATTGCCGCACCATTTATTGAAGCTTTGGAGACTTCTTGATTCAGCAGCCACATGCATATTGCCTTTTGGCTGGGGCTGCCGGGCTTGCTGCCCCACGGTCATGCTCACATCTCCTCACTTGCCCAGAGGACAAGGAGCAATAACGAAGGCAGCATTCAGACGGCTGGTTTCAATGCTACCTCTCTCATTTGGTCTCTTTAATAGGTGGGACAGTGGGGGACTCTTACTACCCCCATTGCCTGCCCATGGGGGCCCTCATTTGATAAGCTATGTCTCTCATCATCCTATGCTTGTCCCCCAAACTGTCAGGATCTGGGATTCTATTTTAGCCACTTGCAAGCTGATAAGTTAGCCTGTCACTGTTTTATGGATGCCGGTGGAAGACGAGATCCTCAGTCAGAGACAAAGGACTTTATTGCTCATGGCACAGCAAGCAGGACGAGCATCAGCATGTTGGCATCAGTGTTCCTTGCCCCCAAAGTCCCCTGCAGTGCTGTGGGTCTGCCTGAATGCTTGCACATCAGTGGGGTGCATGGCAGCTGAGCACTATTGAGCTTGGGGAATTCACTGTTTAATTAGCACGTGGTAAGCAAGACTGCTCTCTGTCTCAGAGAGAGACACTAACTCTTCCCTCAACGTTGTTTGCTGCAAACATAACCCTGAGAAATGGCCTGAGTAAGGATCGGTCAGGACCTTGCATTCCTGGCATACCCTACAAGGCCTGTAGGATTTCAAGAGAGCCATGGAGGACTGTCTCTCCCAACATAAGCAAGCAATAAAAGCTAAGAGGAAATAGGAGTATTACTGCTGGTTTTACTTGGGAAACTGTTGAAGTAAAAATCTCATGCCCCTTTGTTAGGATGTTACTTCAAAACTAACAACAAATGTTGGGGCAGCTTGGCCGGGCGCGGTGGCTCACGCCTGTAATCCTAGCACTCTGGGAGGCCGAGGCGGGCGGATTGTTTGAGCTAAGGAGTTCGAGACCAGCCTGAGCAAGAGCGAGACCCCGTCTCTACTAAAAATAGAAAGAAATTAGCTGGACAACTAAAAATATATAGAGAAAAAATTAGCTGGGCATGGTGGCTCATGCCTGTAGTCCCAGCTACTCAGGAGGCTGAGGCAGTAGGATTGCTTGAGCCCAGGAGTTTGAGGTTGCTGTGAGCTAGGCTGACACCATGGCACTCTAGCCAGGGCAACAGAGTGAGACTGTCTCAAAAAAAAAAAAAATGTTGGGGCAGCTTAAATAGTGCCCAGCATGCATGGTACTTTATACTCTACAGAGTTCTTTCAGGAGTTATCTGAGTTGAGCCCTAATACCTCCCTGGGAGGTGGGCATGGCAGATATGTTATTGTCTTCATTGTGTAGTTGAGAAAAGAGGTCTTAGAGAGAGTGAGTGATTTTGTCAGATTATGCCTTTAGTAAGTGGTGGAGCTGGAACTGGATCTCTCTTCTTTCCACAAATCTATTTTGTCACACTGCTCTGAAGTTATTTCTCTCTTTGACATCACCATGCCACTGTCCTCACCTCCTGTCAAGCAGTGTGCTTAGCTGATGCAGAAGTGGATTTACTCTTCTGCCCATCTATTGGATCCACTGAGTTAAAAAAATACATTTTTTGAAAAACCATGTTTTGCCTGTTATATGGTAGGTCGGTAATGACTGTTTATGACCTGGGGATTGATGGTAACTAGAAAATAAGCCTTCTTTTGAGCTGCAGGGAAAACATAACAAACAGAAATGGCCAGGCTCTGCCAAGTTGTTTGGCTGTGTTCTTAAAGCTCTCATGTAGAGTATAAAGAGGTTTATGTGGTTGTATAGAAGAACAGGACTTTGCATTGTGTTTGAAAGCTGACATACTAGAATCACTTATTTGCAAAATAACTTATACAATGGGATAGGTTTTAGATATACTCTGAACTTAGTTTTTATATTTTATTCTTAGTTTTTTATATTCTATTCTGCTTAGTTCATTATAGTAAGATCAGTCAAATCATAGTCAGCAGTTTATTTTTCATAAGGTTGATGAGCAAAATCAGGTTCCCGTGGCAATCATGGTTTATAGTCTCTCTCTCATCAGTAGTCCAAACAATGTGAGACTGTACCTTCTAATAGCAAATACAGTCTCAGAAGTTAACAGACCTGGGAGAAGACATATTACAAACCTTTCCCTATTATAGGAAAACTCTTTGTTCTTTTAAAATAAGTAGAAATTCAAGATACAGAATAAGTATGTGAATATTTAACTCAAATTTATGGTAACTAGGTGGTAAATATTTGCTAATCTTTCTCATCTATCTAAATTATAAAGGCTAATGGCAGCTTGATGTCTTGCTTTCTCAAATCACTTGTGTCAAAAATTTTTTTAAAAATCCAAACTTTTTAGCTGAAATAAAAAAAAAAAATCCAAACTTTTTCGTTAATTGCTTGAAACACATAGCCTCTGATTTTAACTTTAATTTTAATCATTCTTTATTAAGGCAATTTGGTATTTATGATAATTTAAAAATTCTTGTTTCTCTTTTTGTTTTCCTTTAGCTGGGATGAAACTCACTTTGGAAAAATGGGAAGTTACTATATCAACCGCACCTTTTTCTTTGATGTGCACCCACCTCTGGGAAAGGTGAGCAGTATGGTAAACAGCAGCTCTCTAATCTGGGAGGAGGGTTCCTGAGGGCTGCAGACAAGCTTCTGTTTTGGATTTAATTCTTGGACTTGTAGAAAGAACTCCCTGACATTCCAGATCAGCTACTTTCATAGAAAATCATTGGTGTTTTAAGGGTATCTGGGCTCAGAAATGGAGAGAGGATCCATCAGCCAATGGATGGATAAACAAAATGTGGTCTGTCCTTACAATGGAATATGATTTCAGCCTTAAAAAGGAGTGAAGTTCTGATACATGCCATCGCATGGATGGACCTTGAAAACACTATGCTAAATGAAAGAAGCCAGATACAAAATGTTATATATTGTACGATTACATTTATATGAAATGTTCAGAATGGCCAAATCCATAGAGATAGAAAGTAAATTGTAGTGGTTGTCAGGGTCTGGGGGGAGGAAGAATTAGGATGTGACTACAAATGGGTATGGGATTTCTTTTTGGGATGATGAAATGTTCTGAAAGTGGGTAGTGGTGATGATTGCACAGCCTTTTAAATATATGTAAAACCACTGATTGTACACTTTAAAATGGTGAATTTTATGTCAAGTGAATTTTATTTCAATTTTAAAAAAGAAATAGAAGGAACGCCTTACATAAAGCAGAAATGGCTCAGGGAAGCTGATCGTCAACACGGGAGCTAACCGCCCCTGCAGCCCCCATCAGCATGCGTATTATTTGACCTGTTCCTCTCACGTGTTTTACAGTTAGAAATTCCACCAATTAGAATTCATTTTACTCTTTTAAAAAACAAACACCTCTGAGAAGGCTAATGGATTGGCCCTGGCATTCACTCAACCCTTTCTTCCCAACTGGAGACTGAGGTCTTGGGCACCAAGGGGACAGGAATTTGCCTGTGATGAGTGAGGAAATGATCTGGAAGCATGTAGCACTTGGGGATGGAGGTGAGGGCGGGGGGAGGCAGGGGTAGCCATCTGTGACAGGTGGGCTTAGGGAAGCTTGAGAGCATGGGGTAAGAACCAGTGGGAAGGTCCCTGCAGGTCAGAGGGGTGAAGAGGAAGATAGGACAAGTGGCCTATTTCAGAATTAGCTCTGAGTCCAGGAAAGGAGTAGAAAACATTAGGTTTGTGTAAAAGCACTTGCGGTTTTGGACTGTGAATTTTAAATCATTATAACTAGGCTCAAACACATCTTTATTATATCAAAATAGGAACCATTACAATCAACACATTTTTGCCAATGAGAAATAAGTTTGTTTATTCCCATAGAGTAAAAATCCATGCTTCAGGATTTGACGAACTCTTGGAAATCATTTTCTGCATCCTGCTTGTTGTGGAAGCATTTTCCTTGCAAAAAGTTGTTAAGGTGCTTGAAGAAGTGATAGTCAGTTGGCAAGAGGTCAGGTGAGTATTGTGGATGAGGCAAAACTTTGTAGCCGAATTCGTTCAACTTTTGAAGCGTTGGCTGTGTGACGTGCGGTCAGGTGTTCTCATGGAGAAGAACTGGGCCATTTCTGTTGACCAATGCTGGCTGCAGGTGTTGCAGTTTTTGGTGCATCTCATCAGTTTTCTGAGCATACTTCTCAGATGTAATGGTTTCACCGGGATTCAGAAAGCTGTAGTGGATCAGACTGGCAGCAGACCACCAAACGGTGACCATGACCTTTTTTTGGTGCAAGTTTGGCTTTGGGAAGTGCTTTGGAGCTTCTTCTCGGTCCAACCACTGAGCTAGTTGTTGCCGCCGGTTGTCATATAAAATCCACTTTTTTCTGCATGTCACAATCCAATCAAGAAATGGTTCATCGTTGTGTGCAAGAGAAGACGACACTTCAAAATGACAATTTTTTTGATTTTCGGTCAGCTAATGAGGCACCCACTTACCGAGCTTTTTCACCTTTCCCATTTGCTTCAAATGCCGAACAACCATAGAATGGTCAACCTTGAGTTCTTTGGCAACTTCTCGTGTAGTTGTAAGAGGATCAGCTTTGATGATTACTCTCAGTTGGTCATTGTCAACTTCCACTGGCCAGCCACTGCGCTCCTCATCTTCAAGGCTCTCATCTCCTTTGCAGAACTTTTGGACCACCACTGCACTGTATGTTTGTTAGCAGTTCTTGGGCCAAATGCGTTGTTGATATTGCGAGTTGTCTCCACTGCTTTACAACCCATTTTGAATTCAAATAAGAAAATCTCTCGAATTTGCTCTTTGCCTAACATCAGTTCCATAGTCTAAAATAATATAAAATAAACAGCAAGGCCCAGGCATGGTGGGTCACACCTGTAATCCTAGCACTCTGGGAGGCCGAGGCGGGTGGATCGTTTGAGTTCAGGAGTTCGAGACCAGCCTGAGCAAAAGTGAGACCCCGTCTCTACTAAAAATAGAAAGAAATTAGCTGGACAACTAAAAGTATATAGAAAATATTAGCCGGGCATGGTGGCCCATGCCTATAGTCCCAGCTACTGAGGCAGGAGGATTTCTTGAGCCCAGGAGTTTGAGGTTGCTGTGAGCTAGGCTGATGCCACGGCACTCTAGCTGGGGCAACAGAGTGAGACTCTGTCTCAAAAATAAATAAATAAATAAACAGCAAGTAATGAGTCATTAGCAAAAAAACATAAAGCGAAAAATACGCATTAAAATGATGTATAACGTAACCACATTTATTTAAGAATGTATTCCAATATCAAACAGCACATTTCAACAATGCTAAAACTGCAGTTACTTTTGCACCAACCTAACATTATGCTCCTTCTTGCCTCCTTTATAACATAACAATAAAAAGAAGACCAATTAAATACTTCGTCTATTCTAGTGATTTTAAAAGTATTATGTCATGTAAGCCTCAGAAAAACCTTATAAAGTAGGTATTGTTGTATCCCCATTTTACAGATGGGGAAATTGGGACAAGATAAGTAGTTTGCCATGGGGCACAAAGCTAGTAAGTGGCAGAATCAAGGGTTTAGGCTGGCTTAGAGCCTGCTCTCTTACCACCACACTGCCTCATGATCTTGCCTTGTCTCAGACTACATCTGTTACTACCATAGAGTTAAGCAACAGACTATGTTGAATGTTCGCACTGGGCTAGCCTGGGAACAAGATGTCCGATAGAAGAGAGTTTTCCTAGGAGATCCAGCCCAGTCTTTTAGCTGGGGACTGACTGGCCTTTCTTTGAGTTTCCTGGTGCTCAGCACACTGTGGACATGTGGAAGAGACGGGCTGATACGTTTAATTTGCTTAAGCCTTCCCTTCCTCACATCTGAAGGGAGAAAAAGGAGGCTTCTTTCTAAGGCACCCCCAGGGAGTGTGGTCCATCTGTACCCCTAATTTATCTGCTCATGCATGGTTCTGTGTTCTATCTGGTTCAAAGAGAGTGATGAGCAAGTTGGAAACCTGTGAGAGAGCAAAGTGGCTTCTATAGGTTCTGAGGCCCAGCCAGTCAAAGAATCAAAAAGCCCCTCAAAGTGGCAAGTAGGAAGTTTTCTCCCATACTACTGAGGCCGATACCTGCCACCTCATGCTGGCCCCCAGCCCTGCCCCCAGCCCTGTGCACCTGAGTCTCCAGTCAAATAGGAACTTAAAAAAAAAAAAATGCTTGCACATAGTAAAAATTTTGATCAATACTGAAGGAAGTCAAAGATCAAAAAGCCTCCTCCACCACATTTCTGTTCTTCAGAGGCAACTATATTCAGCTTTGTTAACAGTTTCTTATATATCCTCTCAGGAATTTTTGTACAGATATAAGTGTGTGTATTTTTATACATGTACATATGAACAAATTATATATACACACATAATCCTTTTTATGGGATCAGACTACAATTGTTCAGCAACTTGTATTTTAAACATGATATATCTTAACTTCTTTCCACATCAGCACATAAAGATGTACTTCATTCTTTTCAATGGCTGTATATCAATCCATGGCACATACAGATGTGCCATGAAGTATTTAATCCCTCTTCAATTGGTGGCATGTATGCTATTTCCAATTCTTAGCCATTCTAAAAGATACTACAGTGAACATCCTTTGTACATGCATCTTTGCATAGTTAAATGTCTGAAGGATTCCCAGAAACCAAACTAAAGAGTCAAAGAATATGCACATTTAAAATTATGTTAGATATTGCTAAGTTTTCCTGCAAAAATACTGTAATAATAAGTCCTCGCACAAACAGTGTATGAAGCTGCTTCTCCACGTCATTGCCAGCACTGTTATTATTATACTTTAAAAATTCTCAATTGGAGAGTAAAAAATGGTGTATTACTCTTTTAATTTGCATGTCTTTATAAATCGAACATTTTTTCATGTTTATTAACTAATTGTGTTTTGTTTTCTATGAATTTTCTGTTTTTCTAGTTTATCTTTTTCTATTGATTTGAATGAATTATTTAGTTAGGAAATTAGCTCAGGGCTACTTTACTCTTAAGGTAACTGAGAGGGAATTGAATTTTGAGTGCCTGTTAAGTGCTTGGCTTAGTGTTAGATGTTTTTCTTACAGCATCACCTCTAATCCTCACAACCCCTTGCAAGGAAGATTTTATTACCTATAGCTCAGAAGTATTAAGTACTGTCCATGATCAGAGAGCTGTGTGGGACACCAAGATCTGAACCATCTGTGTGTTTCCTCACTCCAGACCAGCCAGGCAGCCTGGAAATTTATGGCCAGCACAGGCAGGCTTGTCCTCTGAGCTCCCAGGTGGGAAGGGGGATCCACTTGATTGTCACTTGTCAGTTTTAGTTCATCTAGGTATTGGGATGACCCTGTTTTTTCAGTACCTTATATTACTTTATATTAAATTAACCTCTGGACCCTGGGATTCTCTCCTACCACCCACCCCCCTTTCTAAAGCAAGCCTTTATCATTTATTGCTGAACTTGGACTTTTATACCTTGACTTGGAACTATAGAGAGTGGCTCTGTTGAGAACTACTTAGAGAAAAAAGTGAGTTGGTTAGTGGTCCAAATCCAAGCCCCCACCAGCAGAGTTGCTGGGAGGCGCTTTCCCCACACAGCCAGTGTGTTCTGTCCCTCCACGCAGCCTGACAGAGCCCTGGGGTCAGGCTGGAGCAGCCTGGGGCTGTCACAGATCCTTGGCATTTGCTCACAAGTTTTATACTTTGTTCTTCCAGTTGCTTGTATGGAAAAGAGGATTTTACAATGTGGATGGCAAAAGAAATAGAGAGATGAAGAGGCTGATCTTCTCAAACATTCTGAAGGATCCATGACTCAGTATAGAGTTGATCTGTTGTGGTTTGGGAGGTGCCAAGGTTGCCTGCCTTTGGAATGCTGGAGACAGGAGAAACCAGTCTCTGGCCTTCTGGCATTTTTTCTCTTCCCCTCTGGGAAAATGCATCTGCCTTTACATTTCTGTCTCTCACTTTCTTCCCTTCTCTCTATTCTTGGAGTATAGCTATTTGGTCACTTTTCTCCCTCCTCACTGTGACTTGGAACCTCATTTTCCTTTCAAAAGGCCAGTCTCTCTGGAATTAGCCTCTGCCCGTGATCCCAATAGCTGTCATGTTTCATAACAAATGAAAGAAGGCTGAATGAGAGAGCCCCTCACTGACTCTGCCCTTCAAATTATGGGGCATTTTTTCCTTCCCAAGTGTTTAGTCTGCACTGTTCCCAAGAACTTGGCCATAACACAAGAGAGGATTTGTCTGGAGCAATGAGATCAATAAACAAAAGCCTCTTTGTTCTGTAGCAGCTGCAGCAGAAAATGTCACATTGGCGGCTTTTTCTGTTGGCAGTTGTCAAGGGAAGCCAAAGTCTGTGGGTACAGCTGGAAGGAAGTTCAGGGGACCGAGGAATCTTTTCCCAAAGGCCTCTCATCTTTCTGTTTGTTCTCCTTCTCTCCTCAGATGCTGATAGGTCTTGCTGGCTACCTGAGTGGATATGATGGTACCTTTTTGTTCCAGAAGCCTGGGGACAAATATGAGCATCACAGCTACATGGGAATGAGAGGAGTAAGGCTTCTTGACTTGATATAGATTTGACTGAACCCTGGGGCCACACTCAATCAGAAATGGTACAGATGGAAGCCCTAGAGAGGTGGCAGGTGTAGATAAAGGGACTTTGGGGTGGTGGGGAGAGAGGAGGAGGATCGGACCATCCGCTGTGGTGTAGAGATTCAGAACCGAGGTGGGGAAGAAGGGAAAGGGAAGCCATGAATAATAGAGAGATGACATAGATCAGAGCAGGCACACACTATCACCTGTTCCCCTGCCCATGTGCGGCATCAGACCTCAGGTTGGAAAGCAGCCTGGGACCCAGGCAGTTGGAGTCTCCTGCAGGCCTGACATTGCCTTGGTGCATTGGTGCACTGCACACTCTTCCTCCCCGCAGTCACAGCCCCTGGAGTCTTACCTACCCCTGAGAGCCCTTTCTTAAGATTTTGGGTGGGCATGGTGGCTCACACCTATAATCCCAACACTTTGGGAGGCCAACGCAGGAGGATCATGAGACCAGCCTGGGCAAAATAGAGAGACACTGCTGTCTACACACACACACACACACACACACACACACACAAATTAGCTGGGTGTGGCGGCGCATGCCTGTAGTCCTAGCTACTTGGGAGGCTGAGGCAGGAGGATCGCTTGAGCCCAGTAGTTTAAGGTTGCAGTGAGCTATGATCGCACCATTGCATTGCAGCCTTGGTGACAGAGCCAGACTGTGTTTCAAAAAAAAAAAAGAAAAGAAAGAAATTTTGGTATCCCCTCATACCCTCACCAGGTTCCTAATTCTTTACCCATGAAGGTTTCAGACACACAAGGAGTTTTCCAGCCTTATTTAAAGGGAGGCCATGGTCTGCCCCAGGCCCTCTGTGCCTTGTTTCCCAGCAGCAGCTTAGCTGGAGCATGGCAGAGCCTAAACACCCCGCTCTCTGGGAACCCTGTGCCTGTAGCTGAATGAAACCTGCAGAAACTGACCTTGAACTTGGGACACTCAGAGAAGTTTGCATTGCAAACTCATTTTGCAGTGAGTTTCCTTTGCAGAAGGAAAGTGAGATCCCTTTTCCTTGAGGATCTCACAGCGTTTTTAAATAAATGGCTATGTGCTTATTTGGGCTAATAATTGGAGGATTTGCATGACCATATTGTGCCATATTAAATAAGGAGTGTCCCCTACCCTCAAGTTCATATTCTTAAATGTCTTCCTAATGACTTCTGAATACCACATATATAATTGGATATAGGGCTGACTTACTGTGGACTTGCTATGGAAATTGAGGAGGCCAAACATAACAGCCTTTATCACTAGAGCACATTGTTTTCTGTTGGCAAAAAGTGAGGACCCAAATGTGAGAATTTTCCAGTCTTCTGGGCTTATCTATTTACTTTGATGGGCAAGGTAGCGGGGTATAAGAAGGCTAGTGATTTAAAAAATACAAAAAACAAAACAACCCTCCAGGTACTGAGGTGTTAAGCAATCTTTTTTCCAAAATCAAGATACATACATCCTGTAGATTAAACAGTGGTTTCTGGTGTGCAATTGAAGAAAAGATGCAGGGGAGAAATAACAGAAATAATGTTAGAAATAACAATTCTCTGAAATGTTAAGATACCTTCAGAGAGGTCTCTCTCAACTTGTACCTATAATTTTGTAATAGAAGCTGATGTTTTTCAGTTACTTTCTGTGTGTTAATAACACTTCAGTGTATTTAATCTTCAGAGTAAACCTATGAGGTAGGAACTCTTATTTTTCACATTACACAGAAGAGGAGGCTGAGACACAGAGACATGATGTTCTCAGGGTCACAGCTAGCAGTGATGGGGTAGTCCTGCCACACCTTTCTGGCTGAACTTTGCTGATTTCATGTCGGTGCACAAGTTGTTGCTCAGCGGGAATATATTATATATTGCTTGATTGGACTCTTCACTGTTACATCACCCTTTTCTTATTTATAGATACTCTAAGTGATTTTGGGTCACCAAAGTCATGCCTTCATCAGGATCCTCCATCTTAAACACTAGTTTGTTCCAAGTCAAGCAGGTCCCTGATATTTAGCTTAGCTTGTTATTCTCTGTTCCTTCCGTAGTTCTGTGCGTTCCTTGGTTCCTGGCTGATCCCCTTTGCCTACCTCACTGTACTGGATCTCTCCAAGTCCCTCCCGGCAGCACTACTCACTGCCGCCCTCCTCACCTTTGGTAAGTTGTCTTATACCTACCACGGTTTTTGGGAAATGGGATGCCATGCTGTCAATGTTGCTGGCAATCAGTATGTTCACAGATCCCATCTATAGTCCCAGTTCTTAATTAACTTCAGGATTGGGTACAATGGATTACAAGTCTCATTTTATTCACTAGTAGTACTTACATCTATAAATACTTACATATAGCAAGCCTTTATATTTTGGAGGGGAGAGTTGGCATGGATAATCCTAAGGAATAGATCATTTCTAAATTATTCACATTTGAGTTTGGAATGCATAAGAAAAATTTGTCTGTGCGTGTATTTGAAGGAAGCTTATAATTCTAATTTTACTTGTCTTAGGTTAATATTAAGATTTTGCATTCCCTAAACTAATTTCAACTTAATACAAAGACAAATGCCCCAGAAGTAGTTGGGTGGCAGGGGATAGCAAATTGGGAACTTGGATATTTTCTGTGGATAAATGAGAGTTGATCATAGATGTTGATCCTATAGCTAGCCTTGTTCTTGTGGGAGTGAATTTTTGACCTCATGGAGCTTAACATTTAAAGAAGCCAGACCAGTTGAGGTGGGTGTTTTGGGGGTTTGCTTTGACAGATATGTTGCTTTGTTTTGACAAATATATTATGAGATTATAGGCTCTCTGTGTGGAAGACTGGTGGCTTTTTCCTTGTGTCTTCAATTTCCCTCTTCAGTTATTCATTCATCAGTCATTTATTTATTTTTCATTCAACAATTATTTCTCAAGCACCTACCCTGTGCCAGGCCAGTTTTCTTGGCCTCAGACGATACACTAATGAGACACTCTGCTGTCATGGAGATTCCCCTCCAGTGGGACAGACAGTAAATAAGCAAGTAGATTACTATGACATCTGAAGCAGTAAGTGCAGGGTAGAAAGTAAAGCAGGGGAAGGGATAGAGTAATGGAGATCAATACTGTGTTGGTAGGGTGGTCATAGGAGAGCTTCCTGTGAAGGTAGCTCTGAGTGGGGACCTGAGTGAAACAAAGGGTCGAGCCATGCAGAGATATGAGGGATGAGTGTTCAGACCGAGGGAACAGCGTGTGCCATAGTCCTGCTGAAAGGCTCTGTGGATTCAAGGAACAGCAAAAGGGCTAGTATAGTGAGGGTGGAGTGACTGAGGCACAGGGTGTTGGGAGATGAGATTGGATAGGTAGGGAGACCATGCAGGCTTTGGCAGCCGGCATGAGAATTTGTTAGTCTGAGTGAAATGGGAAGACATTAGAAGATTTAAGCAGGAGCATGATGTAATGAGATTTAAGTAAAAAAAAAAAGTAGCCAGGTATAGTGGCTCATGCCTGTAATCCTAGCACTTTGGGAGGCTGAGGCAGGAGGATGGCTTGAGGCCAGGAGTTCGAGATCAGCCTGAGCAGCATAGTGAGACCTGTCTTTACAAAAAATAAAAAAAATTAGCCAGGCATGGTGGCACATGCCTGTAGTCCCAGCTACTTGGGAGGCTGAGGCTGTAAGATCCCTTGAGCCCAGGAGTTTGAGGTTGCTGTGAGCTATGATTGTGCTACTGCACGCACTCCAGCCTGGGTGACAGAGTGAGACCCTGTCTCAAAAAAAAAAAAAGTTTACAAAAGTCACTCTAGCACCTATATGGAGGGAAAAAACCCCAAGAGAGATGTCATGTAAAATGATAAGAATCTATCATAGTTACAGATAGTTTGTGGCTACATAAGCAGGGTGGCAGAACTTCCTTTTTGATGGTGGAAATGAGGAAGAGACCTCATCTCAGGGATGCTCTGAGTGAATGACATGATCCCTTCTTGGACTGAAGGCCTAGAGGCAGTGTGAGATACTGCTTCTCGTCACTGTGCTTTGATGTGTCCCAAAGCTGTGGCCTTCCACCTCCCTGATAACTCAGGGATGACTCCGTGGCCTAACTAGTCCTGACTGCACAAGTGCTTACGTGCAATTAAGCAGCAAGGGGGACTGTTTTCTACTGCTGGGGTGTTTGGTTTTCAGGGGGTCCCACTCTTGATTCCACTTTTTCACCAGCGAGCTCATGTTTTTCAGACACAGGATGCCTCACTCTGTCCCAGTACATCCTCCTTGACCCCATCCTGATGTTCTTCATCATGGCTGCCATGCTGAGCATGGTCAAGTACAACTCCTGCGCCGACAGGTCAGAAACACCATCCTTGGGCGGGGAGGGTCAGAAGCTATGGCAGCTCCAGAATTTCTATAATGGCCAGGGCCAGGGTGGCTGCCTAGAGGACTGGTCATGAAGCTGAGTTTAAGGCAAGCATACTTTTTGTTTGTTTTTTAACTTAGATTGTCAATTTTAGATCATAAAAATAGACTTTAAAAAGTTTTCTATAGATACTTTTATATTGGTTATACATAAGACTAAGTAAATGTCAATTATCTTTGTCAAGAGTATTATTATTATGTTTACAGTGGGGTACAATTGGGTAGGGGCTTATGGATGTTATGGAGGGGTCCTAATGCTTTCTCCCACCTACCTCTTGTAAGCTGCCCCTCAGCACCAAGGCTGGTTAGGAGATCCCAGGACAAGTTTACCCTTCACCTTCTCTGTACTAGAGGGGAGGGCATCAGGCTAGATGCTGCCTGGGAACTATTTATTTCCCTGCCCTCGGTGATTGCATCCAGTCTTGAGCTAATGATGGATGTCAAGTTTGGCTTGAATGGTCCATACCAGTCAAGAGGATCCTTCCAGGCCCTGGTCAGTTCTAAAACTGATCTGGAGGGTCTGGTCTACCTCCAGAATAGGCTTTTCCTTCTGCCTCTGAGACTGTAGAATAAGTCATTCTATTAGACAAACCAAAAGAGTTGGCCCCTCCTAGGCTTTTCCAGAAGTCAATTCGGTTTTACCCATGACCAAGCTCATGAAGCTACATCATGCTAATCAAGCCTGATCAGTGGCTAGCAGCCCATTGTGGCTCTGGGTTATCTTCTGCTTCTACCACATCCACTTCCATCTACCATTTCTTGAATGCATACTGTGTGCCAGGTGCTGTGCTAGGAGCTGGAGGTACAGAAGTACGTAGGTCTTGGCGGTTAAGGAGTCACTCTGGCAGAGGAGTCAGCCAGATAATCTGAAAACTGCAGTGCAGTGTGCTCGGTGCTGTAAGTGCAGCAAAATGGCCAGGAGCCCAACCCTGGACCCGACTGTGTGGGTTAGAGCTGTGCTCCACTGCCTGCGAGCTATTACCTCACCTCTCTGTACCTCGATTTCCTCATGTGTAGAAAGAGGATAATTACAGGATCTACCTCATGGGGTTGTAGTGAAGGTTAGAAGAGTTAATATGTGTGCAGTACTTGAAATGGTGCCTGGTGCATAGTAAGCACTCAATAAATGCTGCCTTTGACAGGTCTGGAGGTGACACAAAAGAGAAGCCTGACTGAATCCAGCGGGAGTCTCTGGATTTTCCCTTTACTGCTACTTGATTGGTCCCTAGTGAAGAATGAGCCTCAGTTTACCTCAGGCCCTATACTTAGTCAGGAACAGTATGGACCCTCTCCCTAGAAAAATATCCTACTCACTCTTACACTGTGGTCTGCCAGCCATTTGAGGGGTTTCATAGACCACATCCTCCGTGGAGTCATGCTGTGGTCTCCTGAGGCTAGGAACCCCCAGACAGAGGGCACAGCGTGGCCTCTCTGAGTCAGAGAACCTCTGCCCTGTCCCACTGTGAGTTTGGTTCCAGCTGCCAAACTGAACTTTGTGTCTTGTTGTTTTTCAGGCCCTTCTCTGCTCCCTGGTGGTTCTGGCTCAGCCTGACTGGCATCAGTCTTGCTGGTGCTATAGGGGTCAAGTTTGTTGGCCTCTTTATCATCCTGCAAGTGGGGTTGAACACCATTTCAGACCTTTGGCACCTGCTTGGAGACCTCAGTCTTTCATTGGTAAGAACCCAAGTGCTTGTTGCTTAGCAGGAGCCAGTGGCCTTTCTCTGCCCCTGCTCTAGGTGGTGGAGCAGTGGATGTGTTCTGGGCAGGTGGGCAGGACCCAGCTGCCCTCTGCAGGCAGCAGGGCATCAGGAAGTGGGCCCGGCTGAGAGGCTGGAGAGGTGTAAAGGGAGGGGATGGACTAACATGCTTGGAATTCTCTTTTGGCATTTGTTTCTGTAATGTCTTTTAAATGTTCTAGAAACTGCACAGCCAGGGGATTCTGTTGAGCTGGGCACATGCCACCTGTGTGGCAGACACTGACTGCATGGGACCTTAGGTGAAACGGATGGGATGACTTTCTGAACTCACAATTTTTTTTTCCAGGCCAGGGTCTCCATATTTGGAAGCCAGTAAGGGCCTTTAGGGTTTATTATAATATTATTACTTTTTTAAGGGCTGATTCTGTGCCAAGTACTATGTGAAATGCTTTACTTTCATTATTTCATTTACCGCTTATAACAATCCTACGAGGTGGGTAGTTATTACCCTGATTTTACAAATGAGAAAATCAAGACCTAGGAAGGTCAATAACTTTCCCAAGGTCATGCAGGTAGTAAGAGGTAGCTCTAGGGTTCATTCTTAGGTAGTCTGACTCCAGGCCTCAATTGCTTTGTCATGATGCTTCTCAATCACCTCTGAGCCAAACTTCCAACAAGTTTATTTATTCATTCAGAAAATATACAGAGACCATTCACTAAGCATGAGATGCTGGGAATATACAGACCAGTAAAACATGATTCCTGCCCCCTGGAGTCAAGGGAGAGAGGGAAATAAGTAAATAGGCAGTTACAGTCTAGCCAACAAGTGCTGTGAGAGCATAGCGGAGGGCACTCGCCCAGTCTTTGGGAGGAAGCCAGGGCCTGAAGTTAAGCTAAGGAGCATTAGCCATGCGATGGGTCGGGCTGGCACAGCATAGGAAGCCTTGGGAGAGTGCACGTGCAAAGAGGTCAGTGACTGGACATGGAACATGGAGGGAACTGGTGAGCAGTGACACTGCCCATGCAGGTAGTACCTTGTCTGCAGCACAGTGAGGGAACTGGTGAGCAGTGACACTGCTCATGCAGGTAGTGCCTTGTCTGTGGCACAGTGACAATCTGGGGTCCTGGGTGTGGGGCCTGGAGAGGCAGCAGGGGGCTGGCCCATGTTTATCCCCGTGCAGTGCTTGGGTGGTGGGTGTTACGGAAAGGCTTAGGGTTTCTACATATTCTTCTCTCCTGTTGGCCATGTTTTATGATTATGACTCCCACATCTATAATGCACATATAGGGCATAAGGACTAATGAAGCCCTATATGCCCACCACCCCACGCTGGCCTCTGTTTGCAGGTGACAGTGGGAAAACACCTGACTGCTCGCATCCTGTGCCTCATAGTGCTGCCCCTGGCTCTCTACACTGCCACTTTTGCCATTCACTTCATGGTGCTGAGTAAAAGGTACAGCTAGAGCCTTTCCCGCATCTCACTTCTGGTCTTCACCTTGCCCCTGAGCCCATGGATGGGCCTTGTGATTTCCTGGGTCTGCAGTTAGGAGGATAGGAGGGGGGCCCTGGGGCTTTTTCCTGTTTCTTTCCCCCTTTGTTCTATCCTTTGGGTATCCCAAGGGCTCAGAAAAGCCAGCACTCTGACCTGAAGGAAGAGGAGAGTTTCCTAATAGCCAAACCTAATAGCTCTCATCCCTAAACAAAGTTCCTTACACTTAGCAGGGACAGGCAATAGCAGGGTGTGCAGTAGGAGTGAGCATGCTAATAATTATAACACCAGGAGCCACAGCTCCTATGTTAAATAACTACAAAGTGTCAGGAACTGTGTTCAGCATTTAGTATACATTATCTCATTCAATCACAATTATTCATGAGTTCCTTTGATTTTTTTTTTAAACCTCCATTTTGTAAATGAGGAACTAAGGCTAAACAAGGTTGGGTGTCTTGCCCAAGGTCTCCTAGCAAGTAAGTGGCTGAGTTGAGATTTGGACCCCAGTTTCTCTGACTCCATCACCCACATCTGTCCCATGATGCCACCCTGCCACTCTGATTCGACTTCTTTCATACTAACAGTGGAGCTCTTCCCAGGGCTCCTGGGAAACCACATTTGCACTCCATTAACTTGGCTCTCTTCTGCTCCCCCTTTCCCCACAGTGGTCCTGGCGATGGTTTCTTCAGCTCTGCCTTCCAGTCTCGGCTTTCAGGGAACAACCTTCACAATGCTTCCATCCCTGAACGTGAGTGTCTCTTGGCCTTTACAAAGGTAGAAGGGCGGAGGGGTTTCCTGGGAGTTGAATTGGAAAACACAGGAGTGATAGACTATTTTAACCTGTAGATGGGAAAGTGGGAGAAAGACCCAGTTAGATCTATTAAGAATACTCAAAAAAGTACATCAGGACAGTGCGGAGGAAGCCACCCTGAGCAGCAAGCTCTTTGACCCTCAGGGATAACTTCTCCTTTGTGGCTATCAAAGCCAGCTCTGTGGGAAGGCGAGTCAGAGAGAATCTGGTTACAGAACAAGACCTTTCAGAGCTAGTCGTTAGTTTCCACCACAGGGTTCTGAGACTCATATCCATTTGCTTATTCACAGATAGTAATTGAGCAAGCGTTCACCCTCCAGAGATAGAGTCTGGAGTGGAGGATCTTCACACGATGTGACCGAATGTGTGAAGTACATAGAGAGGGAACACAGAGCTGTGGGGATTGAAGGGTGTGAGAAATTGCAGCTGCTGGGCAGTTGGAGGGGATCAGAGGTACATGGAGTGGGTTGCGTTAGAGTTGGGCCCTGGAAGGATGGGTGGGTTTCAACAGGTAGAGGAGGAGAGGGCCTATCAGGCAGAAAGGATCACGAGATCAAAGCTGAAGACAGGGCACAACTCGAGGCACAGGTTATATGTAGGAAAGTACTAGAAGATAAGTTTGAAAAGATAGGTTGGGCCCAGATTATGAGGGTTTGAGGTGTCTAGATGAGGTATTTGACTTCCTTAAACAAGCAGTGGAGACCTGGCAGAGGTCTCTGAGCAGGTGGGAGCCACAAAGGCTGTGCTGCAGGGAGATGACACTGGTAGGAGAGTGTAGGATGGCTGGGGAGGTGGAAGGCAGGGGAAATCCTCCAGGAAGCTATTGCAGGGACTTGAGCTGGGCAGTGGTGGCAGCCACAGGGTTAGGCAGACGGGCATATACAGGGGAGTCGGACATGGAAAGAGAGGAAGAAAGATGTCACTGAGGACCTGAGTGCAGGTGATTGTTTGCTGGAGGCCAGGACTACATCTTACTCGATTTAGTCTTCCCAGTGCCTTGCACGGTGCCTAGAACACAGTGGGCCCTCCAAGCCTGTGGAAGAATGAGAAACAGGGAAGCAGGAGGAAAAGTTGGTTTGGAAGGACACATACTGAGCTCTGTATTAGAGAGGTTGACTTTGAGCTGCTTGGGAAAATCTGTGCCATGGGGCCAGCAGGCTCAGGGCTGATGCTGTCACAGGAGGAATCAGTCAGGTAAAAGAGTAATTGATGCTGTGGCAGTGGCCATGACTCATAAGGAAGCTGGAGAAAGAGGAGAAGAACGGGGCCATGGTCAGGTCGTTGGGGAATGCAAGAGGAGGGGGAATGAGGAAGGAGCCTGTGGAGGAGCAGTCCATGAGCGAGTGTGGAGTCATGAAGGGGGAACGGAGCGTTTCAAGAAGCAAACAAAGGTGGTCAGCAGTGTGCAGGGCTGCAGGTGTTGGCCTGGCTGAGAACTTGGGAGAACAGAGCTGTGGAGTTTAGCAAATTCCTATTTGTTACTTAAAAGGCCTAGCGCAGCTGCCATCTCTTCCATCAAGTCTTCCTTTTTTTATTCCCTCGGAGAGAATTCATCCACCCTGTTCTGGGCTCCTGCCATGTCACACATTGTCACTTGTTTGTGGAGCACATGCCCATTGTCCAATACTTGTCAGTATGTGAAGCTGTCTTCTTCATAGACAGGGCTCTTCCAGGGCCACAGGCCAGCCTCCTCTGCTTTTGGATCCACTGTCCAAGTCGATACATTCTGTCCATCTACTGAATGAATAAAGAAAAGCAGGAGTAGGCCATCACTAGTGGAGTGAGGGACCTGTCCGAGTACAGTGGTGAATGGTGGGGCAGCCTGGTCACAGGGGACTGAGAAGGGTATGGCAGTAGGGAAAAGAGGCTTCTCGATAACCCAGGGCCTGCAGAAGGAGGGGTTGCTCTTGGGAAGCAGTTCACCCTGTGTGGCTTTTTTCAAAATTCAGAGTAAAAAAAAAACCCAAAACACCATTGAACAGTTTATTTCATATGGTACTAAATTCAAAGGATACAAAAGGATATAGAGTGAAAAACCAGTCTATCACAATGTTCCATCTTAGAGAACATTCCAGATGGAGACATAAAATGCTTCTTTCTTCTTTACTCCATTGAATACATGTACAGACCTTGACTGAAGGACAAGTTGTTTTTAATCTTTTGCTATTACAAATGGTGCTTTGATGATGACCGTGTTAACATCCAGCTTCATCCAAAGTCCTCGAGAGGTAGGGGAGCAGAGGGCGCCAGTGAGACCCTGCGGTGAACTTGCTCTTGAGCTGGCTCCGTTGGAGTGAGAAGGCAGCCATGCTTCCTGCTTTAGACAGTCCTGGGTCCAGAGGCCTTCCGAGGAGGGGCAGCCTCTCGCCCTGTGCCAGCTCACCCCTCTGTTGTCTCCTTTCCTCCCAGACCTGGCCTACGGCTCTGTGATCACCGTGAAGAACCTCCGCATGGCCATCGGCTACCTGCACTCCCACAGGCACCTCTACCCCGAGGGCATCGGCGCACGCCAGCAGCAGGTCAGTGAGCTGTTTGCCGTGACAGATGCCATTCGCTTTCTTTCTTCCTGTCCTTTGCTCACACTGTTCTCCCCGCTTCAAACATTATTCCTACTGCTGCACCCTTCTCTTTCCTCTGGCTAACATCGGCTTCTTTAGGCTTCAGCTTGGGCTTTGTTCTCTGACCACCATGACCCACCTCTCCCGTACTGGATTAGGTGCCCCTCTGACGAGAGGCTTTCTTGCACCCTCTGCATGCCTGTGTGGCAACCGCTTTTCTATTGAATTGTGAGCACGCACTGCCTCCGGTCTGTTTGCTACTTGATTGCTAGCTCCTGGAAGGCTCAGTGCCTAGCACGTCACCTGGCACGGCCCGGATGATGAGTGAAGTGTGGTGGTTATGAACACAGACCCAGGAACCAGACTAGGTTATCTGGGTGTGAATCCTGTTTTCATATAGAGTGTGATTTTGGACAAGTTAATCTTGTTGTGTTTCAGCATCCTCATCTTTAAATTGAGGGAAATAAATATTACCTCTCTCCATTATAGGTTTGTTGTAAGGATTAAATGAGATAATATATGTAAAGTGCACATACGAGGGTTAGCCCCGAGTATCATCTGAATGAGTGAATGACGGTTTTCATGTAAGGAGTGTTAGGTGTGGCTGTAGTGGGTGGTGCCTGAGAGGGAGAAGACGATGATGTTGGAGAGGCTGGTGGGGGCAGACTGGGGAGAGGCCTGCATTACGGTAGATTTGACCTTGTTCCATAGGCCTTGGGGAGGGAATGAAGATTATTAAATGATGATGAGAGGTGATTAGACCTCTAGTTTAGAAAGATAACTTCAGCAGGAATGTGATAGATTGCAAGGAACCAGTTAGAAGGCAATAATTATGACAAAGGATGGTGAACAGAGGCAAAGACCATGGGGATAGAGGTGGGAACTGATTCAGGAAACACTGCATAAGTGTAATGTCAGAGCCCGGTACTGAAGGACGTCGGGGAAGAGCTACACCCAGGTCCGTAGTTTGGAGGACAAGGTATGTGTGTGGTTATGCTGTTTCACCATGATCAGAAACAGAGAAGAAAGAATAGCTTTGGAGATGGGAGGGGAGAGTTTTCCTTTGTATTTTAGGTGTGGGGCTTGTCTCAGGAGAGAGATCTGAGTGTGTGGCACGTGGGTGTTAGCACACAGGTGGATGGGTGGCTTTGCCCAGAGGGAGGAGGGCCAGTGAAGGAGGCCTGGGGAGCACCAGCGTTTAAAGCAGCGTTGAAGCCTGAGTGGAGCCAGTAGAAGAGGCTGGGAAGGGAAGCATGAATGGGGGGGAGGTTGGAGGGGAAGTGGAGGGAGAGTACAAGGGAGAAAGCGTCTCTGGAAGGAGGAGATGGTCAGCAGGGGGTGCTGCAGAGACCTGGGAGACGGTGAGGCCTGGGAGAGGCCTTTGAATGGCAAAGCAGGCCTGTAACTCTGATGAGGACAGTTTCCATGGATCAGGAAGGTCGGAAGTCTCAGATGCAGCCACTTTAGGAGTAAATGGGAGCTGAGGAAGTGGAGGCTGCAGGGGAGGCTGCTGTTCTGAGAAGCTTGGAAGGGAAGTTTTTCTTCTTACAAAATGACCAGTTTCTTTGTTTTGCAAAGTGTGCTTCTCAAAATGCTTTATTGTTTATTATTTCCTTTTTAGTTACTAGAAAGTTGACTCAGGGTATTGGGTTGTAGTATCAGTTTCTCATCCTTGATTCTCCACTTATCTCTTGCCCTGTGGTTCTCAGCCCTGGCTACACTTTAGAATAAACTGGAGAGATTTTAAACAATTCTGACGCCTGGGCTTCACTGAAGAGATTCTGATTTAACTGACCGAGGGTAGGGCCCATGCAGTGTGCATTTTTTTAGGCTCTCCAGATGATGCTAATCTGTACAGCCAGGGCAGAAATAGCTAGGCATTCTATGGTGATAAATTGTGGCAGGTGTTGTGTAGAAGATAATGCAGTCACAGACGTGGTGACCAGGAACATCTACACTGTGCAAAGGGACAGAAAGGCCAAATTCTGGAAGACCCTATTAAGCCAGTGTTACACACTTGGAGTCTGTGTGTGGGGGTGTGAAGCCGTGATGGTGGTATGGAGAGAGTGCACTGGGCGAAGGGACAAAAATATCTGGCTTTGTCGTTGAGTGAATCACTTAGCCTTTCTCATCTGTAAATTGAGAAGATTGGACTAAATAATCTCTAGTGGCCTTCCCTACCCTGCAGTTTAATGTCTTGTTAACATGTCTAGATCTTGGTTTTAAAATGTGTCTAAAGCATAACATTTATAAAATAAAATCAGAAAATATGAAAAAGTGTAAAAAAGAAAATGAAAATACACATACATAATCCCAGAAGATCAGTGTTTATCCAAATATTTTGATGTGCAACATTCTGCTATAGGATACCTGTGTTCCTAGGAAAACTCATGTTATAAAAAACTCCATTGTAAAAGCAAATGTTGCAGTGGGAAAGAAGGGCCATGGACTGTACTCATGATAAAAAATAATTTTTCTTGTAGGAATTTTAATAATAATGGCTTTTGTAAAAGCAAACAAAAAACACTCTCCTACCACACATACATACAGAGTCCATGCATGAGTACCACAAAATTGTAATATTCTGAGCCAATCCCAGTTGAATGGACTATATCTAGCTTTTTGTCAGGAGTGTAGACTTAATTTTAATTCTGGTGGGTACTTACAAAAGCCTAGAGAGTATAGCGTACTACACACCTGGGCTATATGGTATAGCCTAAGGCTACAAACCTGTACAGCATGTTACTGTACTGAATACTGTAGGCAATTGAAACACAATGGTAAGTATTTACGTTATCTGAACATATCTAAACACGGAATAGGTATAGTAAAAATACAGTATTATTAATATCTTATGGGACCACCATTGTATGTGTGGTCCATCATTGACTGAAATGTCTTTATGTGGCGCATGACTGTAAATTGGTCACATTTTGTCCAACTGGGGTTATAAAAACTCACATTATAAAAGAAATGCCTATATTCCCATTGTTTCCAGGTGTTTCTATACTTGTTTACATAGTTGGCATAATTGTGCGTATATAGTCTCTATCCTGGGAGCATTGGAGTTAGCTGCCCTGGTTTAAATCCTGTCTTCCCAACTCATAAGCTGTGTGACCTTGAACAAATTATTTAACTCCAGTTTTTCCTTGTAAGTGATGTGGGGATAACCCTAGTACCTACAGCACAGAACTGTAATGATAATTAGATAAGACTAACCGGTGCTTAGACAGGGCTTGGTGATAAATGGTGGCCATTTGCAGCCCCAGCATTTCATGAGCCTTTTCCCATGCTGCCAAAAACTACTCTGAGACAGTTTTTGTGGTATGTCACATGGACATACTATCATGCTGTTTCTCTATTACTAGACATTCATACTATTTCCAGATTTTCGTTGTTAAATTAATTGAATGTGGCATTACACATGTGTGCAGGTGAACACACACACACACAATTTTTTTAAATCAGTGGGTACAAAATGGCTGTGGGAAACCCTAGGACAGGGTATTTATGGAGCTTTTTAGTTTCATTTGACCACATTATAGAAAATATAATAATATTTTTTTTATTTCAGAATATTATAGGGTACAAATGTTTTAGTTACATATATTGCTTTTGTACCGTTTGAGTCAAAGTTATAAGTATGCCCATCGCTCAGATTTGAGGCATGATCTTAACTACTATTTTAAAATGCACTGAATCCTCCTTGTGTGCTAGAGACTGTTATACAAGATAACATCGTTCCTCCTTCTAGAAGGCGTGAACTTTAAGGACAAGATGCAGAAAGATACAAAGAGACAAATCAGAAAGGCTCTTATGGGACAAGTCCTCTAAATGCAGAAGGAAGGAAAGACTTTCACTCATCGGGGCTACTTCTGAGCCCTGTTGGGAAACCGGGCTCCTCAGGTGGGGGGCTGGAGATTTTTATCTTGAACTTCTGGCTTCAAGGGATCCTCGTGCCTCAGCCTCCCAAAGAACCAGGATTACAGGCATGAGCCACTGTGCCCGGCCCAATTGCTAGGGATTCCGAAAGAGGCCTAAGCAACGTTGGTTTGCTATTGATTGTCCTTGGCCGGCTGTGCTGATAGTGATGATATTCTCCCTCCCTCCTCTGTCTCTCCCTCTTCTCCCTCCCTCTGCCCCCACCCCCACCCCTACCCAGGTCACCACCTATTTGCACAAGGACTACAACAACCTGTGGATTATCAAGAAACATAATACGAACTCAGGTAATGTGGTCAAGAACTGATGCTTCTTGTGTTATTACCCTGAGCCCTCCTTAACATTGCTCATGCCTCCAAAAGAATGATACTGAGATGGGTTTTCCTGAGCATCTTTGACAGCACCTTTATAATCTTAATTATCCTTTCTGCAAGTATTTATTGAGCACCTACTGTGTTCTAAGCACTATTATACACATAGGGGATAAGCAGTGAACAGAAGATAAGATTTCACTCTTAGAGCTGTCATTCTGAAGACAGAGAGCAGGGCTCAGACTTAATCCAGGAAGAGGTTACCTGAGTGTGCCACCAGGGGCTGGTGAGTAACCCCAACCAAGGGCCCCTGGTGGCTGCTCCCATTTCTAATGTACAGCACACCAAGCTCATCCTTGCACCGAGTCAGTTCTGAGAGCCTGACAGCCCTGTGACTGGACTTTGTCTGGGCTGGTGCCTGGGGCATTACTCGATGCCTGCTGATCTGCCCCTAACTGGCTTGGGCAAAGTAGCACTGAAGCACACCTAGCTGGTTCTTGGGGCTTTGTGACGAGAACAAGAGCTAGATCTGCATCTTCCTTTGGTTGGTCAGACAGCCAGCTACTTGCAGACTGTGCCTTCTGCTGCAGCTAGGAAGAGAACAGAGGGCATCTTCCTCTTACCCTCTGAGCCTGTCCTCATGCTGATGGTCCCATGCCACAAGTATTCTCGGCAAATCCTCAGCAAATGCCACCTGGCTTAGCCTGTCCTGAGACAGCTGCTCCTGAGCCTGTGTGGAAAAGTGGGGAGCCTCTTATCTAAATTCACCTTCTTTGTTCTACCTCCTTTTATTGCCATTTGTAGGCTAGAAACATGGCATACACAGCCTCTGTCTTTGCATCCTGTGTTCAGTACTATAAATTATGATGCCATTGGGCAGTCTGTTTTTACTCCTTTGTAATACTAGCATTGATTGTGTTTTGATCCAACAGGACAAACATATGTGTTTTATCACAATGAGGAGTTACAAGGGAAAAACAGCTTTATTTCTAAATCTGTGGGCGTGAACCAAATCTTTGAATATCCCCATTCTATTGTGGCTTCTGAGTTAAGAGGTTGCATTTCACCTAAGTGACTAAAGATTTTGTGGGAACTTTATAGGCTAAGGTCATTGTGTTTAGGATGGTTATAAATGTCCCTCCCCCCAAATCCATATGAAATAAAACTTCCCTCCTTATTGACTTACTTGACTTGTCATCTTGCTAATTAATCTTTTTAAGAGACCTTAAAAGGCAGCATAGGAATGGGCATCTCTGCAGTTGTGCTCTCTAATTCTCTTGAGAGCCAGTGATTTGCACTGGAAAATTTATCTTTCCTGACCTCGGTCTGTTTATAGCATGTTGATGTCTCACTGTTTGGAACAGAAATTTGCAAGGATCAATTTTGTGTTGCTATGATTACTGCCAGCTCCTCTTCCATGTCCAAGACCCTTTCTGAAGGGTCTTGACTTCCAGATGATACAGAAATAGTCCCTTTCATCATTTCTTCATTTTCTTCACCTCATGCTTAGCAAGTCTATTGCCAGAGACAAGATAATCACTGGCAGAATTTGTAGGATTTAACATTTGATTTTCAGAAGAGCTGGGCAAATGGTCATTTGCATGGAATTAATTTTTAGAAGACTATATTGTTACTACTAAAAGGAAAATCTTATTGTTTAGCTTCCCGGCTTAAGCCCTGGTGGAGGCTTCAGTGCCTTTCAGAAAGAGGCCCCATTTCCCAGCCTGGCATACAGAGTGTGGCCCCGCTTGTTCATACCCTTGCCTCCTTCCTACCCCCACCACCCTAACAGTATGAAATCATTTGCCAGCGATCAAATGAGTTGTGTTCTTTCTTACTCCTAAATACCTTCCCCGACTTGTTCACCTGACAAAATTCTCCCCGTCCTTTAAGGGTCTTTTCAAGCATTATCTCTGGGACACCCTCCTCTAATCCTCTGAGGCCATTAGGGGCCCTCCCTCTTTTGTCTCCCAGCACTCTGCTGGTACCTCTAGCACATACCACGTGGTACTGTAGCTGTTTACTGGCAGGCCCTCAGTTAATGCTCGCCTAGTGAAGGATTTCGGATATCAGTGCCTGTTTCTTCTTGGCAGATCCCCTAGACCCTTCCTTCCCAGTCGAGTTTGTACGACATGGAGACATCATTCGACTAGAACACAAAGAGTAAGTAATTTTCCGTTTGGATAAATGAGTAGTATGGGCACCAAGGGTAGAGGGTTCTTTTAAGAAATAAACAGAAGTCAGATTTGGATGAGGCGCTAGGAAGTGGAACAAGGCTGCTGCGCTAGAATAGAAGCACGTTATGAAGGTTGATGAAGTAAGCAACCCAGCCTTTGCCTGCCTGTGTGGACTTTGGGGAGCTTTGAACTTTGACAGTACTTTTCAGTTTCCCATTTCCTAGAGGAAAAAAGAAAAAATTTGAGTTGCCCAAAGCTGCTTCTTAAGTGGCTGCCTTTAGAAAAATGTAGGATTCTATTTCTGAGAATATGGCAGACTAGTTTATTTAGCCAATGTTCTCACTGAAAATGACTAAAAATGCTAGAATAATATAGAGACTTTTTTTTAAAAGCATAAAAAAGCTGACAAAGTATTAAAGAGTCACCATGCCAAAATCTAAGTCAAAAGGAGTATCCAGAGAAATAAGTGAGACACTGAAGCCACTTTTGCCTTGATCCCACAATCTTGAGTTGGTCTTTCATTTTGGCTCTCTTGAGAGAAGGGGTTTTAAAGTCAAAGCTCCAGACTCTCCTAAAGCGATCAATATATTAAGAGATCCTTCCACAAAGTTTGGAACCCCAAAAGGCTATGGTAAAGGTAACACCTGTCCCCAGGAAAAGTTACTTTGATGCCAAGCAAAATACTGGGGGGTTGGGTGCAGAACTATCCCTAGGTCCGAAGAAGTTGAAACTACCAGTTGATCATCTTCACATGGGTTTGTAGCTCAAATTCATGTCACCCGGGTGGTTTCAAAAATCTTCAAGCCATGAATTTAAATGAACATGATCCTAGAGTGGTAATGTCTCCTAGGTGCCTGGCTAAAAGCAAATTTAAGTCCTCTTTTGGGAAAGACATTGTTATCTATTTCCATAAATAGTTTTTCAGCAACAGTGAATAGTACACAGTCAAAAATAACAGAGCACACAGGGAAATAGGGCACCATGTGCAGCCCCACCAAAATTTTGTACACTGGAATTATCGGGTACGGCTTAAAAAAAAATCAAGGAGATATATGTCTGTGTGTGTGTGTGTGTGTGTGTGTGTGTGTATAAAAGCAATTAGCAGTGGTTTTTCTCTAGTCAGTTGCATTTCGGATAATAAAAATTTTTATTTTATTAAATACATTTCATTTTATCATTAATAAATTAAAATTTATTTATTATAATTTTACTTTCACAAATTTCCAAACATTTTATAATGAACATTTATCGGTGATGGATAAAAGTAAGAGTTGTTATAAAAAGCTAAATAAATGAAAGCTAAATTAAATCTTCCTCATCCCCCACAGATCTCCACTTTAGAAAACTGGTGACGGGAGTAGAAAAGTAAATGGGAGTGGGGAGGTTACCTATCTTAGGCATATGAAGATGACAAGCTTTAATTTTGTTCTCCCCAAACCTGCCTCTTAAGTCAGGCCAGCTAAGTGCTTCCAAGCTACTAAATGTGTGCAAGTCATCCCCCCACCCCCTCCCCCGCCAGCACCTAAAGTTAGCCCCTTTCTTGGCACGTAGTTCAGTGCTCCTGCCATCTGCCTCTCCTGGTTTGGGCTCAGCTCTCTTCTCCAGCTCTCTGGATACTTCTTGTGAGTAAATAGGAAACAAGGTCCTGCTATGTTGGATTTAATAGTTCAGATTCTAACTTTTCTTATCCTAACAGATGACTCTGAATATCCTTGGTAAAAGAAGAAACATTGCACATCCCTTTTCTTCAGGTTAATGACGCTTCTCTCTTCTAACTTCTAGGACTTCCCGGAACTTACACAGTCACTATCATGAGGCCCCTCTGACCCGGAAGCACTATCAGGTCACTGGCTATGGCATAGTAAGTGAGCAGCTGGGGTGTGAGCAGGATGTTGTGGGGCTTGGCTCAGGGCCACGTAGGAGGACACGTCCTCCCAGAATTCTGTAATGTTCCTAAGGATTAGAGGCTGCACAGGGACTCTCTTAGCATTTGGGAGCTTTTTGGCTAGGCTTTCTGTGGGAAAAGCACCTATGAAGTCGTCTCTGTTCCTCTCCTTGCATAATAACCATGTCATTTGCATGCTCTGATACTTAATAAGTGTCAACTATGAATACTATTTGGATCTCTTTTAAAATCACACTGGACACAGAAGCCAAGGACCTACAATATAGCCCCAGATGAATATATAAGTTTATCTTTTGCCAGATCCCAAATTCTTGTTGGCTTTGTTTTTAAGGATCACTTCCCTGTTCTGCAGAAGGATGTTATCCGTGTAGCCTTTTATTAAATTTTACTACTTCAAGGAGATGCAGTTAATAGAGTAAAATAGAGTACTTATGGCTTGGAGAGTAATTAAAGACAAAAACTACTAGTGGGAAACTATGTTTATGACCATCAGTTACATTCCCTTCAAAGGCCATTGGTTCTTCAGTAAAGATTCCGTATTCCTTAAGGTGGATTCCCCAACTTTCTTTCTATTTACTCAGCCCGTATTGTACTAGAGCCAATACTCTGAACTGTCTCATCTTTTTTGTGGGCATCTCCTAAGGAGAATTAGAAATAACTGTCTGAATTTCCAAAGTGCAATATCCAGGCCAGACCCTTCTGGCTTAGATGAGTGAGTATCCAGATGGCCAGCGTAATAGATGCAAATGGCCTGGATCTATTTCTGTTGAATCAGGGTGATGTCTTGAGTTTGATTTAGAGGCAAAAACATCTATTTTGAACTTAAACTCTAGTCCTGTGAAGTGAAGAACTGGACTTTTACTAATAGTTCCAGGAGTTATACTCCTTTTTTTGGTTGTAATAGTGAGTGCTGGGGCAATGTCAATCACTTGGGATATTTCTATGGCCTTCTCATCCTTCTTCTCACAGCTCGCTGCAGCCTCCAACTCCTAGACTCAGGTGATCCAGCAATCCTGCCACCTCAGCCACCTGAGTAGCTAGAACTACGGGCATGAGCCACCATATATCACTAATTTTTAAATTTTTTTGTACAGATGGAATCTTGCTCTGTTGCCCAGGCTGGTCTCAAACTCCTGGCCTCAAGCGATCCTCCTGCCTCGGCCTCCCAAAGCTTTAGGATTGGGAGCCGTGGTGCCCAGCTCTATGGCCTTCTTGATTCCTTGCCCCACCTCAATTATTGAAGCTGATTTGGTCTTTGACCTTTGTAACATGGTGGCATCTGAAAGGGTGGCCATTTCCCTTTCTGACACCTTTTCTCTAAAGTCATCTCACTTTCTTTGTCTTGTTTTCTTGATTTATGTGGCAGAATGGGACAGGGGACTCAAATGATTTCTGGCGGATTGAGGTTGTAAACAGAAAATTTGGAAACCGGATCAAAGTGCTGAGAAGTCGGATTCGCTTCATCCATCTGGTCACAGGTTGTGTCCTGGGCTCCTCAGGAAAGGTTCTGCCCAAGTGGTAAGTGCCTGGGGTTTTGATGTCCCAACTGAGGCTCATGCTTTTCCTTTCACTCTACGAGGAATATACCAGAGGTTTCCATTTTCCAGTGGTCACTGTTCACCTCTTGTTTGCTTTTTCTTAGTGGTAGATGGAAGAAAAGGCATCAGTGTATTATGGATGCACAGGGCTCCAGGGTAGCTTTGGTGTTTCATGTGTTTTGATAGTTGAACATTTGTACATCTGGCTTGTGGTAATAACTCTGGGTCTGTGTCTCTTTCTAAAATGGGAATACTGGATGCTAGGCTACTCTAGGATAGTTGTAGAATATAAAAGTGAAAAGTTGAAAAAGTAATGGCCAAGGGTTGAAAAGAGGGGGGGTTCCATGGAGCCCCTCCTTAAGAGTAGAAGAAACTGCTACTCTGTGTGGATTTCAGGTCTTTTGAGAATCATGTGTGACTACTTTTCACAGGGGCTGGGAGCAGTTGGAAGTTACTTGCACTCCATACTTAAAAGAAACCCTGAACTCCATCTGGAATGTGGAGGACCATATCAATCCCAAATGTGAGTGAGGTCACTTTCCGGGCTGGCTCTGAAGGGAAACATTTATAAGAAACTCTTATCTTAGAGAAATAAACCTTCATAGTCTCTGCTGTCACGCATCTTGTTGCCATTTTCTTCCTTTCTTAAACCTAGTCTCTTCACGTGAGTTGTCTGTAACTACATAGCTAGCTCCTTTTTCTTCTCATCCACTCCCTCTTTAAACTCCTCTCCCTAAAGTGACCAGTGACCATCTGTAGGTCCATCTGTCTCATCGCCCTCTGGACTCTTCTCTCCCCTGCACCCTGGGCATCTCCCCAGCCTCAAGGCTTGGAGCAGGCTGCCACTTTCCCTTTATGTCCCTGTGTAGGGCTCTCCCCATATCCAGCCACCACTGTTACGGAAAGCAGTAGCCACAGCCCTGATCTGATCCACACGTCTCTACACCCAGGCTCCAATTTGACATTCCCACTTCAGTGTCAACTTCTACTCAATACGTCTTTGGATTCATCATCTGTTTTCCTAAACCACCCCCTTCAAGCACGTGCTTGATCTCTCCTCTTGTGCTTTCCATTTGTTCTTACTACCTCGTTTAGCCAAACCAGCTCATTAACTCTTTTTTTAAAAAATAACTTTGGTATAAATTATTAACTCTTTATTGAGTATGCCAGGAACCATATGGGGCCTGGATGTATTGGTGAAGGAGGTAGATGGGTCCCTGTCCCCACAGACCGTATGGGGGAGCATTTGAGCCAGTACCACATTGAAGGATGATGGTGCACAGGTCTCGTCATCTGCTTCCTTTGTGTTTCTCACAATCCCTGATGAGTGCTCAACACAAGCTGAATACGTGAGCGAGGATTGGGCCAAGCTTTCTTCCATCTCCTCGACACTCTCGCCCACTTGTCAGCTTGTCAGAAAGGCTGCACTTGGGCTCTGCTGGGAATGTGGATACCATGGACTGACAGACTGTGGGGAGAGAATGTGTGACAAAGGCTTTTCTCCTGTCATTTTTTTTTTCTAGTGCCAAACATCAGCCTGGATGTGCTGCAGCCCAGTTTTCCTGAGATCTTGCTGGAGTCCCACATGGTCATGATCCGGGTACTATGGCCCCTTCTCATTCCCTGGCTTCTCTGAGAGTTCTTGAGCAGCCCCAGATTGGAGCACAAATCAATGGCCCTGGTATAGATCCACTGCCCCCTTGTGGAGGACATTGAAAGTGTCTTAATTTACTGGTTTACTTGCTCTTCAGAGCCATCTCCCTTGTCACACTGTGAGGAGGGTGGTGGTGACAATGATAGCAATGAGACCAGTGAACACATCTGCAGGTCTCGTGTGCCAGGCAGTACTCTGAGCACTGCACATCGTATTAACTCACCTAATACTTACTGCAGTCCTGTGGAGATTATTGTCGTTCCCAGTCTGCAGATGGGGGAACTGAGGCACAGAGAGACTAAGGATCTTGCCCAGGGTTCACGCAGCAAAGTGTAAGAGGTGGGTCCAGTCTCGAAGCTAGGCTGGTGGGCTTTCCCAGTCAGTGCTCATTCCCGCTACGCTCCTCTGCCTCTAAGTGACTGTCAAACCTGTTCAAGTGGCGAGCCCCTGAAAATCACAGTGCTCTTGGTTGAAGATCATGAGACACTGACAGTTCATTCCGTCCTATGAAATTAGGACCAGTTAGGATGAGTTGCTAATTTGAGTGTGTTGTTTATATGTAGCATAAAATCCCAACCATGAGCCCACTCCTATTCCTGGACAGAAACCATTTAGGGAACTTGGTTGATTCTTTTTTAAGGTTTTCTGAGACGCATTGTTTGCACTCTCTATCATTAGTAACTGACAGTAGTTGTAGCATCAAAGGTTTAAGAAAAATTGAGAGAGGAAATCTTTAAATTGAGAAAATTCTACCCACTAGCTTAAATTTCCCCTTGTGAATTGGGGAAATCCTGCTGCAGTTTTGATGTTTAGTGGGAGACCCCCTTCCTCTGGCTTGTGGGAAACCTGTGCTCTGCAAGGATGATGGATAAGAACCACTGTACCCCAAGCCGGATATGTGATCTTCATTCTGCCTACAGGGCTGCAGGTAGAAGTGGCAGTTTTTATTTTTCCCTTGGTGAGCCTGTGTCAAGTGGACTTTCCTGGAAGTGATTATGTAAGCAGTACTCAGTAAATATAGTTTGCTTATTTTGCCAGATTAAATTTTAAATATTCAAATTTTGTCATTTTCACTCATTGAGAGGAGATGAGTTGACATTAAGCGATCTCTGGGTCACTTTTTCTCTGACTCTCTGCTCATAGCTGTCACTGTGCCCCGATGACATACCTCTTTTGAATATGTGCCTGTCAGTCAGAATATCACTCTGGGTCTGGGTAGAATTTTAAGACTGAATCTAAAGAGTTTCATATCATCTTTCATAACCTAAGAGGGAGGGTCAAAGAAGAAAAGGGAGTTTTCTTATTCAACTGATGTAGAGTCAGGGAAGGAAAAGAGACCACAATACTGAGTCCAGACTACAGAAGCCACAAGGGCAGGGCCCTTCTGCCAGTGGAGTGGTGGCCCGAGACAGAGAAGGCTGGCTTGCCTGGTGAGGTTAGCTGGCACGAGCCCATCTAGATTTTAAGCATAGGGAACAACTTACAAGTAGATATGCTGGTAATGGTTATAGGTTTTTTTCTTTCTTCCATCACTTGGTTTAGTAAAGGAGCAAGACTTTTCAGTGTTTAATGTAGTGAATAGGATTCCCTTGGCTCATACAGTTCCGGCTGGAGTCCCCGAGTTTAGGACTGAACTGTACTGGTTTGAAGGAGTTCATTTCCCTCAGCAACTGCGCCAGGGTCCAGAATAATTCATTCTTCATCCCCAGGCCTTCAAATGGCCACAGTGATGCAGGCACTGTGCAGCTGGCCCCTTGGGGTCTGACACCACCCGTGGCACTTGTAATTCCGGAGGAGCAAGTCATCTACCATACAGAGGGATTCCCAACCCCTCGATGAGTCGCATTAGTAAGGCACTGGCTGGCAGTTCACTGAACCAGGCCTTCTGGATCTTTCTTGGGCTAGACCACTGGTTCTCACTTGAGGTGATTTTGCCTCCCAGGGGATGTTTGGCAATGTCTAGAGAAATTTTTGGCTGGCATAACGGGTGGAGGTGAGGTAGAGGGCAGGGACGCCAAACACCCCACAGTGCACAGGAGCCTCCACGACAACTGCTGACTCAGTCGTGCTGACCCTAACTCAGCGTCCGACGCCCCTTCCCAGGAAATGCCTTTTCAGTTTGTCCTGGTAGCAAGGCCTGCCCTGGTCCTGGTGGTTAATCTCCGGTATCCTCACCCTACTCCTTCCTGTTTTAGCAAAGGCCTCATTTTGCCCTGTGGAGACAGGCTGTTGGATATCCTTGGCTGCTGGATTAGAGGGGCTGAGTCTGCGTCCTTCAAGCTAAAGTGTGTGGGGGGTGATTTCTCTCCCAATGCATGAAGCGTGTTCTTGAAGGGCAAAAAAATCTTACCTCTTTTATGTATAAAGCACAAGTATTCATAAACAGATATACAGTATAGCTATGGTATTAAAATCTCATAAAAGACATTTTTTTAAAAAGTCTGAAAAGGTTCCTGGTGGGGGGTGGGCAATAACGAAAAAAAAAGTTGAACAACACTAGGCTAAAGTAACCTTTTCCAAGTCCAAACACTGGTCAGAGTTTCTCCTTTTCTGTTTGAAGTTGGCCTCTGAAGGGAGTAAATAAATAAGCCTGATTTCATACCCCCCCCCCTTGTGACACTGTCCTTGGCTCGGCAGATGGGTATACATTTTGTGCCCATTGGAATGAGTCCTTCATTCCTCTTTCTCTGCTTCTGTCTGGCATAGCGGGTCTGAAGGGACGTCTGATGTGGCATGGGGCTTGTGCCTGTGTGGGAGAAGTAAGGCAGTTGCCGTGGCAGGCGGACAGTGGCTGAGAAGGAGCACCTGATTCTTCCCTGAGGGAAGGGAGGGGATACACTTGGCTGTGTACCGGGGGTACCTATGCCTCACGTTTCTGTCGGCTCTCTAGATCTCTGTCTTGACTAGCTGTTCTTTGCCACCTTCCTGCAGGGGAACAATGGCCTCAAGCCCAAGGACAATGAGTTCACATCCAAACCCTGGCACTGGCCTATCAACTACCAGGTAGGGCCCAAAGCTAGGCTCCCTCCCAGGCAGTGGAGCCCGGGAAACAGTGCTGGGGTGACAAGCGGAGGTCTTGCCTGGGGTGGGCTGACCAGAGATGGGGCTCTGTTTTCTGTCCTCATTCTGACCCCGCCTTCCCGGAGAGCTCATGTGGCATTTGCACGTCCTGAGCTTCCTTCCCAGCCTCCTTATCTGTGAAGGGGGCCCCGTCTTCCTCCCTTTGGGATGGGTGTGGCTGGGATGCGCTGGGCCCCGGATCGGCAGTGTCCTCCGCTCCACAGGGCCTGCGCTTCTCAGGGATCAATGACACGGACTTCCGAGTCTATCTGCTTGGCAACCCGGTGAGTGCCCCAGCGTTCCCGGCTTGGGCCCCTGAGCCCTTGCTTTCCTCTCATCTGCCTGTTCTCGTTTCCACACAGGTGGTTTGGTGGCTGAATCTGTTGAGCATTGCCCTCTACCTCCTCTCAGGGAGCATCCTTGCTATAGCTATGCAGCGAGGGGCACAGCTGCCAGTGGAAGTTGAAGGTCAGGTCCCCTGGGCTCTCCCTCCGCTGACCTAGCAGCTGGCGGGGTGCCACGCTCCTGGGAGGGCTGGCCTGCCTTTGCCTTCACCACCCCACACTTTCCCTCCTCCTTTGCTCTGGAAAGCTAAGGTCATGAAATACCCAGTACTTACATCCTCCCAGCAACCCTGTAGGGTAAGGAAGGGCATTACTACACCCATTTTATGGATTAAGAAACCAAGGTACAATGAGATTAAGAAACTTGTGCCAGGACATATAGCTAGTAAGTGATAGCTGACTTCAGAGCCTTCATTTTTAACCCCTGTGCTATATACAGGGCTGCCCATCTTTTCTCTTCTGCCCCCTCCTTGTTCCATGGCCACATCCTCCAGTGGGGTGGAGAGGAGTCCCCAGGGCACGGTGAGTGGGTTCCCTGTCCTAGTGCTGCTCCTAACTTCAGCTGGCAGGCCGCGGACCGTGGCATCTGAGGCTCACACGTTGCCTCTGCAGCTCGCTGTGCGAACAGTCATGGTCCCAGATATTCACTCACTCCCTCTCCATCCTCACCTCGCCTGTCCCCCTGTCTGTCTGCCGCTGCAGAGATCTGTGTGGCAGCAAAGATGCGGGAGGGGCGGGCAGGGAGGGAAGCTGTCTAGATGGACAGCAGTGTGGTTTCTCTAGAGGCTGGGCTGCTGGCTGCCCAGACACCAGCACCAGGCCTCCTGCTAGTGTTCCATGGACCTGCTGTCGGTGCTGAGACCTCACTGGGCTGGGCAGTGACCAGGGCTCTCGAGACCCAGTTGTTCTTTTTCTTCCAGTTGCCACAGGGTGGTTTGGGTTGGTCCAGAGGAGGGAAGGAAGGCCCAGTGAGGTGACGTGACTTATTCAGCCAGGAAGGGGCAGAGCCGGCCTGGAACCCGGGGTCTCTGCCCCATCCTTGTCTTCTGACTGGGGCTGTGCTGGGTGGGGCCCAGGACTGTCCCAGGTCCTGCTGCGAGGCGGCGGTCAGGTCCTACTTGGCTGGATGCTCCATTACTTCCCATTCTTCCTGATGGGCCGGATCCTCTACTTCCACCACTACTTCCCGGCCATGCTCTTCTCGAGCATGTTGACAGGTCAGTGCTGCCCAGCCGGACTCGGGAGACACAGCAGGGGAGGGGGGTGCTGGGGGCAGGGGGAAGGAAGAAGAGGCCCCCCTGGAGCAGCAGTGCTGGGAGTGAGTCTCTGCTCCCTGACCAGGGATGGCTCCTTTCTGCTGTATCCCAGAAGT
Source organism: Varecia variegata (assembly GCA_028533085.1). Lineage (NCBI taxonomy): Eukaryota > Metazoa > Chordata > Mammalia > Primates > Lemuridae > Varecia > Varecia variegata. The sequence goes on from CM052442.1 coordinate 19,846,085, forward strand.
TACTCTCTGACAGGCTGGTGCCAGGTGTCTTTCCTCTCCACTAGGCATTCTGTGGGACACCCTCCTGCGGCTCTGTGCCTGGGGTGTGGCCTCCTCTCGCCTGGCCAGGGCCATACACGTGGTGGGAGTCCTGAGCCTGCTCCTGGGAACTGCCTACAGGTGAGCATCTCCGTGCACCTTGCATGTGCCCCCAACGTGGACTCAGCCCAGGATGCCTTTGAGAATTCCCTGGGTGCTCTTAAAGTGTATCAGTGCCTGGGCCCCATGCCCAGAGCCTGTGACTCAGCTGGGCCCGGGTGGGGCCACAGTTTTCAGAGCCCCCCAGGTGGTCCTGATTTGCGGCCAGGTGGGAGAAGCAGAGGGCTGACTCTGCATGCTCTCCTTTCACCAAGGTTCCCAGCCTTTGTACATCCCAGCACACCGGGGAGGGGACCCCTCCTTAGTCCCAGTGGCTTTCTACCAGGACTGCTCTTGGTGGGGTGAGGGAGAGGGTAGGCAGAATGATTGGGTGGCTCAGAATTGCTGGAGGAAGGTGTTGCTTGGAAAGCCCCCTCTTCCCTACTTCTGGCAAGTCTCACAGATCCCCTGCTGAGAACCACCGGCTTCCGTGGTGGGGCCTCACAGGTGAGCACGTGTCTGTCTTAAGAGGATTAAATTCACATCTTAACACCCTGGGCCAAATAGCCCACGAACAAACCCCTAGACAGGTCCCTCTCGTGGGCCTCTTAGGAAGAGCCCTTTCCTTTATTGCAATTAAGTCAGCATCTACTAAGCTCTCAGACTGTAGCGTGCGGGCCGAGACAGACGTGGTAGTGGAAGAGAATGGGGCTTGTAGGTGGAGACTGTCTGACACCCCACAAGGAGGAGCTGACTTCAGAGCTCCCCAGCCGAGGCGCTGGGGTGCCGACTGCTCCCTCCGGATTCTCTCTCACAGCTTCTACCTCTTCCACCCTCTGGCTTACGGGATGGTAGGTCCCCTAGCCCAGGACCCCAAAAGTCCGATGGCAGGACTAAGGTGGCTGGAATCATGGGACTTTTGAAGCCACTGCAAGGACTCCAGCCTACGTCCAGGAACAGCCCAGGGACAGCCAGCTGTAGAGCCAGTTCCTGGACCCTTCCGGCTATGGAGGAAGCTGCCTGGGAGCCTCAAGAATTCTGCTGCCTGTCAGACCAGGCTCTGGGAGTGAACCCGGAGTTGAACCCAACACTAGAGAGCCACAGCTTTGTCTGCTGCACCTACAGAGAGGACAGTATCTCTCAGACCCGTTTCCCCGAGTGTACGACACGGAGGATGAGTGTGCACGAGTGCGTGTGTGTGAGAGTGTGCGTGTGAGGGTGTGTCGTCCGTGTCTCTGTGGAATACAGACTGTGCAACTGTGGATAGCTGAGTGTCATAAACACTAAGAAGTAGTCCAGGGCTACAGTAATATCTGCTGGTATTTTTTTCCACATTGGATTTGGTTTGGTTTTGGTTTATAAGATCCATCAAAAATTCTCTGACCTCCAAGAGGTCCTCAAGTACCAACCTCCCCTTGGGCCCTCACCAGAGGTAGAGCAGGTGCACACACAGCAAAGCTGTGCTGCCCTCCCTCCCACAGACAAGTCCATTACGGAGGAAAGCGAGCTGCCCTGAGCTGGGGGCCTGGCTCCCCACTGCTCCCTCAGTGGCTGCTGCCGCAAGTGACTTCGGTGGCCACAGGCGGCTGGACTTCCCGCCTGCAATACGCACAGGGCACTGGGCTCTAGGCAGTAAGCAGCCAAGAACGCGCCAGCCCTTGGTCAGCCTGCCTTAGCCCTTGGTTCCTTGTTCTCTGGGAATGTCACACTGTGAGACTGGGTGGAGGAACAGCCTCCTGTCCTTGGCTGCTCTGTGTTCCCAGGCCCTGGGTGCCAGAGGCTGTTTCTCTCAGTCCATCCCTGTCCCTCTGTGTCTGGCCTGGCCATGAGGGCTGGGTCAGGTGTGTTCTCATTGCTGGGAGAGCCTTTGGGGACCTTTCCTAACAGCTGAGGTAGATGAGAGAGCAGGGAAGCTGCGTGGTGCTGGGGCGTGGGATGCTCTGGCCTGTCTGGACAAATGTCCCTGTCACCTGCTGAGCTTCCCCAGCTTCCGCTCCTCCAGTCCTCCCCTGCTCACCCCCCTTCACTCCATTGGCATTTCCCTCTCTCTGTCACTGTTTCACCCATCTCTCTTCCCCAAAGACCCAGAGCACCTGGAGACGCATGACAGCTTCTACTCTCTGCCGCTCTGAGGCTCACACAAGCAGCTCAGAGCTGTTCCTTTCTCTTTCTCCCCAAAGGGTGTAAGAGAACCCTTCAGTCGGAACCAAACCAACCCAAAGCCAGCCCTTCAGCCTGCCTGCTTCCTCTTGGTGCATGACAGAATATTTTGTCTCAGAGGACTCTGATGCTTCAAGATTTAATGATGAATCTCTGCCACACTCATTTTCCCTCCTCTGTAGCTCCCACCAACTCTGACAGGGTCAGAGCTCTTTAAAGCATCTTTGGGAGGCGGTTGCCACGGAGACTGGAAATCGGTCCCAGGGACAGGCTGTGCTACCTACTGGGTGGCGGGGAGGGAAGCTTCTGGCTGTGTGTGGCTGTTCAGACCAGCCATCATTAATGTTAATAGAGGAAATGCAGCAATGTCAAAAGCAAGGCAGGTTGGTTAATTAGATCTGGGGCCTGATGACCTCCCTCTCCCAGGGCTTGACAGCCCTTTTGACTTCCCCCGGCAGGAAGCGCTGCCCCAGTGCTCAGTCTGGGCGGCTCACTTAATTGCATTTCTGGCAGGGAGGGAGAGAAGGATGGAGAAGCTCTGCTCCACCCTCCAGCCCACTGCTCTCCCCGCCTCCTCCCCACAGGCTGAGTTGGTTTCTTCTGAGCCCCTTGGGACAGCCGTCCTGGTGGGCTCTCCCTGCAGGTAGAATGCAGGAGTCTGTGCTTGGCTCTTAGCAAAGAAGGTGGTCCACAGTGACACCCAGGAGGTGGCTGATTTTCCCTGTGCCTTATTTCCCAGTAGGAGCTTGTTGGAAGGGAAGAACTCTGAAGGAGCCCGAGGGGGCAGCCACCCTGAGTGAGGGCGAGCAAGGAGAAAGCTCGGCCAGCTGCCTACCCATCCTTCCCTCCTAATTGGCCACCCCGCAAAAGCGTCCTTGGTCTCTTCCACTGCTTTCTAGGGATGAAAGAATTCTCTGCCCACTCCCTCTTCCTCCATGCCCAAACTGACAGACACTTCTCTGGGGACAAGGCCACTTGATACAGCTTCAGGTGCTCAGGTTCTGTTGTTTGGAAGCTGCTGGGGAGAGAGGTTGTCGGGGTGCTGCTCTGAATATGGGCTCCAGCCCCCAGGACTTGGCAGGAATGTGACCTGTCCTACAAACTGCCGGTGGAGGAGGAAGACACTTGTCAGCCAGCCCAACCTCCAGCCAGCTTCTTGAGCCACATTTTATTTAACAGAAAAAAAAAAAAAAAAAAAAAAAGGTTTCCAGAGATACTTGGAGGCCATTTAGTCTTATAATAAATAGTGCTTGTTTTGAATACCATGTTCTTGTTGTACTTAATTGAATCTGACTTGCCCGCTGGCTCCCAGAAAGGCCTCCCTAAGAGAAGAAAAGAATGTTTTAAGTTCCAGAACCATTCATTGTGTCTCATGTCTGAGGTGGCCCTAGGCAAGGCCCTGGGCTGGCAGGTGAGTCTGATTATCCCAGGGGGCATTGGGGCCTTCCCATGTGCACAGTTACTGGAGTAATGTTGTCATTTCAGTTTATTTAAACTTACTCCAAAATAAGTAGGAAGCCAGACCTCTTATTTCTCTTCTTTTAACCCGCCCATACAGTATAGAAAGGAGTGGGAGAGAAAGGGTAACAATTGCCCACTTCTGAGACAGCCGAGTGGCCCAGCACTGTAGCAACTTGCCATTCTGCTTAGCAGTGGCCTCCATGGTGACAGGGGCCTCTGTCATCAGGACTGATGCTAAGATCCGAGGGAGGTAAGAGCTGGCTGGAGTGCTGGACAAAGGTGGGGAGGGGGGCTGTAGCGCTGCACTGTGAAGTTGGGTGCCCCACCCCCAGCTTAGGTGCAAGGGCAGCTGCAGTGGGGGAGGAGGAGGGTGTGCGGGTGTTCTGGAAATGGAAAATGCCTGGGACAGGCCGCTTAGAAAAGGACCAAATAACTCTTCTTTGAATGGTACAGCTTAATTTACAAAGTCTCGACCCGTCTGTGACATTTAATCCTCATAAAGGCCCAGTGAAGTCAGTGATGTATTTTGTCCCCATTCTAGCCATGAGAGATTAAATTACTTGCCTGAGGTCCCATGACTAGTAAATAGTAGAGCCAGGACTCAGAGCCAAGTTGGGCTTTTTCTGCGTCTTTAGCCCGGTCCCGGGACTAGAAGCACCTTCCCAGAACAACCTGGCCTGAAACTCAGCTCCGGGTGTCCGGATCCAGCATGTTCCTTTGCACGTTTGGCTTAACGTATCAACAGCGCATCTGGAGCCCGGTTTGCCTCAACTCCCCCAGCTGTGCCGTACCGGTGGTGGCAGATGTTCAACAATAGGTTTTCTGGAAGGGAAAAAAGCCCTGATTTATAGCATTTGCTAATTTCCATGGTGTAAATACTCCCACAGGGGCTATTTCAAGCTACCAACTTGATGTCACTGCATAAGAAGTTGGACAGAAATGCATACAGTTGGCTCTCGTGTATATGAGAGCTGGCTCCAGCGCACGCTGACCCAGACCCAGTGACTAGGGGCACAGGTCACGGTCACAGCCCATTACATGAGGGAGGCATGGAGGCCTAAAGGATGGGCCTGAGAGACCTGAGGTCAAATCCTGGCCCCGCCTCTCATTAACTGTGTGACCTTCAGCTAGTCACAGTTAACCTTTTTGCCTCCATTTCCTCAACTATAAAACAAGGGAATGATGGCACCTGCTCACAGGGTTACTGAGAGGATGCAAAGAGTTGTAAAGTTCCTTGAACGGTGTCTGGACATGAGTGCTCTATAAATGCTAGCCCTTTTGTAAATTTTTAAAATTACTATTTATAGACAGGTCTTGCTATGTTGCTCAGGCTGGCCTCAAACTCCTGAGCTCTAGTGATCATCCCGCCTCAGCCTCCCAAGTAGCTGGGACTGCAGGTGCACCACTGTGCCCGGCGATAAGTGCTCTTTATTAATATTATTAGTCGTAAACCGACCTCAATGACACACTGGCTCTAGGACAGTACTTGAATTTCCTTCTAGATTATAACGTAAACCGACCTCAATGACACACTGGCTCTAGGACAGTACTTGAATTTCCTTCTAGATTATAACCTCCTGTCCAAGTTCCAGACAGATGGCCCCAAGGACAGAGAGCTCCCATGACTCTCCCCAGCCCCTCAGATGTGGATTCAGACCCTAGTCTGCTGGTTGGAATACACCCTAGCCCAGCCAGACCCTCAGGCCTTCCCTCAAGGGGAGCAGGGATTAGAGGGCACTCAGCCCTCTCTTGCCATCTGGCCCTAGGAAGGCAAAGAGTGAAGCCGTGGGTTTGAGTGCTGACTCCATCCCTTACTGGCTAGGGCCATTAACTCCCACTAACTCATCAGACCCCAGACCTCTCCAAAGGAGAAAGGAAGCAGGAAGCATCCTGAGTGTAGACTGTCAGCAGAAAACACAACCAGGGTGGAGCGGGGAGAAAGCCTTAGACTAGCCAGAGCACTGGGCATTTGGGCACTGGAAGGTGAAGGTCACTAGAGATGCATGTGGCCTTTCCCCGTGACCTGCTGCACTTTGCTGTGGGGCCACAGGATCCCAAAATGGAAGTTTAGTCCCTTCTCCCTTCAGTCACCAGCCCTTTGTGTTCTTGCTTGGGGACCTCCCCGGCTCTTTAGGACACAGGCTTTCCAGCCTTGCTTTCCTACTCCAGCCCCGAGATACATGGGGAGATGGGGAAGAGCAGAATAGGGTGTACCCCAAACTCCTGAGCCCTTGGAAGCGGGTGAACAGCTAGATGGTTTCATGGGCTTGGCTGGGAGCAGGGAAGCGTTCTGCCGAAGCCCTCGGTCCTGATTCAGGGCCAAAAGGAGAAGTTTTACAGGCCAGGCCCTGCTCAGCACTTCAGCTGGGCATGGAGTCACAGGCTGTTCATAACCAACGGCTCAAGAACACCTACAGGCAGGCAATCTGGCCGCTAACCCGACCGGGATTGGGGAGTGGGAGTGTGGGGGAGGAAGGTGACAGCAGTCAGGCATGATTTGTGCAGAGACTGTGTGCCAAGGGCACAGCAAACTCAAATGCTTCCAGGCAATGGTTGAGTGGGCTCGTGGAGAGGTGGCTCGGGCAGCGCCTACCCAAGGCAACCGAATTCAACACAGTGCCCTCGGGGCTGGGGATGAGAAACTGAGGCCCAGAGAGACTCCACGTGATTTCTGTTCATTCAGCTCTGAAGCCAGAGCATTTCCCAGGCCACCAGGCCGTCCCTGGCCAGAGCCGGCTGTGGAGGGGGCGCCCGCCTTGCTGGACGGGAGGAGGGCGGGGGCCGCGATTGCTTTAAAGCGCCCCAGCCCGGGCGGCGCGGGGCGGCGCGGCTCTCAGAGCTGCGGGGCGCTGGGGCAGCGGCCAAGTGGGGTCCCCGGAAGTGCCCCCGGGGCCGGCACCGCGGGGGCGCCGCCACCTACAGCCGGCTGCGCGCATCTTTTCTCGGCTGAGGCAAGGGAAGGAGCGGCTGCTGGACACCGCCTGGCCGAGGCACCGGAGCCGTAGGGTGTGCGGAGTGGCCCGCGTCGCCGCGGAGATGGCACGGCACGTGCGGTGACGGCGCCCGCGCCCCGAGGGTCCCAACCTTGCGCCCTGCGTCCCCGGGAGAGGATGGAGCGCCCGGAGCCCGAGCTGATCCGGCAGAGCTGGCGGGCAGTGAGCCGCAGCCCGCTGGAGCACGGCACCGTCCTGTTCGCCAGGTGAGGGCTGCCCGCCCCGGGGGTGCGGGTGGAGGGGTGCCTCGCTGGGAATGGGTTTGAGGCTGCTAGACCGGCGACGGAGGAGGGAAAACTGGCCCGCCGCGGTGGCACCGGGGTGCCTGCCAGATGTGCGCCAGAGGAGCGGGGCGCGGCGACGGGTGGCGCAGCCCCTTCTGTCCTTCTGGCCATGGGCGCATCTTTTGAACCAGCGCTGCACAGCCCGCTCCCCGCTGGGCTCACTGGGGGCGGGCGGGGGTCCTCTCGGGTGGATCTCCTTACATCTGGGCGGGCCGACGCCGATCCCCGCGCTGAGCCCCCTCCCGGGCTCTGTGCCTCTTGAGCGTTCCTTGGGTAGTGACTGCAGGGATGCCCGACGCTGCCGGTACGGGGACTTGGGTGCCCCAAGGGCCCGTGTGGGGAAGGTGCGCCCGGCGATCTCCAGCGCCTGCGTTTGAACGCTCGGTCCAGGCCCAGGTGTGCGCACTCCCAGCAACCAACAGAAGCTAAACCTTTCCGAGGAAAGGATCAGGTTAGGACCAGAGAACTGCCAGGGGTGGGGTGACAGAGGCCCAAGTCTCACCACCAGGGAGAGAGGCAAGAGGGTGCACAAGCCCCACGGGGGAAGAGGGGGCCGTCTTCAACCCTCAGTAACCCCTCTGCCATCACCGGTGGGGCAAAGCTCCCTTCACCGTGGCTTTCCCCAGCCTTGGCACCCTAAGCCAGCCCAGAACTTCTGACCAGGCTTTTTGCAAAACCTCCCCCAACACAAAAGAGGAATAAATTCAGAGTTGCACAAAACCCAGACAAGCCCTCCCAAAAGTGGCTGTGCATACCCCCTTGTGCCTCCCAGCCCTCCCCTAGCTCACTTTCTTCTCAGGCACCTACTTTCTCAGCCTGCACTACTTCTAAGCTGTGTGACCTTTGACAGGTTACTTAGCCTCTCTGGGCTTCTGTTTCCTCCTCTATAAAATTAGGTTAACAGTGTACCCACTGCTTTGGACTGTGAGGAACACACAATTACAAGTTAACCACTTGGAGAGTACTCCGTGCTCAGCAAGCGTAAGGAGTTTGTTCTCAGTGTTATTATCATCACAGCTCGGAGCTCCCTCAGACACGATGAGACTGGGATGTTCCGACCCAAGAACAGGGGGGAGAGAGACAGCAGGAAGTGTAACTCCAGGTTTCCTGTCGGAGGCCTCTCCCTGTCCCAGACCACACCCCTCGGCTGTTGATGAGGGGCGACTACACGCAGGTTGGACACACTGCGCTTTCCAGATGCCTCTCAGAGCCAGGGGAAGGGGCGAGGAGAGGGCACTGGCAAAGCTGCCCAAGGCGCAGGGCCCGGTTGGAGGGTCTGCTATGGCTTCTGACTGCAGGACAGGCTGGCTGGGCCCGCACCCCGGGGCTGACAGCTGGGCCTCACCCCCACAGGCTGTTTGACCTGGAGCCTGACCTGCTGCCCCTCTTCCAGTACAACTGCCGCCAGTTCTCCAGCCCCGAGGACTGTCTCTCCTCCCCCGAGTTCCTGGACCACATCAGGAAGGTGAGGGGGAGGCGGAGCTGCTGTGGCCTCTGGGATCCAGCAGAGCACCTTCCTGGGAGAGAATGGGGGGCTGGGGACCGGGAAACTCCCCTCCTGCCCCAGGCCTGGTCTTACTCCCCTCGGTCTGCTCCTGCACGCAGGGGCCTCTGCTCCTTTCCCTCTGGGCTGGGACATCAGAGTCAGCCTCCTTACCCACCCTGTGCTCGGCCAGGTGGTCCCCGCCTCTGCCATTGTCCTCAGCCTTGTCCCCAGTCAGCTTCCATAGATTGTGTTGGTGCTGATTCTAGCCACTGGGGGCCACTGGGAGCCATCTGTATAGGAAAACCAGGCTGGGGTTTCCTTGGAGGCTCATGACTCTCACAGAGCCTCAGTTTCCCCTTATCCTGTCACTTTTCGGCCTTCTGGCTAAGATCAAGTGTAGTTTCCCCTCGTCTCCAGCAGACAACACTATCCAGCAGGCGTATTTAGGGCTTGGAAACCCACAGAGGAGAGGGGCTTCCTTTGTGGGTGTAACATTAGTAGTTTGGCCACTACATGTTGAATGCCCACCATATGCGGACACAGCCTGGTTTTGACCCCTGATCATGAAAAACTGAGGGTCCTGCTGGCTTCTCTTGCCTCTGAGGGTCTTTTTGGGACCCCCAGGTTCTGGGCTGTGGTTGTGAGCAGGTGGGGTTGCACTGGCCTCTCTGTTTCACGGCTGCCTCTGCCTTGGCAGGTGATGCTCGTGATTGACGCTGCGGTGACCAATGTGGAGGACCTGTCCTCACTGGAGGAGTACCTTGCCAGCTTGGGCAGAAAGCACCGGGCAGTGGGTGTGAAGCTCAGCTCCTTCTCGGTGGGTAAAGGGTTTCTTCCTCTCTCCAGAGCTCCTGACCTGGGGCCACCGTTCTCTCCCAGTCCTCCCTTATCCACCTGTCCTCTCACCCCATTCCCTCAGATGATCAGGGTTGGGGGCCTGCATCTGTTACTTGCCTGCTGTGTGACTCTGGCACTGACTTGACCTCTCTGAGCCTCCAAGTTCTCTTCTCTGATATGGCTTCTTTTGTTGTTGTTGTTGAGACAGGGTATGCCTCTGTCACCAAGGCTGGAGTGCAGTGACATGATCATAGCTCACTGTAACCTCGAACTCCTGACTCAAGTGATCCTCCTGCCTCACTTCCCAAGTAGCTGAGACTGCAGGCATGAGCCACCATGCCTAATTTTTTTAAAAAAATTTTTATAGAAATGGGGTCTTGCTATGTTACCCAGGCTAGTCTCAAACTCTTGGCCTCAAGAAATCCTCCCTCCTCAGCCTCTAAAAGTTATGGGATCACAGGTGTGAACCACCGTGCCCAGCATGATATGGCTTCTTGTAAAACCATAAACATTCAGGAGCCTTTGGGATCAGCTGATCTGCTCAGTTTTCTATTGCTATATATCAAACCACCCCAAAACATACTGGCTTAAAACCTTGATTTCTGCTTTCTCATGGCTGGGCTCAGCTGGCAGTTCTTCTGCTCACCATGACACAGGTGGAGTCACTCGTGTGTTGTGTTCAGCTGGGAGCTCAGCCGGGGCTGGAATGTTCCAGATGGCCAGTCAGCCTTTGAGCTCTCCCTCCCTGTGGCCTCTGGTCATTCAGTAGTCAAGCCAACCTTCTTTACAGAATGGTAGCTGAGTTCCAAGAGGGAGTGTTCCAAGAGGACGTGCTCCAGTGTGCAAGTACTTACAAAGCCTCTGCTTGCATCACTCTTGCTAATGTCCCTTTGGTCAAAGCCAGACACATGGATGAGGCCACTGTCAATGTGGGAGGACCCTCCTCAAGGTGGACCACCAACATGACAGTCTACCACATAGTCCAATCACCTTGCTAGACAGCAAGCACCGTGAAGAAGGGGCCGTGTTGGTCTTGTCCTCCTCTCCATCCCTAGCACTAGCACAGAGCCTGGTTTTCAGTGGATAGTCAGTAAACATTTGTGGAATAAATACAACTTATTTTGTTATGATTAATAATAACAAATGAGAGCCATTATTGTTGAAGGCTTAGTGTATACCGATGCTACACTAAGAGCTTCTTCTGGATTATCCCATTTAATCATCCCAACAAGCCCATAGGTTATAACTTTTATTTTCTCTGTTTTGTAACTGAGGCTCAGAGAGTTTACATAAGTTGCTAAAGGTCACTCAGCTCATGAATGATGGAGTCAGAATCTGAACTTGGGTCTTCCTGGCTCTTAACCCCATGACTGCCACCTTGCAGATGAGGAAACTGAAGTCTGGTGGCAATGACTTGGTTCGCTCTGACCTGGGAGGCCAATGCCTTCACCCGACTCACTGGGTGGCTGTAAGACTAGGCATGGGATGAAATGCTTTGTTCATTATACAGCCTCACACTTCAGGGGAAAGGTGGGCACAATGTGATACCCAAGGATTTGGGCAGGACCCTGCTTAGGAAGCATGGACTCCGTGCAGGAGAGAAAGCAGGCCCAGGAGCCCTTACCAGCCCAGGCCTCAGTTTTCTCACCTGTGAAATGGAACCATGCCTTCCTGCCCTCTGGAATGACAAGGTGCCCCTTGCCTCTGCAGACGGTGGGTGAGTCCCTGCTCTACATGCTGGAGAAGTGTCTGGGCCCCGCCTTCACCCCAGCCACGCGGGCCGCTTGGAGCCAGCTGTATGGGGCCGTGGTGCAGGCCATGAGTCGAGGCTGGGATGGCCAGTGAGAGGCGACCCCCGCCCAGCGGCCCCTGTCTTCCTGTGTCCGTGGTAGCCCAGGCTCCCCCAGGCCTCCCTGCATCGCCCTCCCCCCCACTCCCTCATACCGGAGAGGTGATGGGACAGGGCTGCGTCTCACCCCTCCCCAGCCACAGAAGGAGCAGCTCTTCCTTCAGGAGGGGCTTCTGGATGTCCCCTCACCCCAAGGAGCCTCTTCCCTGCCTGCCTCTTCCCCTCTCTGGCAAACCCCCTTGCCCCGTGAGAGCAGAGTTTGGGTGGCAGAGGTGGCGTGGGCCGGGAAGGTGTGGGCCTTCAGAGAATGGGGCCCTTGTGTCCCTCCTGCCTTCTCAGGTGAGCCCAGCCCACGCTGGGGGGGTTAAGATGGCTGAGCTGCCCGTACCTTCCCTTCCCGCCCGCCCAGCCCCTCTGCTGCTTTCCTACCCCAGGGCTGTTTGCCTTTCACAGAGAAGGAGAAGAGCAGCTTTGGCCTGTGTGGTGGGGTCACAGGCAGTGGGAGCAGAGAGCTGGGAGAACTGCAAGGGAGGGAGGGGGCACCCGGGTCTGCTGGGGCTCCTAGGGCCTGCGCAGATGCCACCTGGCAGAGTCGCTTTTCTTCTGCAGTGTTTCCCCTTCCCTCGCTCAGCACCTCTGGTGGGAGCCCTCTGCTTGCTGCTCTGTAGGACGCCAGGCAGGGGTGGGGCTGGGGGAGGCTCGCAGCTGCGTCGTTAATGCCTGAGTGCCTGCACTAGGCACGGAGATGGAAGAGAAGGCAGCAGGAGGGGAGTGACCCTCTGCCCGCACCCTGAGCCGTCTTCGCTTTGTCTCTTGCCCCGTGTGTGGTTCTGTAAACTCCTGCGGAATAAACCTGCTCTGTGCGCCTCTCCGACCCTCCAGGACTGGTCTTTTGGGGTCTTGGCCTGCGCCAGATGAAGCCGCAGGGCGGTGGATCTCAGGGCAGGATGGGGCACGGGTTGGGAAGGCCAAGGCCAACGTGGGTGGAAAAGAAGGGAGAGGCCTGGGAAGGCTGGAGCCAGTGGCGGAGACAGAGCTAGGGGTTTGTGGTCAAAACTGGCCACAGGCCACCAAACTCAGTTGCTCTTCCTCCTGGACGCAGCTGGCTACATTGCCCACCTCCCTTGCAACAGGTGGGGCACGTGACTGCGTTCTGGCCAATGCGCTGTGCAGATGTGTGCCACGTCCAGGCCCGGTCCCCAAAGCTCCCCAACGCTCCTCCATACACCGACGTCCTTCAACCGGCTTGATGCAAACCTCAGAGTGACCCTGAGGCCCCTCTGCTGAACGTGGCAAGGCCACAAGGCAAAAGGAGCCCTGTCCCTGAATTGCTGCTTGGAGGAAGGTGCCCACTGACCAGAATCACCCACTTTGAATTTTGCATGGAGACCTAACCTTCTCCTGTGTTTGTGCCATTACATATTTTGGGGGTGGTTACAGCCCACACGCACACAGCAGTCCATTGGTCAGGGCTTTGGGAGCCCACAGGCTGGTGAGCTAGCGAGACAGCCAGGACTGCGGGGACGGGGAGCAGCATTGAGTGGGTATCATCGGAGCAGGCTTGGGGTTACCACCCCTACGTGCTCCCAGTCTGAAAGGTGGGGCTGGAGCTGGGCTGTGAACCGCTGCAGGGGCTGTGCCCGGGCCTGCTGCCCTCGCCCTGGGGCACCGGTTTCTCAGCTGAGACCTAATGTAGCTGGTGCCGGCAGCTACAGCTGGGGGCCTCTTTTTTTTTCTGGAGACAGAGTCTTGCTCTGTTGCTCAGGCTAGAGTACAGTGGCATCATCATAGCCCCCTGCAACCTCAGACTCCCGGGCTTAAGCGATCCTCCCACCCCAGCCTCCCAGAGTGCTAGGATTACAGGCCTGAGCCACCGCGCCCAGCCCGGGCCTCACTTTTGTTAGGCTCAGATGGCCAGGCCTGCCAGGCTGCGTGATGCAGACACTGGGTCTACAGCATGCCAGGAGTGCCTTTCCCACCGTGGCACTGAGAGCACTTTCTGGAGCCCCACAGGCTCTGTGAGACTAATAACGGCTCAGGTGTCCATGCCTGGCCCACAGCTCCCGGGAGTTTGACACCCAGTCAGGTGATAGGGGTGACATGGCTTTGGAAAGGCCAAACACCCTCCTCTGACGCATGTCTTGAACCATCCTAAGCATGGTGCTTTCACCTCTCTTGAAGGCTCCCCTTCCACTTGAGCGACTCTGTGCATGCACGTGTGTGTGTGTGTGTGTGTGTGTGTCTGTGTCTGTCTGTCTGTCTACGGGGAGGGAGTAGTTCCTTCCCTCCTCATTCAAGGTCTTGCCCTGTGATCCTCCGTCCCTCCTTCCTTCCTTCCCATTCCGTCAGCCCACACCTCCCACCCTGCACAAAGGACACCTGACCCCCTGCCCTCTGCAGCAACCACTCTGGTTCCTTACTTCCTGCCATAGCAACGCTCGTCGGAAAGGTGGCCTTTCCTCCCCGTTTCCATCTCCTCACTTCTTATGGAACAGTGGGAGCCTATTTCAGCCAGGCTTTGTCCCCACTCCTCATCTGCTGCAGCCAAGGTCACCAACGGCCTCCATCGTGCCAAATTCAGGGTCACATCTTAACCCCAGGGTGGCAGTCCAGCCTGGGGACTTCAGGGAGCTCACCACCCCAGGAGCTCTGGCCCCCTCCAGCCTGGGGACTTCAGGGAGCTCACCCCAGGAGCTCTGGCCCCCCCCAGCCTGGGGACTTCAGGGAGCTCACCCCAGGAGCTCTGGCCCCCCCCAGCCTGGGGACTTCAGGGAGCTCACCACCTCAGGAGCTCTGGCCCCCTCCAGCCTGGGGACTTCAGGGAGCTCACCACCCCAGGAGCTCTGGCCCCCTCCAGCCTGGGGACTTCAGGGAGCTCACCACCCCAGGAGCTCT
>CM052442.1:19860266-19941406 GCA_028533085.1 Varecia variegata
GGAGCTCACCACCCCAGGAGCTCTGGCCCTCTCCAGCCTGGGGACTTCAGGGAGCTCACCACCCCAGGAGCTCTGGCTCCCTCCGGGTGGGGGAAGGACCCGCTGGGCCAGTGCAGACGCAGAGGCACAGGCCGCAGGGGTTGGGAGGACTTGTTTATTCAAGGCACGGTCATAGCATTAATAACAAGAAGGTTCAGCATTCTGGCACATTCCTGTAGTGGTGGTGGCCAAGGTTAGTCCAGCCGCCACCGAGGCCCCAGAGGACGCAACGCTGCTGATAGGCACTTTGCTCCCAGAGGCAGCTGAGGGACAGGCAGGCAGGCGTGGGGCTGCTGAGGCCCGGGGGCCCCTCGGAGGCTCTAGTCTAGACAGTGCCGGCCTCCTGGGAGGCAGCTCCCTCCAGAGAGGATCGGTGTCGGGTGCTTTGGTGGATGGAGGGGGGCTGGGAAGTGGCAGGGAGGGGAGGCCAGCGGGTGAGACAGGTGTGGGCTGAGGGAGGAGGTGCCTGGGAGGGCCCGGATGAGGTGTTGGGGGGGGACTAAAGGACAGCCCCCCACTGTAGCGACCGTGGGGGGTCCAGGTGGAGCCGGCTGCAGTGGCGCCTCCCAGTGGCCCTAAGAGGAGACTCCGGAACTTGCGTGACATGCACACTACCTCCTCTCAGAACCAGCCCTTGACCCAAGTTCAGAGGGGGAAGCCCCAGCCACCTGCCAAGTTCTCTGCCGGGGCCTGTCCCTCACGCAGCGTCTGCAGGCTGCAGGGGGGGTGGGCAGCAGAGGGGAGGGCAGGACCAGCAGCAGCGTCCCGCAGGGGCGGCAGAGATGGGGCAGGTGCCAGCAAGCGGTGCCAGGGAAGCAGAGGCCCCAGGTCAGCTTCTGGCAGGACCCCCACACCCGCATCCCCAGTACACACTCTGTGGTCAGGCCGTCGCCCCACTGTGGGCAAACTCCCTGCCGGGCCTGGCCACGCTGCCACGGAAGGGTCCTCGCCCCTTGTTGGTGGGTGGAATTCCGGGGGTGGGGGCTCTGTGAGACCTGGGTGTGTGAGGGCCAGGTGGGTCTAATTTCCCCCTTATTCCTGGTTGGACAAGGAATCGGGAAAGACAGCCCCTCCCCAGCTGACCCAAGCTCTCGGGAAAGATGCCCCATGCCAAAGTTGGGTGATAGCTGCCCCCTGAGCCCTATTTCTCATCTGGGCTGCAGCTCGGAGCTTCTGGGGCTGGGATGTGGGCAAAGTGGTGCAGGGACAAGGCCGAGGTGATCTGAGTTCAGGGCAGCCAAGTGCCTGGGACTCGGTGGAAATGCTTGGGGCAGGTGACCCTGGGACCCACCGTCAGCAGGTGGCAGCAGGAACCCAGACCTTGGGGAGGGCTCCGGAACACGCAGACCCCATTCAGCTTGCGTTAGTTCTGGTTCACAGAGGCTCCAGCCAGGTCTTCTCCAAGTCCTCCTTGGCTGGGCTTTGTGGTGGTCCCGGTGGGGGCCTGTCCTCTGCCAGCTGTGGCAAAGGTGCTGTTGGGTGTCACCAGCATTATTCAGGATTCCCCTCCGCCAGGTCTCAGGTGGTGGCAGCCCCAGGTGGGGGGGTGGCCTTGCTTCACCAGAAAGGGCTTCTCCATGGAGGACACAGCCCTCACCTCCACCCCACCCCCAGCAGGCCTGGGGTGACGTCACCGTTGAAGCATCTGCAGTGTCTGAACCAGGGCCACACTGGGGACCACCTGGATGTTCTTCAGAGCAGGGTGCAAGGCAGCCCCAAAAGAGGAGGCAGGGTTCTACCTACTTGGGGCGGGGTAGCCAGCCCTTCCGTTGGAAGCATGGGTTTCTTACCCTACGCTGCTGCCCGTCTTGGCCAAGTTGGGGGTCCAGGCACTCAGCAGTACGAGGCAGAAGCTCATAGTGGCCACATCCTTGGCTTTGGGGAATCTTCTCGTTGGCCCTGGGGCTTGGGCATACGTCTGCTTTCCCACCACTCAGGGTTTTGGGGAGAAGACCCCCCTCCAGGAATTCTGCCTCTGCCCCTCCCCGCCTCACAGCACCCAGCAAGGACCAGCCGAGTTTTCCTTCTTAAAAATGCACGCAGGTCTCGTTTAATGAGCCCGAGTGACCATGCCTCATCTGCCCCCTTGTAAGAACAGGAAGGAGAAGGGCGTCCATCCCATGGGTCCTGGGGACATCCGCCCAGGGGCAGAGCAACAGGAAGGAGCTCAGTCACCTCTTCTCAGGTCTACAGGTGCAGAAACTTTCTCCTCCCAGACGGTCATCTGTGTCTCGCAATGAGGCCCAGTGCGTGTACTTTTGCCTCAGACTGCGGGGATGAAGGGGCCGGAGGTGGGGGGTGCAGCGGCAGAAGCTCCTTGGAAGGGCAGCTGGTGCAGGGGTGGCGACAGCCCCCGAGAGCCTTCAGCAGACTTCCTGTGCACACCTTGTCCATCTTAACCCCAGGCAGGTGCCCCAGCGCTCAGTCTCTGTGCCCAGGGCTTCCGCCACGTCTCCCAAGGCAGGGTGCCTGCCTGGTCCTCCATCTCCCCCGGGCGCCTCCAGTTCCAGCCGCTCAGCAGGGCGGGGCCTCCGTGTAGCCATGGCCAGGGTGGCAGATGTCTCCACTGGGCGCTTCCCAAGGTCTGCAGGAGGTAGTGGGGAGGTCCAGGCCACCCTCCTGCCTCCCCCTGCCAGGCCTTCCCCTGGCCCTCAACGAGTCCCCAGTGGAGGCCCGGGGTCCTGGTCAGTGGTACTGGCTCTGGCCCTCTAGTTCCAGCCCCTCCTGGAACTGGGCCGAGTCCAGCTCCCTCGCAAAGCCCCTCAGACCACTCTCTTCTTCGCCTTCCTCTGGCTGCTGGCTGTTCATGGTGCCGTAGGTGTGCCTGGCCGGGGAGGACGCTGGGGTCAGATTCAGCTCCGGCTCCTGCAGCACGGTGGCCACGTACAGCTGCTCAGGAGAGAAGGGAGATGGGAGCAAGGTCACCTCTGGAGTGAGGCCCTGGGCACACCCTCTCCCCTCACACCCCACCCCCATCAGCTCTGTCCCCTCCAAGCCACGGAGCCGTCCTTCCTCCCAGCAGCCTGAGCCCCGTCCCTCCCACCTGCCTCGTTGTTCTTGGTCATTTCATGAGCATCCAGGGCTCCCGGGATGGCTTAGTGGGGGAGGGGGTCCCCCCACTCCTAGTCCATGTCCTTCAGAACACTTTCCGTTCACTCTTGGTTCTCAGTCAGGCAGCACCCAAGGGAGACGACCTGAGGTTCCCCTCAGCTGGGGTCTGGAGAGACCCTAATGCCTGAGCTAGTGCACTTTCTTTCTTTCTTTTATTTAAAATATTTTTACTTTTAATTTTTTTGTTTTTTTAGAGACAGGGTCTCACTCTGTAGCCCAGGCTGGAATGCAGTGGCACGATCATAGCTCACCGCAGCCTTCAACTTCTTGGCTCAAGCAATCCTCCCGCCTCAGCGCCC
Organism: Varecia variegata; assembly: GCA_028533085.1. Classification (NCBI taxonomy): domain Eukaryota; kingdom Metazoa; phylum Chordata; class Mammalia; order Primates; family Lemuridae; genus Varecia; species Varecia variegata. The sequence goes on from CM052442.1 coordinate 19,863,716, forward strand.
GAGTAGCTGGGACTACAGGTGTGCACTACCATGCCCAGCTAATTTTTTTTATTTTTTGTAGAGATGGGGTCTCGCTATGTTGCCCAGGCTGGTCTCAAATTCCTGGCCTCAAGTGATCCTCCTGCCTCAGCCTCCCAGAGTGCTAGGATTATAGGCGTGAGCCACTACGTCAGGTCAGGTGCACTTCCTAATGCGGCTTCGGTGGTGCATCCAGAACTCCCTTGGGGTGTGTCACTGGGCGGCCTGTGAACCGGGATTTGAAACAGAGACTGCCCGCTGAGACCTTGGTGGTGTGGCCTGTCAAATGCAGGAATGGTCCTAGGAATGCCTGGGAGGGCAGCAGACTAGAAAAACTCGGCAAGTACCAGAGAAGAGAGCAATTTGTCATCCTTTGAAGTGGCTTTTAAAACAACTCCTTATTTTGAAAATAGATAATTATGGAATATAATTAAACCTTTCCCATAGGAGTTTATTTCAGTGAAACCAACAGCCCCAGTTGATGAGGGAACAATTTCCCAATAAAAAGATCTAGACATTTGCATGGTGCCAAAGTAAACCCCAAAGATGACCTTTTGGTCCTAAAGGGGAAAATGGTAACTGAACGACGGGCAAGTCCAGTTGTCATTCCCCAATCAGGGGGTCACGTTAGCATCACTAACGGGTAAACGGTGAGAGGCACAGCACTACCTGTAATGTATTCTCGTCCCCATGTTGAACTTGAATCTATCAAGCCTTCAGATCTAACTTCTAGTTTTCATGGAATACAGGAGATAGCGGAACGTGCCATCAGACACCATGAAGAAAAATCTAGAAGGCGGGCTATTCTGCGGGACTACTGGTGTGCTCTCTCCAACAAGTCATAAAAAAAGGACTGTGCTAAAATGAAAGGCACCTAACAACCAGATACACAGGCACCAGATCGGATCTTGGTTTAGATAAAACTGTAAAAGATTTTAAGGTAATTTGAATATGGACTGGGTATTCGAAGAGATTAAAGTTATATATATATATATATTTATATGGAAAGACAGAGATTGTCAACTTCAATGCAGGTTATGAAACAGTATGTGTAGTATTATTTCATTTTAGAAAAACTACATATATACACATATAAAATTATCTGGAAGAGATACATAATATTTAAATGTCTGGAAGAACATACACTAAGGTATCAGTGGTCATCTCTGGGTGGTGGGAATTTGGGTTTTTCATTTCCTTATTTTTGCTTATCTTTTTTTTTCCTATATTATCTATATATCACTATATATTTTCCTATATATTTTCCTATATTATCATATATCACTATTGTAATAATGAAAGATTTAAAAAATAAGTTCTAGTAATTTTTTTTTAAAACCACAGGCTTTCGAGTCAGAGGAACTTGGTTCAAACTTTGTTCTGCCACTTCCTGGCTCAGTGACCTGGGGTCTCCATGAACTGACATTCTGAGCCTCAGTTTGGGGATAAAAATCCCTACACTGTGTGGGTTTATCAAAAGATTAGGAGAATGGCAAAGCATCAGGTCTGTAAGATTTCAAAAACTCACCGCTAACGACATTCGAGAGGGGTCGTTTGGGAAGGGTCCCAGGAAAAGAGACTTTCCTGCTTCGAAATCTTTGCTGTCTCTCCAGTACCTGAGCACCTCCCCCCCTTCCCCCTCTCAGAGGTGATCTGATCTGTGCAGAATTTTTTCAAAGTAAGGCAAACCTGGAGTTCTGGTGATTTCTCCTGTCTGCACCGTGGGTGGGCATGTCCACTGCTGTTGTTCTGTCTGTGTCTCTCTGTCACTATGCACTTTAGCCCAGCTCTGCCCACCACTAAAGAAAGCCTCATGCCCCACTGGGGCCCACTCTGACTTCCACCAGCCGAGACTGTCTTCGGCTGCCCTGACGGATCGGATTCTCTCTTCTTCGCGCAGGCCGTTCCTCCTCCTGGAATGCTCTTCCCAGACACCCCATTTCACCTGGCAAACCCCTACTCCTGTTCCTGGGGTCAGAGGAGATGTCCCCTCCTCTGGGACGCTTTCCCTGAGTGCCCAGGCTGGCTGGCGCTCTTCTTCAGTGCTCCTCCGTGGTGCCCCGGCATCGGGCACAGGCTTCCCGGTGCCCAGCTCAGTGCACATACTGGGCATCCGAACTTGTGGCAGGGATGTGGGCGAGTGCTCACACCCCTCCAGGCCGAGCCACACGTGACAGCCAACGCCCAGCCGTCCTGCTGGGCCCTTGCACTCCGGGTCTGCCTCTCTCTTCAGGCTGACGGGGTCACTCATGCGCGCCGCCCCTGCCTTACCATCGGTGCAGACCTCCGCTATGGCTCCTGCAGCTCTGCCTGCGCCTGTGCCCTTGGAGGCAGCCTTTGGTCCCGAGGCCCGGCCTCAGCACACCCCCGCATCTACACAACTGACGTCGCTGAGGCCGGGGTCGCCCTGACCGAGTACTTCCTCTCTGAGGACCTTCTAGACACTGCCTGGGAAGGTTGGCTTCTTCTCCTGTCCTCAATCTTCAGCCAGGACCACGGCAGCAATTGGACCTGGGCCAAGTCCTGCTGCGTCAGAGAGGGGAGCCCAGGGGGTCCCCGTCTCCTCCCCAGTACCCAGGGTGGACACCAAAGGCTGGTGCCCCCCACAGTGCTGCTGGAGTAGACCACCCCTGCGGGCTCCACCCTCCCGCCTGTCCCCAGGGTGCAGGTGGTGACTCACAAGGGAGGTGGGCGTGGAGGAGGTGCTGCTTGGCTCCACGTCGAACACAGTCTGGATCTCCTCCTCCTCGGGCTGCAGCAGGGAGAGGGAGGTGGTCACAGAACGGGGTGTCTGCCCTGCGCCCCTCCCTCCCCACATGCGGAGGAGCCCCCGCCCCGCACCTGGGCCTCTCACCACCCTGAACTCAACTCATACTCTGTCTGCCCAGGGGGACAGAGAGAGGGCTGGACTGCGAGAGAGTCCCTCCTGCAAAGTCCCATCCTGAAGGACCACAAGGGGGGAACGTAAGTAGAGTTTGGATTGGGGTTCAAAGAAGAGCCTGCTTGGACTCCAGAAAAAGCCTTGACTTCAACACTGTCTTCTCTCTTCCTGGGCTTTCCCTCCGTATTTGGAACGAGTCCTAAACCAATACGGTCTCAGTCCCCGGCCGTCCTCCTTCCCTAGAGTGGACACTTGGGCAACCAGACCACATGACGTTGTTGTAGTAGAGAGACAGAGCTGGAGGGTCATTCACGCTGGCCCCTCACTACTGTGGCACTCCAGCCCGGGGATGGAGGACGAGGGCCGGGCAGATGGGCACAGGTGCGGGTGCCCAGGGCCCTGGGGACACCGGAAGCCAGAAGATCCTCCAAGAGGCTTTCTCCTCTGACTCAGCAGGGTGTCAGTACTTAAAATCAATTGTCTTTTCTTTATACAAATTCATTTAAAAAGGAAACAATAACTCGTAAACAGAAAACCTGTGCCAGTTGCCATAAGCAGAAACTAAAAAAAAAAAAAAAATGTAACTATGAAAAATGAAAAGCTATGTTTTTGTCCACCCGCTTTGGGACATGCTGGTCTAGAACACGGTGTTGCTGGCACGGCTCTGACAGGGCGGGGACAGGCTCCATCTTCCAGGGCAGCCTGACTGTTAGGCTGGGCCCCGCTGCCAGAGAGCCGAGGGAGGCACAGGGTCCGGGGCAGGGGTGCCTCCGAACACCAGGCTAGCTCACCAGCAAGTTCAATAGCCTGGGATTTTTAAAGGTGAGAGAACGACTATCCCCCATCCCCAGGTTCTCATCTCTCAGTCCTGCAGCCCTTGGAATGGTGCTCACAGCTCAGTGGCTGGACTGGACTCACGCTGGAGGCGCCCGCTGCTGGGAGGAGGTGTCAGAGGGTGGAAAAGGAGAGAACAGCTATCTTCCGGGTGGGGGCCAGGGTCTGAGCCAGTGCAAGGCACGCTGCACACTGGGCTCGCAACCCCATGCTCAGAGGGAGAGGCGAGACCCTTTCATCCTGGGGTGCTGTGAGTACCCAGGCCAGGAGGGTGTCCTAGAGCTGTGTCCCCCGGGGGCCGGGAGAACCAGTGGGGGAAGGGCAGGCTGGCAACTCACCTTGTAGTCAGGGCTCATCCAAAACCTCCCCATAGAGATGCCAACAAAAGCAGCTACTATGGAAATGAGGAGGTTGGACAGGGAAAAAATGGTGATGGTGTGGAGGGAACCTGCCAAGGAGAAGAAAAGGCCATGGACAGGCGTCTACCAGCTGAGACGCCGCCCCAACTGACAGATGCCTGGGGACAGTCTCAGCACTGTGGCAAGGGCTTTCACCTGCCCCGTTCTCCTCTGAGAACAACCAGGACCAGCGAGCCTGACACGACATCAGCTCTCTGTTGATTTAAGTACCCACTTAAAGTGCCCGTTAAACGTGTCCTTCCGACCTGTCCTTGGGAAGTCTCTTTGAGTCCCCATTTCTGCCACTGCCCCCAAACAATCTCTGCTCTACACCTGGTCCCCGAAAGCCCTTTGCAGGTGAGCATGCCCAGTCATCAGTGTGATGGCACTGACAAGCAGTCCCGAATGCAGAAGTCGTTTACACTTCCCGTGGGGATATTTGGTCCCCTTTTCACAGCAGTCATTACAGTCCAAGGTCACTGCTTCAGGATGCTTCCTGCAGTGTTTTTACAGTGGCAAATGATGGTCAACAACCCCCCACTGGGAAGGTTAAGGTCAAGTGCCCAGAGGGAAGGGCAGTGGGGTTGGGGGCTGCCTCCAGGGACAGGTGCCTCCCAGGGGAGAGAGCCAAGCGATTGTCATCTGTGACCCACGGGGACTGCTTCCGTGAGGTGTCTCTGAGCTCCCTGCAGGTACAGCAGCTTCATGTAGCCAAAGAGTAAGTGAGAAACCAGCCACCCCTGAAGACTCTGATTCCTGCTCCAGGTTCCTGGCAGCCCAGGAAACCAGGCATCTTATAGGATCCTGGAGGCAACGTCACGGTCATGGAGCCTCCAATAGCTAAGATTCTATTTCCCGCCAGTTGGAGTCAGAATGAAGGGATATGGTGTTTACTGCCCTGAGGGGTAGAAACCAAAATCTATACAACTTGGGCCCTGTGGGCCAGACCCTCCCCTTGGCCGGATTCATGCCCTTCAGGCCCAGAGAAGTCACTGGACGTGGCCCGTCCAGTGAGCGGCGTCTTGTTCTCCCTGGGCTCCTCCTCTCTAGCAGTGGGGGCAGGCGGAGGTGGGACGGCCAGGCAGGCAGGGTACCTACCTAAGCGCAGGACGGAGAAGAAGAGTATCCAGAACAGACCCAAGAGCGGTGCGAAGATGGCCTGGGAGATGGCGGCCATGTGGATCTGCTCGTTCAGCTTGGTGGGCGCGTAGGAGTAGTACATGTTATAGCGATCTGTCAAGTGCTTCATGGCCAGGTACAGCAGCCCTGGGGGGCCAGAAGATGGAGACATATTCGGTGGCTACTTTAACAGTTGGGACCTGTGCCACCCGGATGTCCCCATAGGCCCGAGAAGCCAGATTCAGGGTTGTCAGAGTAACAAGAGCCAAGGACAACAGCCAGCTCTGTGACGCTGACCTCTGGCACCAGCAGCTTCTCTTGAGTCCCCAGAACTTATTCTTCCAGCTTGGTGAGGAGTCACTCATTCATGCATTCATTCAACAAACATCTTGTGGCAGCAGCCATCTCGTCTCAGCCCCCCTCCCCCCATCCCGGCCCTGACACCTCCTTGCCACAGGTTGTCCCAGATCTGCTCATGCTCCAGGAGGTGGCCTGATGCTGTGGGAGCTCAATTCCTCCTCCCAGTCTGAGTGTGTCCCAGTGATAACTCACCGAAAGGGACAATGATGGGACAAGTGATGCTGTACGCCATCACCACACTGAAGACGTTCATCATCCACGCGTATTCTCGCCCATACTGGAAGTCTGTGGCCTGGTCCTGGAGCGGAAGGCAGAGTCACCCTGAGGTTGCCCAGTCCCCTTGGCCTGGCTGCTCCTGCAGCTCTCATCGGCCTGCTGGGCGCTGGCTGGCAGCTCAGGCCTGCAGACAGCCCCCCTCCCAGCCCTGGAGTGCACGGCGCAGCCGCCCGGCCACACCACCCCTCCAACCTCAGGTCCCTCGGTGCTCCCAGCAGAACCCCTCCCTGACACTCTCCCAAGAGAAACTGAGGGCTGTGCTCAAGACAGGGCCTGGCCCTCACCTTTCTGATATGAGCTCTCTCTGGCTCCGACCTGGAGAAGAAGAGGCGGGTGCTGTACCAGAAGAGCGACCCCAGGCGTAGCAGGTCCATGCTCGTGCCGAGGAGAGCTGCCGTGATCACGTAGCTGACGAAGAAGGCGCCGCTGTCTGGCAGGAACACACACCTGGGCAGTGGGGGAGAGGGGAAGACAGCAAGAGCAGCCGGGGGCACAGGGAAAGGGGAGAGATGATGAGAGGGAGGAGGAGAGAGGAAGAGAAGAACAGCAGAGGAAGTGGAAGACAGACAAGGAGGATGAAGTTTCATATAGACAGAGAGAGATGATAGATTGACTGATACGTCCCCGTCCCAATTTAAGTTAACAAGAAGCCCTTTGAGCAGGGCTGGGGGTGGACCACATAAAGTGTGGGTGTTTTAGGGGACACGTGGACTGGCTTGATCCAAAGTAGGGTGTCTGACCCGGGTCCACAGACTCTAGGGAGTCCACGAGTGAGATTCTGGGGGTCTGTGACCTTGCATGGGAAAAAAAATTACATCTTTATTTTCACTAATCTCTAACTGAAATTGAGCATTTCCTTCCACTAAGATCATGGGGAGCAAATCCTAGTAATTAATGTTAGCTGCTGCTGTGACTTTATCACCAACTGAAATCAGATATTTTCACATCATGTTGCAGTCACTCCTGGCATCTTACAGCATCATTTGTGCTCGTCGCCATTTCAAAATGACGGTAGGTATCAGACGTGCTGCTAAATTACACAGGATTGAGCTTTTCCTGTCTGCAGACATGTATTTGGTGTCACTGGCCAACTTCAATGAGGAGTCACTCGGCCACCTATCGGCCACGTTGCCTGTTACCGCTGTTGCTTTCTGCCGTCCTCATCTACACAATTCTGTCAACTTCCTTGAAAAGAGATACCTGCAAGCCTCCGAACATATTCCAGAACTCCTTCAGAAGCCATTCTTTCTTGATGGCATCAAAGTTGAGTCATAAACTCACAACCCTTTTCTTTCTCGTATATAAACTGTATTGAAGATACTGGCCCAGCCAAAGATGGACACATTCATCTTAGAAATAAAAACTTACTACGATGATAGTTTAACCTCGGAGAATTCTGGTCCTTGCCTTATTGTGCAAGCTCAGGAAGCTTGCGTGTCATTTCCAACGTATCTTTGAAAACTGGGATTGGCAACACTTGTAACCATAAAAACAAAAGATCAAAATTGGCTAAGTGTCCAACATGATCCGCATGTTGCCTAGTCAAAGTTCCGCCCCTAAATTGATGTTTATTCCAATAAGCAAGATCAGCTTTCACAGTGTTTTAAAAACAATAAAATGTAACCTTAGCTTTTCTATATTTAAAATGTAATATCTTGTTACCAATGTGTTAATAAAGTCTGTGTCGCAAATTAGTTTTTGAAATATTTTGATAAATGTATTTCAGTGTAGTTGGTTTTCTTTGCAATCCATGTATTTTACTCACTTAAAGACATCATTGAGATTCCATGTAAAACTGGCAAGATCTGAATAAGTTATTTTGTGGACTGTCCCAACGTGCATTTCCTGGTTTTGATACTGTGCTATAGTTATGCAAAATGTTACCACTGGGGGGAACTGGATGAAGAGTACATGGGACCACCCCTGCCCCCATACATTTTTTGGGCAATTTCCTGTGAACCCACAATTATTTCAAAAACATCATTCTGAGAAGGGGCCCCTGGACTTTACCGGATTGCCAATGGGGTCCTGGCACAGGGAAGGTTAGAATGCTGCCTAACGAGAGTGTTCACGTGCATCTGTCTCTACCTCTGTGAGCAAATTCAGGTGTTGGACTCCAGGAAGGGCACACATGCCCACCCCAGTGGAACACACAGACACTCAGGGTACACATGGGACTACTCACTGGAACCTGATGGACGCCTGCTCCAGGTAGTAGACGTCAAAGAGCCAGCGCAAAAAGACATCCAAACTGGAAGCAAGAACAAGGCCGGCCCCTTAGTTAAAGAATCTATGAGTTAAGGCCTCGGGTTCAATTTCTCTTTGCGTGGCTTCCCTCCTTCCATCCTCCCTTCCCCTATCCCCAAAGGCTCTTGCCTCAGTCCAGCGGCCAGTCCCTCTTCCTTCTTAGTGCTGGGCCACCCCTGCCCTGAACCTGTGGCCTTTCAAGCTCAAGGCCACCTCCTCCAGCAAACCTTTGCCAGCCATTTCTCCCACCCTCTTCCCAACTTCTCCTGCTTGTTGGCTGCATCCTTCCTACCTTGGGCTGTCAGTCAGCTGGCAGGCTTGCCTTGTCCCCCCTGCTGGGTGATGAACTCTTTGAAGGCAGAGTTCATGGCTGACACATTAGAGTTTGCATGATACCTGGCTTATCTATGCCCATGACGGGCATGGGACTGTCACACGAGGCGTGGATTTGCAAGAACCACAGGTTGCTACAGTTTCTGAAAGAGGAGGGTCTAACTCTAAGGCCAGCCTTAGAGGAGACATAATTGGAGGTGAGATACCTGGTCAGTCCCATAGAGGGCAGAATGACCACCATGAACACCAGAAAGATGTAGCACTTGTGCACTATGATCAGATTCTGACTTGATCTAGAAGGAAACAGAGAGATATTCATTAGTCTCACACACTAATGAATGTGTGTGTGTGTGTGTGTGTGTGTGTGTATATATATATATATATATAGAGAGAGAGAGAGAGAGAGAGAGAGAGCAAGCTACCTGGGCTAGGGAGAAACTGGTTTAATTGTGCAGACCAATGCTATCTCCATATGGCTCTATGAGCTATGCTACATCTGGGAGCAGCAAGAAAGAACAGCAAGATCAACTAGTGATGTCTGCCCTGCACACAGGAAGGGAAGAGAAGGCACAGACATGCCACATATTTGACATCTCTGTGTTAAAGAGACATTACCAATGATACTCGTAGTCTCTGTGGAGTTTCTATGATCTATATAAGCCTTGTTCTTGGCCAGAGGAAAGGCCAGCAAGGCTTTTGGTTAGGACAAACCTTTTGGCTTGCTACCTGGTAGAATGGTAGGAACTTTTGGTGCAGGAAATAACTTTTGAGCCGCATGCAGCCTTCAGGCCAAGGCAATGCCACCTGCCCAGAATGTGGCAAATACTTTCTACCAGCTAGCAAGTACCATAGGACCATTAGGGCTAACAAATGGGAAAGCTCCTGATTGCTTAAAATGTTGGCAGTGTGGGGGCCAAATGTGTCAACAGGCAGATTGAATTTGCGGGCCCCTGTGCCACGGCCATGGCACATTTCCTACGAGTCTTTTCATCCAGTGCTTTCTGCCTCTAACTCCTGGCACTGCCGGGCTCACACCTAGCTCTATCCCTGCAGCATGTGCCCAGGGGCTGAGGGAGCAGCCTAAGGAGGGCTTGGAGGCCGGAGGCCCAGAGACAACCCAGGTCCTCTGTCCATAGTGAAAACACCTGGTGGTATTTTGGGGCGGTTTCAGGTGTTAAGACCATCCCATATCAATTCTCCTCCTTAGGCCAGAGGGGAGGCCCAAGCGCCAGGCTGGTGCGGGCGGCTAGGACAGGGGGAGAGGCTGGGGAAACGGCAGGGCTGGGGAGGAGGAGAGGAGGCCCCCAGGTCACCTGGTCCAGTGGGCCTCTAGGAAGGCGGAGAAGTAGACGATTAAAGGCAGTATCACCGTGAAGGCCCAGAGCAACACGGAGGGAAAGAACTGGGTCACGATGGGGCTCTGTAAGGCAGAGGGGAGGAGGGCAGGAGAGATGTCAGTGCAAGGAGCCCCGTCCCTTTGCAGGCCCGTCCTGACTCCTCCCATGTCCCTCTTCTCCGCCAGCACAATCCCAGGGCAGGCTGCCTTCCTGGAGGGTGTGAGGGGCCTCACCTTTCTCCCGTGCCTTCCTGGCCAGGAGTCGCCTGGTGGGGGGCAGGCAGAGGCTGACACTCCAAGGCCAAGTGGGGTCCCCAAGGGGCCAGGTCCTCTATGCTGAGGTCATTGGAGGGACAGCCTGAGCTTTCCTGAGTGACTTCACCCTGAGGCCAGAGCTAGCCACTGTCCCTGGTCTCCCACAGGGGATGACACTGCCCCTGCTGTGACGATAGGTGAGCAGGGGATTGGAGGGTGGGGGAGAATCCCCAGGGAATGCTGTGGAGCCCCCAGGATGCATGTCGCCTGGGGCCTACGATGAAGGTGACAAAGGGGAACGAAGGCAGCAGCAGAAGTGGTGTGGCTGGACTTTGTTGTGCACATGCGTGTGTGGCGCTGGCAATGGGGATGGGGACAGCGTAGCAGGAGGGGCCTTCTAGGCTCCTTGTAACGGCCTTGAAGCTACAGACTTGGGGAAGGGCTGGTGCTCCCTCTGAGCCGCAGTCAGGACGAGTGTCCTGCACCTTCAGGGACGGCTCCCACGGGCTGAGGGCTCCCCGCCGGGACTGGAGGGGTCTGACACGGGGGAGGTGGAGACAGAGCTGGAGTCCCCGCTTCCCTCAGAGGGCCGTGCGGGACTTACCTCACTCTTCCTCACCCTCAGCCCCACCACTCAAACCAGGAACCTTCAGCCCGAGAGAACTTGGTGAGAACGGAGCTGTTCACACCTGCCACACCCTCCACACCCCCGGCTGGCCCAGGACCACGCCCTCTGATGAAGGCCTCTGAGCCCGAGCTGACCCGTTCCCCGAAACTCGCCCCAGGACCCACCTGCAGCACCCCCATCTCCTTTCCTCTCCAGCCCCACCCCTAGGATGGGCGATGACCCGCCTTCATCCCTTCAGCACAAAGAACACTGTGCCACCGCTGACACCACTGCCACCTCCAAGCCACCGGGTGCGTCGGCCCCACCCACCCTCGCCTGAGTTTTTCCTTGATCCCCCCGGGGCCCCCAGGCCTGGCCTGAGCACAGGAGGCACCTGCAGTTTCTCGATGGGGCGGGTGACATTGTACATGTCAATGGTGTTGATGATGATGGCAGGCGTGGTGAGGAAGAAGAAGAGGAAGAAGAGGAAGGTGTTGATCGCGATGAAGCGGGCCCACCAAAAGAAGCGGCGAACAGAGAGGTGTTTCCTGGGCAGGGAGGGAGCGGGAGGCACACTTAGAGACAGTCGTTAGGGACAGCCACGTGCTATCCTGGCAACCCGGCTGTGGACCCAGGCCGCCCTGGTCTAATTCAGGCCCCTGGGCCCAGCCCTGCACGCAGTGGGCCCCTGGGCCATCCCTCACTTATTCCATTTGAAAAGGCTCTGAATATATCACATAGGTGAGCAAACAGGGGACCTGGGTTCTTTCTGCAGGAAAAACCTTTTCCGCAAGGACTGGGCACCTTGCACACTTGTGGGGCTGAGTTTGGGGGTAGGCAGAGGCTGTGGTGCTCAGGAGAGTCCGTGGCACGGCCAGTGGGGGCCGTGTTTGGGCAGCCCTGGGCACAGTCTCCGGGGAGTCTCTGTTGGGCAATAAAGTGGGGAGAGAAGGCCCTGATGTCTTGCCGCCTTCAGTCTCACGAGAGCTCAGGGGAGAGGGTGCTTACCAAATAATGTCTTTGGGGTGTGGGGCGAGAGTGACCCTCCAGTTGTAGGACTTGACGATGGTGGTCACTGAGGACTGCAGGGGCTGCACGCCACAGTAGATGTACCTGTAATCCTCCTGGACGCTGCAAAGACGGGAGAGGAAGAGGAGACAGAGGTCTGGGGGTGGGAGGATGGGCTTAGGAGGGTCTCATGCCAGAGTCCCAGGGCTCCTGTGGCAGTCCCACGCATGGGAGCTCATCTTGAAGCCTTGGATGTGCCTCCCAGGACCTTACAGGTAGACAGTCTCTAAGGCCCCGAATCTGGAGGAAAGGGGCACTGGAGGGAGCCGAGGCTGCCCAGGAAGGGGAGGGTACGGCTGGGTCTGTCTCTGCCTTTCCGTCCTAACAGCAGTGACAGCACAGACATGCTCTTTCTTTGAGATTCAGAGGGCGGTGCTAATTTTAGCCTCATCTTAATATCAGTAACTGCCAATTATTGAGCTCTTTCTGTGTACTAATTGGTGATTAATATCATGTCAATCACAGGGATTACTAAATTGAGGTGCCTAGAGACACAAACAAGGGCAGGTATCCTCCTTGGAGCCCCATCTTTGGCTTTCTAACTCCTGCTGTGCTGAGGTCAAGCCTCAGATCCTCTCAGCCAAATGATGATGTCTCAGAAAGTGAACAGCATTATCGTATGCAGGTGTATTGCTTTATACAACGCACACACATTAAACAGAACACATCTCCCTTGTCAACCCTCTGGGAGGTGGACAGGGCAGAAACCAGTCACCAAAGTTGGCAGATGAGAAGTTTGAATGCAAGTGACTTGCACAACTGAGCACCATTGTTTGCGACTACAATCTAGGCAGCTCCGCTCTCCCTCTGCAGGGCTGGGGTGAGTGAGGACAAAGTTCTGTGCATGATCAGGCTGCCCCCGGGGGAAGAGGCCCCACAATGCTTGACTGAGGATTCTGGAGCTCCCTTAGGACTTTGGCCCAGTCGTAAGGATCCTTCTGGAACATTCCAGAGTGAACCTAATTCACTCCCTGTTGAGGTGGGGCTGCCAGAGGCTGGGGCAGAGAAGAGAGGGACTAGAGGGCTGTGAATTGTGGGGGCGAGGGCCTGCAGCGGGAGAGGAGGGCAAACAGGGCTTCTCCATCCTGAGTCTCTCTGTGGTGAGGAGAGCGGGCGATGTGCCTGCCATGAGGGAGAAGATGGATACCACACGTGTCAAGGCCGGAAGAGGAACCATAAGGTCAAAGGCTACGCTGACCACTGCTGTGCTGGAGCAAGGACATACAGGAGGGAGGCTCCCAGGCCTGAGCGTCCCTACAGACCAGCTGGGCCCCGAGGCCGGGGGAGACCGTACAGCCATCTGGCTGGGGAGCCAGACGTCGGCGGTCCACGGGGGTCGTGGAGGGGCTGAGGCAAGGTCAGAATATGGCAAACGGGAGGGAGGCTGGCTCTCCTCTGCCCCTTGGCTGGGAGAGGGGTGACAGAGGCCGGTGTCGGAGGAGCAGAGGCCGACTCGCACCACAAGCCACTGCCCTGGCACTCACCGCTTCGCCATCCTCGAGTCCTGGAAGGTGACAAAGATCAGGTCGAGCCGCTTCAGCGGGACGCGGTTGAGCTCCGCGTTGAACTCGTCGGTCAGCTGCTCCTCCAGCTCACTGTAGTACTGCTCTGCGTCTACCTGGGGCAAGAGGCGGCCCTCAGAGCTGGAGAGGCCTCGCCCCGACACGGGGCGCCTCTCCCTCAACAGCCTGGGGGTGGGGGGCCTTGAAGCCTGGCAAAGAGCTCACTCAGGACCCTGGGTGGGCTCCGAAGTCCAACCCCTAGAACAAGAAGAAGCTATGACTCTGCAATTTGCTCCCTGCCCTTGGATCTGGGGAAAGTGAGGCATGGCTGAGGGTAGGGGGTGCTTTCAGACTTGGGGTGCACCCCAGAGAGGTGATAAGATGTGTTCGCAGCATTTTCAGGAGAGGGGGAACAATTCTTTTTCTGGACTGGCCGGAATTCAGTCCTGCCTGAAAGGGGTGGCCTTGCAAAAGTCAACAGGAAAATATCTAATCCTGCAATTTCCTAGTAACAGTGAAACATCAATCCTGAGAGTTCTCTCCCGAACAGGCACCCCGCGGGAGCTCTGTTTTGCAGAACTTCTGCAAAGAGCTGGACAGATGGAAAAAAGATGGAAATCTTTCTCTTTCTCAACTGCCTTTGAAAATCTACTTTTTACAGTCTGGAAAGTTCCTGAGTGAACAGCAGGGTCCGAGCTTCAGGCCTCAGCCACGTCCCCAGGGCAGAGTCACACCTCCTGTGATAATCCTGTCCCAGGGAAAGGCGGGGGAGCCGACTCTTGGACTCTGACATCCTGCTGCAGTTTCTGTTATCATCCTGCCGCCGAGAAGGAAGAACAGAGTGGATGCAGCAGTACCCCGTTCATTTGGCTACAGCCACAAACCTTCTTCGCCCCCTAAATAAAAGCCTGAATACCTGGTTCTCTCTGCCAACATCCTCTACCTCCTTCACTTCCGTGTTGGCCCTTTTTCCGGCCAGGGAAAAGTAAACTTTCTTTTTTTTTTAATGAAAACAATTTTATTTTCTATTTAACAAAATGTAGACCTTAATGATAAGCATATGTTAATGCTTAGAATGAACAAAGAATTTTGGCTGTAGTTTCCTGCCAGATTTTCAGGGATGCATATTCTTCACTTCACACTTGCCTTTGGCAGCTCAAGCCCAGAGTCTCTTTTTCGCAAACAGTTCTGGAGGCCTTCTCTCGGTTCTTTGATCTCCACGTCTTCTCGCTGAAGCCACCTCCTGTCCTCCCCCTGGTCAGGTTTCTCTTCTTCAGCTGCTCACAGGTCTGGCTCTGCCAGCCTCATGGCTTCGGGATGGATTGTGAGCAATTCACTGGGATCACCGTCATTGACTCATGACCTGCTGCTGCTTCCGCCAGGTTTGCAGTTGTGCTTCCCGGTTGGTGGCGTTGTATTACTATTTGCCCCTTCAATCAGCAAGAGACTGACTAACAAACCCTTGTGAAGCCAGGAGGAGTGTTTGAGGGAGGACCAAGTCTATAACGAGTGGTTGCTTTGTTGATGAACACAGTCCTAGTGCTGCCCTTTGTTGCCTGCTCTGTAACCTTGTCACCATGGAAACCTGGGTGGAAGGGACCCTCAGTGCAGAGTGGTTTCCTGACTGGTTGGTTGCTGGGGGAGCTGAGTAGATCCTGCTGAGCTTGCTGAAGTAGCCACACGGAGCAGAATATTGTATTTGGGGAAGGGTATTGTTGAAGGCATTGGCCACCACATACAAGCAGCCACCTGGCAAAGAGCCCATCAGAGGTTCCGTTTGGATTCAGCTGCGTTCAAATCTGTGTTTGGTGCTCAGAGAGCGGCTGCATT
Organism: Varecia variegata; assembly: GCA_028533085.1. NCBI lineage: Eukaryota > Metazoa > Chordata > Mammalia > Primates > Lemuridae > Varecia > Varecia variegata. The sequence goes on from CM052442.1 coordinate 19,878,780, forward strand.
GACTTTAGAGCAGGAGGGGGAGGTCAGGCCCTGGGCTGTGCCTTCCAGCCTCCTGCACCTGTTCCTCCAGCCATGCCCCTGGCCTGGGCGGGAGAGACTATTTCCTCCTTCCTGGAGGGATGAGCCAGCAGGCTGAGCCCGCCAGACCCTAAACTTCTTCTTTCTATCCTATTCTTTGTCTAGAGAAATCTTTCTCAAAACCTGCATGCACTTGCTCTCACTCCCTAACACTGCCCTGATTCCAAGTCTTGAGGCCTCCTCCAGCCACAGCTTCGGATGATCAGATGGAGCTTGTTGACCTCAAACATTCCTGTCCTATCTCTTCGGAAGCCCAAGGCCTGATAGCTCACTGCAGCTGGCTGTGTTCTCTTTGGTCCTCCCGTCTAAGACCAGCCTGCCTGGATTGCTCAGGAGGTGGCCCCAGAAAGGCTACATCTCCTCCGCATGCTCAACAGGGAGTCAGGGCTTGGTGGAAGGGGAGGGAGGAGCCAGGTGTGGCAGCACCAGAGCAGACCTGAATGAGGCCTGGGGCACCGAGCTGCAGGCCTGGAGCCCCAGGTCACCACCTACCCTTGCCGTCCCCCCGATGCCCACACCAGTTACCTTCTTGAAGCAGGTCCAGCACTGGCAGAAGCACAGGCGGGAGCAGGGGTGGATCTTAATCATCACCTTCCCGGTCTTCTTGGCCTTGGCTGTGTAGAAGAGTCGGCCCCGCATGGCATGGCGCCTGCCAGCGGCAGACGAGGGGGAAGGACCTTCCAGTCAGGGGCCAGCAGAGCCCCATCCTCCCCTTCTACCCGACCCCAGACCCCAGAAGGCCCTGCTGTGGGCTCACCTCTGATCATCCAAGTCGATCAGGTTCCTGACGTCATAGCAGAAGTGGACTCTGGTCACCATGCACCCTGGATAGGCTTCGCTACAGCCACAAACATGGATGCTGAGTCAGCCTGTGGGGTCGGGGATGTGCTGTCCCTACCCCCTGCCCACCGCGACAGCCCACGAGGCCGGGCAGCTCAGCCGCTTGGGGCCCCCAGATGGGAGAGTCCACGCTTGCTCCTAAGGCTGAACTTCAGGGTTTGAACCCTGATAATCTGAGAGCTGCCGAATCCTCCCTACACGACTCAGAACAGGGCCGGGGACAGAGCTCCAACTACCGGGGAACCCAGCAGAGAGCAGCTCACAAAGAGATAATTAGCTCAGTGGACAGGGTCCCTGGGGCCAGGAACTTCGGGTCACAAATGAGGTCTCAAGATGATCTGCTCTAAATAGCTGTGGTCCAGGGACTCCCTGGACTCAGTAGCTGGAGCAGCAGGGGAAAGGAAAATCAGCATCACTCACATCCCGTGTGCCACGCAGGAAACCCCTGACTTCAGAAACCCTGCTCCAGCCCCAGCGGCCCTCTCCATTCTAAAAGTCCAATCCTGAGCCGAGCCCAGGGAGAGCCACCATCTGGGGTGTCCCTAGCCCTACCATCCTGCACCAACCCACTACCACCTGAGGACCCAGGCAGGACTACCAGGAGGAGGCCATCCATGCCTCAGCCCACCCCGGCCACTTACTGAAAATGCTTAATGATGATCTCTGGGTCTTCGATGTCTGTGGGCACATAGGTGATCATTAGTGTCCTTGTGACCTGGGCAGGAAGGGTAAATGGAGAAAGAAGACTATGCTTGTACAGGAATTCCAGATATCGGGGTCTTCTGGTGGCCAGGGGCTTCTGCTCACGCCAGGCTGCCTGATGCCCAGTGTCTCCTGTGAGTAAAGCCACGTGCCAGCGTCCCCAGCCTGTGGTGTGCCAGCTGAGCCTGGCAGCTCTGAGCTCTGCAAACCGTGCCTGTGTTATTGTCTGTGCCCTGCTGTGGGTCCCCTGCCATGGGCGGCTGTGGGCAAGAGAGGGAGGGCGGGGGCTGCAGCCGGGGCCAGGGTGGAGGACTGGAGCACAGGAGTGGGAAGGGCTGCACACACCCCTTGGCTGCCCACAACTTTTGGTCTCCCTGCAACTGCCACTGTTCCGGCGTAAAGCCCCACGTCACTAGGGAAATCCCTAACATTATTCTGGCCAGGGGAGTTCGGAGGCGAGCCAGACTCTGGGGAGAGCATGGGGAAGCCTCCCCCAAACTTAATCCTTTATTCTGTGAATGGGAAATGTCTTCCTGAGCCATCACCTTCAAGATGACAGTCTGGTAGACCATGCCAAAGATTCGGGGATCTTGGCAGATGCCTCTGGTGACAATAGGGAAAACTGAAGTAGCCAAGTCCAGGCTGGTCAGAGGAGGTGAAGCCACCATGCCTGGCAGGCTGAGTGTTTGGGGCCACTTTTCAGGGTATGTGCATTTCCACTCGGGCTGGCTAAACGGAATCAGTCCTTTCAGGTGGGCAGCCCCCAACGAGCTGACCCCACCCCACTAAACCTTTGAAAGGTTGAGGAAGGGAGCCAAGGATGTCATCCTCATTGCCACTGCTGCCTTTCCCCCCCACAGCATGGGCGCTGGACCAGACAGGTGACACTGCTGGTGCCTGCCACCGGCATTCATCTCTGCACACCAAAGGCACTGCCTGCTGCAAACGCTGAGACCCTGCCCGGTGCTCCTTCCTGGCCTTGTGGGTGTGATTGGCTCGTGTGCAGGGCAAGCAAGGAGCAGGAGTTAAAGCCCCCAAATGCAGCCCCCTAACAGTGGTGGACAGGGAGTTCGTGGAAAAACACCCCTGAGTGCTCACCTCTAGGCTGGGAAAATTCTGGGGCGTGTGTTCCACACCGGCCCCCTTGGAGTTCAACACTCCCTGTGTCGGCTGCCTTCTCCTCCCCATCCAACTTCCCTATTCCCCTCCTGGCCTTTTCCAAGACCATCTCCCAAGTAAATGAATGCTACTCAATCCTTGTCTCAGGGTCTGCTTGGGCGGTGGGGCAGGGTCTCCCAAACTGAGACAGTGGGGTGCACAGGATGGGACAGGGGGTCTCTGACCTCAGGGAGACTGCAGAAGGGCAGGGCCAGGCAAAATATCCGCCTGGCAGTCAGCAGGGGGCCCTGGCCACTCTGGAATGTACCCGCCCACGCCCCCCAGGGCTTGTTAATCCTTCAGTTCATGGCTGGCAGGGGGCCCAGGGGGCCTTGGGGAGGGGCCAGGGCAGTAGAGGGGCAGGGATGGGGCCACCTGGGCAGCAGCTATTTGCCAACCAGTTTGGAAAGTTTCACCGGGGTGGGGGTGGGGGCAGGTGATTGTCCTCCAGGGCTGAGGGGAGGAGCCGGCCCCTGCTCAGGGGGACCCCCCCAGGATGTTCCACGGTGGGACTCCTGGGAAGGCTGGGTGAGGACGGCCTGGCCAGGAGGGGGCTCCGGCCGGGAAGGGCCACCCTGCTGGTGCTGCATTTACTCACCTTTTGGCTCTTCTTGGGCCCAAACCCCATGGCGTGATGAGCCATGAATACGAAGTTGGTGATGAAGTACAGGAAGGACAGGAGGCTGTGCAGCCACAGGAGCTTGCTCCTGCCGGGAGAAGCAGCAGCATGAGGGGCACCTGTGCGGCAGGCTGCGGGCATCACAGAGCCCACCATACCACCCCTGGCCCCCTCCCACCCCACACAGGCCCCCACGCCCCCCTCACCCACCAGTCTCCCCAGACCCCCTCTCCAACCCCTCAGTCTTCTTGGACCCCCCTCCCACCCCACAAGCAGGCTTCTCAGGACCACCTTCTTGGAGTTCAGACACTCAGGTACCTTGGAAGGGACATCAGTTGGGGGGGGGCCCACCCCAGCTCATAAGAGCTAGCATTTATTGAGCACTTACTATGTGCCAGATCCGGGGTGGCACTAAGTGCTGTAAGTGCATTTGCTCACTAGACCCCCACAGCCATGCACGGTAGGAAAATGAGGGCAGAGTGGGCAGGCGACACCCATGGTCACTCATAGAAGTGGCAGGGCCGGGAGGTGAACCAGAGCTGCTGCAGTACTGAGACTCTTCCCCACTACGTCACCCTGCCAGTGCCAGTGCTGTGCCCAGCAGGCCATGTGAGGAGGGCCCCGGGGTCACATGCAGACCTGGAGGGAAGAGGGCCAGACAATTCGCTATGCCTCCCCTGCGGTAGGCAGAGTGGTGGCACTTGGGCCACATTTGCCACCCCTGCTTTGGACTCACGTGATGCTGTCCCAAGGCATCTGGCCAGGATTACTGTTCAGAAATAGCACCCGCCTTATTTGGTGTGGGTTGAGGAGAGAAAGCAAGGCCCACCTGGCTTCAAAACAACTGCCCCACTCCCTGGCCCAGGCCTGACACTCCACATGCCATTCCCACCGAGCTCGATGTCTTGGTCCTCCATTTCTACAGAGGGGCAAGGCTACATGGTCTCTGAGGAACATCCCAGCTCTCTGCCAGCATGGATTCGTGGATGTCGAAGGCTCTTGGCTGCTCTATTGGAATTCACTTTCTCTTGCTAAGGTGTAGGCACCTTAGGGGCCCTGCTCTGGCTGGCAGCCCCCGGGGGAGGAGCCGGATGGAAGGGGAGGCGAGAGGATGCCATGGCCCCGCTCTGCTGACGTTAGAGTTCTGGCGAAGCCAGTCTGCTCCACGATATGTCGCACGAGTGCAGGGGGCAGAGGGGCAGGGGTGGGGGAGCAGAGCGTGGCAGGGGTGTGTGAACCCCACTCACACTTGCTGACACTGCTTCGGCAGCTTCGTCAGGAAGTCAGCAAAGCCTGACCCGGACACCCAGTGGGCCTCAGCGTGGACCAGCAGGGCCACATCTGGCTCAGTACAAATTGATGTGGCTGATGCTGAAACCCTCGGGTTCCCGGGCTGCGACAGGGAGGGGCTTAGAGACCATGGCCGACAGCCCTTCCCCCGCTGTGGACACGGATAAGGACCACAGCTCAGAGCGGATGGTGCGCTGCCCCAGATCCAGGGCCAGGCGGGCAGAGGTGGGCATGAACCCAAGCCTCCGATTCCTCTATCCCTGTGACACAGCAACAGAGCGGGAGACTGGCAGGCAGGTCACGATTCAGAAACTCAGTTTTGTGAGGGCCGACCCGAGCCTACAGGCGGGCAGGGAGGCAACGTCTCAAACCTCTCTCAGTACAGGGTCCCCGCCTCTCCGGGGCTGGGTGTCCTAAGCAACTAGCACCACTTCTCCACGTCTTCAGGAGTGGTGGTTTGGGTCGTTTCACTCGGGACAGATGAGGACGTGGAGGCGCCAAGAGTCCTGCCTCGCCCAGAGGATGCAGCTCAGGCATCCCACTCGGGACCTGGGTTCCCGGGAAACGGCTTTTCTCATCAGCAAAGCGGTGCCCGTGTTACCGACCGACACCGTAGACCTCTGCCCACCAATGCCCCGGCCAGTGCAACGGGAGGTAAGAAGATCAGGTACCTACTCTGTGGAGACATTGACAATGGTGGTCCGCGCAAAGTGACTACTCCAGTCTGAAAGAGAAGAAAGTTGCCGACCTTGAGCCTGGCTCTTTGATGGCTGTGGGTGCCAGAATCCAGGGTTCCTGGATGAATGATGTCTGGGGTGTAGAGATGCTTTCCTACATCCTGCGCTTCCTCCTGGGGCCCCAGAGCTTGTCCCCAGCTTCTGACAAAACCTCAGAGGCTTTGTCTCCCTGGCACTGCTGACCGGGGCTCTCAGTGGGAAAGTGAGACCAAGTCTTTGCGTGGTATCTCCAACAACTGGCACATAATAGACACCCAGTGATTGCGTTTTGAAGGAACCGCCTATCCGGCCATGGGCGGAATGATGAAATTAGCAACACTATCACCACCGGCAATGTCCAAAAATGTGACCCTGCTTCATTCAAACAGAGTAAATCCTTCCAGCTAAGCATATCCGTTTGTTGGTTCAAACGTCTCACTAGCTCCGAGAATCAGAAAGACAGGACTCAGATGGCATTTACTCTGGTAGTGGAATTTGGTGGCACAGACATTCAATGTGCTACACTGAATTAATTAAGGTCTGCCTCTGGCTGAAGAGGAACCGGTAGACACCTGATACATCATGGTACAACTGGCCGCCACCTGGGCGTTGAAGGCTCTATTCTGCACTGCCCAGCTGCACAACCTCCCTACGGCTCCGTCCATCCTCCTGACTCTAAGGGCAATACTGGCAGCTGCCATTCATTGAGCACCTACTGTGTTTGGGCCGCTGTGCTAGGCACTTTGCACGTTATCTCCAGTCCCCAAGACAGGTGAGGAAACCAAGGCCTAGAGAGGCTGATTTGCCAAATATAAGATTCAATAATTTGCTAGCTTGGGCAAAGGTATTTTCTGGGGAGCAGGTGTGGGCAAAAGTGTGGAGCTAAGATTTTCCTGTCTTCGAAGCCAAGACTTCATCCATGATACTGTTTTGCCAAAAGGACTTGCCCTGTTCCAGTGAGTGTGGGTAGAAGTCCCATGGGACAAATTCTACACTTACAGTGCTGTGTCCATCACAGGGGGTCCAGGGATCTGTGCAGTGGGTCACATGTCACAAAAGGCTCCCTGCACACCTGGCCAGGTGCGGCACAGGGACACGAATAAACATTGAGCTCCAAACTGAATTAATACTGCATGCCTGCTATGTGCCAGGCCCTGGGCCAAACTGGTGACAAAGGAGGAGTCATCTCCAGTCTCTACACCAGAGAACTGAGCCTGGCTCGTCTAAGGTCACATGACAACTGGCTTCCAGAGGCGGGACTCTGGAAGAGCCAGATTTCTGGCCCTCCCAGCTCTGTCCGGCCTCCCCGGCTGCTCCTTAGGTCTTGTGGCCCGGCCCCGGGGCCCGCTGAGCTCTGCCTACCCAGGACGTTCCCCGTGTAGTTGATGGGCAGGATGATGCCCAGGGAGGGGACGCAGATGATGAGCATGAAGATGATGAGGTGGTACTGGAACGTGACGTAGATGCGCGCGTCATCCCCACACTTGCTGATCAGATCCTCGTCCCTGGAAGAGACACACAAACAGGGACAAGCCGGTGTGGCCACAACTTATGCTGGGGGCAGGTGGAGGAAAAGCAGCAAAGATGATCTCCTTACCCCCAAGTTTTAAGTTTTTGGAAAACATCACCCTTCTTCTCAAAGCCTCTGTTATGCCTGAAGTGCATTTTGCTGAATTTCCCAGACATACCAAGATAGAGGCTATGTTACCGATGCACACTTAGGAGCCCAGAAACGCTCTTGAAATCTGGCATTTATTCACCCTTTTACTACTTCTTCAAACGTTTTGAGTGCTTGCTACGGTGTGGGCATCAGACAAAGCACTGGTGATATTGAGAAACACCTTTTAAAAGTTGCTTAATTTCTTAAATTGAAAAGGAATACCTGAACACCGTAATGAGCTATCACTCCACACTGCCAGAGTGGCCTAAGTTACAAAGCTGGACAACACCAAGTGTTGGCAAGGGCGTGGGGCACTGGGAGCTCTCCTGCTCTCCCAGGTGTCTACACTGGCCCAGCCATGCTGGAGAACAGCTGGCATTATCTACTGAAATTGAACAGATGATGAGCTAACAATTCCACTCCTAGGTTTATGCCCAACGGAAACACGACATGTGCATGGAGAGACGTGTATGAGAATCTCATCAATGCATTTTTTGCAACATCCTGAAACTGGAAACAACATACATGTCTATCAAAGGTGAAATGGACACAAGAATTGTGAGCTACATATATACACACATATTTTATATATGTATAAAAGAAATAAAACACTAACAGCCATAAAAATGGATGACCCATAGCAGAACCTCACAAACACAATAATGAGTTACAGATGCCAGTCACAGATGAAACATGCTGTATAATTTTATATATAAAGTTCAAAAACAGGCAATACTGAACTGCAGAGTTAGAAGTCAGAATGCTGGGTACCCTTGGCTGGGGAGGAGATGGAGAGGGGCAGGAACAGGGGGGCTCCTGCAGTGTTGGCCATATTCTAATTGTGGACCAGCGTGGTCCTGCCGTAGGTTTTGCTTTGGAATCACTGAGCTGCACATTTGTTTTGTACACTTTTCTATATGTTTTATGCCTCAAGTTAAAAAATCTAAAAGCAACACATGCTTATATAAACTTTAGAAAATACAAAAGAGAAGAAAATCATTCATCTCCAATCTCAACAAACCTAAGACAATGACTACTAAGCATTTGGGTTAATTTCCTTTAGTTACTTGTGCTTTTACTTGGTGACATAGTTATAAACAGCATTTGATATATTGCTCTTTTGCTTGGCATTTAACCTTAAGCCATTTCTGGCCATTTTACATAATGGTGACAGTGGCCTCTGTTTCTGGAGCACCGGCTCATGCCCAGTGCCCTGAGGGCCTCCTCGCTGCACGGGTGGCAGTACAGCAGTTTACCCACCCTTGCCCTCTGGTCAGGCTTGTAGTTGGATGCAACCTTTAGCATCCAGCCCAGGATTTAGATTTAGTTTAAAACAATACTACAAAAAGCACATCTCCAAAATTTTTAATATCCCCATTTAGGGAAGTAATTAGAACTTTTTTTTTTTTTTGAGACAGGGTCTCACTTTGTCACTCAGGCTAGAGTGCAAGGCAGTGGTATCATAGCTCACTGCAGCCTCAAACCATCCTCCTGCCTCAGCCTCCCAAGTGGCTGGGACTACAGGTGTGCACCACTGGGCCCGGCAAGAACTCTTGATTTTTTAACTTTGAGCAGCTAAAATGCTTCCTGCCCTGGACTGGAGAATTAACTGCCAAGCGTCGGTGGCTGAGAACTGACGCGAAGGCTGAGCCCCAGGGAACAGGGGCATACCTGCGGCAGGTGTGGCTGCCGGATCTGCTCTGTGACAGAACAACACGCCTGAGGCAGGGTGAGGTCCCAGAACCTCCACTCGGGTGAGAGAACAGAGAGCTGGGTAAGATCACAGAATTTCCTTCCCAGGCCAGGATTCCTGTCTCCACCACTGGGCCCGTGCCCCGTTTCCACTCTTCTTTAAAGTGAGCCCTCCTGGACCGCCCAGCCAAACACCCTTCCTCCTACTCAGCGAATTCTCTGTCTCTGCTCTCATCTCTTCCCTCCCTCCACCTCTTCCTGGAGACGTGCTGCACCCACTGTCCTTCCTTTGACATCCTTTTCTCCCTGCACCCACCCACCCTTCCTGCCCCTAAACTACGACAGGTTCAAGTGCTTGGTTGCTTGCTCTACAACAAAACAAGCCACTCCTCCAGCGTCTGCACTCCCTGATCTTTTCACTGACCTGTTTCTCCTCGAGTTCCCTCCAATATCTTTATTTCCCTTCTCCTATTGGCCTCTTGAGAAGGTGACCTTCCTTCTCTGCCTCTGCTTCTTGGACATCCCCTTATCCTGGACCTGCTTCCCAGCAGAGACCTAACTCACCAAAGTCAATGTCCTCTTCTTAGCTGTCCTTCCACTCAACCTCTGCAGCCCTAGAGGCTGCTGCCACCCCTCCCTGCAGCCTCATCCTTGCCTGGCGTCAGGGATCCCATGCCCCAGAGGACGCCTCTTCTTCCTCCTGCCTCAACGAGGCCCTCCCTTGGGCCTTTCTGATCTTGCCTCCTTGGACGACCCATCCACTCCCATGACTGCAACTACGACCTCTCTGCACCCACCTCCCAAGTCTAACTCTCTAGCTCTTGCCTTTCTCCTAGGCTTTAATCCTGTTTTTCAACAGCTTGCCGGATAACTCACACGCTTGCCCTGACATCTCATTGTTTTGTGTTTAATAATAGTAATAGTAATGGCATTACCATCTTCCTCAGGAACCAGACCTCAGTTTCTCCCTCTTTCTTAACCAGGCCACAACCGGCTGGGTGGAGCCCTGTGATCTCCCTCCCATCTGTCCCCTCCCATGGTTTCCCTGGTGACTGCCTCAGTTCAGGTCACCACCACCTCCCACCTTGACCACTGGAGTAGCCTCCTTAGCTGCTCACCTTGACCTTGGACTATTCACCCCCATCCTCTTGCCTATCCACAGATATCATCCTGAGTTTCCTGCTCAAAAGTACCAATTAATTCCCTGCCGTCTCTAGATCAAAGCCCATGATGCTCAGCATGGCAGTCAAGACCCCAGCTTCCAGACCAATCTTTTACCCTCCCCACTCACCAGGTCTAGACACACCAGATTCGCCATTTCTGGACACTCCCTCCCCACTCATCCCTGCAACAGTCTTTTGCTCATGCACTCCTTTATTTCTGATGTGCCTTCCACATCGCACCTGTTGAAATTCTTCCTGTCCTTCAAGGCCTACCTAGCTCAAAACTACACCTTTCCTGAACCCCGCAGTTAGAATTCATTTCTCTCTTTCCCAAATGCCCTTCCCAGAGCAGTAATAACCTCCCTGTTATGAAAGCTATGTAGCGAGTCTTGTTAACCTTTGTTTCTCAAAAAAATGGGTTTGTGCAGGGGACTCTGGATGACTTGTCCCTGCTCAGTAAATGAATTAAGCCATCTTCCGTGACACTGCTCTCAAGGGGTGCTGGACACACCGTGCGATGCCCTGCCTTCCCGCCTTCCCAGACAACAGGCTCCTGATGGAAGGCCCTCCCAGAAAGGAGCCTTTGCGTGGGGGCTGGGGGTTTGAAGGATGGGCAGGGCAGGACAGATGGGGCATATTCAGGGGGAACCCAGCAGCATGCAGGGCTCTGAGGTGGAGACGGAGCCATGTGCACGAGTGTGCATGTGAGCGTGCACGTGTGCACACATGCAGTGGGAACATAGAGTTCTGAGAAGTTGTGCTCGGCTCAAGTGTCTGGCTGGTGGTGGGGAAGCAGGAGAAAGCGGGTGACGTGGGGTCTGCTTGCCCGCCAAGTGGGGCAAGCAGCAGGGGGAGCCAGAAGGCGGGGTGGGCGAGTGCTGTCCCGCCCCAACCCGGGCCAAGAGAGGAAGCCTGTCCTTCTGCCCCATGTTTTTGCTCCCTCTTGACAAACACGATGATGATGTTCACAGACATCAAGCCTGTGGCACACGGGGGATTTCTTTTTCCTGGTGTGGCATTCGCAGGAGCATTTTTACAGCACGTGAGTAACAACTCGGCTGGTACAAGGGGTCCTTCCCCGAGGGCCGTGGCAGAGATAAAGTGGGCAGTGGGCGACGTCCAGTTCCCGTTTCACCACCTGTGACCCAGGAAGGCGTCGTCTGCCGGTGCCAGGCCGAGGTGGCAGGTGGGGAGTCGGGGTGTGCCTGTCCCTGGGCTGGGGACTGCTAATTCTGCCAGGAGATGCCACGCCGCCGTCCCTGACCCCCAGGCAACACTGTCACAAGCTCCCGGAGCTCAGCACTTACCTCATGGTGAGGCTGTTGATGAACCAGGAACAGAAGCCCTGAGAGAAAGGAGAGAAATGTGAGACAACCCAGGCCCCAGCCAGAACCCGCAGCCTGCGGGTCCCTGAGGCAGCTGCGGCAGCGTCCAGAAGGGGCCTCCATGCCAGGAAAGAGCCTGAAGGATTGTTCTGGAACCAGTGGTGACTGTTGAAGGGGAGTCCCCCTGGAAGTGAGTGGACATCTCTGCCGTCCTGTTACAGAACAGGGAGCCCAGAAGGTGGGCCTCGGACGGGACGGGGAGGAGGGACTCCTGGGGCGGACTCCACTGCTTTCTGTCCGTCCCTCGTCCCGGGCTGCTTCCTTGTGGGTCCAGTGGGTCACCACCAATCGCCTCCAGGGATTCAGGGGCCAATGGGAACAGGAGCAACCTGGGGCCAATTAACATCTCTTCAAGGGGACTGAGATGGATGTTGAGGGAAGGAGGGTCTCTTCCTCTCTCTCCCCCATCTCTCTCTGTGAGTTCCTGCACCTTGGTAAACACCACGAAGCCCAGAGTGGCTGGTGCCATCTTTGATGCCATGTGTAGACAGCTTGTCTAAGAAACAGCCAGTTCAGCAGGGAGGGGACGGGAGAGGGGGATCCTGGTGGCACTGCTGGACTTCCTGGATCTAGCTGTGCCTAAAGCAGTCACTTTTCTTTTCTTTTCTTTTCTTTTCTTTTTTTTTTTTGAGACAGAGTCTCGCTTTGTTGCCCGGGCCCGGGCTGGAGTGCCGTGGCGTCAGCCTAGCTCACAGCAACCTCAAAGTCCTGGGCTCAAGCGATCCTCCTCCCTCAGTCTCCCGAGTAGCTGGGACTACAGGCATGTGCCACCATGCCCAGCTAATTTTTCTATATATATTTTTAGCTGTCCATATAATTTCTTCCTATTTTTAGTAGAGACGGGGTCTCACTCTTGCTCAGGCTGGTCTCAAACTCCTGAGCTCAAACAATCCGCCCGCCTCGGCCTCCCAGAGTGCTAGGATTACAGGCGTGAGCCACCGTGCCCAGCCTAAAGCAGTCACTTTTCTTAAATTTCCCCACACTTGAGCCACAAATAACCCTTTTGTCTTAAAACAAGTCTGAGCTGGGTTTCTTCTCTTGCATCTGAGGGTCCTGTTCTGTCGAAGATGCCTTTTTCTTGGGGGTCCTGCTGTCTGGAGTTTCTGGTGGTGCGGAAAGGTGGCTGCGGCCATGGCGAGGTCGGTGGGGGGCCAGAGAGTCAGCTTGGGGAGGCTGTGCATGAGGGTGGGCTGGGGCCCGTGGCTCTAAAAGCTGCCAAATCTGGTAGCTGCTTAAGTTACTCTGGTGCACGCTTCCTTCTGGGATTCCAGGGGGCTTAGCGGACCCTTGGAGAAGGTTGTAGCTCTTGACTGGCCTGATTTGGGTCACATGTTATTTCTGTGAACCAGACAGGCCCGCTTAAATGACAGTCCCCCAGAACTACATTGACTGGGGGAGGGATATTTCCCAAAAGGAAGCCACAAGGACAGGCAAAAAAGAAACAGAAGGAGTCCCTTGCTCCCTTCGGCAGAAGGCCCACCTTCTAAGTCCCCTTCCCTGTGCCAGGTTGACAGACAGTGGGAATGGCCAACCGGGAGTGTTCCCTGCAGGGGCACCATTTCCCCAGCTATGTCCTGGAGAGCTAAATTAAGTACAGGTGCTCAGGTGTGAGTCAGAGCAATGAAGGGAAATAGCATGGTGGTGGCGGCAGCGATGGGGAACATCCCAGGGAGGAGTGACTTGCTAGTTAAGGCCTCTCAGCCCAGCCACCAGTCCCTGCATGGGAAGTCTTTCCCCACTGCCCACCTTGGGCAGACACAGGTGCAAGCTATTAAGGGGACAGGTAGGTTTCTTGACGGCCCCTCATGCTTACGCACAGTTGAGGACACACCTTCCTGGGAATGCACTGCTGCCCCTTCCAGGACAGGCACACAGGTGTGTGCTGGAATATACACAGGACAGATCACCCAGGAAAGGGCAGAAGTCATCAGGAGAAGTGTGGCCACATGCCCATGAAAATTGCACAGACGCGGGAGCCTGTGTGGACCAATCCCTCTCTCTCTCTAGTGTGTGTGCATGTGCATGTGCATGTGTGTGCGCACACACACACATGCACACACACACACACTCCCTGCGAGTACGTTGTAGCTCTGAAGGCACAAACCATTCAGAGAACTCAGCAGCTGAACAGTAGCATGAGAGGCAGACACCACCTCCCTTCTTCTCCTGCCCTGGGAGCCGGCTCAGTGGATGAGACAGTGACAGCAGTCTGGTCCCAGGCCTATCTCGGTCCCCTGTCATCCTCACCCCTGCCATGTGGTGGTAACATACCTGCCCAGCCTTGCTCGGGGCACTATGGTGGGACCGTTTGCTTTGCCACACGGCCGAGCCCTGGCCAAGGCCCCACCGTCCTGGCTGGACACGAGGGGGCTGCCTCGCTGCACTCTCCCCCTCCTTGTCTAATTCAATTTCAACCCCCTTCGGTTTGACCTCCTCACTGCTGCCATAATGATTTATCTTCTTAGGTTTTTAAAAATAAAATGATCTTTCTGTCATTGTAAAAGGGGGAAAAAAGCAAATCAAAGTGATGTTTCTAAAGATAAACCCGACAGCCACCTTGCAAGGCAGGTGTTGCTGTCCTCATTCTACCAAGGCAGCTTCCAAGAGATGAAGTCACTTGTCCAAGGTGCCACACTTTGTCCAGGGCAGGTCCTGGCAAGGACAGGACCCAGTCTCTCGAGGGATGATATGGAAGGAATACGGGTCTCCTTATTGCACCCAACAAATATGTACCAGATGCTAATTACGGGACAGGCTGGCCTGGATGCTGGGGTGCAGGGGTGACCAAGTCCAAGTTCGGTGCCTGCTCTCACTGGGGGAGGCAGACGCACCAGATTGACCGTGCAGACGAGGGCTCAGAGGCAGGGTTAAGCACGTTGAAGAAAAGGAATGCATTTTCCTGAGTATATGACAAAAGATCTGGACTCACTCAGGGTGGTTAGGGCTCCCCGGGGAAGTGGTGAAATCTGAACAAAGGGTGGGTGACTTGGAGAGGGGCCACGGGGACGGGGAGAGGGAAGAGCCTGGGAGGAGGAGGTGGCACCTGGAGGAGCTGAACAGTGGCCAGCGTGGCGGGGCTGGGGGAGCAGGGAGGGGAGAGAGAGGCTGGACAGGAGGGCAACGGACCAATCTGTGGGCCACAGCTAAGCACCTGCAGTTTGCTCCAAAGGTATTAGGAAGACATTGAAGGTTTATGCAGAGGAATCTGTGTCCCCATTCATGGGGACCGCTCTGAACGCAGGTGGAAAATGGACGAGGTAGGTCAGTCAGAGCTACTGCAGTCATCCGAGCAGGAGACTGACGGAGGCTGGGCTGGGCGGTGCGGGAGGGACAGACAGAGAAACAAAACGGAGGTGAAAGCAGCACAGCTTGGTAATGGACTGGAGGTGCTCAGGGCCTGGGCGAGAGGAAGAGAGGGGACCCCAGGAGGACGGTGAGAAGAGTCTGTGCCCAGGGGCACGGGGACGGGGGAGTTGGCAGGTATCATGGAATGTTTTGGACATACTGAATCCAAAATGCCTTTACCATGTCCACGTGGAGACAGTCTGAAGGCCATTGGATGACCAGGGCTAGAGCCCGGAGAAAGAGTTAGCTGGCGATAGGACGGAGAAGTATCAGTGTAGCGAGGGCAGTTGTGAGCGTGGGTGTCAGGGGAGTTGGAGATTGGAGAAGAGAAGAAAATTACTTTACCAAAATCTCTCTTAGATATTCTGATCAGTTAACACTTACTGGGCTCCCCAGGAGGTAGGTATGGTTAATAGCTCCATCTTTCAGATGGGGAAACTGAGTCTCGGGAGGCTGAGTTTGCCCAAGGTCACACTTCTGGAAGGGCTGAGTCTGGCTGACTGCAAAGCCTCGTCGTCCTAGTCGTGCTCCTTCCTGGCCACACCACCACTGCCTGCCCAGGACTGGGACACCCTGGGACCCCCCCAGGGCCCAGACCACTCCCAGCACTCACCTTGTCCCTGCGTTCCATCTCCAAAGAGATCTCCGAGGGAGATGTCTTCTCGCTGTGCTCCCCGTAGATCAGTGAGGTCAGGCTGCCAGCCAGGGAAGGTGGCAGGAAGGCAGAAAAGGAAAGAAAAGGCCTCAGACGCCTGCCTTGCTCTCTGTCTGCCCCCGGGCTGCAGGTGTGCCCCAGTCCTTTGCTGAGCACACAGCTCGGGGACGGACCGCATCGCCCCTGTCGCCAGGTGCACACCACACCTTGGGAGTCCAGCCACGGGATCCAGAAAGTCTGAGACCAGAGAAAAGAGTGGCCTTGTGCCCAGACATGGCTGCCACCCTCCAAGTCCCCTCCTAAGGAAGGGCAGAGCAGGGGCAGGGGATGGTGCTGAGATGCCACCTGCTGATGAGATGCCTGCTGCAGCTCCTGACCCGGCAGAGCCACGTCCTGGTCCTGGTCAGGGGGGCACATCCTCCTCGAGGGAGTAAGCAGCTCCCCCACCCTGCCCCACCCTCACCTGTCATTGTGTATCAGCAGAGCCAGGCGCCCGTAGTCCCACGCAGCTTTTCGGAGGAAGGAGTAAATCACAAGGATGAGCTACGGGCCAGGGAAAGCCATATGAGGCAGGAGAGTCCACGGGTACCTTCCCCGTGGCCAGCCCCCTGCATTCCCAAGGGGCAGACCCTGTCCCTGAGGTCCCCAGAGAGCCCCCCTAGAAGGTGAGCTCTGTCAGGGTAGGGCCCTTTCAGCTCTGCGCCAGCAGCTTCCGGGCACAGAGTGGACACTGAGGGGGTTGAATGAAGGAGCTAATGGCATGTCTAAAGCTTGGGACAAGCGTGCCCATTGGACATCAGCAAGAGGAAAGAGAAGGGAGGCCCAAGAGTGCCAGCCAGGAGGACCTTTGGACAACGATGCATGGAAGAGAATCCCGGGAATTCTGCCTGCTCTTCCAGCCCCTTGTCCCTGAGGCCCCCCCGGGCCACCCTGGGCAGGACTGACATTCGGGCAGTTTGCATCACTGTGGCTGGTGTGCATTTGGGGTACTGGGGCCCCCACTGTATCAACTGTGAAAGTTTGACTGACCACCCGGGCTGAGGCCTCACCGTCTGCCCCCTGCAGTGCCAGGACTCACCATCCACAAGATGATGTTGAGGAACAGCACGGTGGGGATGCCCCCGAAGGGCTGCCCCTGGAGGACCGTGTTCCGAGACTGGAAGCACTCGTCCACCGTCATGTTCTTTAACTTTCCCACCTCAGTCAGGTTGTGCGGTGAGGCAGGCATCCTGGAAGGCTCCCTGGGGGACAGAGGGGTCTCCGAGTCAGATGCAAGGACTCCCCCACATTTTGTGGCACAGAGAAGCCTGCTGGGGAGGTGGGGGATGGGCGCTGAGCACACGGCCGGGCTGGACCCGACGCCAGGCTTGTGACTGCTGGCGAAAGCAGGGAGTTGGCCCATGAGATGGTCAGCAGCCCCGTCCTGTAGGAGAACAGCTGCCTCAAACCCAGGGCCGCGATAACAGAATAGCCCAGATCCCCTGGAAAGTTCTTATTTTTGTACCACTTGGTCTCTGTAAAAAGAGGAGTAAAATGCACATCCAAATGGGTCTTCTTATTTCTACTTTGGGAAGCTCTTCTTGTACAGAAATGAACAAAGATGGGTCAGACCCCAGAGCAGAAATGCTCGGGTAGGAAGACAAAAGCACTGTGCTCACATGCAGACGGGCTCACTGAC
This sequence comes from Varecia variegata, assembly GCA_028533085.1. Lineage (NCBI taxonomy): Eukaryota > Metazoa > Chordata > Mammalia > Primates > Lemuridae > Varecia > Varecia variegata. The sequence continues at coordinate 19,895,761 of CM052442.1, forward strand.
GGCATCTCCACACTCTACCGTTCTCGGATCCAGTTCTGGATAAATGCAACAGCTCCTAAGGATGCAGAGTGCCCGGCACACAGCAGCGACTCAGGAAAGGGCCCTGTCTCACCTGGGATTTGAGCCAGGGAGCCCAGCACCTGCCCAGGGGCCTGAGCTCTCTGGCAGGTCGCCAGCGCAGAGCCCGCGGTCCCCGGCATCACGGTCCTCAGCCATGGCTTAGAGTGGGAACTGGAGATGTCTGGTAGCTGCTTGAACCTATCTACAAAGTTGTTCTGATCTCAAAAGATCATTCCTCTTGGCTCCAGACCCCACCCTAGAAACTCTTCTCTCCCACGCAGGGAAAGTAGACTCATTCATTAATTCATTCGAGTATTTGGTGAGCAACTGCTTTGTGCAAGACTGATGCTGGTGATACGCCAGTGAAGGGGATAAATAAAAATTCCTCCCTCGTGAGATTCCGGTGGGGAGAGTGTAGGGACAAGCGTGAGGTGAGAGTGGTAAAGAGTGTGGACGGGGATGGGGACAGGGCGGCATCTCAGGGCAGCAGACCGCAGAGCTACAGGGACAGAGCACACTCAGCAGAGGAGAAGGCCACAGGGTGCAAGTTTGCCTGGAGCGCTGGGGGTCCCAGCAGGCCGGTGAGGCTGGGCAGGGCAGCGAGGGGCACGGCGGGGTGAGCCCCGGTGACGTGAAATGACTGGTTTTACAGGGGTGCCCGTGCTCCTTGTAGGGAGACCGGGTTGGGGGCAGAGAATAGACACAAAGCGGTAGGTTGGATGTAGGCAGGTGACACCCGCAGCCCGGACTGCGCTGGGAGCAGTGGGGGTGGGGACACGTGGGCAGAGTTGGGAAAAACTTTGAACCAACAAGATTTGCCAACAGGTTAGATGGGGACTGTGGAAGAAGGGAGGGAGCCAAGGATGACTCCCAGGTTTTTGGGCTGAGCCACTGGAACAAGTGAGTTGCTGTGACCAGGCGGGAAAGACAGGAGGCACAGGGTGGAAACGCGTTCAGTCTGGGGCATGCCAAGGGGGGACGCAGCTGGACACGAGGGTCTGCAGTCCGGAAGAGAGACTGGAGACAAAAACGTGAAACAAAAGTCACCGGCATATACACGAGGGTTCACGGGGAAGGCCTGGGTCACTGCAGGACAGGAGGCGAGATCCAGGAGCAGCCCTGGGCACACCCACACCCAGAGGTGGGGCAGGGAGGGAAGCAGAGGAGGAGGCTGAGCAGGAGAAGCCAGGGCGGAAGGAGGAGAAGCAGGAGAAGGAGGTGGTGTCCTGGAGCCAGGTAAAGAGAGGTTTCCAGGAGGAGGGAGGGACCAGCTGTGTTGATGTGGTCACGTAAGATGACAACTGAGAATTGGCCGTGGTTTAGGTTTGTGCAGGTTATTGGTAGCCTGCCTGGAGTAGGTTCCAGAGAGAGTGACAGGAGAGGAGTCAGAGCCAGTGGGCAGGAACACCTCCCTGGAAGAGGGAGCGGAGGTAGAAATGGTTAAGATGGGAGAAACAGCACAGTGTGCCCGGATGGGACTGATCCAGTAGAAAGCAGGTCTTGGGGATGTGCGGGGGCGGCGGGGGGCCTTGCTGGGGCGAGGTGAGGCTGCAGGAGCGTGGGGACCAGTGCACAGCAGAAAAGCTGGCCCTCCCGAGGGCCAGGCTGGACCACGGGCTCCCGGAGCAGGAGGGAAGGCAGCGCACCTGCACAGGTGCTGGGAGGTCGCAGGGGTGGCGGTGGGAGCTGTGAATGTTCTCTCCTCACTGCTTCTGGTTTCTCAGTAAAACGGGGAATGAAGTCTTGGCCGAGCATGAGGTGGTGGTGGGCAGATGTTGGGTGTTTGAGGACAGGAGGGAAGCAGATGTGGAACGCTGGAGGAATGAGAGGATGAGTGGATGCAGGGAAGGCACAGGATTGCCAGGCAACACTGGGGCCCACGGAGGTTCATGAGCTTGAACTCACAACGAGAGCAGTCAGACGCATGGCACCGTGTCATGTGTCGTCGCAGGGGGAGAGGTTTTCCCAAGCAAGTATGCGCGTGAGACAAGAGTTGAGGGTGCAGGCAGGTGAGTAATTTTAAGCAATGGCCGTGGAGTTCGAAGCAGGTAAGGAGAGAAATGAGACCCCAGGTGTGTGAGGAGCGGTGGGAGGTGTGGGAGTCGGAGCGGGGTGGGACTGTGGGGTGCGGGGTGAGAGCTGACAGGCGGGAAGCGGGGGTGGGAGAGCGGCTGTTTGGCACTGAGATGCGGGAGCGAGCGATTGCAGCCATCAGTGATGACTGGGAGTGAGTGGCCAAGGAACTGGGAGGCCAGAGTGTTGGATCTGTGTGGCTATGTGGATACTGACATCAGCAAGAACGAAGACAGGAGAAGTCCTGGGGGAGGGCCAGGCGGGAAGCGGGGAGTGGCCTGGGGAGTCCTCGATGACTAACACAGACGGGCAGCGAGATGTCTAGGCTGGGAGCTTTAGGGGGAGGGAGAAGAAGAGTCTGGAAGTTGCAGAGGAGCAAGAAACATGTCTCTCCAGCCCCAGGCCGGTGGTGAGGGGAGAAACAGAAACCATCCCCTGGGAGGAGGAAAGGGAGGCCAGCCGGCAGGACTCGCAGGTTTCAGCTCCCCATGGGAAGGTGAGGAAGGTGAGGAACTGGGGGTATTTCTGGGCATTCCGGGCTCTGTGACAACACTTGCTTGCCAGGTGACCTTGAGCGAGGTACTCAAGGTCTCCATGCCTCACTTTATTCATTTGTAAAATGGGGATGGCAGTGGCTGTTAAGAGGAGTGAGTGAAGATTTGTCAGTCTTGTAGAATGATGCCTAGAAATAGAAAATATCTGTAAAACGAAGAGTGGGCCAGGAGCTCCAGGGGCAGAGTGGAAGGGTCTTGGGAGTTGGGGAGGCCTGGGAGAAGGGGATGGAGAAGGGGATGGGGTCGAGGGACTGAACCGCAGGAGATGGGAGGTGGCCTGGGGGTCTGGGGCTCCAAGGGCATGATGAGATTAGTCCTGGAAAAGGAGGGGAACACAGAGGCTTCTCATCTGCTTAGCCTCTAGATTGGCATCTAACAGGACCAGGGAGTCTCTGGCCTGTCTCTCCAAGTTTCCCTGCTTTCTGCTCCTGGTTTTCTTGTCTCTGCCCCAGGTGGCTGATTAACTCATTCGCTAGCATGTGTAGCCAAATGGAAACTCACAGTAGTTTACATTGAACACAGTGCACTTGAGCAGTGAGCCTTCTGCCAGAGCATCAGAGCAGCGCAAATACCATTTCCAGGCCCTCCTGGTGGAAGGAGCGGGCATCTGAGCGATCTCAGGCCACCAGGGGCGGTCGTGCCAAGGAAGCCCGTGATGCAAGGTGCAGGAAGGCGAACCTGCAGGTGGGAAGGCCTTGGGAAGACATTTCCTACCTGGTCGGTTCTCCAGTGAGGGTCCAAGTCAGGCCTGGAGGCTCCGCTCAGCTACGGGGTTGCTGTGAAGGAACAGATGCAGTGGAGAGATCGCAAGACTTGGGGGCCTACAACCCCCTCTCTGGCAGCATCATCCCTTAGGGTCCCATGTCACCTTTATGCTCACATGCATGTCCTTTATTGGATGTGTGTTTTACAAATGGTTTCTGGCAGTCCGTTGCTTGTCTTTTTCTTTTCTTTTTTTTTTTTTTTTTGAGACAGAGTCTCACTCTGTTGCCTGGGCTAGAGTGCCATGGCATCAGCCTAGTTCACAGCAACCTCAAACTCCTGGGCTTAAGCAATCCTACTGCCTCAGCCTCCCGAGTAGCTGAGACTACAGGCATGCGCCACCATGCCCAGCTAATTGTTCTATATATATTTTTAGTTGGCCAGATAATTTCTTTCTATTTTTAGTAGAGACGGGGTCTCGCTCTTGCTCAGGCTGGTCTCGAACTCCTGAGCTCAAATAATCCGCCCGCCTCGGCCTCCCAGAGTGCTAGGATTACAGGCGTGAGCCACTGCGCCCTGCCTCTCTTTATTTTCTTGATGGTGTCTTTTGAAGCACAAAGGTTTCAAACTCTGACAAAGTGACCTCGAAGCTGAGATGTGAAGGGGGTGCAGGAGTGAGCACCACACGGTGGGTTCGCGTGGGCAGGGGGCGACCATACTGGCAAAGCCCCAGAGTGGAGACTGAGCATAGCGTTTTGGGGAAGTGAAAATGAACAGTAGTGGCTAGAGCATAGGATGGATCACTGGTTCTTTCATTCATTCATTCATTTTTTCTTTCTTTCTTTCAACAAGAATCCTTGAGTATCTACCCTTGCCAGGCCCCATAGACCCTGGAAGTACAGACACGACATCCTCTTCGGGGAGTTGACAGCCTTTGGGATTTGGGGAGAGTATTGCTGCTGGGAAGCTTGGCCCGGTGGCTGTTCTGCCTGGCAGGACCCCTAGCTACAGGGTCCCGGCCTCTGTGATTGGAGTGGGGGATTCCATCCAGCTGGCTGGTCAGGTACAGGCCTTCAGCTCAGCCTGGCTGCCCGGCCTGCAGGGCAGGTGAGGGAGGAAAAGAGGAGAAGAGATCCTCACCCTCTCCCACCTCACCACCCTCCCAGCTTTCTCAGGCAACAAGATAGGCAGTACCGAGGGAGGCTGTTGCTTGGAAACCTAGAGCAGCACCAAGCCTTTTCCCCGCATCCCTTCACCATCTCCAGACTTTACCCCTTTCTGGAGGGAGAGCTAACTCTTGGATGTGAAGGAGAGGCAGAAAGCCCAGATTTTGGCTTTTTGAAGAGCAAAGCATCAGCACCGGAAAGGATGAGGCTTGCAACCCGAGGGTGCTAAAGGAACACCCAGCGGGGGCACCAGTGAGTGCAGGGGGCATCCGGGAACTCGTCTCTTTGGACATCAATTTCACAGCAGAGGACAAAGATGCTATTTGGGGGTAATGGGGAGAATTGGGCTCTCTGAAGCCACTGTCTGGACTTAAATCCCAGATCCACCTTTGCTAGCTGTTTCTCACCAGAGACAGTGACATCACCTCTCTAAGCCTCAGTTCCCATATCTGGAAAATAGGGTAAAAACTATTTTGCCTCACAGGGTTATTACAAAGGTAAAGTAAGAGAATTCACAAAATGTTTGAGAAATATTAGCCAGTGCCATCATTCTCATCGTCACTGGCTTATTGGTGAGATGGTGGTGACAGGCCCAGACTGGAAATCCCTGGGCTCCTTCCTTCCACCTTCTGTGCTCTGGGACAAGCAAAAGGAGAGACACGAGAATGGGAAGGACTTCCCACTCTCCCTCAAACTGCAGCGATAGGTGGCGGTGGCCTCTGTCCTTCCTGCGCATGAAAAGCAAACGTCAGCTTTGCTTTGGGGGCCAAAGAGGGGCAGTGGGAGATGACATGAATGCTGGCTAGCAAGCCAGGGTTCTCGGGTCCCCCGCTAATTGCACGCTTCACCTGATGGGAGAACGGCCTTCCTCCCATCCCATTCCTGCCCCATCTCGGCTTCCCATGCCAAACACTGGAGCCTCAGCAGTTCTAGGTGTGGGAAAGTTTTCCTGGGCAACTGGGCAAAGGCTTCAAAAAGAACTAGCTTTGTCTTTCTGACTCCCCCATCCCACTGCTCACCCTCAGGCTTCCCGATCGAGCCTGGTTTCATGTACCGCTGCCCTAACTGGACGGGCCAGCACCTTGCTCCCCACTTCTCCTTCCAGACAAGCTAGGCATCTCAAGGCCGAGTCTTCTGTGTGGGGAGCCCAAATCTCGGGGCTGACCCCAGAGTTAAGATGATCCAGGAGACCCCAGGGAGGGGCCAATTTTATTCATAGCTAACATTTACTGAGCACTTAGTATGGGCTAATTATTTCCTATTTAAGTACTGGCTCATTTAATACTCAAAAGCACATTGGGGTACTAGAATCATTCCTAGATGACAGAGAAAATTAAGGCCCAGAGAGGTTAAACAATGTGCCCAAGGTCACGGTGCCAGTAAGTGGTAGAGCTGCCCTCGAACCCAGGCAGTTCGTAACCTTTTGCTTTGCTGCCTCCTGGGCCCCCGGCTGTGCTGGGCTGGCCATGCTGGGCAGGGGGCAGAGGAAGGGATGAACTTGCTCAAGCCCTAGTCTAGGGACAGAAGCTTTCCCGGCCTTTCAGGGCAATGCTGTGGACAGCTCAGGGGCTAAGCCAGGATCCAGGCTGGCTCCGGCAGCCCCCAGCCTGCGTTTCCCAGCACTGCCCAGGGCCCTGTCCACCCCCCGCCCCCCGTGAGTTCTCAGGGATGGTCCACAGGGCTTGCATTTTGGTTTGGATGAGAGAATCACTGTAGCCACAAGCCATGTCCTAGGAAAAGATACTATGGCTGGGGCACCAGCCCCCACCTCCCCCACCCCCCACCCCAGAGCGCACAAAGCCCCTGTCCTGCCCCCTTTGCCTCCTCAGTCTCTTTAACAATTCATCACCTTTTTGTTAACAGCAGGAAAGATTCTCTCCCATGGTTCTGGACTTAAACAAGCTGGAGTTCCTGGCCAGGAGCAGCCCCTCCCACCTCCCCTTCTCCTCTAGGACTCCCCACTGCTGGGGGGCCGGGTACTCTTTGGAGCAGGGGAGGAGAGGAAGAGGATGTCAATGGGTTGAAGGGTTCTGGCTCATGTTCCTCCTCACCTGCCACGTCAGCTGGCCATGAATCTTCCCTGAAGTACCCGTAAGCCCTTCCTTGCTCTAAACTGTCCTCAAACTCCTAAAATCTTCACAACAAAGAATGGTTTGCTCAACTTTACCTATGAATAAACTGAGTCTCTAGCAGACAAAGAGATCTGCCCATGGCTGGGGAAAGTGGTGGATTTGGGATGAGAACTGGAGTTTTTGGCTCCCCATTCAGTGCTCTCAGTGACTCCTCAGCCTGGGAGGTGGGCACTGGAATCCCCTGGAAGGGGGTTAGTAGGTCCAGTACTCACGCCCCACCCCACACATTAAGAACGAAAATCTCCAGTTCATTCCCGTGTGCAGCCAAGACGGAGAACAGCAGCTGATGTGCAGGGCTATTTGCATCAAGATAGGGAGTTCTTGGAGACCCAAAAAGTTTCCTGACTCTCAGGAGGACAGAGAGGTTTGAGGATACAGGATGGTAGCTCAGTGCCCACTAAATCATGTCACAGTGGGACAGCTCTTGGTACTGTCCTTATAGTCTCCTCCCATGTGACCCCCCACCCCCTCCCAGCTGGTCCTGAGTCTGCGGAGAATGGGCTGAAGGTCTGCAGGGGCCACACCACCTCTTCATTGGGGTCTCCAGGCTCTGGCATTTCTCCCATTATCCCAGAAGCCCCTGTCCTGTTCCTGAACTTTGTCTCAGAGCTGGTTGCCCCACCCCTGCGGAGCTTGGGCCACTTCCCCTACGCTCAGCTGCAGACTTAGTCTCATCAACATTTATAGCCCCCCGGCCCAGCTCATATCCTACCTGCTAGAGTTGTCTTTCAGATGACCAGCCCTGTCTATACCTGTTCTCACCCTCTTTACCCAGCTGGCCTTGCAGCCACTGCCTGGGACTAGCCTCTTATTTTCCCATGCACAGAAGCAGCCAATTCCCCTGAAAATCTACAGGCTCTTTGATGGCCAGGACCATGTCTTTTTCTTACACTTTCCATGGTTCTCCCACAAAGACCATCACGCAGTGGGCCTCGACGAAAGACAGATGGCCCTTTACCCAGAGCCATACTTGGGGGTAGGAAAGAATAAAATGTGGGTGATTTGCATACATTTGCATAGTGTGCAGTGAGGACTTGAGTGCTGAATTTTTGCCTCCACATAGCTCATCATCGGCTACCAAGTCTCCCTCCGAAGTGACAGCATGGAGTGGAGGGAACACACCGTTGTGGGTCAGGAGGCTGGGTGTGAATCTGGCTCTATTATTTATTCGCTGCTACTTAACCTATTGCTGTTCAGTCCTTTCTCCTACAAAATGAATATCATCCTGTCTGTCCTGCCCACACCAGGTGGCTATGAGGGTTAGTTAAAAGAGATAGTGCATGAAGACATTTTTTGTAAACTGTGAGTGCCACAAATGTTAATTGTTGTCTCTGCTATCCTCTTCCCAGGTTGGGCTCAGCCTTCCCTCAGAAGCCCCCCAATCCCTCCCTAGTCACCCCTGAAGCCTCAGCACGGGGTGAGTGGGCTGGAGTTCCACCTTGCCATTGGGCCCACTCTGCAAGCTGGGTAGCAGCTATAAGGCAGCCAGCAGCGGGGTCCGCAGGATGCTCAGCACCAGGGACAGCACCACACTCTGTGCCAAGCTGAGCTTCTCTCTGCCAGGGCTGGTGGGCAGGGCCAGGCAGCACTCACTGGTGCCCTGGCCCAGAACAAGATTAAGAACAATAGCTAACACTTATCGAGTGAGTTCTATGTGCCGGGCACTGTACCAAGTCTCTTCATGTGTTGTCCAGGTTAACAAACCTATCAGGTTGTGTGTGGGATGGGGCTGACGACCCTCTGCATCCATTCTCCCCTCTTTCTAGCGTGCCTTCCTATACTGCAGAAGCTGGAATGGTAAAAAGTACATTCTCAACACTCCCTTGCAGGTGGGGTTCTGCGTACAGGTGAGAGCCCACCTATTTGATGCACTGGAGATAGATTTGTAAGTCAGAAGGGAGGAGGAGGCCATCCTCCGGATGCTCGGGCTGTGTTCTGCTGACAAGCCATGGGGAGGGGAGGAGAGGAAGGTGCCTCTGCAGCAGACCCAGTGCCCAGTCTCTGGCTCCGGGTGTGTGGGTGGGGGAGGGGGGTGTGATGGGCAATTGTGGCAAAGGCTGAGGGGTCTCCTGATCCCTGGATTGCAGGGGAGGGCATGTGAACTCAGTGGCTCCAGTAATGGCCCTAAAGCCAATGACTGTGGGCAAGGAGTGATTTGTCTGGTGGGACAGTCCTGCTCTGTCCTGAAGACCCAGATTCTAACCCTTATAGGGATTTTGAAAGCATGTAATTCCCCATATTAAATCTGGTTTTTGCTTAAGATGATTAGAGTGGTTTTTGTTTCCTGTACAAAGACCAGATGGATTCTATGATTATCCCAGGCCCAGAGAAGTAAAGAGACTTGCTGGAGCAGGGAGCAAGTGAAGCTGGGGTCTGAGCCAGCGTGTGGGGGGGGGGGCCGACTCCACAGTCCCCTCCTAATCACTTTGCTGCATGCTGCCCTCAAGGCAGACAACAAACAAAATCCCAACAAACAAGAATGAAGCCCCCAGGCTCAAGACAGAAGTCAATGGAGAAAAGGAGGTGCTGGCAGGGACACTGGAACCAAGACCCAGGTGCAGCGGTCAGGAAGGGGCCCTGGTAGCCTCCCTAGCACAGCCCACACAGGGTAAGTGGCGGCCAGTCCCCCTGCCACCTGCGCAGCCCCTCTCTTTCTCCCTACCCTGCCCCAATCAATCAGTGGAAGATGGTGGCCACTGAGGCCCCTATGGTTTGGGGGGGGTCTAAACCTAGACTCCTATGGGGAGGGGAACAAAAGAGTAACAGGAGCCCCCTGGGGGTGGGAGGGCCCTGAAATGGGCCTGGCCTCTGGACTGTCTCCAAGGTGCCCGCCTGAGGGCCTGGTGTGCCCTTTGTTCCAGGTTAGGAAGGGTGTTTATGGTCATTATCTCACCTGAGCTCCCAGCAGTCCTGTCAGGGCAGAGGTGACAACTGTCTCCATTTTACAAATGAGGATGTTGAGGCCCAGAGTGGGTGAGTAGCCTTCCCAGGGTCACACAGCCAGCAGTGGTGCGGCAGGGGCGGGGGTCTCAGTCTGAGCTTTGGGCTCCTGGCCTGTTCCAGGGCAGAGGCTGGGACGGTGGGGGACGCACTTGGCTCCTGGAGCTGCACATTCTCACCTCCCCAGCTCCCTATGAGAGGTCTCAGCTCCAGCAGATGGATGGCCCCTTGCTCCTCAGAGACCTTGGCTTTCGCTGCCACCTCAATGCCTCCCCAGTAAAAATGCTCCATTGTCAAGGTCCTGCTCAACTCTGCCTCCTCCAGGCAGCCTTCCTGGAGCGCCCCCAGGTCTCAGTGCTCACCCTCCCTCAACTCCTGTAGCTCCCACTTACTCTTTCCCGAGTTCTCTACTGGGTAGTGGGTGCTAAAGAGAACAAAATGTGTCCTCTCCTCACCAAGCTCATTCTAGAAGGGGAGTTGGTAACACACAGTGTGTGAGGAGGGCTACCGCAGCAGCAGAGCTCACAGACATGCAGCACTGAACCTGATGTGGAGTGTCCAGGGAGGCTTCCCAGACAAGGCTGTGATGGAACCAGCTAGAAGGGCTTTCTGCTGCTCTCCTTAACTTGGCCAACAAGGCCTGCCATGCATGGTCCTGCCAGCGCTCTAGCTTCACTTTGCTGAACTGCCTCCATTTCCATCTCCAGCCTCCTAGGTCTTTCCCTCAATTCCTGGAGCATGCCACCTTCCCCCGGCCACAGGGCCTTTGCAGATGCCAGTCCCACTGTCTGGAAGGTTCCCCTGTCCCACAAGTTGGCTAATTCTCCCCCTAGTTAATCTCAGCTCTTCTTTAGGGAAGAGTTCCAGGCCGGGTCCAGCCCCCTACAACCTGCCTGGGAGGCAGACATAGTGGAGCATCTAAGTGTGGGTCCCTAGAGCTAGACTCTCTGGGTTCAAATCCTGCCTCTGCTAGTCACTAGCTCCATGTCTTTGGGCAAGTTTCCCAACCTCCCTGTGCCTTAGTTTCCTTATCTGTAAAATGGAGATGTTAATAGTATCTACCTTATTGGGTGCAGATGAGGATTAAGTGAGCCAGTTCACATGAAACATTTAGAGCGGTTCCCGGCACATAGCAGTGGTTCAGTGAAGTTAAGCATTACCTTCCTTGTTAGAACCTAGTGCATTTGCTGTTATTTATGGGATGACATAGCAAATGGCTGACTCCCCCGTGAAGGGCAAGCTCCTTGACAACAGAGCCCATGGCCATGTTTACTGATTATTTTCTCTGCTGTGCTGGGGAGGGCTGAGTGCTTTACAAACATTTGCTGAAGAAAGGGAAGACTGGCGGGGGGTGGGGGGGGTGGGGGGTGGGGGGGTGGGGGGGGGAGTTGGCTGGGGGGTGGCTCACGTGGCCCCATGATCTGAAACCCAGAGTGTTTTGGCTGGAGGGATCTTGCAAATCCTCTCCCTAAGCCCCTCCTGCCGCAGATGGGCAAAGGAGCTGCTGGCTAAAGTCTCTCTGCCTTCCAGTCTACAGGGCCAGGCAGCCCCCACCCCATCTCCCCTGGGGGCTTTGCTCCAAGCCTACTGACTACTGATGGAGGACACGGTGACATCTCATACTGAGGCCACAACTGTTTCTGTCTTGATTTAGAAAAACAATGTGACACATCTCATATCTGAGTGTTGTGAAGCAAATTCATTCACCACAACTGGGTGAAGCTGAGGCTCCAGTTCAGCCCTGAGTTATTGCTGTAATTCTCGTCTCCATGGCAACAAGTCCCCGCTAAGCCTTCAGCCAGCAAGCCTGGGCAATGGTCCAGCTTGTCATCAGCAGGGCCCCCCCGGGCTAAGATGCCGGCAGTGTGGTTCCCTCCCCGGTCTCTTTCCCTGACTGACTCCTCTGCAGGACTGGGGGGGGGGTTACAGAGACAGAGGGAGGGAGGGGAGGGGAGGAGATCCCGAGGATGCAGCAGCAGCAGAGGCCCTGATCCCAGAGTCAGCCCCAGCTAGAGCCCTACCTCCTTCTGCTGCCAGGATGGGCCCTGGTCAACCAAGGCCCTGCAGCTGGGAGGCTAAGCCCCAGACCCACTCAGCCCCAACCAGCCATTGATGAGGCATTAATGTCCAGATAGAGCCAGCCTGAACTGAGCATCTGCTCCCAGCCAGCACTGAGTTAGGCACTGGGAGGCAAAGATCAGTGACATCAGGCCCTGCCCTCAGGGAGTGAGCAGTCAGGTGGGAAGGGGACAGTCAGAACAAAAAGCAACAGGTGCGCTGCCAAGTGCAAACAGCAGGATGCAGACAGCACGTGGAGAACACTACCTCCCGGGTGTACGCCTGCCTGTGTTGCCATTTTCTCTGGAAGAATGCACAGGACACTGTTGGCAGTGGCTGCCTTCTGGGAGGGGAGCTAGGTGGCGACAGAAGCAGGGTAAGGAAGACTTCCTTTCACTATGTTCTCTTTATTGGTTTTTGAATTTCATACTATATGCATACCTGACCTCTTTAAACAAATCAAGACAACAAAAGCAAAATGAAAAGCAGCACCGTGTGGTAGGTGCTGTACTGAGGCCGTGAACTACTTAGTGCTGGGTGCCCAGAGAGGAGGAATGGACAGCTCTGACACTGAGGGATCCTCCTCTCCTCGCAGGAGCTCAGAGTTCTCATCTGCAAGGGGGGTGCGTGTGCACCCGCCTGTCCGTCTGCATCTGCATCTGTGCATTTTGGGATGTGCAGATCTACTGGGTTGAACAGTGTCCCCCCAAAATGCATGTCCATCCGGAACCACAGAAGGTGATCTTGTTTGGAAATAGGGTCTTTGCAGATGCAATTAGTTAAAATAAGGTCGTATGAGATTAGGGTGGCCCCTAAATCCAGAGATTGGTATCCTTATAAGAAGCCATGTGAGGACAGAGGCAGAGATTAGAGTGATGGAGCTGCAAGCCAAGGAATGCTGAGAATTGCTGGCAGCTGCTGGAAGCTGGAAGAGGCAGGGAAGGATCCTTCCCTAGAGCCTTCAGAGGGAGTGGGGCCTGCCTTGCGCACACCTTGATTTCAGACTTCTGGCCTCCATAACTCTAAGAGAATAAATTTCTGTTGTTTTAAGCCACCCAATTTGTGGTACTTCGTTATAGCAGCCCTAGGAAACTAATACCGTGGGTCCATGCATTTGTGTTTCTGCATTTTGAGGTAGGTGTCAGTGTGTGTGTGTGTGTGTGTGTATCTGTGTATATTTTGGGGGGCATTTTGGGCGTGCTTTGGAGTGTGTTTGTGACTATCATCTGTGTTTTGGATCCATGTGTGTGTTCTGGGTTGCATGCATGTTTATGCATTTGTGTGCATGTTGAGTTGTGTCTGTCTGTGCATCTGTGTGTCTCAGTGTGTGCATGAGCATGTGTGCGTGTAGCCAACCATCTCTAGGGTCTTCCACAGCCCTGTCATTCCAGAAGTCTGCTCTGGGGCCCTGCTGCAGGGGGTTCCCTCTAGGGGATGCTGGCCAAGGACATGGGGATGAAGTAGACTCAAGGCCAGGTTGGAGCAGAGTCTTCCCTAGTATGGGGCCACCGCAGAGAGGGGAGTGTCTGCAGGGGGAGTGTCCCCACTGCACCTACCTTGTCAGCAAAATGGTCTCGAGCTCAGGAGTACGGGTCTCACAAAGCCGTGTCCTGAGGGCCCAGCCTAAGGGCCTTCTTGGAAGCCTGCAGCAGAGTGGCAACCCCTCAGAGAGACCCTACCTCCTCTCCTCTTTGCGGTTAGTTTACCAGAAAATGAATGAGCTACTTTGAAACATTAGAGCGACGGGTCTCAACCTGCGGCAGGTGAGCCGCACCTAGAGGGCTGGTTATACCACAGATCGCTGCCCCGCCCCAGTCTCTGATGCGGCAGGGCTGGGTGGGGCCTGAGAATTTGCGTCTCTAACAAGCTCCCGGGTGATGCCAATAGCGCTGCACCAGGGGCCACACTCTGAGAATCACTGTGCTGGACAACGGAACAGGAGGTGGAGGTTCCTCTTCAGCCCCCTCATCCGACCCCCAGAGCTCGGTGTGGGCAGCCTGGCCTTTTAGGAAAGGCCCTGGAAAAGTCACCTAGCAGGCGCGATGGGATTCTCTGTCTCACTGCCTCTCCCAGCCGCCTACTGTCACTCACTAAATCATTCATTCAGCGAATTGTGGTCCAGACTCTGTTCCCTGCACTCAAGGTGACTATGTCTAGTACGTACACAGACCCCCTAAAGAGACCATGACAAGACTGCACAGGTGGGCTCTGGAGGCCAGCTCCAGGGGTGCTGGGAGCATGGAGGAGAAGCCCCTGCCTCAGCCCTGGACAATCCAGAAAGGCTGCCCGGAGGAGGTGCTAGCCAAGGCCACTCTTAAGAGATGGATAGCACTAGCTCACATTAATTGAGTGCTTACTACCTACCAGGCATTGTGCTAAGACTCTGGAAGCAGGAGCACTTTCAGCCCTCACACCCTCAAGATGGAGACTATCGTTGAATGAGGTTTGAGCCTAGACGGTCTGCCTCGAGGCGCCACGTTCCCAGCCTGGGGACACACAGGCCTCCTACCACGTAGAACACAGGGACAGGACGTTCCAGGAGGAGACCACGGCATGCACAAGAGCAGAGAGAGTGACAGGGAGAGGGGGCAGGATGAGGTATGGGCCCAGACTGTGTTCAGGCTTTCCCTGGGGGAGTTCAGGTCCCCCAGAAGGACATGCACCACCCCTCGAGGCAGCCGAGATGAATGGAGGCCAGGTTGCAGCCTGCCCCGGGCTCTGGCCCCGTCTGTCTAAACAGGGCAGGAGCCACACTGGTGGCCTCGTGGGCTCCCTGAGCACAGCTGCCCCAGCGATGGGTGGGAGCCAGATGGCAGGGCTGTGGGTCTGCTGCACGTGCCTCCCAGGGCCCGGGCAGGCGCAGAGAGCCCAGAACAGGAGGGGCCTGAGAGTCACTGCTACCGTGGCGGGTGTTCTCTGTTCGCTGATTTGCTTGGGATGAAGTTAGCCTCGGGGGGAGGCTGAGCCGAGGGGAGATGGCTGGCACAACCTCCATGGCTTATGCACCTTAGCCCCGGACAACCTCCGTGTGGCTCTGGGGGTCGCTGGCCTCCTCAGCTGGAGCACAAGGCCCCCAGGCCAGGGGTACCCTCCTTCTGACCTTGTTCCCGCCCCTTGGGTGGGGGGTTAGGAAAGCCACTCTGATCCAGGCTGGATAAGGACTTGAATGGCAACCTGAATCCACAGGATGCAACCAGAGACAATGAGCTGCAGCAAGGTAGATTCTAGTTAGACACCCAGCAGCACTGGCCTGGGATGCTGAGGGGAGTAGCAGCTATTTCTGGGGAGGAAGAGAGACCCCTCCTGTGTCTGCGACAGCCTGTCTGGAGAAAGCGTGGTGGGGATTCCTCCCTCCCCTTCCTTCGCTAGCTCCTCTGTTGTCTCCCTCCCACATTTCAGTTTCTTCTCTCCCGTCCTGCTCACCTTCCACTTCTGCCTCCATTGTCTGAGAGGGCCAAAGGCTGCCCGGCTCGTCCCAGTGTCACTGGGGGCCTCTGAGCTTGGACGCACTTCAGCCAACGTTTGCTGAGCCCTACACCTGCTGGAGGGCGCTGCCAGCCAGGTGGAGAGACCAGACGGGTAAGCCAGGCCCCAACCCACGGCAGAGTAGGGCCGAGTGATGAGAAAGGTACAAGCCAAGGCTCTGGGGCTCGGAGACCACAGCCCCAGGGGTCAGGGAAGGCTTCAGAGAGGTGGCATTGGAAGGGTGAGTGGCATTTCTAGGCTGACAGAAACCAGTGGGGATGGGGAGAGGGGACAAATGAGTGGAGAAGGGAAGCAGAGACTGGACTACTCCAGACACGGCAAGCAGACTGGCGCGGCCGCACAGGGGCGGCGAGAAGGGTCTGGTGAGATAACAGGCGAGCTGGGGCCCCACCACGAGGCCCCGAATCTCAGGTTGAATGATTTGCACTGAACCACGCAGGCAGTATCGAAGGTTTCAGAGGAAAGAGATGCCCTCATCTGGGCTGGGACCAGAAGAGTTCTAGATTTTGCTCCTGTCCTAGGATCTCAGGAAAGGCAACCTGGCCTTGATTCTGAACCTCCAGGCCACTCGGGAATTCCCCAGGGCAGCAAACAACTTGTGTGACTCAAATGCTACCTTTTCAGTGAGGCCTTTCCCGATGGCCTTATTTAATCACCCAGCTCCCCTGGCATTCCCGAGTCCCCTTGACTTCTCTGGGTTTTTTTTTCCCATTGCATTTATCTCCTTCTAACACACTTCTTCCATAGTTTATGTGGTTTCTCGTCTGTTCTCGTCTGTCCCTGTTAGAACAGAGGCCCCGTGAGGGCAGGGTCTGTGTCTGTTCCACTTGCTACCACCGAGCACAGTGCCTGGAATGCCAACAAAGTCCTCCATTTGTTGAATAAATAAAGAGAAAATACCACCCTGCAGGGACCAGCGTGGTCCGGTCTGCTCCCTCTCTGTCACTTCGCTCCTGGCTTCCTGGACGCCTCAGAGTGGAAAAGTATCAGAGAGCCAGACAGAGCCGTGCAGCTGCCCCCCCCAACTCTGGCCAGGAGGCTGCCCATGTGGCCACCCCATGCGTGCAGGGGCTCTGGGCATTTTGTTTCATTTTGGCCTCACACCAAGCCTATGCAATGGGTGTTATCCTTCCCATTCTACAGATGGGAAAATAGAGAAGTTCATTGACATGGCCAGCTCTCCCTGCCACACGAGGAGCCCGGTTTTAAATGCTGTTCTGTTCTACTCTATCCCAGTGCTCGTTGCTCCATAGCTTGTGGCCTCTCTTGTGGTAGAGGAGCGATGGAGGCATGGGACGTGAAGTCTGCTGAGTTCTCTGGCCAACGCACCAGGTCGCGGGCACTCCCTGCTGGCCTCAGCCTTCCCACCTGAGCTGTGAGGGGGTTGGCCCCCTCCCCGTGATGAATGAGGACAATGACGTCATGTCTGCTGCCTGGCCTGAACTCAGCAGAGAGTACACGTTATAACTGTGGTCACTGCCCGTTCTGGGCAATGGCCAGGTGTCCTCTCTTCACCCTGATGTGTACCAGGGCCAGAGTCCAAAACAGGGCTCACAGCATTTGCAGACCCAGTGGATCCAAGGGAAACCACACCTACCCGTGTGCAAAGCCGGCCCCTATATCCAGGTCTGCTCACGGCCAAGCTATGGCCAGGGAGGCAGAGGAGCCTGGATCAAACGCCCAGGTGTGGCGCCGTAGGTGGCTGCACTTCCATTCCTTAGGGACCTAGTTCACCCTCCTTGGGGGTGGAAACCCTCTCTCTCAACAGACATTACTGCTTCCTTATGATATGCAAGGTAAGCAATATATTGTTTCTGCCTTCCAGGCCCTTCAAGGGCAGGTTAGAGCACAGTCACTAAATAGGCAACGGGAGCCATGGATGATCGTAGAGCAGGGGAGTGAGCCGACTGAGCTGTGCTGCAGGGAGGTTAATCAGGCAGCAGAGTTTGGTTGGGAGGGAACAGACTTTTGTAATGGTCAGAGCTAATATGCGAAGCACTTACTGGGTGCTAGGTGTTGTTTCAAGCACTTTACAGATACTAACTTATTTCCTCTGCACAGTAACCCTAGGGTACTGTTGTCCCCGTTTTATAGATGAAGAGACGAAAATACACAGAGATGACAAGGCTAGTAGGTGGTCGCGCTGGGACGTGAACCCTTCTGGCTCCAGAGTCTGAGCTCTTAACCATTCAGTGCTGCCTCTAACGGGAGTCTAGCCTGGAGGAACAAGCACCTGGCAGAGGCTGAAGCACCAGGCACGCCCGAGGGACAGAGTGAAATGCTGCCTGTGGCTAAGGCTCCTGCCCCGGAGCGCTCTCCCAGGAAAGGGCCAGGAAACCGTAGGGAGATGCGAGCATCAGGCACTCTGCTCTGCACAGGGAAGAATTATATATCCAAGATTGCCTCTACCCACAACAATCGCAGTGTTCTTGGCCAACGGCCCGTACAGGATAAGTTCTTTCATGTAAGAGGGATTTTAGACACTCTCACACAGAAATCTTATCTCAGTTATAGCTTCCTCTGGAAAGCTTCCTGGACTATCTGATCCAGCGGTCCCTAACCTTTTTGGCAACAGGGACTGGTTTCATGGAAGAAAATTTTTCCATGGACTGGGGAGTGGGTGGGAACAGGGGTGTGGAGCTTAGGCTGTGATGCACGGCCTGGTTCCTAACAGGCCTCGGCCTGGGGATCGGGGACCGCAGACCTGACCCTTTGTCGAGGATTTATTTATTTATTAACTTATTTGCCTTGTTTTTTTTTTTTGTTTGTTTGTTTGTTTTTATTTTATTTTTTTTTTTTGAGACAGAGTCTCACTCTGTTGCCCGGGCTAGAGTGAGTGCCGTGGCATCAGCCTAGCTCACAGCAATCTCAAACTCCTGGGCTCAAGCAATCCTCCTGCCTCAGCCTCCCGAGTAGCTGGGACTACAGGCATGCGCCACCATGCCCGGCTAATTTTTTCTCTATATATTTTTAGTTGGCCAGATAATTTGTTTCTATTTTTTTAGTAGAGACGGGGTCTCGCTCTTGTTCAGGCTGGTCTCTAACTCCTGACCTCAAGCGATCCACCCGCCTCAGCCTCCCAGAGTGCTAGGATTACAGGCGTGAGCCACCATGCCCGGCCTTATTTGCCTTCTTAAATGGGGAAGAAGCCTCACTTAGATGCTGACCAGGCTTGAACACCTTGTGGCTTTGGCTTCCGATCACACCAATGTCCCTTCTGCAGAGAGTGATGAGTGGCCAGAGCTAACCAAAGGGAAAGGGGCCGGGCAGAGGCTGGGCTAAGGGGCAGGGAGGAGGCGGCTGAACCCAGGAAGGGCTGCCGGCGTTATTTTGACAGGATTACACCTGATTCCCCTGAGATGTTCGACCACAACATCTGACACTACACTGTTGACACAAGTAATGCTTGAGAAGTCGGAGGCTGTGGTCGGATTATACCACTAAGCTCCCTCGGCTCTCACAGTCTATGAGGATACCATCCGTCTTGATCCTTTCACGAGGACAAAGTGTCAAGAGTTGGGGAACTCTCAGAAGAGCCCTGTCTGGGTGGGTTCTGGGCCTGCCCCAGACCAGGGTCCACTGGGAAAAACCACTCAGGGGACCCCTAGCTAGAAGCCCGGTCTGGGGGCATTTCCGAGGAGCGGAGGGCATCCTAACCAAGGCCAGATGGTCTTCCGCCCCCTTCCCAGGTCTCAGGAGCGGGGTCACCTGGGACAGAGCCCTTTGGAGAGGGGACTAGGTCCTTCCTGCCCCTTCCTGTCAGGTTGTGGGTTTAGGAGGGTGTAGGGAGGGCTGGCGTGGTCTCGCTTCCCAGACTTGAGGTAGGAGCTGGCACTCGGGCCTTGCTGATGTGAGGGGGACAACGCAGGGCGCCTACCTGGAGCAGCAGGTGTGGTTTGGGGCCTGAGACTCAGCGCTGTTCCTGGGCCTCCCTTCCTCTTGATCAGTCCCCAGGAAAAGGTGCTTCCGCGTGCCCAGCTGTGTCTCCGCTCTGTTCCTGACCACGAGGGTGGCTCCTCCAAGGCTCTATGGCACAGGGACAACAGAACGCTCTCAGTGCAAGCGGGCGTGGATCCCAGTCCTTCCTGGCCTCCTTGCAGCTCCTCCCCACGCCCAAGCAGGCCAGGCCCCTCCCAGGTCCAACACACTTGTCAGCATCTTCCAACAAGGCCTGCCTCAGGAGCTCGGAGGGTGACGGCTACTCCAGATGCACCCACGACCCCCAGCTGGCCCCACCTCCAAATCTAGGCCAGCGAGTGCCCTCCCCTTGGGGTGGGTGAGCTGGGGAGCTCATTCATTCATTCGTTCATTGCAGCTGAGCAGGGCCTGGGGTCAGGGGGGTGGAGCACTGCACTGGGAGTCCAAGCCAGTCCAAGCACCAGCTCTATCACTTGCCCCCTGGTGAGCTGGAGCTCCCCACTTCCCCTTGCCGGTATGAGGGACATCAGCCTAGATGCAGGACAATACAGGAGGTCAGACGGGGTCATACCATCACCCACTTCAAAATCATCTGAGCATGGGGCTGCTAAAATGCAGGTTTAAGGGCCCTACCCTGGCCCACTGAATCTGAATCTCCAGCAAGGTCCCTGGGAACCTGCATTTTAACAGTTTCCCCACATGGAGGCTCATGAAGTCAGACTTAGTGACTACATGCTGGGAAAGGGCAGACAAGTCCAAGGATGAAGATTTTATAATACGCACAAAGGGGTCACAGGTCCCTTTCCTGAAAGCAGCGTCAAAGGACCCCAGTCTCTGCAGACAGAGCAGCCAGGGAGCCCTGGGCAGCTTGCTAAACCTCTCTATGTTTCATTTTCCTCACGGACAAAGTGAAGATTGGAGATGATCTCTTGGGCCTTTCCAGATTTAAAATTGTGAATGCAAGAAGAGGTGAACCCACTGAGAAATGAATTTAAAAAGAAAGTTCAGGGCGAGGCATTTTAACTATATAATTGTTTTCTTCTTAAATATTCTTTTTAAATTCTGAAAATAATGTGTTTATAGAAAACATTCGAGTCATTCAAAATAATACACAATGAGGCCGGGTGTGGTAGTCCATGCCTGTAATCGTAGCACTCTGGGAGGCTGAGGGAGGAGGATCCCTTGAGGTCAGGAGTCGGAGACCAGCCTCAACAAGAGCAAGACCCTGTTTCTACTAAAAATAGAAAAATTAGCTGGGCATTGTGGCATGTGCCTGTAGTCCCAGCTACTCGAGAGGCTGAGGCAGGAGGATCACTTGAGCCCAGGAGTTTGAGGTTGCTGTGAGCAAGGCGGACCCCACGGCACTCTACTCAGGGCAACAGAGTGAGAGTCTGTCTCAAAAAAAGAGAAAACATAATGAAAGGGAAATCTAGCGTGGATGTCCCTGTGATCTCAGACCTCTGCCCTACTCCCAAACATAAACATTGTCAAGTTTCCTGTTTAGGTTTTCTACAAGAATTTTTCCAAAATATGGACAAATATACACCTATTGCCTGCATCTTTATTTAAAACCCAACCAGGAATATATTTCCAGTGCTTCTCTTTGTTTTGTTAGTTAACATATATCACACATCTATGCGTACCAACATAGACAGTTCCCTCCATTCTTTAAATAGCTCACAGTGTTCCACTGAACCAATGCACCATAAATTATGTAAATCTGTCCTTGTTGACAGATATTTAGGTTATTTCCACATTTTTGCTGCATAAACAAAGCTACAATGAATATCTCTGATTGTATGTCTTTGTGCGTATGCGTGAGGATATAGGATAAATCCCTAGGTCGAAGGTGATGTACATCTAAAATTCTGGCAGATATTGCCACATTGCCCTCCAATGATTGTGAACCGGTTTGCATTGCCCAGCAATGCATGCAGGTGCCTGTTTCTCTCCATGCTCAACACCACCATGCACTGTCAGATTTTTAAACTTTGTCAATGGTTGAAAAAGGATATCTTCTTTCATTTTGTAATTTTCTAATTGTCAGAAAGGGCAGACATATTTTCATGTTTATTCATTAACTGCCCTTTGCATTTATTTTTCTGTGAACTGTGCCCTTTTAGTTTATCTTACTGATTTTTAATAAGTTTTTCTAAATTAAGGCAATTAACTTTTTGTCATGCATATTGCAAATTGTCAGTCAGCTCTTTTTGACTTTATTTATGGCATCTTTCACTTACAGAAATTTCAGATTTTTGTGCAATTGAACGTATCAGTCTTTTCCTATATGGCTTCTGGGTTTTTGCACTTGCTTAAAAAGCTATTCCCATTTGAGAAGCATAAAAATATCTGCCCATATTTTCCACTTGTATTGTTAGTGTTTTCTTCTTTTTAAAATATCTTTGCCGCATCTAGAATTTATTTTGGTGTAAGGATTGTGGTAGGGCCCAGATTTATTTATTTTTCCTCAACGGGCCAGACAGTTGTCCTAAAGGCATGTTTGAATAATCCTGCTCCCTTCCCCAGCCACCTCCCCTAAGTTCAAAATCCCAATTTAACTATGCAGCAGGATGGATACAAAGGGCATAAACTCAGAGTCAAGTGCGTGGCTCAAATTCCAGCTCCACGGGACCCAGGATAAGTTACCTACCCTTCCCGTGCCTCAGTTTCCTCACCTGCAAAGGGGAACGATAACTCCTATGTGTAGAGTTATTGTGAAGATCACATGAGTTATTACAGGCAAAGGGTATGGAAAGATGCAACTATATGCTGCGCACAAGAGGCTCACCTTAGATGTTAAGGCACCTGTGGGTTGAAAGTGAAAGGGTGGACAAAGATATTCCATGCAAATGGTAACAGGAAAGCAGGGATGGCTATATTTATATCAGTCAAAAATGCCACAAGAGATAAAGAAGGACATTATATAATGATAAAAGGCCAATCCACCAGCAAGATGTAACCATCATAAATGTATATGCACCTGGCCGAGCATCCAAATATAGGAAACAAATACGGACAGAACTCAAGGGAGAAATAGACAGCAACACGATAACAGTTGCTGAAGACATTTCAACACTCCGCTCTCAATAATGGATAGAACCACCAGGCAGAAGATCAATAAGGAAACAGAGGACTTGAACAACACTATAGACTAACTGGACCTAACCCACATATGCAAAACACTCCAGCCAACAGCAGCAAGTATGCATTCTCCTCAAGGGCACAGGGAACATCCTCCAAGATAGATCACGTGTTAGACTACAGTGCCCACACACGGGAACTACTACATGTTGGCGATTACTGTTATTAACACTGCATATTAAACGTGCTTATGATGTGTGAGCCAGTTCCACCCTTTGACAAATACCTACGACCATGCATCAGGCCCTGTTCCAAGTACCGGGGACCCAGGGGTGAATAGCACTAATAGGACCTGCACCGCCACCTCTGGTTAGACTTAGTTCTAGTTTCTAATATTTATTACCAGTCATCTTAGTATATTCTTTCATTATTTCTAATAGTTATTTCAGTTGACAATCTTGTTTTTTTTTCTCCAGGTGGTCAATCGTCTGCAATTTTGATAAATTTGCCTCTTTTAGATTTTCAAAATTTGTATTGGCTTGTACTTCTAGCACGGTGGTAAAGAATTAGGGTAATGATGGTCATTCTTTCCTCGTATGTGTTTATGTCTGTAAACCCACATGCATACACACACACACACACACACACAAAATCATATTAAGCATCATCCATCTATTCCTATTAAAAAAGAGTTAAAATCAGGGACACATGTTGAATTTTAGGGATTTTAGCACTTATGGAGTTGCTTATATGATTTTTTTCATTTCTTTTGAACTATAAATTGGTTGGATTATATTAACAGTTTTTCTAATATCGAATCTGTATTACTGGAATACAGCCCTACTTGTTTGTAGTATATTCATTTTTTTTTACATAATGCTGGCTGATTTTATCTACTGCTATTTAATTTATGAATTTTGCATCGATGTTCAAACATAAGATTTTTAAGTAATTTTTCTCTCTTTTTTGTGCTATCTTTGTCAAGTTTGGTGTCAATGTTGTGCTGGTTTCATAGAATAATTTGGAATCTTTCCTTCTCTGTGTTCTGGTATAGTTGGTGCAGTTTAAATAACATTGGAATTATCTGTTCCTTGCAGGTTTGATAGAAATTAGAAGCTGTCTAAACCTGGTTTTTTGGGGTTTTTTTAAGAGAAGAATTGTACTAAAACTCAGTTTCTTCCATGGTCTGTTGTGGTTTTCCAGTTCTTCTGGGGTCCAACTGCTGACTTACATTTTCACAGAAAATGATCAGTTTTAGCTGGTTTTCACCTCAATTTGCATATGGTCCAATACAGCACCCTCTAAGAATTCTATTTTCTCTGTGCCAGTGGCTATTTCTCCATTTTAATGTTTAATTTTATATATTTGCCTCATTCCCTCCCCGACCCCTGTTAGAAGATCTAGTCTTTCAAAAAAATCCTCAAATGACACAGGCTTTTTTTGCAGGACCCTTTTTACCATGTACACGACACAGAAATAGAGGCACTGGAATCAGGGAAGGGGAGAGAGGTATCTGAGAGGGACAGCTTGGTAAACACAAGTCATTCAACAAACATTTCAAAAGTGCAGAGTCTGCCCACATACTTCCTGGCCTTGAACACCCTGTACCTCTTTTTCCCAGCTCCCCCACCCCTAGTTAAACTGGACAACCCCACTTGCTTCAACACCGGGCTGTCACCTCCTGTCACCTCCTCCAGGACCCTCCCCCGAGTCCCCAGGGAGAAGTCGGTGCCATTCCTCACACATCCCAGATTACTATTGTTTTTAAATTTTGAAAAATTCATTTAAACCCGAAAAGGCAGAAGAACAAAACCAACTGAATCAACAAATGTTAACAGTCTGCCATTTTTGCTTCAGATCTTCCTAGTTAAACGGAATGTTCCGGACAAGTTAGCAGCCCCTCCTTTTCCCCTGTCAGCCTCAGCTCCTCCTCTCCCCAAAGGCACCGCAGGCACGAACTTGGCAGGTATTGCAACAGAAATCAATAAACCCACAAATCACAGCCAGGACTGCTTTGTGATTTTTATGAAAATTAAATTTTCACTAATGGTATTATTCTGCAATTTCCTTTTTTTGCAACACTGTTTTTGAGATTTATTCATGTTAATAGAGAATGTATATGTGTATATGTATGTACCTATAGATGAGCTTTGTTAAGGTATAATTTATATAAAATTCCCCAATTATACATAGTTTGCTGTGTAATATCTGAGTTTTAGTCATTGTTATCGCAGATATTGAGGCTGAAACCTCTTTTTTGCATTTCAAGCACTGCTGCCCTAGATACCCTTGGAAGCGTCTGCTTATGCGCACGTATGGGTTTTTCTGTGTAATCATACACCTAGACGTGAAACTGTTGGGCATACAGTGTGCACACTTTCGGCTTCACTAGCCCTTGCCAGAGTGTGCCCTGGAGCTTTGCCCTGCATAATTACAGAATATTATTGTCATTCTCAAGCTCTTTCCATGCCTACCTGCCCCCTCCCCGTGAATTACCACAGGACACGTGTGTGACTGGCGCTCAATAAAGGAATGAGCTCACCGTCTAGCAGAAGAGACAGACTCAATGTGATAAGGGAACGAAAGGCTCCTGAGACCTCCTCTGGCTGAGATCCAGGGAGGGCTTCATGGAGGAGGCGGCATTTGAGTTGGGCTCTGAAGGACTGGCAGACTGAACAGATGAGGATGGGGATGATGACAAGAGCCGCCGGGGTAGGAGGAGGTGGGTGGGACAGTCCAGAGCGATGTCTGATGTGCCAGAGCAGCAGTTCACAGCCAAGTTGGGGTGAATGGGGGCAGAAAGCTGGGCGTGTGTATTTTGTAAAAACTGCAAGGTGACCGGACACATCCCCTCTCCCCACACACGAAGAGCCCCTGAGTGAGAGCGTGGTGTGCGGGAAGGGAGCCTTCCCAGGAAACACAGCTTGGGCTTAACTGTTTTTTAAAGGCTGGTCAAGTGAAGCAGTGTGGGCTTAACCTGAGTCCTCAATGGCAGGTAGTGGGTCAGAGCTGGGCTGGGATGCCAGCCCCGGGGAATAAGGCCTGGCTCAGAAAGCCTGCGTTGTCCCGCCTCTTCCCCTCCTCTGTCTCTGGGAAAGACCAGGGCTGCCCTGGCCTGGGTTTCCTCCCCAGACTCTCAGGGAGCACTGGGATGGGAGCTCCTTCTGCTCCTCCACTTCACAGATCTGCGGCCCAGGCCCGGGGCTTGCACTTTGCCTCTTGTCCCCTCCGCCTGGCTGCTCCAGGCAGGGCAAGTGGCACATGCCGGGGGCAGGGCCCCAGGAGCCCCTCCATGGAGCGTGGGCCTGGGCCTGGCTGCGCTGAGTCCCCTTCCTCTGCTTCTTTCGGCTCAGCCCCTCTGATCGCGGGAATCCTACCCTTCTGTGCTCCCTGCTCTCGTGACAGGCGCTGTCCCTCAGCAGAGCCCAGCTCTGGGCACCCTGCCGAGTGCAGGGGAAGGGGTGAAACACACAACCTTCACTTCCAAGTCCTTTTGCCTTAAGCAACTTCAGCAAAACCACCAGCCACAGCAGCAGGAACTTGGGATGTGTCCCCTGTGCTTGTGCAGACAGCTCACAGATGGCCATGGCCCCTTGTGGTTTCTGCCACTTCTGTGTGTGCGCAGGGTTGTGGCTCTCACAACCTCTGAGCCTCAGCTTTCTCATCTATCCAGTGGGCCCCTCACACCTGCTCTCCCTCCCTCCCAAGATGCAGAGAGAATTGAAAGTAATGACAAGGATGTGAGGGTGCTGAGTGGCTCCGGGGTCTCGGGCCAGCTCACTGTGCGGGCCGTTGTTCTTCTGGAGCCTGGCAAGGTCTCCCCAAGCCGGGCGGAGTTTACGGGCCTGGGCACGTGAGACCCCAGCCCAGGAGGGGTCCCCAGTCCAGCAACAGCTCATTCATTGTCCTGAAGGACACTCCGCCCTTTCCACACACCCCTGCACACCCCTCTGCTTCAGAGAAGATGCCCCTTTGCCAGGTCCGCAGGGATCTGGAGCCTTTTTGAAGGGAACGGCTCAGTCCCAACAGTCGACATGGTTGGTCAGCCATTTGGGGGCATTGTTTGGTGCCACCAAAGTGTGGCCAGCCACCCCAGAGATCCCTGGACAGCAGCCACTCAGCAGGCAAAGGGGCAAGCAAGTGGCAGGAAGGGGACTCAAGAGTCTCCCAGCGGCACATGTGGCTGGGCCTCGCGGGAGTGCAGTGAGCAGGCAATGGCACAGGTGGGAAGCCAGCCCCCAAGCACCCCCAGGCATCAGGTCTGCAAATGACGGTCCTCTGCGCTCCCAGGTCCCCATCGAAGCAAAGCTGATCTCCCTATAGGGCTCTAGTGAGCGTCCTGTGCCCTCACAGCACTTCTAGCCTGTGGCCAAATCATTATCACTTGGATGTCCCAAGGCAATGAGGCTGAAACATCAAAAACCCAGCAAACAGCCGTAACCTGCCCACCCCTATCTCCAAAGACCTGAGGGTTCCTTTCTCTTTCACCAGGACCCCAGGGCCTGAGGTCAGAGTCCCCTGGCTGGGCAGGATTCTGGGAAGACTCAGCCAGAGAGAGGAGAAGGCTCCTGTCTCCAGGACCTTCTTTGACCAGGCCACTCAGCGATGGGGAGGGGCAGCCTGGTTTCCCGCTGGAAGCTGGCCTGGCCTGTCTGCCGCCGATCCTCTGAGGACAGCAGAGGCCCTGACTTGGCAGGAATGAAGGCCTATAGGCACAGGGCTGGGCCAGAGCTCCCCCGCCCCCGGCCCGGCTCTTCCCATCTCATCTCGTGGGTGCTCGTGTAAAACAGTACAGTGGACGGTGGGAAAAGCAGACAGTGGGAGCCCAGGGCACGTGGGTCCCAGTCCTGGTTTTCTAAGCAGGTCCATGCCCCTTTTGGGAATGTTACTAATGACCAGGAGGAGGCTGGAGGTGACAATGGGGCACCCCCTCCCGTCTTGCCCTCCTTCTTCGTGTCTCAGCACCAGCCCCAGGGGTGTTGGCGAGGAACACAGCACCTGGGGTGCATATCCTGCCCTAGAAACACAGAACGTGGAGTTCTGGCTGCACGGTGCTCTTCATAAGAACCCCCGTCAGTTGGCCCGGAGCAATCCAGACTGATCTAGAACGAGGGCCCATCACACTTCAAGAGCTGCCCACATTCCATCTCAGCTCCTCCTGTCATGCTACTTTGCATGGGTTGCACCAGCCAACTCATGGGCAAGAATGCGGAGTTCCATTTACACCACCCATGCTGATGTGTGAGTAAGCTGCGAAAACCACTGCTCCCCCAGGAGGGGGAAGAGGAGAGAGCACCAGGGCCCCACCTCAGGCGAGACAGGGCACTAAAAGCTGCTGATCTCCCTGGAAGCTGAGCACTTCCCCTGAGCACTTTCGTTACAGCCTTTCCCAGCGCGGGCCTGCCCATGGCCCAGACGCCACGCGGATTCCTGCAAACTGGACACTCTGCAAAGAGCTCCCAGCACTTTACATCCATTATCTTTATGGTTCTTCCATCAGCTACCTCCCAGGAAGAACCCGAGTAGAGAGTCCGTGGGATTCGAGAGTCCGTGGGGAGGACACAGGCCTGCAGGAAGGTCCGCTGTGCCACTAGACGCCAGCATGTCATGAAAATCCTGTTAAATATCACAGGCAGCTGGGGATGGGGAGAGGGAACCCCTCAAGGGCCAAAACACAACGTGAAGTGGGTTGGGGGGGCTGGCCTGCCTTCCAAGCCTAGAACGGTGCCCTAGCCACAAAGGGAGAGGGTGTCCTCTGAACAAGGAATGACCACATTTCCCCTATTGAGGCAGGAAACAGATGGCTTCGATCTGGACCAGAGTCTCCAGGAATAACACTTCCCATCTGTAATAAACACTTGGCAAGTTTCCAAAGCCCTCCCACCCATCTGGAGGTATTTTCATACCCAGCTGTCAGGTAGGGAAACTGAGGGCAGAGTGCCAGCCAATAGGGTCTCTTGGTCCAGAACCAGGCCCTCCGCTCTGTAAGTCTGGTTCTCCTCCCATGACCCAGGGGGCCTCTCCGAGGCCTGACCCTGCCTCTGCTAGCCAGGAGGGACACATGCCACCAGCTTCCAGGGATCATGGGGCTCTGGCCTCCCTTCTGGAGAAGGGAACCCCAGCGGGGGAGCTGGACACACTAGTATGGTGGGTCCTCTGCTCTCTGGCACTATACTGCCACTCCGCAAGCAGCTGGTTCCCATCTGGTTTACTGGGAACCCCATCCCTCCCCACAGGTCACCCCAGCAATTCCTGGGGATCATCATGCAGCTCAGGGCGTGCCGTGAAGTCACCGAGGCCAGCTTCAGAGCTCTGTTCTTGGAGGGTGTCTCTGAGAAGGAGCAACTCATGAACTAGGCATGAAGTAACTCCTCTTACTCAGAACAACGTGCTGGGCGGAACCTCCCAGCCTGAGACGCTGTCAGAGATCACTAAAGTCCCTCTGCTGTGGGTCCTCGCTCCCTGGCTGTGGCCACGGCTGCTGGCACTAGGGCAGAAGGGACATCTGCTCTTGGGCTCTGAAAGGCCTGTGGAAATTGTGTATCCCCTATGGGGGCATGGTGGGAAGGTGACCAAGTGACTTTGCCTCCCCTCTTCAAGCTGCTTCCTTTCTGAGTAACTAGAAAACATATCTTAAAGGAGGAAAAGCGCTGGGGCTGTCCCCGTCACTGATGTCCCCCACACGTGTCAGGAGGCACGCACAGCCTCACCTTGCAGGGGGTGGGGCTGTGGGGAGTCAGGACGAGAGAGGAAGAGGTCCCTCCAGTCTGCTCTGTGGTACCTGGGGAGTCATGAGACCTACGTGTAGGTAGGTGACCTGGAGCAACTTGCTGTACCCTCTGTGCCTCAGTTTCCCGACGTGCACAATGACAATGGCTGGCTCCAGCTCTAAAATACTATAGGCCTTCTGCCTGCCTCAATTTCCCTCCGGAGAAAGGCATCTGCCCCAGGGAGAAGGAGGACAAGGTGAATTCAGGAAAAGTCCACTTCTCAGGGCAACTGATCAAATGCCGTCCATTTCCCCTGGGGACGGGAGTCGGAGAGAGAACAGAATACGATGACAACACCGAGGGTGAGGCTGAGAACAGGCACACTCACCAACATGTTCCCGGACCCTTCCAGAGGGAAACCGTCTCTGGAGTGTCACGGGCCATTAAAATCTCCCTGTCCCCCTCAGCACCGTCCTCCCCACAACAGCCTGGGAACTGTCACTCGGCCTCCATCGAGGCTGACACGCGGGGCTGGAGCTGGGCACTGGCTGCCCCCCGGGGCCTTCCTCTCCCCGCAGCCAACTCTCTCTCTCTCCCTGGACCCATGAGGACAGCACAGGCCCCAGGCCCCCTCTGCTCAGATGAACATTTTTTCATGAGCAATTTTCTCCTGTCCCCAGACAATTCTGATCCCTGTGAGGTTCACACCCATGACACCCTGAAGCCACATGCAGAAGTTGTAACTCTCTGCATTCTCAGTGATGAGGAAAGGGGCCCTGGGGTAGGGGGTCCACTCCAGATTGGACCAGGGGTCTAGAAAGCAAGAAGGGTCCCTGCCCCTTCAGATAGCATTGGGCTCTTAGCGGTGCCTAGAAGGGCAGCTCTGTAGGTGCCTGTTAAGTGACCTTGCTCAAGCCACAGCACCCCTGGGCCTCAGTTTCCCCAGGGCCTTCATCCAAACCCAACGTTTCTCTCTCCAGGCCAAGGTTAGGATGGAGGCAAGAGGCTTTCTTTGGAAGCACATGAGGGAAAGATGGCATCCTTTGCCCCAGAGGCCCAGGAGCCCAGCCCGCCCGGCAGCAGCGCGGCGGTGACGTTGTCATAACCCTCAAAGGCGGAGTAGACCGCCCCCTCCCACCTGACCCAGTGAGTGGGCGACAGAGCCCGGGGGAATCCTGGGGTGCGGGTGGGGGTGCGGTGGTTCCCCCGGCTGTCAGGCAGGAGGCAGGGGACCCCCAGGCAAGGCTTCTGCCCTCCTCCATCCCCCATCCAGTGTAGATGGGTCTGTTAAGCCACGCCCTCCCTGGTGGGCGGCTCAGGCCACCCTTCCCTGGGTACAAACTGGGGACAGCCAGCGTGGCGAGGGACTGTGGCGCAGTCTCCCCTACCCCCTCCCCTCCCAGTCCCAGGTCTCGGAAGGCACAGAAGCAGGCAATCCTTCCCCACCCCCTCCCCGTCCAGGACCCGGATTCTGCGCCCCTTCACCACCCGCGTGCTCACCACATCTGCGCCCCAGCGCCAGGGCCCCAGCCCCAGGCAAGGTGCTCGGGCCGCCAGGCTGCGGTGACAGGCTACACGCTCCTACCTGGGAGGAGACTGCCAGCCGGTCCTCCTCCTCGCCAGCCTGGTGAAGCCAGCCCCACCTGGCAAGGGACTGTCAGCAAATTCCCCTCCGCATCACCGCGGGAGCGGCATCCCGGCTCCTCCCCAGCAGGAGCCAACCTTGGCCCCGCCCCAAGGCCGCTCCGACCTGCGGGGAACCCGGGCTGGGTTATGGTATGCAAAGACCCAGGCTCCTCCTCGGAGTCCCTGTCGCTACTAGGGATCATCTACAAATTACTATCTCAAGCTCACAAGGCCGCTGGTCCCTTGCTGTAGTTAGCTACAGCTCTCACGGATGCTCTGGGCCTTGGCGGCTCCCTTGCCCACCTGCCCGCCACTCCCAAGCTCTCCTCTGAGGCATGTCCCCCTTCCAAGTCTTCCCAATCCCACCAGCCAGAAGCAAGAAAAGACACACAACACCACAAAGGTAGTGCTCTGCCCAGCTCGAGGACCAGCTCCTGACACCACCCCGTGGCTGGTACCCAGTTGGTACCCAGGCTTCTTCTTCCCCAGCTAAGGAAAGATCTACAAATTGGCCACAGCCCAAGGGAGTTGGGGCTGGGTCATTTCCAGTTTGCAGTGGGCCACACTTGTGCACATCTCAGAATTTCATCAAAGTCCTGGCTACCCTTCTAGAGACACTGCTTTTGACCTTGGGGGCAGGGGCCAGTGTTCCAACCCCCAAAGGTCAGTATGCAACGTAAGGGACAGCCGTAAACAGCTTTTCTTTCCTAGGCAGGGCCTAAGCACATTTATTTAATAGACATTATTATCCGGCACTTGCAGTACAATAGCTAATGGAAGAGGAGCCACTGCTGAACAATCTCTAAAAGTGACTCCTTTTCAACAGTTTTACAGTGTTAACATATCGTTAGGGTTTTGACAATATGATAAGGCCATAGAGGAAGCAGTGTGAACAGAAGCTCATGAGCCAGTAGAGGAGCAGGTCAAAGGGTAGCTAAGCTTTCATGGGTTAATTCCTCCATAACCAGCAGTACAGCGCCCTCCTCCACGCACCCCTGCAGGCTGGTTATGTCTTCCCCTGCCATGCACCTCTTGCCATCCATCACCCTGCACCCTAGTTCTTCTGACCCAGCCACCCCTTGAAAAACCAAGGGTAAGCCACTAGACAAGCTGTCAAGATCTGTCTGTCCATTGACGCACTCACCCATCCATTCATTTATTTATTCATTCATGGGGCAGGAAGGCTTTTGGCCATATATCCTGCAGTGGCTACAGGGCATCAGCATCTGGGTTCTAGCCCTGGTTCAGCTGTTGCGGTGCTGTGCAGTCTTGGGTAGCTCGCTTGATCTCTCTGACTTTGTTTTTCCCTCCCATCTGTAATACGGAGAGGGCTGGGCTAGTTAGGGTCTGAGGCCCCTCTGCCCTAACACCTTTTACCCTCTTCCAGGATAAGGGCTGGTGGGTACAAAGACAAACCAGATAACACAAGAATAGTGTTTGGGGACTCTAGCTGTCTGGATTTGAGTCCCAGCTGGGCCACCTAAATATGAGACTTAACCTGTCCGCATATATAAAATGGGGGAAATAATAACCTTAAAGGGTGGTGACGAGGGTTAAATGAAATATTAATACAAAGTAAGTGCTCTGTAAACATTAGTTGCTGCTATTGTCATGGAATTATTCATAGTCTGGTGGGAGAGAGTAAAACCTGACACAAGCGGTTTGTCCTACTTTGTCTGCCATACCGCACCCACCCCAGCTCCGGAGGAGACCCCTGACTGGCGGGCATTGAGGACGTGCGATAAAGAAAGACACAGAAAAAGAGGAAAGGGGACCCACGGAAAGGTCAGGTGGGCCATACGATGGTGAAAGAGATGACCTCGATGTCCCAGCCAGCTCAACGCCACCCCCCTGGATGAATGTTAGGCTTGTAGAAGGTTCTGGGTAAAGGTATGTAGGATGAAGAACTGAGGCTGTTGAAGGAAACGGCTTCCAGCCTATGGCCCTGAGGACACTTTTCATGATCTCAAGTGTGCGGATTGGGAGGAAAGTGCCCTTGGCCTGGGTGGTCAAGTCTGAAAGACTATGCCTGGTATTGTCTTCATGCCCGGGTTGTTAACCTCCAATGTCTCGTCTGGGAAACTAATCCAATACAATATAAACAAAACAAAAGAACTCTTGAGTAACCCACGCAGATGGAACTGTCTGGCAAAGTCAGGTGCTTTTTCTTGCAGAAGAGCGCCTTGTGTCTTGAATTAGAGCCCACCTTCATTTACTCCACACATAATTTCAACAGATCTGGGGGGGCAGAGACTGCGAAGAGCCCCCTATATCCTTTCTTTCCCTCTTCCTTTTTGCAGTAGAGCTCCCAAGGTTAAACCTGGGTCCATGGCTGCCCTGCTAGAGACTACATATCCCAGGCCCCCTTGCGATCAGATGCAGCTGTGAACTGAGTCCTAGCCAGTGGGATGTGAGTGTATGCAGTATGTTTAACTTCCGGGCCACATCCTTAAAAGGAAGCTGCCTGCTCTCCACTTCCTCTTTCTCCTTTGTGAAGACAGGTGGGGGAGTGGCTAGCTTTGACGAGGCTGACCAGGACAGCGCACTAGGGTCGGCCAAGCAACAGGACAGGAAGCACTTGAGTCACATCATGACCTGGAGAAGCACCCTAGAATGCTGACCACCTTGGACTTTTCCATGGGAGAGCAATAAACCTTGTAAAGTCACTACTGTTTGGTCTCTTTTACAATAGCTGAACCAATAGCCTAACGGATAAGCCCACTTTCCTGATTTTCAAACCAACAGTGGAAGAGTAGGAGTATACTGGAAGGAGAAAGGACTTATAAGAAAGCAAGGACAGGCCAGGCGTGGTGGCTCACGCCTGCAATCCTAGCACTCTGGGAGGCCGAGGCGGGTGGATCGTTTGAGCTCAGGAGTTCGAGACCAGCCTGAGCAAGAGCGAGACCTAATCTCTACTAAAAATAGAAAGAAATTATATGGACAACTAAAAATATATATGAAAAATTAGCTGGGCATGGTGGCACATGCCTGTAGTCCCAGCTACTCGGGAGGCTGAGGCAGGAGGATTGCTTAAGCCCAGGAGGTTGAGGTTGCTGTGAGCTAGGCTGATGCCATGGCACTCTAGCCTGGGCAACAGAGTGAGACTCTGTCTCAAAAAAAAAAAAAAAAAAAAAAAAAAAAGAAAGCAAGGACAGTGAAAAAAGCAAATAAGCCTTGCAGGTGTCATTGTGTTCTAGGGTGGTCCTAGAAATGTGCTCAGAACACACGCTTTCCTGCGTCATTAGGAGAAGGTTAAGTCATTGACCAAATATTTTGTTTTAAAAGGAAGGCAATTACATATTTAGAAAGTATTTCCAATCAAAAATTATTAAAGTTTGTATGTTAGGGGGAGAAACCTTCAGCATCCAGAAATCCCAGTCATCCCAGATTACACCTTGCCTCAAGGATCAGAAAGCAGAGATTTTGATTCATTAATGTTGACCTTCTCCCTCACTAGATTGTAAATCCTTTAAGGTTGGATGGTATCCTCTTTTTCTTTTTCTTTCTAGTATCTAACACAGTGCCCTGACTCAATAAATACTTTTTAATGGCTATGGGGGTGAGGTCTATGTTACCCTAGGTGACAGAGCATAGGAGAATCCCACTGGCTGATTTGGGATACAGATGCTCCTTGACTCATTATGGTGTCCTCTCCCTATAAACCCATCATTAAGTTGAAAACATCTTAAGTCGAAAATGCGTTTAATATACCTAATCCACTGAACATCATAACTTAGCCTAGCCAACCTTAAATGTGTTCAGAACACTTGCATTAGCCTACAATTTGGCAAAATCATCTAACACAAAGCCTATTTTATACTAAAGTGTTGGATATTACGTAATTTATTGAATACTATACTGAAAGTGAAAAACAGAATAGTTGTATGGGTATTTGAACCATGGTTTCTACTGAATGCATGTCGCTTTTGCACCATGTAAAGCCAAAAGATTGTTAAGTCAAACTCTTGTAAGTCGGGGCCCCTCTGTATTGATCTGTGAAATTGCCTGAGGTCCTACACCAGCTCAGTGAAGAGCCACAGAGGCATAACCCTCACAGTCTATTGAGCCCATGGTGGCCCTGGGAACTTGTCCCTGTTATCTAGAAATCATTTCATCAGAAACACTCCTCTGAGCTCACAGAGACCTACACACACAAGGAGATTCATTGTGGAATTGTTTGCAATTGCCAAAAACAAAAAAACAAAAAGCACAACTGTGCACAACCTACACAACTGTACACAACCTACACAACTGTACGTGGCCTTTCTGCACTGCCCAGTTGAGATGTTCAGGAAAACTCAAAATGAGAGGGAAAAGGCAGGAGGCCCAGGAAAGAGTCAGCTGGGTGTGATCACTGCTGTTTCTCATCAGTTTGACTCTAACGATTTAGGCCCCGAGACAGGAGAGCCACACGCTAGTGTTCCTGTCAGCCCAAGGCCTGGTGTTGGGTGAGGCTGCTAGGCAGGTGGTGAGCAGGGGGTGAGAGGGGGCCGTGCACCTGGAGGGGAAAGGGTCAGACTGCAGCTTTGCTATAGGATCCAGAGTATAAACTTATGCCACTGACAGGGACAGTATTTTCAAGGCAGAACCAAGACACTATTCACATTTTAAGTGACAATCCAGATACTAAACCCGACAGCCAAATAAAAACTCTCTAAGGAAGTGCGTCCATTTTGGGAGCTGGGGCTTCCTATCATACACACTAATCTGCCCTTCCAGACAGAAGGGAATCTGACTTCCTGTGCAGAAGGTAGAGGATCAATGTATTGGGATGGAAAACCCTTTTTTCCAGTGTCCTCTGTCTAAACAGATATGGGGTTGTGGATTTCTAGAGAGGAGAAGGCCTCAGGCTTAGGTCTGGACACACAGCACCACCCCACTGGAAGCTGGCATTCCCCAGCTTGGTGGGGCCAGGGTGGAGAAGTCAGGGCCCTCTAATCACTTGGCCCCCCACAGCAGAGCATCCTGGCCTCTCTGCTCCTGGGCAGCCCTGACCTCCCTGTCCCCTCTCCCCTGGCCTCAGGCTGGGCCCCACTCACCAAGGCGGCACCAGGTGGGTAGTCTTAGCCAGCAGCAGTCTCTTTTACTAGCACTTCTCCCCTGGAAGAAGGGAAATTCACAACTGGTGGGAGGTCATTGTCATCCACCACCAACAGCTACTACCACTTATCAATACTGGAAACTTCTGGAGGGTTAGGTCAGGGGCAGGTGCTGATGACATCACAAAGGAGGCATCACTGTTGCGCCAGAACTCTGGAATTCTGGTGTCATTTTCTCACCCAGAATTGAGCCCCACTGGGCATTTTCAGACACATCTGGGGGTTTGAAGCCTGCACAGCCTTACCTCAATTCTATATCGAGCCTGGCGGGTGCCCTGCAGGTCGCTAAAGAATACGTGGGATTAAGGCCCTAATAAAAGAGGCTTTATACAACCTTCGGCCCTTTTTGCCTTTCTGCTTTCTGTCGTATGGGGACGGCATTCAAGGCTCCATCTTGAAGCAGAGAGCGGCCCTCACCAGACAGTGAAACTGATGGTGTCTTGATCTTGGACTTCTCAGCTTCCAGATCCGTGGGAAATAAATTTCTATTGTTTATAAACTACCCAGTCTGTGATATTTTGTTATAGTAGCACAAAGAGACTAAGGCAGGTTTTTTTTGGTTTTTTTTT
Source organism: Varecia variegata (assembly GCA_028533085.1). Lineage (NCBI taxonomy): Eukaryota > Metazoa > Chordata > Mammalia > Primates > Lemuridae > Varecia > Varecia variegata. Next base: position 19,931,935 of record CM052442.1, read on the forward strand.
GGTTTTTTTTGGAGACAGAGTCTCACTCTGTTGCCTGGGCTAGAGTGCTGTGGCATCAGCCTTGCTCACAGCAACCTCAAACTCCTGGGCTCAAGCGATCCTCCTGCCTCAGCCTCCTGAGTAGCTGGAACTACAGGTGCGCCACCATGCCCGGCTCATTTTTTCTATTTTCAGTAGAGACAGGGGTCTCGCTCTTGCTCAGGCTGGTCTCGAACTCCTGAGTTCAAGGGATCCTCCCGCCTTGGCTGACTAAGGCAGTTCTCCCAATCAATGTCACCATTCTTGGCACACATGTACTTGAGTTTCTGCAGACCAAGAGTGAAATCGTGAGGTCACTGGCGATGTGGATCTTCAGGCTTACTAGTTCATGCTAAAGTGTTTTTCAAAGTATAAATTGTATCAGTTTATGCCTCCACCAGCAATGGATGAGAGTTCCAGGTGCTCTACTTCCTCTTCAATATTCGGCATTGATCTATTTTAGTTGTTACCATTCTGGTGGGCATTTAGTGGTGTCTTACAGTGGTTTTTATATGCATTTCATGAATTACTAATGAGATGAGGCACATGGTCATCTCTGTATTGGCCATTTGTAGTTCATGTTTTTAAATTAACAAATTTTATTTTTTTATACCAGTTTTAAGTTCACAGGAAAATGGAGTGAAAGTATGTAGATTTCCCATATGCTGCCCCCATATACGCACAGCCACTGCCACCGTCAGGATTCTGAGCCAGAGCAGTGCATTTGTTACAATCTGTGAACCTACATTGGCTCATCATTATCAAAGTCCATAGTTGACATTAGGGTTCACTCTTGACTTTGTACATTCTATAGGTTTTGATGCATAATGACATATAGCCACTATTGTAGTATCCTCTGGAATAGTTTCATTGCCTAAAAATCCTGTTTTCATCCATCCCTCCTCGATAACCCCTGGCGACAACTCATTCTTTTTTACTGTCTTCATAGTTTTGCCTTTTCCAGAATGTCATATAATTGGAATTAGACAGTATGCAGTCTTTTCAGATTGGCTTCTTTCACTTAATGAATTGCATTTAAGTTTCCTCCATGTATTTTTGTGGCTTGATAGCACATTTCTCTTTTAGTGTTGAATAATATTCAATTGTCTGAATGTAGCACAATTTGTTTGCCCATTGACCCACTGAAGAACATTTTAGTTCCTTCCAAATTTTAGCAGTTATGAATAAAGCTTTATAGGCAAGAGCCACCATGACCAGCTGAGTTTTAAGAGTTCTCTATATAGTCTGGATATTAATCCCTTATTGGGTATATGATTTACAAATATTTTCTCCCATTCTTTGGGTTACCTTTTTACTCTATTGATAGTGTCTTTTGAGACACAATTTTTTTTAATTTTCATAAAGTCCAATTTGTATATTGTTTCTTTGGTTGCCTGTGCCTTTGGTGTTATATCCAAGACATCACTGCCAAATCTAATGTCGTGAAGTTTCTGTCCTGTTTTCTTCTAAGAATTTTGTAGTTTTGGGTCTTACATTTAGGTCTTTGGTCCATTTTCAGTTAATTTTTATACATGGTATTAGGCAAGGGTCTGACTTCATTCTTTTGCATGTGGATATCCAATTTTCCTGGTCCAGCTTCCTCACCTTCTTGGGTTCCCTGGCAGGAGATCTGTCCTTGCCTTAACCCACAGGAAGCATCATGACTGCCTGAAGGGGGAAATATCCCTGAGGACAGAGGCAAGGGGAGAGGTGGGACTACCATTCCCAGCCCTGTAAACTCCGCTCCATAATTCAGCCAAAGAGGACACCAAATCAGAGTGGCTGTTCAGCATCACCATGCTATAGGATGTATGTCCCGTTGGTCTCCTGGGCATGACCCCCTAGCCAGCCTTCCCACACTGCCAGAATAATCCCTTTGGGACCTCCTCATCTGGGACAGGCAGCACTTCAACCATTTACTAGTGCTAAGGCAAACCTGAGCTTAAGGCACCACCTAGAGCTGAAAAGGAGGCAGCGACCTAGCAGTAAAGATTCACTGAGCAAATATATTCAATAAAAACAAAACAGAGCCGGTCAGAAAACTGGAATAAATAACTAATCCTTCAATGCAAAGATGAAGACATATACCTACAAGAAACCAGAATAAACAGAACCATGACCTCCCCAAGAGGACAAAGCAAAAATCCAGTAACTGACCCTAATGAGATGGCAATTTGTGAGCTCTCTGACCAAGAACTCAAAATAGCAATTTTAAGGGAACTCAGTGATCTCTAAGATAAAGAAAATCAATTCAGAAATTTATCAGAAAAATTTAATGAAGAGATTGAAATAATTTTTAAAAACCCAGAAATCTTGGAACTGAGAAATACACCTGCTGAACTGAAGAACTCTTTATCGGCTCTTGACAGCAGAATGAACCAAGGAGAGGAGAGACTGGGTGAGCTTGAAGACTGGCTATTTGAAAATAGAAAGTCAGAGAAGAAAAAAGAAAAAATAATGAAAAGGAATGAAGACTTCCTATAAGACATAAAAAATTAACTCAATAGATCGAATCTAAGAATCATTGGTGTTCAAGGGGGAGCTGAGCAAGAACAAGGGGTAGAACGCTTATTCAAAGAAATAATAAGAGAAAAATTTCCAAAACTTGGAAAAGATAGAGATATCCAGGTACAGGAAGGTCTTAGAACACTAAACAGATTTAACCCAAATAAGACTACCCCAAGGTATATAATAACCAGAAAACAATAGACCTTAAGACAAAAATTGTTACAAGAAACAAAGAATGACAGTGTGTAATGATAAAAGGGTCAATCCATCAAGAAACTATAACAATTATAAAGATACATGCACCCAGCAACAGAGCCCCTAAATATATGAAGCAAAAAACTGACAAAATTGAAGGGATAAATAGACAATTCAACAAAAATAGTTGTAGACTTTAATATGCCATTTTAAATAATGGATAGAACAACTATGTAGACGATCACCAAGAATATAGAAGACTTGAGCAGCACCATAAACCAACAACATCTATAGAGCACTCCACCCAACAACATTCTTCTCGGCCGGGCGCGGTGGCTCACGCCTGTAATCCTAGCACTCTGGGAGGCCGAGGCGGGCGGATTGTTTGAGCTCAGCAGTTCGAGACCAGCCTGAGCAAGAGCGAGACCTCGTCTCTACTAAAAATAGAAAGAAATGATCTGGCCAACTAAAAATATATAGAAAAAATTAGCCGGGTATGGTGGCGCATGCCTGTAGTCCCAGCTACTCGGGAGGCTGAGGCAGAAGGATTGCTTAAGCCCAGGAGTTTGAGGTTGCTGTGAGCTAGGCTGACGCCACGGCACTCACTCTAGCCCGGGCAATAAAGCGAGACTCTGTCTCAAAAAAAAAAAACAAAAAACATTCTTCTCAAGTGCACACAGAATGTTCTCCAGTATAGTCAGGCCATCAAACAACTCTCAATAAATTTTAATAGGTTAAATCATATAAATTACGATTTCATACAAAGTATATTTTCTGACTACAGTGAAATGAAACTAGAAATCAATAACAGAAAGAAATCTGGGGAATTCACAAATATGTGGAAATTAAATAACACCCTTACATAAAAAATGGGTCAAAGAAGAAATCACAAGGTAGGTTAGAAAATATTTTGAGATGAATATAGACTAAAATACAACATATAAAAACTTATGGGATGTAGTGAAAGAGGGAATTTCTGAACAGAGGGAAATTTATACTTGTAGCTGCCAACATTAAGAAAGAACAAAGATTGCATATTAATAACCCACCCTTCCACCTTAAGAAATTAGAAAAAGGAAAAGCAAACTAAATCCAAAGCAAGGAGAAAGATTAGAGTGGAGATCAATGACATAGAGAACAGAAAAGCAATAGAAAGAATGAACAAACCCAAAAATGGGTGCTTTGAAAACATCAAAATCTGTATCTGGGCTAAAATAGAAAAAAAGAGAGAAGACTCAAATTACTAAAATCAGGAATGAAAGTGGGGACATTACTACTGACCTTACAGACAATTTTTAAAAGAATTATGAGAGGATACTATGAACAATTGTATGCCAACAAATTAGATAACCTAGATGAAAATGAACAAATGCCTAGACACACAATCTACCAAAACTGATTGAAACATAAATAGATCAATAACAAGTAAAAAGATTGAATTAGTAATCAAAAAACTTCAAACAGGCCAGGCGCGGTGGCTCACGCCTGTAATCCTAGCACTCTGGGAGGCCGAGGCAGGAGGATCGCTCGAGGTCAGGAGTTCGAGACCAACCTGAGCAAGAGGGAGACCCCGTCTCTACTGAAAATAGAAAGAAATTATCTGGGCAGCTAAAAATATATACAGAAAAAATTAGCTGGGCATGGTGGTGCATGCCTGTAGTCCCAGCTACTCGGGAGGCTGAGGCAGTAGGATCACTTAAGCCCAGGAGTTTGAGGTTGCTGTGAGCTAGGCTGACGCCACGGCACTCACTCTAGCCCGGGCAACAGAGGGAGATTCTATCTCAAAAAAAAAAAAAAAAAAAAAAAAAAAAAAAAAAACAGAGCTTGAGACTCTGTCTCAAAAAAAAAAAAAACTTCAAACAAAGGAAAACACAGGACCACTAGTGAATTATAGCAAAAGTTAAAGAATTAACACTATTTTTCTCAAACTCTTCCCCCAAAAAGAAGAGGATGAAACACTTCCTCATTCATTCTATGAGGCCAGTATTATTCTGATACTAAAGCCAGACATCACAAGGCAAGGAAACCATATACCAATATCCCTTATGAATAAAGATGCAAAAATCCTTAACAAGATACTAGCAAACCAAATCCAGCATCATATTTAAAGGATTATATATTAATACCATGGCCAAGTGGGATTTATCTCAAAATTGCAAGGATGGTTCAACAGTTAAAAATTAATCAATGTACTACACCATGTTAAAAGATTTTTAAAAATCACATAAGCATCTCAACTGATGTAGAAAAAGCATTTGACAAAATCCAGGACCCTTTCATCATTAAAGAACACTCAACAAACTAGGAATAGAAGGGAACTTCCCCAACCTGATAAAGGCATCACGTTAGTCTGCTTAGGCTACCATAACAAAGTACCACACCCTGGGTGACTTACACAACAGATATTTATTTTCTCACAGTTCTATAGGCTAGACATCCAAAATCAAGCTGTCAGAGTTTGTTTCTGGTGAGACCTTTCTTCCTGGCTTGTAGAAGACACCTTCTCACTGTGTCTTCATGTGGCCTTCCCCTTGTGCTCGTGTGGAGAGAGAGAGATCTCTGATGTCTTTTCCTCCTCTTATAAGGATTCCAGTTCTATCGGATTAAGACCCCCTCCTTATGATCTCATTTACCCTTTATTGCCTCCTAATAGTCCCTATCTCCAAGTACACTCGCATTGTGGGTTAGGGCTTCGACATATGAATTTGGGGGGAACACAGTTCAGTCCATAACAGGCATCTATTAAAAACCCACAGCTGACATCACACTGAATAATGAAAGACTGAAAGCCTTCCCCTACAATCAGGGAGAAGACAGGGATGTCACCTCTTGCCACATCTATTCATCATGGTATTGGCAGTTCTATCCAGGGAAATTAGGCAAGAAAAAGAAATAAAGAACAACCAGCTTGGAAAGGAAGAAGTAAAATTATACCTATGTGCACATCACATGCTCTTCTATAGAGAAACCCATTAAGAATCTACAAATAAAACAAAGACTACTAGGGCTAATAAAAAAGTTCAGTAAAGTTTTAGGATATAATATCAATATACAAAAATAAGTTGTATTTCTATGTGCTAGCAATGAACAATATGAAAATGAAATTAAGAAAAGGATTCCATATACTGCTTCATATTTTGGGGCAGTGTTACAATTTTTGAAAAAGAAAGAAAATAATTCCACTTACAATAGCACTGAAAAAATAAAATAATTGGGAATTAATTTTACTAAGGAATTATAAGATTTGTACACTGAAAACTACAAAACATTGTTGAAAAAATTAATGAAGACCTAAATAAATGAAAGACATTTCATATTCATAAATTGGAAGACAATATTTTTAAGATAACAATATTCCTCAAATTGCTCTACATATTGAGTATAATCCCTTTCAGAATCCCAGCTGACTTCTTTGTAGGTATTGACAAGGTGATCCTAAAATTTATATGGAATTGCAAGACACATGAATAGCTAACACAGTTTGAAAAAAAAGAACAAAGTTGGAGGACTCACACTTCTCAACTTTAGAACTTACCACAAAGCTTCAGTAATCAAAACAGTATGGTGCTGGCATAAAGATAAACATAAATATCAATGGAATAGAATTGAGAACCCGGAAATAAACTCATCCATATATGGTCGGTTGGTTTTCAACAAGTGTGCCAAGACCATCTGATGGTAGAAAGAATGGTCTTTTCAACAAATAGTGCTGGAATGATTTGAAATCCACAGGCAAAATAATTAATTTGGACCCCCTACCTCATACCATATCAAAAACTTAAAACAGATCAGAGTCATAAATGTAAGAGCTAAAATTGTAAAACTCTTAGAAGGAAACATAGGTAATTTTGGATTGGACAATGGTTTCCTAAATATGACACCAGAGGTACAAGAAATGAAATAAAAATGGATAAGTTGAATTTTATCGGAACTTTAAATTTTTTTGCATCAAAAGACTCTATCAGGCAAGACAACCCATAGAGTGGAATAAAATATTTGTAAATCATATGTCAGATAAGGGCATAGTCAGATAGTATCCATAATATATTAAAAAAACTCTTACAGTTCAATGATAAAAAGACAATCCAATTTTTAAAAACAAGCAAAGGACTTGAATAGACATTTTCCCAAATAAGACATATGAATGCCAATAAGCACACGAAGAGATGCTCAACATCATTAGTCACCAGGGAAATGCAAACGAAAGGCCCAATGCGATACCACTTTGCACCCTCCAGGATGGGCACAAAACGGAAAATAACAACTGTTGGTGAGGATGTGAAGAAATGGGAAGCTTCATATATTACTGGCGGGAATGTAAAATGGTGCAGCCACCATAGAAAATAGTTTCGTGGTTCCTCAAAGAGTTAAATATAGAATTACATATGACCCAGCAATTCCACCCGTAAGTATATATGCAAGAAAATTGAAAACGTATGTCCAAACAAAACTTGAACATGAATGTTCATAGCAGCATTATTCACAATAGCCAAAAAGTGGAAACAACCCAAATGCCCATCAGCTCATGGATGGATAAACAAAAATGTGGTATTAATATATGTGTACATTGGACTAATATTCAGCCATAAGAAGGAATGAAATACTTACATGTTCTACAGCATGGCTGAATCTTGAAAATATCATTCTAAGGGAAAGAGGCCAGACACAAAGGCCACATATTGCGTGATTTCATTTATACAAAATGTGCAGAATGGGCACACGCAGAGAGGTAGAAAGCAGGTTGTTCCTTGGCAGGCGTCGGGGCGTCGGGGCATCGGGTGGTGGTGATGGTGTGGAAGGGAATTAAGCCCTTCGCTGGGAACTCAAAACTCCATAAAGCAAGGCATCTTTTCTGTGAGACTCATGTAAGTATTTGAAAAATAAAAAAGCATGCGTGTGCACAATCAGCACCTAGGCTCAGGAGAGCGGTCACCTCTTACGGGAAGGTAGGAGGAGGTGAGGAGATGTCACCAAGGCCAATTGAACTGCATTGGCAATTTTGTTTGTTTGTTTGTTTCTTAAGCTGGTGACAAGAGCACAAATTTTTGGTGTATTATTTTTTATATCTTTTTGTTTGTTTTAAATATTACATAATTTTAAAAAAATCCACAAGGACGTGAACCTCTACATATCAGAATCTCTGTAAGGGAAAATGAAAGAATTGCAATAAGATATTTGGGGCTAGAAAAGCATCAGGGTCTAGATTTGGGCTCCCTGGTACCGTTTCTCCTATCCCTCAAAGACGCTGCCTTGGTTCCCTGAAACAGCCCACGGGGCTCCTGTGGCGGAGTGAGCTGGAATAGAGGCTATGGCACCCCTGGTGCATTGGTTGTCTGGTGCCTCTAAGCTGCCTCTACCTGCTTCCGAGCATGTATTACCCCTGACTTCATTACCAGCGTATTATTGGTTTGTAGGACAGTGTGGCTAACTGCTAAGTGCCTTTAGGCTGCAGCGAGATGAGTCTTTTTCCTGGCCTTCAGTTCCCCTTTGGCTGAGCAGTGCTTAATAGGCTCAGCTCTGTTCGCTGTTTCCTTTCAGAACTTTGTATTCTGAGCAGAAATCCTCCCTCTCTCTGGTACCTCACACACAGATGAGCTAGAGAGCCAGCTACCTGCCTGCCCCAGCAATTCCCTTACTAGCCTAGCCCCCTGCCAAGGCACTTCCAAATAACAACAACAATAATAATAATAGCTAACATCTGTTATACTTTACCCAAATTAACTCATTTAATTCCATAACAATCCTACAAGGTCGATACTATTATTACAGTTCTCATTTAATCTTGAAGATACTACAGGTAAGGGAGATACCACTATTATCCTCTGTAACTCTTTACAGATGAGGAAACTGAGGTTCAATAACTTGGCCAAGGTCACACAAGCCAGAAGTGACTCAGGTAAGACTGGAACTCAGTTTTTCTCTCTCTGGATGCTGTAGACACACTGAACTGTCTGATCAACCCATAAAATAGCTAAAAGCAATAAATCATTATTGATTTAAACCACTGGGTTTTCAGGTGGTTTGTTACATAGCAGTATGTATTTAATACCCAAAACAGATGCTGGCAATTAGATGGTATTAATAGAAGAATATTTTCAACGTGAAAATATGCTAACACTATATTGTTAAGTGAAAAAAAGGAGGCTCTAAAACAATAAGTGCACACGATTTCATTGTTGTAGAAAACAAAAGCACGTGATCTGAATCTATGCATTTCCCATTTTGGATCGTAAGTGTGCGGACGGCAAAGAATGCTGTGTTCACAAAAGGATGCTGGTTAGTTCAGATCCTGTTGCCTGGACGCTGACGACTGGAACCAGAAGCAGGATAACGTGGGGTCCAGCGTCTCCCCTGTAGAGAGGTGAAAACCGCTGTGGAATGTGGCACCTGCTGGGGCACTGACAGTTCCAGAACCAGCTCTCTCCACTGCCACCATCACCAGAACTGACCCTCTGTTTTCTACACGCAGATGAGAATGGTTACAGAGGCCAGTCACAGGCAGGCCAGCTATATGATTTGGGGGCACAGTATAAAATGAAAATGAGTTGCCCTTAGTTAAAAAACAATAAAGAATTTCAAGACAGGGTGGGCATGGTGGTTCACGCCTGTAATCCTAGCACTCTGGGAGGCCGAGGCGGGTGGATTGTTTGAGCTCAGGAGTTCGAGACCAGCCTGAGCAAGAGTGAGACATGTTTCTACTAAAAAATAGAAAGAAATTAGCTGGACAGCTAAAAATATATATATATATATA
>CM052442.1:19941906-19975961 GCA_028533085.1 Varecia variegata
TCACTCTGTTGCCCGGGCTAGAGTGAGTGCCGTGGCATCAGCCTAGCTCACAGCAACCTCAAACTCCTGGGCTTAAGCGATCCTACTGCCTCAGCCTCCTGAGTAGCTGGGACTACAGGCATGCGCCACCATGCCCGGCTAATTTTTTTTTCTATATATAGTTTTAGTTGGCCAATTTCTTTCTATTTTTAGTAGAGACGGGGTCTCGCTCTTGCTCAGGCTGGTCTCGAACTCCTGACCTCGAGCGATCCACCCGCCTCGGCCTCCCAGAGTGCTAGGATTACACACGTGAGCCATCGTGCCTGGCCCAAATACTTATTGAGCACCCATTGTGTCAGGCTCTGTGCTGGGTCTAGACCACAGAAACGAAGCTGACAGGTAAGTCCCTGCCCTTGGGAGCTTACAGGCTATCAGATGGAAAGAGGCACGAAACAAGTACATAAACGTGCAAACCAACGCGATGCTCCCAGGGGCAGGACGTGCTATGCAGTAGCAGGATTATGTGGTAGCTGGTAGCTGGGGGGCTACAGCAGGTGGAAAGGGCAGGTGCTATTGTTAAAGCTCATAATGAACTGCAAGTTAGCTGAAATTCCCATTTAATGGAGGGGAATTTGAGGCTCAGAGAAGCCAAGGAACTTGCTCAAGTTCATACAGCAAGTGAATGGGAAAATAGGCACTTCAAGCTCAGGTCACCAGACACCAGAAGCTTGCCCCTTTGTCATCCTGTCACACTGCCTCTCAGCTGGGCCCTGGGCTGTCTGTGCTGGGGAAGGGGGAGGGAAAGACGAGGGGTCAGGCGTGTGGGGTTTGTACTGCCTGCTGCGCTGTGACCAAAACAGCATATGTGAGAGGTCGCCAAACAGCCAAGGGCACTGTGGTGACCTCACCCTCCTGGTCTCACCCTGCTCCTCCTCTAATTGAGATGTCAACCTTCTGCCTCATTCCCTCCCATGCTGGACACCTGGCACTGCAGGGCTCTCAGTGGAGACAGCTGATCTGGCCCTGAGCCTCCTGAGCTTCCCCCCCCCGTCATGAAGACGCCAGCCGCAGTGTGTCAGACAAATGGGTGCGCACTCTCTCACCACCCCTGTCCTTTCCTTTGCTCTCTCTTTTCCCCTCGTCTTCTCTCTGTTCATCCTGCTTTTCTCCTCTCTGCCTTCTCCCTCTTCCCTCTTCTCCTTCCCCGCACCCCTGCTTTCTCCCTCGCTCTGCCTCCAGCATGCTCTGAGATGAAAGGGCCAATTAATCTTGCTGGCGCCACCTCTGTGGAGCTGCGCTGGTCCACAGGCATAGGCATCCCTACCAGGAATGCCTAAGAGGTCCTTGGAAACCAAGGCTAATGGGCAAAACAGCACATTCGTTCTTCCACAGCCTGGACACTCCAAAGGGGGCCCTTCCAAGGGGCCAAGAGGCCCTTCCAATCTAAGCCAAGATTTCTACATTGATGCATCAATCACCAGGGAGACAGCTGGGGTTACTTGTCACCCCCAGAGGGTGACATTCAGACCTACTGTTTCCACCTTGATATGTGGACTTAAGTGCTGGGCATCCCTACCCCCCGTAGCACACTCCCCCTCCAGCACCACAAAGAGCAGCATGCTTGTGGGCATTTGATTAATGTGCTGCAGGCTCATGTTTATTCATGCCTACTATATTCATGCATTCAACTAATGTTTACTGAGCACCTACTATGTGCCAGACACTTATAGGCACTGGGGATATAGCAATGAACCAAGCAGTCCAAATCCTGTTCTCAAGGAATTGACATTCTAGTGCAGAAATAAATACTATGTCAGGGGGTGGTAAGTGCTGTTGGGAATGAATAAAGCAGACTATGCAGGGTACAGAATGAGGAGCAGAGTAGCCCTAGATAAAGGGAGATCAGCCTGGTCTTTTACTCTGGGGGAACATGTTAATACCTGCTTCCTCAATGCAAGTGACATGCTCCAGAAAAGTTAAGTATCAATGAGATGACTGCATATTAAATCACATTTCAAATTGAACATAGGCAAGCCTTGCAAATTAACATGCAGCAAATCTTTGAACCTCAGTTTCCCATAAGAAAAATGGGTTTAACAATTCTTGCCCCAGCTAGCTTACAGGGCTTCGGAGAGACTCATGAGATGAAATTTTAATTTTGTGGATGTGCTTTGTAACCTGCAAAGTGCTTTATTACATTATTGTTGTTAAAATGAAGACATAGTTAGCAAAGTAAATTACCACCTCCAAATAGAAACTTTGTGATAATCCAATTTTCATGTATTCAGTTGGCTAAGAAGAAGATTACACTTATATGTTTTTCAAATCCAGGCTGGCATCTTATTAAGCCTTCTGAGGATTGAGGAACAATTTGCAGTTGCCCCTGGCCCTGACTTGCTGTCGGCAGTAAAGAGCATCCTCCTGTCCAAGGGTGTCTATTAAAATCTTCATTTCAGAGCACCCAGTTAACCTTGAGACCCCAGCCTAGCTCACTCCAGTCTATCTGAAATAAGAGCATGAGAATGAAAGAAAACCCCACCAGCCTTCATAGGTCTTAGGTACAGCTCTTTGCATCTCCATCTAAAACATTTGTGGGGGTTGTAGGGGCTGACAGACACGGGGGAGGGTTCCTCACTCAAGGGAGAAGCCGCTTGCTTCATGGAGTTTCTCTTTTTGCAACATTTGGAGGCAAAATGGAATAATCTCTCCTTGGAAGGGAATTCATTTTATCCAAAGAACACCACCAAATAGCAAGATTTACGGTGCATATCTCCGGGAAAGTATTCAGCAACACTGAGATACTTATTTGTGCTCCTGCCCCCTTGGGACCACCCGCTGGCCGGTACAGTCATAGCTCAACTACAAGAATATATGACAAGGATAACAGAGGGTGTGGTTTATAAATTATTTTCTGACACTGTTTAGGGAATGAGATTATAGGCAGGGTGGGTGGTGGCAGGAGGCAAGATCAATGGCAAATATGTCCTCACCAGACGTTTCAAAGACCTCAGAATATATCTGTTCCATTCGGAGAGAGACCAGTGTCATTTCATCAATCAATACACTTTTACTCAGTGTCTACTCTGGGCAAATCATCCTATTAGGAGATTTGAAAGAGACCTCCCCCAAATATTTCCAACATAGACCAGAAGCTCTCATTTTAGTTGGAAAGAGAAGACAGCCCTTAGAGGGTAAAGATAAGAGCCCTCTAAGAGGAGGGGGGTGAAGGTAATCCTGTCCAATCTCCTGCTGAGACAGAGGCACTCAGATGACATTATCCCATCTGGTCATCATCTCCACAAAGTAACATCATTACTCCCATTTAATGGATGAGAATACCAAGAGCAAAGAGGTTAAATGACTTGCTCAAGGTCACACGGCCGGTGAGTGGCAGTCAAGTGCTCATTCTTAGTCCACTTAACTCTAATGGGGCCAGAATTGAAGTTTCAGACTGAACTCCCTATTGATTTTGTCAGGGATGAGGACATATTTTAAAAAAACAAAACAACATTTGGCTGTACTTCCTTTTGCTCTATCCCTTAAGCGGGGCTGGGGAACTTACTAGCTTTAGCTCTGAAGCTTTCATGTCCTTTTCTATTGATAAACTGTATTTCTAAATAAGCAATTGTCCTTGTCGGTTTGTGTTTCCACAACCAGATCTCCTACTCTTTCCTCGCTGAATGCTCCCTTCCCCCACTAACATCTTCCCACGTTCGCTTAGCTTCTCTCTCTCTCTCTTTCCCTCTCTTCACACACACAAAGTCAGACACACACCTTCCCACCACACACCCATATGCAAAATAAAATTAGAAAGACTGCCCGACTCTCAAGGTGTCTGGGGAATGGAGATCTTCAATCAGTGTCGCCCAAACCCAGCACTCCAGGCTCCCTCCCTGCCAAGCCCGTGTGAGAGGCAGGCAGAGCTGGTGAAAGAGCCCAGACAGCCATGACTGTGACACAAAGCTGCTCCGAAGGGAAAAGGCCATTTGTGCTTTCCTCTGTTTGTCCTGGGGCCGCTGGAACTCACAGGGCTACCAAATGCCCAGAAGCCACCATGGGGCAAACTGCTCTTTCGCTTATATGTGAGATCCTTTCAGAACATGAAAAGGTTTCCTGGCTGCTTTTTTATTTTGATGTACCCTGATAAAATACAGAGAAAACAGTGTCTGATGATTCAAAAATAGAGGCTGAGCTGATAGGCATATGGCCCTTATTTTAAGGCATTGCTCTTATTTTAATCGACCAGTTGAGAAAGCAATAAGCAATTATTTACCTTCACTCAGAAGAGTGAAGTGGGGCAGGTAGGTGACCTATGACACCCAGGAAACTGAGGATAGCAATGGCACCAATATTCCTGCAGTGTTTGCTGTTTTCGAGGCTCTCTCCGCTGCCTCCCTCCCCCATTTGACACACAGTGGTGTCACGACTCTCTTGGTGCCTCACGGTACCCACCTTAGAATAGTGGCGTTCCAGAAGGGAAAGGAAATAGGAACAGGGAGATGGGGGTGGGGCTCCAAGCAGAAGCTCCATGTTCAAGCTCTGTTCTAGATAAACCCCCCTGTGGTCCTCCCTTCTCCCAAATCAGAGCTGCCTCTGGGTCCCAGGGTGATGCTGGGCTATGTAGTAGCTGGGAGCAGGAGCATTAGTGCTATGACTGGGTTCAAATCCAGGCTCCATCACTTACCTGCTGTGTGACCTTAGACAAGTGACTTAGCTTCTCTGAGCCTCAACTTCCTCATGCCCAGAATGGGACTCATCCAGCTCTCAGATCATGATGAGAGGATTAATGAAGCTGTCTTATATTAAAGGCTTAGCACAGTGCCTGGTATGTAGTAAGGGCCCAATAAGTAGGGTCAATAATTACGAACTAAGACTCAAATAGTGCTTACCCTGGGCAGGCCCTGCTTAAGGGCTTTACATATATTGTCATTTAATCCTCACATCTCTATTTTACAGATGAGAAAACTGGAATCCAAGATCACATAGTAGTGAATGATGGATATCCAAACCCGGGCAGACAGGCCCCAGGGCCCCGGCTCTCAACCCCTCTGTGCGCAGCCCTTCCGAGGAGATGGCGCTGATCTTCATGGGTGTTGCCTTGGCAAGCTGGGCTCTCAAACCCCCAGGTTTCGTTCAGCCCGAGCTGAGCGGGGAGCAGGGAGGGTTGTTGGTCACAGCAGGGAGGGAAGGACAGGGTGGTGGCTGGAGCGTTCACATCAGGGCTGAATCCCGTTTCCCGGCTGGACCCCAAGGCTGAAGTCAGGCAGGGCGCCCCAGCCCCTCAAGGGGACCGAGAAGAGGGGCAAGTCCACGACGCTGAGGCGGGTGGCCAGAGCACCGCCCCCAGGAGCGGAGGGAGGGGTGGCGGGGCGGGGGGTGCCCAGCTGCCATCCCCGCCGCCTCCTGGCCCCCACTCGCTGGCGCCCAACTGGGAGGCCAGCAGCTGCCCGCTCCCTCCTCCCTACGTCCCCGCTACCTGCCCAGTCCCCGAAGCGAAGCGCGAGGAGGCTGCAAGCCAGCGGGGCCGAGCCCACAACTTTGCAGTCTCAGGGAGGGCGAGAGCCGGCGACCGGGGCTCCTCTTGCCGGCGACCAGAGCTCGGTGAGTGCATTTCCCCACCCCTCTGCGGCGGTGCGGCGGCGGCGGTGGTGGCGGCGGCGCTCGGGGGCGGCTTTCCCGGCGTCCGCGAGGCAGTGGCCGAGAAGCCGGCGGCCGCCCGCGCTGCCCGCCCGGCTGGGGCTCCGGCTGTGCCGCCCTCGGCCGCGGGCGCGGCGGGCGCGGCGGGCGCCAGTGCTGAACGGACAGCTCCCTGCGCCCTGGGCCGGCGGGGTTGGCTCCTGCCGTCCCTTCTCCCGCGCAGGGCCCGGGCTGCGGCCGCCCGCCGAGCGCCCCTCACTCCCACAGCCCCAGTCCTCCGCCTCCTCGGATCCGCGGCGCATCTGGAGGCTGCTCCCGCGCCCCCCTGGCGACTGGCGCGGGGAAGACACTTGCTTTGCCAGAGCCCCAGGCCGAGGGCTCTCCTGGTGGGCAGCGCCGCCGCAGCCTCCCGCGGGGACGGCTCGGGTTGGTGCCGAGCCCCCGGCGACCATCCGAGGCTTGCCCTCCGCTGCGCCCCAGCCGCAAAGGCAGGTCCGCGCTCCCCACGGTGGCTGCGGCTCCCCGGGGGGCACTGGCACCTGCAAAGGGGATTCCAAGGTGACCAGTCGCCCCGTCCTAACGGTACAGTCTGGACGGAGGCGCCGTGGCATCCACCCATCCTGGGTGCAGCCGCCTTCCCAGAACTTTTCTCGCTCCTCCGGCCCTCGGCTCCGTAGCCCGCGGAAAAGTTCTCTCGGGCGCTCTCGGAAGCTGGGCAGGAACCCGGCTGTGGTCCTTTGGGTGGGGTGCGGTTGCGGCGGGGACTGCACTCGGCGGCGGGGTCGACCCCCGGAAAGGCTGGCCAGGCACCCACTCGTGCGCCCAGGGCGGGCTTGTAGGCACCGAAAGGGTTTGGGCGCCATGGGGCTTGTTTGGGTTTCTCCCGCCAGGAGGGCAGGAGGCAGGAGGCAGGCGCAAAGGTGGTGGTGGGGGGGGGGGATTTTAATTTTGTCGCCTCAAATGAAAACGCTCTTTGCTAAGAAATAGCCCCGGCAGCCAGCGTCGGAGGGATGGGCTGAGCAGGATCCACTGACACAGGTATTTCGGCTGCGCCCCCCACCCACCTGGTGCCTGAGAGCGCGCGTGAATGTATCGATTGTTTTAATTGATTTTTTTAAAAGCCAGGTGGCAGCGGCTGCGTGTGTGTACACACAGATATACACATACACAAATACAGATAGCCAGGCACACATAGATTACATGTACAGAGTCATGCACAAGGAAACACACACAAAGAAACACACACACACACACACACACACACACGCACGCACCCCCCCCCCAAAGAGCCTTGAGTAACTGGTGAGGTCCCTGAGTATTGCCCAAGATGCGTGTGGGGTGGGGCTGGGGGCATGGAGAAGGGACGGGGGTGAAGCAGGACTTCCAGAAGGTCAAATGATGCTGTTCTCTCTGCCCCCGAACCCAAATCCTCCGCTTTCTCCTCCTAGGGAGGTCTGAACCAGAAATTCCAAACCTGGGCTCCTCTCACAGCCACAGAAGGCGGAGCCTTGTTCCCCACTTCCCCAGCCCCTCCGGACTGCGAGCAGGTCCCTTCCTCTCTGTGCTTGACCCCGCGGCACCAGGGCGCAGAGTTCGCTGAAAACCAAGGGAGCGGCCACCCTGAGGTAGGGCACCGCCCCTGGCGACCACTGCGTCTCAGGGGCTCTAGCTTGCACCGTCGGGGTTAGGGAAGTGGGGAGAGGGGATCCGAGGGGTAGGGGTTGGGGTCGTGGATTTGCGCGCAGCCCTCGCGACGGGCGACTCGCGGGAAGAGCCCGAGGGCGCCCCCTGGACGCCGCAGTCAGTCAGTCTTCTTCTCCCCCGGGGCCCCGCAGGAATGTAATCGAGGATGCTGGCCCTGCGGCTGCTCAACGTGGTGGCCCCCGCCTACTTCCTGTGCATCTCCCTGGTGACCTTCGTGCTGCAGCTCTTCCTCTTCCTGCCCAGCATGCGCGAGGACCCCGCAGCCGCCCGGCTCTTCTCGCCCGCCCTGCTCCACGGGGCACTCTTCCTCTTCCTCTCGGCCAACGCCCTGGGCAATTACGTCCTGGTCATCCAGAACTCCCCAGACGACCTGGGCGCCTGCCAGGGGACCTCTACCAGAAGGCCTTCGTGGCCCCCGCCTAGCACCCACTTCTGCCGAGTGTGCGCCAG
The DNA here is from genome assembly GCA_028533085.1 of Varecia variegata. NCBI lineage: Eukaryota > Metazoa > Chordata > Mammalia > Primates > Lemuridae > Varecia > Varecia variegata. The sequence goes on from CM052442.1 coordinate 19,949,677, forward strand.
AGTCACCCTGAGGCACGACCATCACTGTTTCTTCACTGGCAACTGCATCGGCAGCAGGAACATGCGCAACTTCGTCCTGTTCTGCCTCTACACCTCCCTGGCCTGCCTCTACTCCATGGTGGCCGGCGTGGCCTACATCTCCGCGGTCCTTTCCATCTCCTTCGCCCACCCCCTGGCCTTCCTCACGCTCCTACCCACCTCCATCAGCCAGTTCTTCTCCGGTGAGTGGGCCTTGGCAGGCATGTTGGGCTCTACCGCAAGACCCCTACCACCCCAAAGCTTGCCAGACCCTAAACCCCAACTCCAAAGGTTGCCAGATTTAGCAAGTGAAAATACAGGACGTGCCCCTCTGAATTAAAATTTCAGGTAAACAACCCATAGGTTTTTAGTATAATTTTGTCCCAAATATTGCATGAAACATACTTATACTAAGACAATTTGCTGTTGCCTTTCTGAAATGGAAATTAACTGCATATACTGTGTTTTATCTGGCAACCTCCTCCCCTTTCCCTCACCACCCTCATCCATCATACTGTCCATTTGCTCACAGAATTGTGGCATCCAGGCAATGCATCTGCTCATGCCAGGCAGGGCTGGGCACTGGCCATTCCTCATGCAGCCCTGTGAGGGACACCCATGCTATGACCTTCCTCTGCCTGGACCCCAGTCCTGCTCACATATCACCCAGGGACTTTGTCCTCCAGAGTTCTTGCCTCCCAACCTTGGTAAGATTGAACTTGGTGCCAGGCCAGCCCCAGCAGGAGGCTAAGCTCCATTGTCCTGCCCACTGTTTGACTCCACCAAGCTGTTCTCCAGCCTGCAGATGGCTCAGAGCAGGGGGACCTCTGGTGGGAGATGCAGCCGAGTTTAATGGCTCCATCTCCACACTACAGAGCCATGGGCCTGGTGTGGGATCTGACCCTCCAGGAGGCTTTTACACCTGCAGAAGCCAGGCATGTGGGCTGTCACACTGGTGCCCAGCTGGGTGCCCTGGCGAGGACTGCACTTTAATTAGTCTATGCCAAGGAGCACTCCCTGATACCTGGCCCTAGAAGGACTCTGCTCCTGGTGGCAATTCTTACCAGCTGGCTTGGCTTTCAAATTTACCCCACCTCATTTCCTTCCACTCCCTCCCACCCTGGCCTTTGGCCTTTGCCTCTGACTGACTTGGTTCCCACCACTGTAGTGTACACATGCATGTGTGTGTATATGGCATTGTTACCTCCATTTCTTGGATGAAGAAACTGAGACTCAGAGGAGATTGAATGGCTTGTCCGGGGTCCTACTACTGTTGGGTAACAGGCTCTGACCTGCCCCCAGGTCCTTAAATCAGTCTGACACCCTTCCTCTGCAGCCCAGAGACTGGAGCATGTTTCCCCTCTCACCTGTTGACCTTCCAGGAACAGAGAAAGACAGGGCGCACCTACTTCCACCGAGAGCCCAAGACTGTCTTGAGATGCCTGGGTTGGACATTCATAAAAATTCTGCTCCACTCTGGGGGAAGCCATCATTTCAGTCTTTGTTGTGGCTGCAGCCCAGTTCTTCCCAGGCACAGAGCTCTCGTGCCATTTGGCAGTGGGAACACAGAGGTCCAGGGAGGACCCAGATATGGGGGTTGCCTTGAGGGCTGGTGGCTGAGCTGGGCCCAGAACTCAGAGCTCTCGGGCCTTCTGGATCCCAGAGCTGGCATATAGGCTGCTGGGACAAAAATAACCAGGACGGGGGAGGGTAGGTGGGCGGGCTGGGGGTGGAGTGTGAGCACAGGCAGGTGGAGGGATGAGGAAAGCCAAAGAGCCTGCTTACACTTTCTTTTCCAAGTAGTTTCACCAACCATAAAAATGGATGGTTCCAGAAGGAGGATCTTGAAATGGTTTGATTCGAGATAAGTCTGGGCTTGAGGCCTGTCCATATGTGCTAGGTTTGGGGGACAGGAAAGAAAGGAAGAAAGGCCTCTTGCTTTGATCTGATGGGAGAACAGAGCCAGCCCGTGCCCACCTTGGGACCCACACCCCTGTCCCAACATAAGGATGCGTCCCACTATCTTTCAGCTCCTCGCCACACCCCTAGGAAAAGAAGGCTGACGTTTCTAATCTCCAGCTCTCCTATCTCATCTTCCTCCTTTGCCGACCTTTCACCTCTCCTCTTGCCGGTCCTTCTTCTCTCCCCACCCCGACATGTACCCCGCCTGCTCAGCTGCCCGCTTCCGTCTCTGTCTCTGGTTCTCCATGCAAACGGTTGTGAGTGCACCCTCTGCTCAGAACAGGTGGACGGGAGGGTGTAAGAAAGGACAAGTTGTTTAATAGAAATTGAGCTGTCCCCAATTCTGATACCGATCTGAGTCATATTGGCCACCAGAGAATGGGTGTGAGTGTGAGCCCTCAGAGCTAAAAGTGGAAGGGGTCTTCTAAAGTGGAGGTGGCCGCCCTCCACAGCTGATGCCAAGGAGGGAGGGGGCTAGCTAGTTAGGTTTTAGAAGTTGTCCTTTCTTTCGGCTTGTGAGACCAGTACAGGTTGTGTCACCTCTCCAAACCCTGTTCTTATCTGGGAAGTGGGGATGCCACCATCTGACCTGTGTTGGGGCATTTGGGTAAGTGTGTCAGCATGGTAGGTGCCACCAGAAAGCCCAGCAGGACGGAAAAGGGGACTAGTGTTCATGGAGCACCTGTTGTGTGCCACCCAGTGTGCATCTCATTTCATCCAGTCCTGTGACAAGTCTGTGAGGTAGGTATTATTATATCCATTTTAGAGGCTCAGGAACCAAAGGCTTAGCAAGGTTAAGTTGTTCCAATGCCACACAGCTGGTATAATTCCAAGCTAAGGTCTGGACTCAGGGCTGCTAGCCCCCAAAGTTCATACTCTTTCCGCTACACCACACTGCCTCTCTGGGGTGCCTCTCTGAGGCTGTTTCTCGAATGAGCCCACTTTGGGAGGGAGGGAGCTTCTTGTCCACGGATGTATTAAAGAAGATGCCGAGTGATGGTCTGCCAAAGGCATTGTAGATGCTTGGTGGGAAGCAGGGCAGGGAAGATCGGCTGATGTGACCTTTCAGGCCCTTTAGGAAAGTTCTGTGATTTTCTAAGAGAAGCAGAACTATTATTAAATAGTTGAGGAGCTGAAGCAGCCAGGCTAGGTAACTTCAAATACCTCGAGAGAAAGCAGGTCCCCAGAATAGCCTTTTGTAGCTCCCACATGGGGCCAGAAAAAGGCCGCAAGGTCTTCCTCATGCTTTGATTTAGTGCCAGCAAAAGCCCTGTGGGAAACAGCTTCCATCCACCCGGGCTTGTGCCTGGGGCCATGTTGCAAGGCAGGCCCGAGCCTGACAGCTCTGATGTTCTCACATCCCAGCTCGAGGGCCATCTTTGCCCGTCAGCATCCCTCAAGCCCAAAGGGCACCATGGTCCCAGGATCCGGCATCCTGCACGCGGCTGCCCAAGCTAATCTGTGCTGACAAGGAGGAAGTGGGTCAGGGGATGCCACAGCCCACTGTGATCCCTGTCCCACTGCTGTCCCCTGCCAGTGGAGGGGCTGCTCTAAATGGCAGCTGGAGCGAGCTTCCTACCACCTGGGCAGCTGGACCTATTTGTCGCCAATTTTGCCAAGAAAAACCTGCTATCAAAGCTCCTAGGGATGAAGGCAAGAGGAAGCTGCTAATGAGCAAACCTGAATCAGATCCAAATCCTCCCTGGCTGCTGAGTCTACCGCTGCTCAGACTGGACACGTTTTGAAAGCCTGGTCCTTAGGGGTCTGGAAATTGGAGCCTGAGGAGGCCTGGGAAGACATGGGCTGGGGCAAAAGGAGGCTGGGGGGAGGGAGGAATATGAGATTCTCAAGGGTAGTTTGTAAGGTGGGGTCCCTGAAGGCAGTACCCCCACCTCCCTGGAGGGGGTGTCGTGGGGTTGCAAAGGGCTACGGAGAGTTTTTGAGTTCTCTCCTGGGCCCACTGCCCTGGCTGTTGAGCAGGTCAAGATAAGTGTCTTTACCACAGCTGCCAAAGTCTCAGCCCAGCCAGGACTCCAAGCCCTGGAAAGGGGGAGAGGGCTTGGTGATTTTAGGGGTTAAACTTGAGCCCCTTTTGGATGTAGTCTCCTCACCTATAAAATGAGCCTCACCATGGAGCACCACACTGAGTGGGAACCAGAAGGCTGACCACTTTGTACGTAATTTCCTTGAATCATGCAACCCCATGAAATCATCATCATTATACTCACTTTACAGATGGGCAAACTGCACCTAAGAGAGGTTAAGAAACCTGCGCAAGTCCACATAGCTGGGAGAGTCAAACCGGCATGGACTGGCCACCCACACTCAGAGGAAGAGTATGGGAGCTCTTACTCAGTAGAAGTTTAAAATCTAACAGGCAGTGCTTGGTTTAGAGGGGTTTAGGGGAGGTCCTGCCCCATGGCAGGGGACTGAACTGATGACCTTGGGGGCCTCTTCCAGCCTTAGCAAGCTTTGACTGACAGAACAGCTCTGGCTGAATGTTCTGTTGGCCACACTGTCTTCTTGTTAACATTAATGACTAAATTATTCTCTAAGTCGGCGCTCCGTGCTGCCCTTGAGACTAAGCTCGTGACTTATCATTCTTGATGACTAGGGCCCGGTTCTCCATCAAGTTGTCACTTTCCTGAGCCCTTCCAGCCAGTGCTCCCACCTGGGTAGCGAGAAGGTGCTGCAGTCTAGACAGCTGCCCAGGCATCGGCTCCCTCTTTAGGGTCCTCAGCTCACCCTGCTCTCCTCCTGAGAACAACCTCTTCTCCCTGCTTCCAGCCCAGAAAGAGAAAGCAGAGAGAGAAAGAGGCGTCTCTGACTCTAGGGAGATGTTACCTGCAGAAGCTAAGAGTTCTCCTTGCTAGGGTCATCAAGCTTCCTTCCCTTCTCTCCCAGGTCCCCAGTTTTCCCCTCTTGCCTTGGGAGCCATCAGCAGTAAGAAAAAGTTAAGGCAACTAGTTCATCCTTTTTTCCCTCGCCGCAGCGCTGAGATTGCTACAAAATGTAGCGTCAATCTCATTAATCTCCCTCCCTCCCAGCGGAAAGCGCTGCCTGGATTGCCATTCTGTACGTGGCCTGGGTGTAAAGTGGCTCTGGTGTTTCCCCTCCCCCCGCCCCGCAGGAGCTGTCCTCGGTTCTGAAATGTTCGTCATCCTCATGCTCTACCTCTGGTTTGCCATCGGCCTGGCCTGCGCGGGCTTCTGCTGCCACCAGCTGCTGTTGATCCTCCGGGGGCAGACTCGCCACCAGGTGCGGAAGGGGGTGGCAGTGAGGGCCCGGCCCTGGCGCAAGAACTTACAGGAGGTCTTCGGGAAGAGGTGGCTGCTAGGCCTGCTGGTCCCCATGTTCAATGTTGGAAGTGAGAGCTCCAAGCAGCGGGATAAGTAGCAGACACTCTCATCATTTCTCTCTCTCTCTCTGTGTGTCTCAACTCCTCCTGAACCTAAGACCACAGCACCCTTGTCTCCACCCATGACTCACTTTAGCCTCATGCTGGTAAGATCCTAGCACCCACCCCTGCGCTTTAACCCATAGAGAACAGCGTGGGCTGGTGGATCCGGACAAGGAGGAAAAATGGCCATCCGGGGAATGCTGGGCTCCTCCGAACTGGCCAGGTGGCTGCTAGCTGTCAGGACGCTCTGCTTTCGCTTCTTCTCCTTGGGACCCCTGCTTTCCCCTCTGCCTGGCTCATCCGCTCCCCACCATGTCTCATGTCATCACGGCTGTCTGCTGGAGCCCTTCCTCTCAGCCCCGTGCTGGGAATGGAGAGTGGATTCTTGCTGCTGGTATGAGACTCCCCGGACCCGTAGGCTGGCGAATGTTTAAAATCACCACGTGTGAGAAGCAGCCGAGTCAGCCCTGCCAGCTGCCGGGGAAGTTGGGAAAGGGTGGATGTGTGGCCACAACTCCTCTGTGGGCAGTGGAGGGAAATAGAACCCAGTAGCTTGTTGCCCACTCCCCAAGGTTCAAGGCCCTTTTCGTAGGAGACAGCAATCAATGGCCTGGTATTCACAGCTGCTGTTCCCTGTCTGTCCATCCTGCCCCAGCTGGCCACCCCAGACCAATCCAGGACCTGGCTAGATGCCGCCATTCCCTGGCACACTTCCAGCCTTTCCCCTTAGTCTCCAGCCTCCAGGCCTTTGCCAGATGCCGGGAAGATGAAGAAGAAGAGGGAGGGAGAGGGGAGTTCCCAATAAATGAGGGAGACATGTGACCATATAGCCGTATGGAAGGGAACACACGTGCATGGGTGTGTGTGTGTGAGAGAGAGAGAGAGAGAAACAGAGAGAGGGGTGGTGGTAAGGAGTGTTGTTAGGAACATAGAGGAAGGATGCTTAGGGGAGGGGGAGAAGTGGGAGGGACAAATGGGCTCATCTATGCCCTGAATAAAGGACATTGTAGCCACTGAAGCTGTTCAATGTTTGCATGGCTACCTGGGGAGGTAGTGAGTGCTCCACTGGAGCTATTCCAGCAGGGTACAGGCAGTCATGTGCAGGCATGCTGTGGAAGGCATTTCTGCACAGTATCGTTCTAGGTGAGCCTAGAGATCCCATCCCACTCCAAGATTCTGCTGTCCTCTTTGTGATTGCTGGGCCCAGAGGCAAGGTCTGCAGAAATGGCTGAGTTATTTGCTTGCATAGAGGGTAGGTTGGGCATGGAAAGGGTCTGAAAATCATGATGCCAACTTTCAGGACCCAACCCAGCCACTGAGGAGAGATTCTCTGGAGAGACAGGACTGGCTGGATGGCTGAGGGGACTGGCATTTGAGGACAGGGAGATGGAGCAGTGTCAGGTCAGGTGGGGGCAGTGGTGGGGAGAGAAAAGCCGGAAGGTCGTGCTCTGAGGGGCAACACTGGGGGAGTTAAGCTGGGAATGGGGATGACCAGAATATAAAGGTGTAATTGCGAGTCTAGCCCTGCTCGTCCGACTGGCTCTGAATGGGGGCACTGCTGTGTTCTGGAACCCAGAGGGTCAGACCCCTGGGGCATATGAGGGAGTGGGGACAACACAGTACCCCCTCCTGACTGGGTCCCAAAGCCAATATGACATCCACGCAGGCAGCTGTGCTGAATCCACACCCTGCAATGTCCCCCAGTTGGCACAGCAACCCCAATAGTTGCTGCTCAGCACCCTGAGTTCTTGAGCAGAGCTGGGGAAGACTTCACTCTGGTCCTGCCTTCATGCCCCCAGAGGGCTAATGTAGTAATGGCTTGACCTGCTCATACTGCTCCCCTTGTACTATTCATCCGTCCGTCCTACATATATTTATTGAGTGCTATGTTCCCAACCTCTTCCAGGCACTGGCCATGCAGTAGTGAACAGGATGACAAGAACCCTGCCATCAGGGACACCTTGTCACTGCCACCTGTGCAATGATTCACACCCCCTGAAAAATGGTCCCTCTGCCCTGGTGAGCAGGGCAGGTCACTTGGAGGGGAAGGATGTGGTAGAGAGGGCAGAAGGGGAGCCGAGGCTGTCTCGATGGAGGAGTCATCCTCACCCCCAATTGTGGCCATACTTGGGCAGTGGGCGCAGGAGTGGGAGGGGAGAAAGCCTGGGCAGTGTAGGCCTCGGCTCTCTCTTGACCCCAAAGCTCAAGCTTGGAAGCCAGCGCTGCCATCTCCAGCCTCCTGGAGGCTCAGCACGGTGAGGCCAGACTCCTGGGGAGGGGGCAAAAGGGAGACCTGCAGGCGTTGGCCGCTGGCAGACTGGTCAGTGGGAGGTGCCGGTGGGGAGGTTGCCAGATGTGGGACTTGAGTAGCATTTGTACACATGTCCCTGTATTGTCCATGAAGATCAATAAAATTTGTGGTTTTAAATTGGATTTGATATGCTCATATGGGCACTGTGGTTGCTAGCAGGGCTGGCAGGGCTGGATGCACTGAGGCAGTCATACTAGCTGTTCAAATATTTAAAATAATTACTGAAAACACTTCTGTCCTAGTTGGTAAATAACCATGGCCCAGATTCCCTGAGTAACCCCCAGCTGCTGTTCTTGCTCCTCCCCAGGGGCCTGGCTCACTCCACAATCCAGCATCTAAAGGGACGTTGTCTGGCACCTGCTCCAGCCCTCAGCCAGTGTCCGTTGCGATTTGTCAGGGCTGTGCTGTGTGGTGGTAAATACGTGAATATCACCCCGGGTTGGTAGCAGGTCCACAGCCCTGGGGTTTGTGGAGCCATGGGGACCGGGGATGGAAAACCTTACTGGGAACTTCCCTGTCCCTCCTTTTCCTCCTCTCCCTCCCATCCCCATGTCAGAGGGCAGGTGGGGAAGACAGTGAAGAGGAGAGTCCATCTGCTTCTGCATCCCAGCCAGGGCCCCCTGCCTTCCTAGCCCCTGAGACATCTGCAGACCCTGGGCTGCCCAGCCCTGGGGACAGCCGGGACAGCACTGAGCCCTGTGGGGAGTGGGCCCTGAGAAGGTGAATGGGCATGGCCTGTGAAGCACCCCAAAGATGTGCACCTGCACCGAGGGAGGGCACAACTGCAAAGCGCTGTCACAGAACCTTCAGCCTCGGCCAGCGTCGGGACGGTGTGCGTTCCCGGAACACATGCCTACAGGCAGCAAGGCAGCCCCCAGCTGCATGGAGCTGTGGCTCGGCCCCAGCACGTTCTAGAGCACACCTGTGCTCCACAGTGCAGACACCACACCCGCCTTGCTCACCATTGTATCTTTGGTGCCTAGCAGGGGCCAGGCACACAGTAGGTGCTCAATGAATATTGACTGAATGAATGCACCACTTTTTTGCGCATTTGCTTACTCTCCCGATGTGCCCAGCACTGTGCTTTGCATATTGTGGGGCTAGGAAACAGAGAAGGCAACTCTGTCTTTGAGGAGTTCCCATGCTGGGAGAGGCTCCTGGGAGCGCTAGAGGAAGGAGAGAGCACATCCAACTGTTGGGACCAGGGGCGTTCCATCTGTGCAGGGCCTGGAAGGATGGATGAGATTTCAGCAGGTGGAGATGGGCAGGGAGGGCTTTCCAGGGAGAGGGAATAGGCCTGGGGCCTGGGAACACAGGGGACATTACAGAAAGGCAGAGGGAGTTAAGGCTGAGGGTCAGGACCTGAGCAGAGAGGGCTTTGAATGCCAAGCTAAGGGACCTGGAGTGAATTTGACAGGCAATAGGGAGCCACAGAAGGTTTTCAGCAAGGGAGCAGCATGATCAGAGCTAGACGTCCGAAAGTGGAGCCTTGGAGGATAGACTGGAAGTGGGAGAGACTGGAGGTTGAAGGACCCGTAGGAGGCACATGCTATATCTGGGTGAGAGGTAACAAGGGTCTGGGTGGGGACAGTGGCTGCGGGCTGGTACAGAGGGGAAGGGTGCTAGAAGCACTTTACAGACATGGGGCACGACCTGAGGAGTGCAGGGGAGAGGGCCTGAGATGGCCATGAAAGTGAAGACAAGGTGATTAGCATGACCTCAAAGGAGGACTACTGTCAGGACCATTGGGGTGGGGAGAAAATCGTGACGCTGCGGTTCAGAGCCCCCCGAAACATTAGCCTCTGTCACTGGCCTGTCAGTTGGTAGTGGACGTTGTCATTCTTAACTAACCACTCCGCAGCCTTGTGTGGAGGAAGAGGTCTAGGGGACACCTGCCAGTCATACTTTGCCGCACAACTCTCTGACTCCGAAAGCTGGGATAGAACCATCTGCCTGTCGCCAGAGAGATCTTGGGGCCTCTGGTCTATGTGTGGGAGTGAGACACTTGGCTCCCCTGTACCTCAATATTCCCATCCAGAAAGTGGGTACTCTGCTTTGGTCCATGCCCCAGTGTCAGGTTAGGCAAAGTAGGAGCTGCCTCACTGGAGGCTTCAGGACCCCAAGGAGCTTTGGGAAGGGGACAGACTTGAGGATACTTGAGCCCATGTTCCCCTCCACTGTAATGAGTCAGTCCTTAGGTCCCAGGGGCTGTTAGCCAGTCTCCTTCCCTAGGAATGGGATTGTTCTTGCCACTGTCCATGCATTTGGTCCCCCAGATGCCCTGGCTCCTCTCTGCACCTGGTGTCCTCTGACTGGCCTCATTGCTCGTGAGATTCCCTCCAATCTCCTCATGCCCCGCCTCTGGGCATGTTCTCAGGGATGCTTGGGAGGCAGCCCCTCTTGCCAGGGAGAAAGGAGGGATGCGCAGGGAGTGAGGACGAGGATGAGGACGAATTGCTCCTGCCTTATCTGAGACGCTTTAAAGGGGAGGCAGAACCTTGTGCCTGCTCACAGCCAGGTGGGCCTGCTGGTGGGGGCGGGGGTATCCCAGCTGCTCCTGATGCTGGCTCTACTTCTGCCCTGGTTCCTGTCTGTGTACGGTACCGGCCAGGCTGCTCCATTCATTCCTCAAACATTCACTGATGCTGACTCCATGCCAGGCATAACACCAGGAACCAGGAAAGCAAAGATGAATAAGACCCAACACCTGACCTCAGGGAGCTCACTGGGAAGGGGAGAAATTTCAGGCCGTTGTGGTTCAGCGGCATGAGAGTGCTGATGGGAGGACAGGGTGCTAGGGAAGCCTGGAGGAGAGCATGGATGGACTGGAAGACTTCCCAGAGGAGGCCACATCTGGGTCATGCAGGATGAACAGGAGCTGGCCAGACAGAAAAGCAGGGGTGGGGGAGGGGAGGTAGGAGGGACTCGGCCCACGCAGAGATGCCAGGTGATTTCTGGGCATTGCAAGTCCGCGTTTAGTAGTGATGGGGTGTGAGTACATATTCTGCAGCCACAGTTGGAGAATTTGCCCTCAGGCCACGCTCCCCAAGGACCCTGCCTCCTTCCTCTGACCACTTCTTACAAAACCCTCACTTACCCCAGCTCACAGCATCCCATTTGGGTGAGTCAAGCACACATTGATGTCTAGTTTTTCTAAAAGATACAGAGGGCCCTCCAGGTTGGAGACCAAAGACAAAGGGTTACATTCATTTCCCAGGAAATCAGCTCGAGGCTGCCTGAAAGTTCAACTGGGAACATCAGAGATCCCTGGACCTCTCTGTGGGCCCAAAAAGGGGCCTCTGGGAGATCCCTGTCACACGTGCCTTCCGGAAGAGCCTCAACACATGGGGCTCAGAGGAAACCATTCCTACCAAAATGGCTCCCAGGAGCTACAGTAGAGTTGGAAAGTCTGGAACCCTGAAATGAAGGGAGAGACCTTTCCTTATGTACAATGCCCCACCCTGTCTGGCAAGGCCGTTCCCTTCATGGCCCTCTCCACCCCCGTGGGGAGCCCCACCCCTGTAACCTGGTGGCCCCAACACACCTCCTCCTTTAGCCTAGGCCCCTCCCAATCCCTCTGCACATTGCACTCTTCCTTAGGGCCCTTCCTCAACTGGGCCAGCCCCCTGGGGAAGTTTCTGTCCCCATCTCCCACCCTCGGCAGTGCTCTGTCACTCTGACTCATTCCCTCCTGTGGGCTTTGTCTCCCAGCTGCATTGCACATCCTTGGAAGGCAGGAATGGGGATGGTGGGATCCTTCGGTTCCCCCAGTCCCTAGCATGCTGTGTGGCACTGACATTATTGTCGATACAGTCGTTCTACACTGGTAATGACCAGCATGCACTGAGCCTTCCCTACGTGCCAGGCCCTTGTCACACACACTTCACCTGCATTAACTCATTTATTCCTCATAGCAACCCTACAAGGTAGGCTGTAACCCCTACCTTGTAACCCCTATGTTCCAGGTAAAGAAACGAAGGCTCAGAGAGGTTGTGTAACTTGCCTAAAGCCTCACAGCTCATAAGTGGCACAGCCAGGATTCAAACCCAGGCTGCCTGCTCCTGGGTCTGTCCTTCTATCGCAGACACTAGGTAGTCTCTCTCTTGCGGACTATTGTAGACACCCAATAAAGTCCCTGCTGAATATCAACAAGGAGTTGAGTTTTCACTCATTCATTCATTGAGTCATTCACTCAACACATTTATTGAGCACCTACTGTGCAATAGGCACTGGTGGATACGGAGACAGGAACTAAGCGCAGCCCCTGCCTTCACAGAGCCAACAGTCAGCAGGTGAAAACAGGTGTAACCGGGTCCTTCCCAGACTAGGGATTGTGAGCAGGTCGCACTGGGTGGAGCAGCTCCTTCCAGAGGCAGAGTGTCTGTGGGCTCAATCTGATGCCCAGCCAGGAAAAAGGCCTGAGCTCCTTTTGGACTGCTGCCCGCCCGGGCACTGTCAGGGTGCCTGCAGGAGGGTACCGGACGCTGGCGGAGGCCAAGCATAGCCCAGCACACCCCCACGGCCACCCAGTGCAGAGGCCAGGGCAGGGGAGGCACCAAAGACCCTAAAATGAAAGTGGGCTCTGAGGAGAAAAACATCTGCCAAAGCTCCTCTATGACACATGGGAAAAGAGAAGCCTCCAGAGGGGGCCCCGGGGGCTGGCTGGTGACGTGGGGTCACATGTGAAGGTACCCCCTCCCCACGACAGGGCCGCATGGGCACAAAGCTCTGCAGGTGGCAGCAGGGCACTGACCTGGAACCCAGAGCAGAGTGGAGCCGAGCTGGCACTATGAGGCCTTCCTGAGGGAGGTGTTCCTGTGGGGTCTCCTCCTCAGCCTCCCTGTCCCCAAATGCCTCCCTTCTGGCTGCTTGTGATGCCTGAAATCACCATTAAGATCTCCTTTAAAATAGCATTTTGGCCCCCCAAGCCCCTCAAATTCTGGGGGGTATTTGCCACTAAACACCTTGAATTCCGGTATGGTGGCTAGCTGAGAGGTGGGCCAGAAGCTGTCTGAATGGGGGGTTTAGATAGAGGGGAGGGGAGGGTGGTGTCCGAGGCATGAAGTAGTCTGTGGGGACAGGGGCCCTGCAGGGAGGTGTGGGACAGAGGGGCGAGGACTAGGCCTGGTTGAGGGGGTGGTGCCCAGAACCGAGCAGGGCGCTCACCAGCCCTCAGTCAGTAGGTGGCATCCTGGAAAGGTCACCACGCTGTGAATCCAGAGTGCCCAGTGGTTCTGGTCTCAGTGTGGCCCTGGGCAGGTCTCTACCTTCCTTGAACACTGGACTCACTCTCAGACTTGGCAAGGATTGCACACCGTTGGCCCTCAATAGGGCACATCGTTTCAATGACCCCCAAAGGGGCAAGCGCAGGGTACTTTGCCATAGACTCCACCTGGTCTCACTGTGTGGCCCCTGGTGGCTGCTGAGTTTGCAAGCCCTGCAAGGCCAACCTTCAGGAGAGCTCAGGTCTAGTCCTGTCTGCCCTAGATGGGCCGTGTGACCTTCCACAAGCCACGGGGCCCAGTTCGGCAAACCCGCCCCGCACATTGTGCTGTGGGCGGTGGGGAGAAGGGAGACATGATTTCAGAGCTGGAAAGACAGGGGAGGTGAAAAGACACGCATCTGATTTTGATGGATTCCAGGCAGCAGAGGTCACCAGCTGCAGGGGAAGGAATGTTCTTGCATTTGCTCAGACCGTAAGGATTGCTCTCTGGGTCCAGGAGCAAAGAGAGCGGTGGGACTCGAGGAAGGAAGCCGAGGAGGCGGCCAGCCGAGGGGCAGCGAGGCGAATTCCCTCGCACGTGCCGGGTAATTAATAAATCGCGGGGCGGGGGAGGGCTGCGACGGCTCTCCCGAGAAGGGACTTAATTAGCAACGCTTTCGGGCAAGAAAAATGAATTACAGGTAACAGCGGTGCACTCCGAGGACCACGAAACCCCTGGAACGACTCCTCAGACCCCCGCGCACGTCAGGAAGCATTTCCGTGGCCCCCGCCCGCGGCGGGACGAGGGCAGCGCAGGGTAGGGGGTGGCCGGGCTCGGGCTGCGCCCTCCGTGGCCTCCCCGGCGCGCCGGAAGGGGGCGCCCGCGCCCGGGACGGGGGGGCCTGCCGGGTCTCTGCCGCGTGCTGCCGACGGCGGTCTCACCCCCGACTCGGCTGCGCATCAGTAAAATGCGGAGAACCGGTCTGATCCGTGGAATGGGCCTCTGCGAGTGCGAGGACGGGGCAGCCCCCAGCGTCACCGCGTTTCCTCCTGGGAGGCGCCGCGCCCTCACGACTGCAGAACCGGCCTGGGATTTTCAGAGCTCCCTGCAGCATTGTGCTCTGCAGCCAGGGCTGGAACCGCTGCAGCGGAGGTGCCTGAGGAGGGCAGTGTAATGTGAGCACAAGGGGGTTGAGGAAGTTCACCTGGTACAGGTGCGCAGGACAGATTGTACAGGAGACTGGGGGCTGACTCACCAGCTACGGGGCTGGGCCGGTGTGAGGTTAAGCATCCTGGCTAGGGTGGGGCTGACAATCAGCACTCCCGGTTCCTCTGCAGCTCCCCACCCACTGGCTGTAAAGCTCTAAAGGGGCGAGGCCTGGGACTGGCTGGGGAGAGCTGGCGAGCGTGCTTGGCAGGTATTCTGCAGGGTGTGTACTGAGGAGGGGCTCTGTTGTGGGTGCAGCAGGGTGCCAGAGGCAGGCATGGGGCGGGGCTGCTTTGCTGCTCACTGCCTGTAAGTACGAAGTGGGAGGCTGGCCTCAGACAGAGGCCAGCTCAGCAGGCCCAATCTGCATTCCTCCAGTGGCATGATTCACCGCAGTAACAATCTTATCATTACTGCTTTTGAGCACCCACCATGCGCGGGGCCACGTGCTAGACACTTTAAACACACACAATCTCTTACAGCTGATAGTAAGTAACCTAACAGATGAGGACACAAGGCCCACAGAGGTTATGTAATTGCTGGGATCACACACAGGCCAGATCAAGCTCTGCAGCCACATTTCCAGCCCACAATGCCTCTACTCATGCTCTTTCCTTTGGTTAAAACGCTGTTCCCCTTCCTCTCAGTTTATCTGAGCTCCACCATGTGCCAAGGCTGAGCTCTGGTCTGTCATTCGCCTTGGGCACCAGGCACTACTTTTTCTGGGGGGTCACGACTCCTGGCTCAGATGCCAAGGTTCCAAGCCCAGGGACCACATGTATCTTTCTCAGGTCCTGGGCCTCAACAAGTGTTTGGTGCTGCCAGGGCCGGGACTAGGGTGAGGCCAGTGAGCGGTCATGTGCTGCATCTGCTGGCAGTAGCTGGGGGAAGCCCAGGGAAAGCATCTGCAGGTGCTGCTGCGGGTGAGCTGGGAAGTGAGTGTGGTGAGTCCTGAACAGGATAATCCTCTTCTGAGAATGCCTTCCTAGTGTGTGTGGGTGTTGCTGGGGTGGACTTACCTAACCAATATATTGTGCCTATTTCAATATGTTGTGCTTGTTCTCAGCTTAATAGTTTCACATTAAGGATTCCTGCCCTAATCAAAGGCTGCCAACCCCAAAGGTTACCAAAGCATTGATCTTTGGAACAAAAAGTGGAGTAGGACGCATCACCTTGTCCAGGTTTGCACACCCAGCTTTGGATGTATAAGATCAGTAAGACCAAAACTGTCAAAGGGGCAATAGACTGTTGATCACTGTATCCTCCCACCAGACTAGAAGCAGGGACTGTGTCTGTTTCAGCCACCATTTTATACCCTACAGCTCGGCCAGCACCTGGGACATAAACGATTTGACAACTGAATGTATCTGTTGCCCTAAAGTAACAGTGACAATGCTTTGGTCAGGTGAGCTTTGGGAGTCTTAACACTCTGAGGAGGAAGGGAAATGATCAGGTTTTGAGAATACAAACTTTTTTGAAGAGTGAAAAATTGAGTGATAAGGACCACATGTTTGAGGATTTCAAAGGTTCCCAAAATAGGACTTACCCCAGGGCTGACCTGTGCTGTCTGGCGCCTGCTCAACTCTGACCCTGTGGGTCCCAGAACCTTTTTTCCCTTGAATTATTAAATAAAAACAAAAAGCCAGTGTGGCAGAGACATCTACCACTCAGTGTGTGCTCACCCCAATTCCCAATGCCCTTGTGGTCAGCAGGCCAGGAGG
The DNA here is from genome assembly GCA_028533085.1 of Varecia variegata. Taxonomy (NCBI): domain Eukaryota; kingdom Metazoa; phylum Chordata; class Mammalia; order Primates; family Lemuridae; genus Varecia; species Varecia variegata. The sequence continues at coordinate 19,965,499 of CM052442.1, forward strand.
CCAGTCCTGGCCATGGGCTGAGCAGAAGTGACATCATCACTGTGGCCCAACCTCACATACAACCAGCAGTGTTAGCAATTCACTAGCTAGGAGCTTCGCAGCACAACTGACACTTATAAAATGCTTTAAGAATAAAATCAACACAGGCTGGAAGGCACAATACTTCTAAATATACCTTGACAAGACAAGCATCGACTTGGATATCCTTCAAAAAAAGGCTTCCGCCTAAAGTTATCCTGGCCCCTCTCGGGCTGCTGGAGCCCAGGGGACCATTACTGAAAACACACTCTAATCCATGCGTGTCACTGTGTCATCGGGCCATGGGTACCCTGGGCTGTTTGTTGTGGCGGTTCACTGCCCTTCTTTGTGTGTTTTGCTTAAGTGAACACTCATTTGCATTTCCTGAGCAGCCCAGTGACAAGCCAGGAGAGGCCCAGAAGCCTTGCTGGAGAATGAAGGAGACAATTAAACATTCACCAGGAGCCTCACCACGACCCTGGAGCCAGCTTCTCCTGCATCTGTTAAAGACGATGCAGGACCTGTTCAGGGTGTGGTGTGCTGTTTGTGTGTAACTTCTTCAAGCTTCTTCTCCTCCCCCGACTGAGCAATTCAGTCACTGGTACAAGGGGTGCGTGGAGATGGTGATTTCAACACAGCTCTCTGCAGAGATATTGTGATGCTTTACCGTCTACAAGTAGCAGCAGGTCCTGATTTTTCAGGGCTTCTGGTTTTTCGCCCTCACCCTCAAATGAAGGGCAGGCTCCAGGCCAAACGCTCCCATCTGCCCACCCAGCAGGCAAAGGCTTGCCCAGTGTTCCCAGAGAACCCTAGCTCCCTCTGTTATAAAGACATTTACCAGAATGAATGAGCACCCTTCCAAGGCCACCGCGATTCTTGAGATCTAGTGAGCCTTTAGGAAAATTAAAGACAGCTGTTTTTACTCTCACGCGCTCAAGCCACTCTGAAGGCCTCACTCGGATCCATAATAATCATTCAACCTGACTGGGGCCCTCACGAGGGCTGGCCGCTGGATCCTACTTTCGGTTTTTATTCTTCCTCCATTTCCTAACAGCTTCCACCCACTCCCTCGGTTAACTTCGTACTCCATGGGCTTTTCTCGCTGTCTTGCTCATCTCTTCTCCTCCAGCTGCAGTCATTGGAGGCAGGAACCACACAGACTGTTCTTTCAAGCAATTCTCTGTCTTGCGTAACCATTCTTTAGAAAGAGATAGGAAAGCCACGCGTTCCAAGAATGAAGGAGGGATTCTGAGAGGAAAAAGCCAAAGTGGTCACACATGGACTCACAGAACCTCTGCTTCCAAAGCCAGTCAAAAGGTAGCTGTCCTGGGCTGACATTTGCTTTCTTCCCGTTAGCTATAAATGAGATTTTGGTAAAAGACAGTCTTAATTATCCTAAGCAAATGACAACCTGTAAGGGCTGAATGCCATCACTTGAATCTCATCACCAGGTCTGTAATCACCGAGGCTGCCTTGCTCTGTAGAGAAATTTTAACACTTTCAAGACTTTTTTTTTTTAACATTGCACCATAATGTGAAGTGTACAGCAAGGATTACCCCCTTCTCTGTTGCTAAAGGAAACTGAGGTAGCAAAGATACAGGCTGCAGGAGCAGGGACCTGTCCTTGATTCCTGCTGCCTCTTTCTCTCAGCGATCCCAATTGCGCTGTGTCACCCAGGCAAACCTCTTCTCATCTCTGATCTCTCTTCCAGTGTAGATGAAAGGTGACCCCAGAGGCTGGGACCAGAATAAAGACCTCACAAACTACCACTGCATCTATGTCGCTCCCGATTATTGACAGTGAAAATAATGTTACATTAACCCAAGAGGCTCCTATCACACACGCAGAAACATCATTCCTGGTTGTGGGGAAGAGAAGTCTGAAAGGAAATAAACAGCTCTTTGACATACTCTCCAAAATAAAAAGTTATGTCCTTCATCTCAAATGAAAGGAAAACACTGCAGACAACTGACCAGGAAAGACATGATGTGATTTAACCCCAAACTATTCTCCTTTTGGGCCAGGTAAGAGTTCTTTGAGAGTTTCTTACACAGGAATCAGTAAATCCACGTTAGCAGCAACCAGATAATCGTAAGAAACACAAAACCAATGCAGACTGGCAAAATGCTTCTCCCAGAGTCACGTAGAAAGAAGTTAACAACCCAAAGGAACACTGTAATATAAAACCATTTTTCTGGAGCACTCACAACCTCTTTTCTAAGCACCCCTGGCTTTTTCTTTTATTTAATCCATTTATTTTATGGCTTACCCATAGCACAACTATAGATCTTACAAAAAGTTAGCACCGGGAAGGACCTTCGACGTAACTAGTTCAAATTATTTGTTACTCAGGTGAGAGAAGTGACATCTGGAGAGGTGAAGTGACTTATCCAAAGTCACCGAGTTAATAAGTAATAGACATGACACATGAATGCAAGTCTTTAGACCCCATCGCACCAGGCTACAATCTGTGGTGACGCCATAAAAGACGTGGGTTAAACAGACATACTTGCAGACAGGCAGTCCGGGAGGGGCAAGTTCTTCTGCAGGCAAGAATCATGCCAGGGGCGGGGAGCTGCAAGCTCAAGTGCGTGGGCTCTCCTCAGCCTCCCAGGGTCTGCGTTTTGTGCTCCCTCGCCTCTCTGGACCCCACTTCTCAGGGAAGGATGGTTCTCTTTATTTCAGGAGGAGCCTTCCCTAGCCATCGTCACCCATCTTTATTTGATTCTAGTGGCCTTACAGCCATATTTTTAAAAGTCACTTAGACAACTGTGTAGGACAGAAATAATGCTGTTAAGAATTATACAGCATTATGGCTGGGGGCGGTGGCTCATGCCTGTAATCCTAGCACTCTAGGGGGCTGAGGCGGGAGGACTGCTTGAGTTCACGAGTTCGAGACCAGCCTGAGCAAGAGTGAGACTCTACTAAAAACAGAAAATTAGCCAGATGTGATGGCGCACGCCTGTAGTCCCAGCTACTTGAGAGACTGAGGCAGGAGGATCACTTGAGCCCAGGAGTTTGAGGTTGCAGTGAGCTATGATGATAGCAATGCACTCTAGCCAGGGCAACAGAGCGAGGTTCTGTCTCAAAAAAAAAAAAAAAAATTATATAGCATTATAAAAATTATAAGACTATGACAACCCTCCAGGCCTTTTAATGAGGATAAGCTTTTTATTTTTCCAGTGTCTTAAAAAATCCCCGCAAGGAACTGGTCTGGGAAGCAGGCGGACTCCACATGTCTCCCTGGCAAGATTCTCTAGGTGAACCTTGACAAGGAACAGGCTTCAGGAAGCATGGATGAAGGCTTGGAGGTGTACTTGCTGTAGAAAGAACTTCATGTGGCTTTAGTTTATCCCAGTATATAACTGTAGTTGTTTTGTCATTTATGGAAGTGTCAGATCAGATGGGAGAAATCACTGGGCTGTATTCTCTTCTCACTCCTCCTGACCTACCCATTATAAACCTCCAAGACCAGGGAACGATGGCCTACTCATGTGCTTTAAGACTGCCTGCATTTCCTGTTAAGTTCACATCAGTGAAAGTCTGAACAATGAATTTCCACACATTCAGTGTCTAATCCCAACATTTCCAAAAAACATAAATACCTATGTTAGAAATTTAAATCAATTCAAATATTTACTCTAGGTTTCACTTAGTGTATATATATATATATATTTTTTTTTTTTTTTTTGAGGCTGGTCTCGAGCTTCTGGTCTCAAGCAATCCGCCCACCTGCCTGCCCCCTCCGTGAGTAGCTGGGATTAAAGGCACACACTGTTGTGCCCACTACTTAGTATTTTTAAGCAGTTATAAAAGCAAAAAAGGCCAAATAGTTTTCAAGTAAGTGATTTTTATTTTTCTCTGACGTTTCACAGTCAATTCTACAAAACTTCATACTTTCTCAAAAGAATTCACATTTGCTTAATAAATTTCTACCTTAAAGAATTCATAGCTGGAAAACCACTTCAATATATGCACAAGAGTTATTTTCTGCTAAAGAAACCATAGTAGAGAAGAAAAGTCAGATAATACTATAATCAATAAAAAGCAATGAGTGTAATAAATTACAAATGTCATTAAATTCCATTCCCGTAACCAATGCAATCAGCAACTTTCTCTAGATGTGTTCCAATATTGCCAATAATCTGCTAAAATTTTTTTTTAAGGGCTGAACTGAGCTAAACATGGCTTCTCACTTTCAGAAAACAGCAGCTCTGCCACCGTGCTTCAGAGCCAGTTACGTCATGCATCACTAAGACCATCGCTACTTACAGCCTTGCCCACCGACGGAGATCTTTCTGGTCAACTCTGAGGTTCCTCCATTTGCTGTTCTGGCTTCTGGCCCCAAAGGATCTCTCCTTGCAAGATCTAGCTTCTCTACTTGGGTTCATCTGCTTTCAGCTCCACGAGGGAAAGAACACCCATGCTGACAGCCTAGAGAGGCTTTAGCACTAAGTTACAAGATTAGAGAAGAGCTGGGGTGGTGCTGCTTCTCCCTGCCACTCAGCAGTGAGGATTGATAATGGCTTCCATCATCTTTCACCATGACAGGAAGGGAAATGCAACACTTAATCTAGGAAGAAGAGTCCAAGAGGCTTACAGCTCCAGAGGATTTTTCCAATGGAATAAATTTGGTTCTCAGCAAGTGTTTTCAGATTTTTGACACTCAGTAAGACTCATGACTGGTGCCCAGGCTGTTCTGAATGCACCTGTCTCTATAGCTTTGCTGCCAAACATATTCTGCCAAAAAGGAAGCTTCTTAGCATGGTGCACAGAGTAGAGCTGCTATAGCACCACACAGATTCAGGGGGTGGAGGGGAGAGGGAAGGAGTGGGCCAAGAGAAAAATATTAAAAGGATCTGAGTCTGCTTAAAGACACATTTGCTTTGGTTTTAGAAACTCCTTCAGAAAGCAAATGGCAAGGTAGTAATTTTGTGTTGATCAGGGGAGTCTAGAGATGTTAGTGAGTTATTTCTAAATCAGTCATATTTAAGTCATAAATGTTTGTTAACAAAGTATAGGCAATCTGAAGCTGTATAATTTTTAAACAATGTTAGAGTTACAACTACCTAGTAAATTCATTAGCTTCTGGTCTTGGTAAAAACTTCAAGAACATTTTCTTTGCAGAAAAGATGAAGCTGCTCATACAGAACTTATTAATAGGTAATTTTGTAAAGAAGAAAGATTTTCAAGAGGATGAAATTTTTAAATGAGACAACATTTTGAAACTTTACTACTTAGAAATCTACTTATCTATACAATGAAGCTGAAAAGAATGTGTATCATCTGCAAACTCTCCATTTCAAGATGAACTCCATGTAACTATTAATTACACCTTTGGCTTTGCTGCCAATATCTAACACATGAAAGAAACGCAGAATACTGTTCCATAATTGCTGCCCGTCACTATGACATGGAACAAATGAAAACTTGGGATGGGAAAAGAAAATGGGTAAGAAGAATGCTTTTCTAATTTTTGTGGACCTGTTATATCCTCAAAAGACAATTTTATTTAATTCAAAGTTTATCAAGCATAATAATTCTTTCCTCTTTCATAAAAACAAAGGGGAAAAAAAAACACTCTGACATGGCAACAGAGGGTTAACTTATACTACACCTCCAGGAACCACTGAAGCTGTCCTTGAGATTTTTAGACATAAAACAGATTGCACTGTTTCAAAACAGAGAAAAAAAGCCTAAGTAACCAGAATCTTCCAGCCCCTGACCATGAGATACTGGCCATGTCTATTTTCTTCAGTCTCTAAGTCAAAAGAACAATTCATCAACTACAATTCCAGATGGTTCTGAATCCATTCCATACGTTAAAAATCTGAAGTATTTTGCCTACTAGTTTAAGTGAAGATGAATCTGGCTTGTGATGAAAGTGTATGAGTCAAATGGTACTACCCTTTCTCCTTGACTTTCAAGTTTAAGGAAACAAAGTTTTAAGTGATTAAATGCTTGCACCCAGGCACGACCTGTGCCCAAAGCATTTTAGGTTTCGCCCAACTGGCATAATGCCTTGTGGAATGCAAACACACCTCCTCTTATTTTTCCATGTGACTAAGACAGGCAAGGGAAGATCCATGAAGGTATCCTTAGGTCACCTACTCCCTGGCTCAACAGGCATCACTCTGCATGATCATCTGTTACTGCACCCTTGATCCCGGTTATGAGTGGGACGGTGAGAGGTGACAGCTAGAAGAGCCCCACACAATCATCTACCCTGCTCTGCCCCATGATCCATCTCAGTGCCTGTAGGCTAAGGAAAAGGGACTCAAGAGCACTCCGAACCTGAGGTCTTCAGTGGAACAGAGACATATGTAATCTGTGCCCAGACCACAGGTTAAGATAGCAGCCAGGTATTGGCACGTGGCTTCCTAAATGAACAGCTACACGGTTAAGTTTAGAAGGAAAAGCTCTTACATAAGCTTTGGGAAATAGGAGTAGGTAACAGCAAAAGAGTTAAAAGAACCACTGAAGTAACAGGAAAATATGCTTCTGTGCTATATGTCTGGGTGATCAGAGAATGCTTCTAGGTCACTGCCAGTATGATTGGACCCAGATGTTAAAGATGCCTGCAGCTTGGCCCAAGCCTGAGGGGCCCTGCTCTTGGTGGCCTCTATAAACAGCTGGGTTTGCTCCTTTAGCTGGTCTAGTTCCACCTGAGTTGCCTGGTTCTGACGGATCAACTCCTTGGTTTTCAAAGTGATCTCCAGCAAACCAGATTTGTGAAGAACTACTAGGGTATTCTGAAAGCGCCTATGCCTGCTCTGCCGCTGCTCTGAAAAGATATCTGGGCTGCGGCAGAGGTGCTCCGCGGCCCACAAAGGTGAGCTATAATTAGCTGGCAGTGGCGAAAGGGGAGAGCTGCTCTCTAACCCGTGTAGAGTGCTGTCTGATGCGCAGACAGGACTGGCGGGGGAAGCGAAGGTCAGACTGGGGGCTTTAGCCACGTGACTGCTGGATACCGGCTGAAGAGTCTGTGGACTTCCACCTGCCACCAGGGAGGGCACGCCCTGCAGAGCTGAGTCCTCGGCAAGTTTGGCGCCGGGTGGTGCTGGAGTGGAGGGGCCGGACGGGATCGCACCAGTCTTGGTTGGCTCACTGGAAGACAAGCTCGGCCCAAGTCTCTCAGTACAGATCTTCTTCTGCGTTCCACTTGCTCCTCTTTCTTCTGCGCTGAGGGAAAGGCTCCTTTTGCCTGGGTGTGGGGCTATTTTGGTGTAAGAGTTTAGAATGGGCAAGTAGTTCCTGGAGTCTGACTTTTTCTCGCCAGCGTGACACAGGCTGACAGGAGACGGTACAGGTGGATGAAGGAATAAGAGCTGTGGCTGTGCGGAGATCACTTCAAAGGAAGGCTGGACGGTCCACGACTGGAGCTGGGAGGAGCTGCTGCCCTGAAAAAAAAGGAAGAGAGCAGCACACTATTTGTCACTGCTGAAAGGACAGAGAAGTGAAGCTCTGTCAAGGGGGCAAAGCGGATATACGGACATTTATAACCATTTCAAGTACAGAGCTTCCCTTGCATACAGAGCAGCCCTTGTCAAGAACGTGACTGAAGAAGTGGCTTGAAAATCCATTTGTGTCTATAAAGTTGTTTTTTTTTCACTTTTACTAAGGGGAGGAAATATCTATTTTTATTCAAGTGCTATCACTCAGAAAAAGAAATTATGGGTGGGTGAAACAATGACATAGTTAAGGTCACAACTGAGGCAACAAAAACATGGATATCCTGGCATAAGTTAAAATGTGCTAATCTCAAGACTACAAACGTGACTTTACACCAAAGTGTATCTTAATTACACCTAGAACCTCTTTTACCTGAAAACAACTTTTGATTTAAAAAGTTACATATTTCCAGGGATCTAAGGGCCCTTGTTTTTAAAGCAGTGACATGCACCAATCATAAAACCATTGAAAATAACAAGAGCTACCACGTATTGGTGCTGACTAGCACTGTGTGTGATGTTTCCTGAGTTATCTCATTTAATCCCCATAACAAGCCCATGAGGTAGTTACCATTTCCCTTCACAAACAGGAAACCAAGGCTTAGAAAATTGAAATAACTTGCTGTAAGTCACCAAGCTAAGTGATGCAGTTAGGATTCCACACTCTGACTCTAAAACCCATCTGAAGCATTGTTATACTGCCTTTGTTACATTACTTCTCAGTTACACATGATTTTTATTAATTGAAGTATTGATTCAGATGAAATCTAATAAAGAAGGACACAGCTACTTGTCTCCAATATTTGAAAGCCAATTCAGTTCCAACCCAGTCCCAAAGATCTGGGTGTAGATGAAGTTGGGCAGAGGTTAAGCCTGACAGAGGTTCTCATCCTTGGCGGTGTCACGTGGGGCCATGTGATTTATCTGAAGAACGTTTTGGACTACCTTCCCACACATGTACACGAATAGCATTCTGCACACATTTCAGCTTCTTGGATGCCAGGCTGGAAACTCTAGGCCAACTATAATTCATCTCCTGTGCCAAGGCTGGGGTGATCTGGAGCCCTCTTGGTATTCAAATATACTCTAGGATGTAGAAAAGCAACCAATGCTAGGCCCAGAAACTGCATTTCCCTGTCAAAGGAGATCCAAAATCAGGGGTCTTTTGAATTAGAGATCAGCCTACTCCAGCTCAGTCAGAAGCAAAACTTCAAGCTCTCCCTAAGGGCTGACCTACAAGGCAAATGGGTCTGGAAAATATCTAATGCACTTCTTCCACCAGATGATTTTACTGGACTGCTCTTCCTAATGCTGCTATTATGCCCACTGTCCTAATAGATACTTAGCTTATCTGTTCTAATTATTAGATTATACAAATTATTCATGTTGAAATCATCTGAGGGAATATGGAACAAAATTGCAGGCTTGGACAGAATCTCAGAATCATTTCTCATAAAGCCTTAATGTTAAAGATGAAACTAATATCCGTGTTGGTTAAGTAACTGTGTGGTAAGATCACACTGTCTACTGGCAGAAATGGAATCAGACTATCAAAAGAGAAATATCTAAAACCAAGCAGTAATAATCAAGACACTATACAATATTCAGAGGTGTTTAAAAGTGTATTATTATTTTAATTTTAGAATGTGCTGGATTCTAGCATGTTTTAAAAAACAAAACAAAACTCTTATTAGAGTTCTCTGTTGAGCCAGCCTGTCCCCAGCCTCCTAGCTCCTGCTCAAGCCCAGCAGCCTTGCTGACGGGGCTGTGTCCTGAAGAATGCAGCTCTGCTGGAAAAGCCTACTCACTCCTCAACTGTGTGTGGGCTGTTCTCAGCCTGCTGGAGCTGCCAGCCTAGCCTACAACAAAGAAGGGATACAAACACAGACACACAAGAAAGTGACAAGGAAGCCAGAGAGAAAGGAAGGGAGAAAAAGAGCCAGGAGAAAGGCAGGCCAGCAAAAGCACTGGGCAGCACTGGTGGGGCCGGGCAATCTCACGTGGGCTCCATTTCTTGTCTTTAGTCTCTCGTTTCCTTTCAATAAGGAGAGCTGTGCTTCCAGCTGAGATGTGATTTACCAAGCAAAAATCTTCAAATTCTCTTTCAACACTCACCAGGCTACCTTGTTGAAAATCAGTTTGTGTTCCTCAGAAATAACGAGGTTAATAGCTAAGACCTTAAGGTTTCCTGTCAGGCTAAAGCCATGTTCTAATCTTTTACCTAAGATGCAAAGGTCAACTACTAAAGCCAGATTTCAAATCTCACTATCTTCAAGTAGCCTCATGAATGACCTTTGTGAGAACTGTGATGTATTTTCAGAGTAAAGTAGGGTAAGGTTAAATTTCTTTGGCTTAAATCAGTCTTTTTCTATTCCTCAGATTTCTCTCTTCTAACTTAACCAAGTTCATATGATTGAGTTCTCAGTTTCAAACACTAGAGATTAATTTAGATTTTCATCTCAATCTTTTCATACCTAAACAATAATCACATAATGCACACAGTTATGTAATAAAGCCCCAAACACATTTCTGAACTTCATGACAATGCTGTGTGGATTCTGCTGGTATTCCCACACCTGAACCAAGAGCACCTTTGTCACTATGACATGGGTCTGGCTGATGACTAAGAAAATGCTCAGAATATGACATAAGAAACATGGAGGCCGGGCGCGGTGGCTCACGCCTGTAATCCTAGCACTCTGGGAGGCCGAGGCGGGTGGATCGCTCGAGGTCAGGAGTTCGAGACCAGCCTGAGCAAGAGCGAGACCTCGTCTCTACTAAAAATAGAAAGAAATTATCTGGCCAACTAAAATATATATAGAAAAAATTAGCCAGGCATGGTGGCGCATGCCTGTAGTCCCAGCTACTTGGGAGGCTGAGGCAGTAGGATCGCTTAAGCCCAGGAGTTTGAGGTTGCTGTGAGCTAGGCTGACGCCACGGCACTCACTCTAGCCCGGGCAACAGAGTGAGACTCTGTCTCAAAAAAAAAAAAA
>CM052442.1:19976461-20016462 GCA_028533085.1 Varecia variegata
AAAAAAAAAAAAAAAAAGAAAAAAGAAACATGGAAATTGCCTCTACTTCTGAAACAAATAAATGTATTCTACATTCCTAAATTCCCAGAGCAATTCAAATTAAAAAGAGATTCTATTGTTTCTACCCTAAACTCTGCCGTATGTTAGAATGCACCACCGAAGTGGTGCCATTTCTGCTTGGTTCTTTATATATGACTAAAGCATTTCAGGGTCCCTTTGGACAAGCTATGAATACAGAAATAAAACAGTCTGTCTCTAAAATGAGAACACACATCATGATTCTTATATTCCTCTTTAAAACTGTCAGTAGTTGAAAGGTAACATCCGCTGCCCAGGACAGAAAGTACACAGAAAGTATGGTTCTAGTGGTTTGTTTCCAAAATCTCTCTTTGGTAGAGAGGGAGAGCTTTTGTACACAGGAAGCTCAGCAATTTTTACTTGCAAAGACTTTAGGCAATATTAGTCCTCCTCACCTGTTTGACCAGCACATTCTTCATGACAACCATGGGGGACAGGGTAGGGAAGGTATTGTTTGCACTTTTGGAGTTCTGCCTCGGCCTGTCTTCTCTGCTCCAGCCTAAAGCGCTCAGCATGTCCTCAGACTCCATCTGCTCTGCAGAGCTCAGGCATTCCGAGCTCCCATCTGGTGGGCAGAAGAATGGTCAGTTCATTTAGGCTCAAGGCTAGGGGGGCTCTTATCCCAGCTCCTAGGGACCTCCTGAAATTGAATGGAATATTTGTGATGTGTTTTTGTGAATTTTTCTGAGGAGGTCTTTAGCTTTCACTGGATTTTCAACAGAATCCGTAATTACGTCTTCTAACCCAAAAGATTAAGAATCACTACCCCAGGACAAGCTTGACTTCCTTCCTAACTCTTACAGACAAAAACCTGCCTCAATTAGGGCTCTTGTGAAAGTAATCATCACCAGTCTACAGGAGAAATGAATTCAAGCCTTCAAAGTTAGTTCATTACTTTCAAGAATCTGTTGTTGAGAAGAGACAGGACTGTGTGGCCCAAGGCAGAATTAAGACCTTTAGAGGCTCTGAGCTCCATAATAATAAAAGCAAAACCAATCTGTAAACCTCAAAACTTACATCTATATGCTGAAATTTTAAAAGCTTCTTCCTAAATTTTCTAATTGTGAAATTCTGGATGAGTTCATCAAAGCTGAAGTTCAAATGTGTCTCTGTTGTTCCCCTCCACCCTGTTAAGGACCTCCTTTGCTGGTGTCTTAAGTGCATACTGAGTGTGCCTTTTGGGGATCCTGCATAATGGGTGATACAAAGATGCTCCCCAAGGCAAAGAAAATAAGGTTACCCTATGTAAATTTCATACGAAAAGGATGTAATTAGATTCCTGCTGGAGTAAACCAAGAGACTGTAGTACCCTGCTATTGAGGAGTCTGGGAGAAGCCTAAATGCTAATCAAGAATCTCAGAGTAATCTGGATGAGCAGGACTGGCATGTAGCTATAATTTAAATGCACTGTCAACCATTCCATTTTCTCCAGCTTAAAAAAGATTGTATGACCAACAAGGACATTAATCAATAGACCTGCGATTTAGAATCCCAATGATGATTTTCAAAAATTATGGATGCTGGGGTCCTCTTGATCTAGTAAGGTGATTTTCATGGTGCCCAGGTAGGTGTATTTTCACAAAGCACACATGATCCAAATGTGCACCTCTAGTTAAGATCCATTAGGTCAAAACCACAAATGATCCCAGAAGCCATGTCCATACCTAGTGCCTGCATCTTGGTTTCATTCTGCACATAAAAGAAATCTGGGCTCCTTGGAGACACTGCTGACTCCAAGTCTTTGGCAGGGAAGGTACAGGATGAGCCTGGACAGCTTGTCCCAAAAAGAAAGGAAGTGCTCAAACACTAATGGGGACATGTCAAAAAGACACAGGTTATCTAGAAGGGACTCCTACTGGCCAAATTTGGGACAATTTGAGAATCAAAAATAATGATGTTAATGGACTGACAAAATGAATTACAAAAGAATCGATGAATCCATTAGTGATAGGCAAAAAAGGGGGTTGAGGGGGGAAAGTGCTTTGTACAGAAGAACATCAGCTAATGATATACAAAGAATGGAAGAATTTAAAGATCACCACTTTTAAACCACCAATGTAGTGACTGATTCAGGCAAGGATCATCAATGGCTGCTAGCTCTGATCAAGAGTTTGCTGGGCAATGGGACAGCCGCACAATCTCAAGTATTGTCCCATAAATTATTTATTAATTACAAAGAGAAAACAGAACTTTTACAATAAAGAAATCTGATACAGGCTATCTTAACCAAGTGATCAGCCAATCAGAGCATCACTAAGAATAAGACTAACTTATGAGTCTCTTTATGTGTTGCAATGGAAAGGATACAACATCAACTATGTAGTATCCTGGTCAAAACATTTATCCTGATTCTAATAATGGGGAAACTACCAGAAAATCCAGAGTGTGAGACATTCTACAAACCAACAGGCCTGACTCATTCAAAGATGTCAATATCATAAAAAAAGAAGGAAGGAATTAAAGGAAAGAAAGAAAAGATGGGGAACTGTTCTAGACTAAATCAGACTAAAAACACAGGACAACTAAATGCAATGCACAATCCTCATTGGATCCTGAATCCAAAACAAATAGACAAAAAGACTATAGCTATAAAGGACATTATTGGGACAATGGGAAAATTTGAATATGGACTGTAGCTAATAACTAGCAGTGTTAAATTTCTTGGGTATGATTATGATATTATAAGTATACAGAAGAGTGTCCTTGCTTTTAGGAGATTTGTACTGAAATATTTAGGGGTGAAAGGTCAAATGTTTGCAACTTATTTTCAAAAAGTTCACCCTGTGTATGTGTGTATATTGAAAGAGAAAACAAATATGGAAAAATAACACCCAGGGGATCTGAAAGAAAGATATGGGGGTATTCATTCATTTTTATATAAATCTGAAATTTTTCAAAATATAAAGTTGGGAAAATAATTAAAATGAAAAAAAAACTATCTTGATTTTGTAAATTTTATCATACTCCAAGGTAACTGGAATGATAACTCAGGCAGTGAGGAAATCACTGGCACCTGGCCCAGGAGTGGCTGGAAGCATTCCACTGACATTCACTGGGGTCACTTTCTGGAACATAACGAATTTGATTATCTTAATATCACCTTATGTCTGAATAGTACAATATTCTTAAAACAAATGGCTGACAAAATTGAAGTTGTTGGGAGGAGAAGTGCGAAAATGTCAACAGTATTGGAAATAATAGATGGTAGGATTATGACAAATGTTTATTTTCTTCTTTGTACTTTCCTAAACTTCGAAGCTTCTACAATGAGCATGTATTACCTTCATGCTATGAAAAACAGACAAGAAGCAAACATGACATTAAAGCAATGCTTCCCAAACCTGTCTGATCATAACATGCACATTCTGGGCCCTTCCCCAGACCATTGATAGAATCTTCAGGAGAGGGGTCTGGTGATCAGTATTTTTAACAAATGCCTCGGGTGAGACTTAGGAGGCAAGCTTGGGAAACAGTGCTAAGCAATAGAGAAGAAAAACTCAAAGGCCTACGAGTTGGGCCACCCTTCCCTGGACGGCCCTGGCCCTGGGAAGGGCAACTAATTCCTCTTAATCTAATCCCTTGGTTGGTACTCTGTTCCTCTCTGAGCAACAGTCTATTTATAATTTGGCTTCTCACGCAGCATGCCTACAGGGAGAAAATACACCAATCTAAGGATGGAAGAGTTCTAGTTTTCCTAACAGCTGCATTTGTCACTATAAATTAACAAACGAGCAAAATTGATCAATTAGTCTCTGTGAGTTTGGATGATATAAATCTTCCCCTAGAGAGAGTTCTACTCTCAGGATGTTGACTCAGCCAGAATTCCCTGTCATCGCCCCTCTGCATCTGTGGGTCAAAACTGTTGATGTTAGAGCCATATTCAAGCCAGCACCCTCAAGCCTGGAAATAAAAAGAGCCTCAACACAAAATTAAAAGATTCCCTGAGTATGCAGCTAGCACTTTCAGGGTTTAAGACAAATTTGTAAGGAAAATTGTTCTATTTTCTTGTCTCTAATAAATACTCAAGTTTAGAATTGGGCCAGGTGGCTCACAGTCCAAATACAAGATACACAGAGACTACAGGGGGTGTATTGTTAGGCAGGGGGTGGGGGGAACATTTTTAAACACAGCAAATTACTTTCTTAGCAAATAAGTTATGTTAACAAACTATGTATAGCATTACTTTTATTTAACCGCCAGCCTTCAAATTTGTTACATGGTGACAATATGAAGTAGTATTGTTTTTCCTACAATGTAACAATTACTATGAAAAAGGAGCTGCAACAACAGAATTATGAGTACTTAAATATTTTTTCCAGTAATCACTTGCAACAGTTGGAAATGTAAGATTTAAAGTTGAGAGTCTAAGTTGAAAAAAGATGTCAAATCATTCTTTCAGAACTAGCCCCATGGTGACCTGGGTGGGTACCCTGCCCCATGGCATCAAATTTACCATTATAAAAGATCAGATAGTTATTTATCCTGTATGTGAAAACATCCCATGCTTATCACACAAACGAGTTTTAGGGATGAAATTTTGCAGGCAAATCATTCATCAGAGTATAGAAAGGATAAGATATTTTTAACCTGAAAATCCAGAGTCCTTATCTGATTCAGCAGCAGCCATGCCGAGTTGACGAGCCACTTTTTTCATCTCTGTGCCTTTGCCTAGTTTGGCCGAGAGTCTTCTGGGGCTCTCTCTGGATGGGTTTTTCCTCTCCATGTTTTACTGGGCTAGAGGCAGATTCATTGGTACTCTTTTCATCTGGATTGCCCTGTGAAAAACAACAATTACATAAGAAGTCACTGCCTGGAGGGCTGAGACAGGTGATCCAAACAGTGAAAAAAGTGAGGGCAAAGAACACTGGCCTTGCCCACTTCAGCTGTATTTTCTCAGAGGTCTCGGTTGACAAAAGCTGCAAATTTACTAAACAGAATGGTTTCCACTCAAAAAGAGATTCACAGTCCTCTGGCTGCCCTCTATTTCCATTACCAATTCAAGGCACACAAACCACATTCAGCATAAGCTTTGTAAACTGCTAACAAAGGCACATTTGACTAGGCTTTTTGGAATGGGTAACCAACTCACCCTCCACGGGGGAGACGGAAGAGGGGGGAAAAGGAAAAGCACTGATGGGGCGTGCTTTCTTGCTTTCCCTTCCTGGTACATTTGCAAGCTCACGACCTCTTGTCACCTCCCACAGTGTAGAGTTTCTCAAATTAACCTCTAAGTTCTTGGGATGAGGTACTGAACAAAGTAAAAACAACTCCCTATATATGCATGCTATTTGGGGGCTTAAAAAACACTTTTATGTGCAAATAAGGTCATATATAATAAAGTGCTTATATTGTATAAAAGTCCATAACATTTATTGCTATTAACCTTATCTCACTTGAGCCTCACAATGTCCTACTCAGTTGTTATCCCATTTTACAGAAGAGGAAGCTGAGGCTCAGATAAGCTACATTCAGTCATTTAAAAATATTTATCAAGTGCTCACTGTAAATCAGGCATGTTCGAGGACTGGGGTATACAGTGAACAGGACAGACATGGTCGCTTCCTTCCTGGAGCTTAAGATCTAGAGAGAGAGACACAGATGTTAATCACGTACTCACACAGCTAATGACTATTCTCGTAAGAGCTAAGAAGGGGATGATGGGCTAATTGTCCGGGGAACTCAGGAAGTGCCATGTAGTTGGGATCTGGAGGATGAAGAGTTAGTAGGAGTTAGCCAGGTGAAAGGCGATGGGTGGAGTGTGCAGGTGTGTCCCAGGCAGTGGGAAGGACCTAAGGGAGCAAGGAGCTTGGCACATCAAAGAGCTGAAAGGCCAGGGAGCCCGGAGCACAGTACAGAGGGGCAGAATGCCATGCAGTGACGCTAGAAGGTTAGTGGGGGGACAGACAGGCAATGCCTAGGAATCCATGTCAGAAAGACTTGGATATTGACTTAAGAGCCATGGGAAGCCAAAGAAGGATTTTAACCAGAAGAGTGACATAATCAGATTTGCATTTTAAAAGCATTTTGGATGCCGGACTGAGAGTACAGTGGAGAGTGGCACTGAGATTGTTCAGATGATATCATAGCAATCAGGTGAATTAAGGTGGTGGCTGTGGAGATGGGGAGAAGTGACACATGGAGACCAACCTGATGGGACCTGGCCATTGATTATATGGGGGAGCGGGAGATGGTGGTACTATTTTCTAAGCTAGGGAGCTCAAGAAGAGCACTGAAGGGAGTTGGGTGGGGCAGGGGAGGGTGGCGTGGCTCAGCTAGCCCAGTTTCGGTCATGAAGACACTGAAGCGACTATGGGCCATCCGAGTGCACATGCTGGGTAGGCAGTCGCATGTAAGACTGGAACCCAGGAGCGAGGCCTACATTTGCTCCAGTGACACACAGCTAGTCCAGAGCAGATCCGGACCTAGGCTAACAGTGCAAGAATGAGACAAATCAGCCCCTCAAAGGGCTGGCCAAGGCTGAGAACATTCCAGATACTTTAACAAGGCCATTTGAGCTACCAAGGAATGGCAACTGTAAGGCCAGCATGGTAAGAACACAAAGGATACTGCAGGAATAAAGAGAACAGAGAGCCAACCAGGAAAACGACAATAATAATGAAACTAGGTAGAAGTAAGCAAAGCCTGGTGATGTTTTATTTTACAATCCACTCAAGACTCCATCCTATTTCTGAGTGGAGAGAAACACAAGCCCCCTGCCAAACAGCACTGCATCTGGAATACCCTGAAGTGCTCAGCCTAGACATTTCTGCTAATACAAGAACATCAATTACCCAAAAAGCAGAAGGATTTAAAATAAAATTAAATAGAAGACAAGGAAGCTTACAAGCATCCTTGAGCAACCCTCTTGCTCATACTTTCACTACAGTAGAAATGGATTAAAGGGAACACAAATGGGACTGAATCAGAGTGAATTTTAAATACAATTCCAAGTAAAAATCATTTTGCCCCATGTCTAACTCATTTAAGGGAACTAACTGGCTTCCTCATTCAACTCAGGTCAAATCAAGTACTCTTCCACAGGTCACACGTTTAATCCTATGTGCATAAAAGATAAACAATGGCACTGTCACATCTTGTAGAGCACTATGTAAAAGAAATGTTTATTTGACAGCTACAAAGTTTGACAATATGGCCAACCCAGTTTAAAGAGTAGACTACTGGCCAGGCACAGAGGCTCACACCTGTAATCCTAGCACTCTTGGAGGCCAAGGCAGGAGGATAGCTTGAGCTCAGGATTTTGAGACCAGTCTGAGCAAGAGTAAGACCCCGTCTCTACCACAAATAGAAAAAATTAGCTGGGCATGGTGGTGCCTATAGTCCCAGCTACTTGGGAAGTTGAGGCAGAAGGATCGCTTAAGCCCAGGCGTTTGAGGTTGCTGTGAGCTAGGCTGACACCACAGCACTCTAGCCTGGGCAACAGAGCGAGACTCTGTTCAAAAAAAAAAAAAAAAGGCAGACCAAAATGTAAAACTATATCTCTAATTAAATCAGGATCCTTTTGTATGAAACCCAACAAATGTGCACAGTGTAATTTTCCTAAAATAATACCGTCCAAAAGTGAATAGGAGCCTTCTTCAAAATGGAAGTAGATGTAGCTGTGGACGGGCATGCAGACTAATTCAAGTCTGACCAGGCTGTTGATTTAGATTAGGAAGGTAGCTCATGTTGGTAGCAACTAATTAAGAACCTTACAAAGTTTCATATTATCTTACTAACCATGGATTGTTTTTCAGGTATTTTAGATAAAGCATCCCAATTTAGTCTTCTACAATCTTTGTGACAAGACAATGAAAAAGGTCTTGCTATTGTTATTAAAGTGTAGCCAACTGAGCTACAGAAACTACACAGGAGTTTATTTTACCTCACCGAGAATTCACCAAGACAATATTGATCGTAGAATCAAAATACTGAAACGTTGATAAATTGGTTGTTGGGGCTCAGAAAACGACATCCCAAAGTATGGTGCTCTGGCATGCTGAGTATTGTGAACTGACGGACACCGGAAGGTCCTCAGAAGCAAGGTCTCTTTCTGACCTTCCCGTACTTCTCTCTTCTGCTTTCCGTTCTCCCCTAAGGTGGGCCATAGAAACTAGAATTCCTTTCTCAAGACAGGTCACAGAAACAAGAAATTTTACTCTAACCTTCCCTGCCTTTCTGCGTAAGAGCTGGCCATAAAGAAATTCTCTGACCGGCCTTGTCTGCTCATTCCAGAATAGGTCCTGCCCTATACCAGGAAAGAAGAAACGTTAACCAGAGATCAAGAATTCTGAACAGACAGGCCTTGTTGGGTTTCCCACCTCAGTCTAGTACCATTAGATTAGATCTACCCTTTTTGTCCAATCATATTTCCACATGGCCGTCCATTCTTCACCGAACCTAAGCATAAAAAGTTAGTTTCCCCTGAGTTTTTGGGTCTTAATTTCTGAAGGCTCCTACACCACATAAAACTTTAATTAAATAAAACTATCATGTAGGAGCTGGGCACAGGGGCACACACCCATAATCTCAACTACTAGGGAGGCTGAGACATGAGGATCACTTGAGCCCAGGAGTTTGATACCAGCCTGGGCAACGTAGTGAGACTGTCTCATAAAAGAAAAATTAAAAAAAAAAAAAAAAAAAGAAGAACAAATGAATGAAAAGAAAAAAACTTATGTTTTTCTCTTGCTGACCTGTCTTGTTGTGGGAGAGTCAGCCGTGACCCTTATAATAGGTGAGGGAAGGTATCACACCTTTCCACCCATACATGGTTAAATGGAGAACAGACACTAAAATTTTAGATCATGGAGAGTTGTTGGCATGTGGAAATAAAGAATGCATAATGGACTTTATAATGGTAAACTGACTATTTTAGATGTGAAAATGCTTAAAAATATGAAAGCCTGTTCTTAGTAAAGCTCTCCTCAAGCAGCAGAAAGCCTTAGCCTCCCAGCTAGCGAGGTTCACGTGGGATGGAGAATGAAGGGCTACATTCCCCCTACAACCTCCCCCTCCTGGGAGTGGGCTGAGGGAGTCAATTAGCCATGAACAACCGACCTACTCATACACAGCACCATAGGAAGCCCTCGACAGGAGGAAGCAGACAGAGTGATGGCATTTACTACCAGTCTCTCAAACCCAGGGCCATGCAAATGACTAAGTCTGAAAACCTGAAGAAGATGCTTGATTTTTCCTCCTTGGTATTATTTTACAATAAAGTTAGATGCTCATACACTGACAAGTTGAAATTGGGTTACTAAGCTCTTACCCATTGTGTTATTGTGTTATCTCTCTGCTTCTTGGCACAAACTGGAAGCCACTAACACTGCTTTAGAAACATCTCAGACTCTATGTCCCTTACTCTGCATTACAAGGACTAAATAAGCTCCAAAACTGTCAGAACTGACCCTAATTGAGCCTCTTTTGCATGTATATGTAACACATTGTCCAAAAGTTTCCCAGAAAGTACACACTAAAACTGATAATGGAAAGTGAATCAATAAATATACAGGGTTTATAAATAGATAAAATTCTAGCAAGTGCTCCAAAGCACTTGGCTCTTCTATTTTTGCACTTCTTACATTAGAGTCTAATTATTTGTCTCCTCAACCTCAAGGGTTGTTTTTTATCTTTGCAACCTCAGCCCCTAACAATTAACATGTGAGGTATTCAACAGAATAATAAATTCCAACAAATCTCTGTCCTGCTGGGTCTCTCTGACAGCGCTAGCAGCTTAGCTGTCACAGAAATACCTGAACAGCTTGAAGGTCAAGATTCTGCATTTCCAAACACCATGGTCACCTCAAGATCTAACCTCCAGGTCTGGTCCCCTGCAGCAAACAGGTACCTGACCTATCCCTTATTCCAAGATAAAACCTCAGGGACAAATCCACCATCCAAATTAAAGGTCAGCCTAATCCACAATCTCTGTGGAGATTTGTACTTTATGATTAAAAGGAGACCCAAGGGTTACAAGGAAAGAATCTGAAATGCTGCTTTCAGATCTCTCCTTTTATAGATACTTGGCAACGTTCCTGAGAGCTCAAGTTCCCGTTCAAACGTGTCACGTGTATAACGTGCATGCCTGGACAGAGGTGTTAGGTGAAAGCCCAAGCAGAGGCTTCCACACAATGAAGTGATAAGGCCATAGAAAGAAATCCACGAGTAATTCCAGTTAGAATTATAAACATGTTACTAGGTTTTCTCTGAAGTAATTTGCTTTTGGTTTGCATATTCAGAGATACCATTCAGGGAGACTATCTGTGTTATTTTAACAGTGGAAAAACCCCATTTACCTAATCTCTAACACTCATCTGCTTCACATTCATTCCCATTCTCCAACTTGGCTGAAAATTCATGTCAAAGATCCTGAACCCCAATTCCATATAATTTCCCACATTTGGGACCCGGTATGGCTCTCTCCATTTTAACCTTTCAGAGAGGAGATCAGATTAGAGAACTTTCTCAGATCCCCTGCTGCAAAAAGAGTTCGCAGTAACAGTGCCCACCTACCCATTCGCACCAGCCCACGTTGCATCTGTGCCAGACAGCATGTGCACCCTCCAGGCATCCACCAGCCTGCCAGCTCAGCAGGGCAGAACTGGGCAGACCCTAGTACTGTGCTGTGACTGGCATACCACCAGCCTTCCAGGACAAACGCCCAGGCAATGCCTACTGCCAGGACTTGGGCAATAACAGGGAGCCTGGCTCCAGCCTGTACCCGGATCAGAGCTGCCCCCAACCCACCCATTAACCACTAACTCCTTACTTGGCACTGCCCATCCTCTCCCCCAAACCACTACCCCAAGCACCAAGCCAGCCACCCAGAAGAAATAACCTGCAAAGTGGGTGAAGGCAGGTCTCTGGAAAAGATAGCACACCTGTGCCCTGGGCCCAGAACAGGGCACTACTCCAGCCTCAATCTAGAGGCCCCGGACCCTCACCCAGTCACTAGTTCTGCCACTCACCTGCCCGCTCCCTGGCCCTCAGCTCACTGCCCGGCAGGCCTCCGGGCTCTGTCCACGCCCGGACGGCCGGCTGGCTGTTGCCCCCGGGGCTAACCAGGGCTCACCTGCCCTAACCAACTCACCCCACTTGCTCCTCACACAAGCCCCCTCCTCACACGCGATTCTCTCTCCCACGCAGGCCCCGCCTCTCACAGTAAAACCAACTAAACGGGGGAGGGACGCACCACCTCCTGCTCCCACCATTTGGCCCTCCGTCCCCCTAAAGTCCCGGTTGTCCCTCTCGCTTACTTCGCTCCCCTTCCTCTCTTCCCTACTCCCACCTCCTTTCCCACGCTCCTCGCCCAATCCCTCTCCCGTCGCGCCATCCCTGCTCCCCTCCCCGCAGGCCCAGCCTTCCCATTCTCACCTAAGGCCGGGGGTCGCGGCTCCACGACCAAGCCCGCGGGTCAGGTGGCGCATGCGCGAGCCCGGCCCCACGGCTCCATGACAACCCCGTCGTCGCTCGGTCTCTTGCTACCAGTCCCCCAGCTTCCCGCCTCTTCCTCCTCCCCCCCGCCTCCGCGACGGCTTTCACCAGCCACGTGACGCGGCTCGGAGGACCCAGCACCATAGAGACTGTGCGCCGTTCTCCTAGAAGGGCCCGTGGAGACGCAGCCTTCCTCCGCCCCCCGCCGGAAGGCGAGGCCGAAGCGGGGCGGAGCTGTCGCTAGGAGGCCTGCGCTCTCGCGGCAGGCGGACGTCTCTATGGTTGGTTCTTGAGGCCCCGCCGCCATTTTGTACGCGGGGCCTTGAGCAATGAGCGCCTTGGCCACCGTTTCGAGGCGGGGTTTCGAGGAGGAGAGGCGGGCCGGCTTGTAGTCCACACGGCAGGAGGCGTGATTCTCTTTTTGGGGGTGCGCGGGAAGGTACTGTGGTGGTGTGCACTGCCGCAACGCCGTTAGGGCTGGAGGCGGGACGGCTTACGTTTTGGCCCTTACACGAGCCCGCGGCGACACTGCCCGGCGTGGGAAGGCGGGCGGCCGGGCTCCGTGTCCGCGTGACGGGGGCAGTCCCGACCTCCCGCGCCCTGCCCGCGTTTTTGCTACGCCTGTCGCAAGGTCTGTTGGCGTTCCCGTCAACCTTCCGGACTGCGCACCTCGAGGCAGGGACGCGATGAGTTATTTTAGTTGGATGATTGCATGTCATTTGATGCCTGACTCACCCTGTCCCGTGCGACCTCCCGAGAAGTTTGTCATGTCAGCTCTTAGCGAAGTTTTACTGTGAAGACACGTGTAAAAGCGAAAGGAAAAAAGGGGTTGGCCACCAGTCGAAGTTCTGATGCATTGAATCAGTGAGGGTTATTTAGATTAGAGAAAGAATTCTTTAGCAAATGAGAAAGAGTACACGGGCTCTTTTAAAAAAAAGTTTAAAGGCTGCTGACGGGTCGAGGCTGATTGTAGAGCTGCGCTGTAACCACTGGGAGCTACTAAACTAATTGAAATTAAGTAATATGAAAAATTAAGTTTCTCAGTTGTACTAGTGTTAGGGAAAACCCCCATCCATTACTTAGCACAGCGGCCACCTGAGGCCCTCACCCCTCACGGAAGACCCTCATTAGCATGTTACTAACCTAACACCTGGCACATTAGCATATCACTAACCTAACGTCTAGCACATCAGCATAACACTGAACCTGAGTACCTGGTGCAGGACACTAGCCTAACATCTAGCATTTCAGCATAACAATAAACCTAATTATCTGGTGCAAGGCACTAATCTAATCTATTACCTGGCGGGCATTAGTCACCTGAGACCCCTCCCCTTGGATCACCCCAACTTAATAAAAATGGGAAAAATTGGGTAGACGGTGCTCAGAATTTGGTGGCGAGACCCCTCTGAGCCCGCCGGCGAATAAATGTTGATTCTCCGACTCTCCGTGTGCTGCTTGGTTTGTCCTCGGGACCACTCGCTGTAACACTTGCTGGAACACTAGCCACATTTCTAGAGCCCAATAACCACTTTATTGGACAACGCGCATTATAGCACATTGCCAGCATTACAGAAAGTTATGTTGGTCTGCGTTGATCTAGCTGATGTGGAATTGTATTGGTAAGCCAAGCATTTTTAAGCGCTACTAAGTCATGGTTAATCACATTAGTCCTCCAGACACAGATGATTCTAATGTATTATTGGGTATGAATGTACTTATTAGATAAGCTCTACTAACAAATAATAATTGAATGCTGACAGCATGTAAGGCTTTTGGGGATAGAGTAAAAATAAAAGTTAACAATTATCACATAATTAGGAGCCTGGCAGCTTTACATCAATTCTCTTGATTCCTCTACAAATTTATGACACAGTATTATAAAGAGTTTTTGCCTATGATAACACAACTACTAAGTCCCAGCTTTTATGCATGAAGCCATATTGCCTCTTTTTGGCGGAGGGGACTAGAATTTTATTTTTTTTAATTTTATTTTTTTAATTGACAATCGTGCATATTCATGGGATACATAGGGAGGTTTTGATATATAATGTATAGTAATCAGATTAGGGTAATTAGCATATCCATCTTAGCCTCTTTGAAGTATAATAAAACAATTTTTGCCTTCAGATAACTTAAAATCTGATGTGGGAAATAAGGCATGCTCAAATAAGCAATATGAGAGAGAGTGGGATAAGTACTAGAAAATTCAGAACAAAACCTAATTAATAAAATCAAGGGAGGAAAAAAAGAACTTTCAGCTTGTTTTTTGTTTGTTGTTGGAGGAGGAAGAGACCAGCAGATAAAGCTTTAAGGACAAATAAAAGTTAGATTTATGGTAATGGAAGTGGGTGAGAGCATAATGTATGCCAGACAAAAAAGAATCAATGCAATAAAAGTATGAGGGACAGCCTTCTCATGGTCCTCCAAAGGGGCAAATAAGTCAAACTTCTCTGATTTTACCTACATTATGAGCAGCCGTGCTGTTTCAATAATCTGAACTTCGAAAACAAGTTTTGTAATAGAACCAAATGAATCAGGCCAATTTAATAATAGGCATTATTTTCACAATCGTTCTGCGGTATGGTTCTGTATAATTAGATGTATAGAATAAGCAATTCATGAAAGTGGATAGCGAATATTTTTATATAGCTAAACCACTGTAAAATTTTTTCTTTCTTTCCTTGTTAATTTTCCAGGGGTTGTAAGTCAGCATCTCTACTGACAGTTTCCTAGTACCACGAGTTGTGTCACTTTTACTCTCGGTTAGGGTAAGGTCCCTGTGATGGAGAGTGGGTTTTGAAGCACTGTTTCTTGGTGCTGTAGGGTCCACCTTCTTTTCCAATTCTAGTCCTCCATTAGCACCATTGTGGTTCAAGACTCATTTTGCCACCACTGCCAGCAGGGGGAGACATGCTCCCTTAAATGGTACATTTAGGGATTTTTTTTTTTTTTTTTTTTCAAAATTTTTTTTCCTTTCTCCTGTCTTCATCATTGTTATTACCTGCCCTATCCAAGTGAGGATTTGGGTTTTTAGTCCTGCATAGGATACCTTGAAGAGTTAACCTTGTACTGCGTTTTATTTGAAGTTATTTTAAAGCATATATTGTATAAAAATATTCATAAATTGTTTAATGATTATTTCAATATTTAAAATTGAATTTAAATTAATGTCATTTTTACATTATTTAAAAGCAATTAAAATAGTGTAATAGGAAACAATGAAAGTATTCAAAAGATCTAGTTTCACATCCCAGCTCCTATCAATATCATTTTATAAAAAGGGACATTTCAACATCCTTCCTATATACATAGGAAGGAAGATAAAATGTAATCTCACAATTTAAAAATTGAATAATTTCCACTTTATGAAAAACTTAGTGCTTTATTCTTATTTTTCCAGTTTTGCTGAGGACCAGTGAAAACTTTACTATAAGGACTGACATCAGTTCTTGGACTGGTATTTGGGTACCGTTGATTTCATTTTCCTGAACCTCAGTTTGGCCGTCTGTAAAATAGTTATCCTCTAGTTTGAATCTAGCATTATTGGTGCTGACCACTTCATCGAGTTTTTAAAGAGGATTTGATGGGGGTATTAGGTGTATGTATACTCCAGAGTCCAGAGTCATGGGTCAGTGAGAGACGAAGAGAGGGGCTCCCGCCTGTATGTGGGCAGAGGGATCTATAGGTCCCAGATGAGAGAGGCATAGGCCAGTGAGAGCGGGATGCATGACCTGTTTCCCTTAGCAGTCAGATGACAAGGCCTCCACCAGCCAGGTTTGGTTTTGGCTCGTATTCTTAGGGAGTATCTGAAAGAGCAGGAGCACTAAAAGGATACTATTCAGGGTATAGTCAGGCTATTAATATATAGGCACAGGTTTGCTTTTAGGGGTAATGGAAACCCATCCCAAATAGTTCTCCAGCTTCTTGCTGGTACCTGAAATTCTATTAAGTATAATTGCTTGATGCCCAAATACTCTGGAACCCAAGACAAATTCTTTCATAACAACAACTAACACAGAGTATTTACTATTTGCCGGACACTGTCCTAAGCGATTTGCCTGGATTTATTCATTTAATCCTCCCACAGCCTTATGAGATGGGTGTAGTATCATTATTCTCCTTTTGCAGAGCAGGAAACTAAGATACAGAGACCATGTTACTTGCCAAGGTCACCAGTGGTCTGTGGTGGAGCCAGGATTTGAATTCCAGAGTCCTTGTTTGTAGCCACTTTGCTCAACAGCCTTCGCGTTAGAGTGGAAACGGATAATACCACACCCTTTCCTGCTGTGCTAAGGAGGAGGCCAGGGGTAAGCCAGAAGCACTAGGCACTTGTGTGGGAAGGATGCCAGGAATGGAGGCCGGGCACTGTATAGGCACATCGAAGAAAACACCTCCAGCTGGCTGTCGTTTTCTGTTCAGTCTATACATGGTAGAGGTACCCACATATCTTCCCAGACAATTCAGAAGCTATTAAGATTCCCCTGTCTAGAATCTTTCAGTGGAAATATTTTAAAAGTATCATCTCCCCCCACTGAATATGAAGTCTTTGATTTAAATTCACAACTTCTTTCTGTCAATCACCCAGAAAGCTGTTCACTTGCCCCTTTGTGTAGCCCCATTTGAGTTTTGGCTTTAGGTTCTCCCAGGTGTTCTATCTTGCCTGATAGGCTTCCCTCCCTTCGGTAAACAGCCTTCAGATCCCAGTTGAGTTCACCAGCATGGACTGGACAAAGTCAGGGAACACGGGCCACCACAGCAGAAAGCCAGATGGAACTGGGGCCCTTTAGGGGAACTTGATACTTCTGTAATAGGAAACTGGCTTCAAAGCCCAAGATCAGGCCAGCACAGTGGCTCACATCTGTAATCCTAGCACTCTGGGAGGCCAAGGCAGGAGGGAGGATCCCTTGAGGTCAGGAGTTCGAGACCAGCCTGAGTAAGAGTGAGACCCCCGTCTCTACTAAAAAAAAAAAAAAAATTAGGAAAAATTAGCTGGGCAACTAAAAATAGAAACAGAAAATTAGTCAGGCATGGTGGCAAGCACCTGTTGTCCCAGCTACTTGGGAGGCTGAGGCAAGAGGATCACTTGAGCCCAGGAGTGTGAGGTTGCTGTGAGCTAGGCTGATGCCACGACACTCTAGCCCAGGCAACAGAGAGAGACTCTATCTCAAAAAAAAAAAAAAGGAAAAACCCAAGATTAGGAGTAGCTTCCACACAGAAATTAATTATTCACAAAATTGAGCAATTTTTGTCTCTTGTAGTTTGATCTAGACTGGTTTGCATTGTAATTTCTTGAATACCTGTCTGTCTCCCCGACTGGAGTCTAAGTTCCTTAAGGGCTGGCATTATACCTGATGGTTTTCTCCCATGAAGCAAATTCTACATAGTAGGTGTTTAACCAACTTGTTATCAGTGAGACCCAAACTTCCTGAACATTTAACAGTGGGCTCACACATCACTGACAGGACTCCAGAGAAGGAAAAGATGCCACCAAGCAGGGGAGTGAGTAGCTTCCACGGCCACAGGTACAAGGGCAGACTGGAGCTCTCCTTTACTTTTGTCAGTCCCTGACATGCTCTGCTCTTTCCCACCCCTGGGCCTTTGCACACAACTATATGTGGCCACTGGGGAAAGGAGAATGAAGGTAGCTGCTGACTCCCACAGGTTTGCTCCTTGCTTGTATCCAGAGCCTCTGTGGTTCCCCTTACCCCTCCAAGTCATTGGAGGGTCTATTGCATTCTGATATTTGCTCAGGAATGCCCTTGAATCTTCTTCCCTAACATTTGATTTGGCTCGTGGCTGGCTCTAGTTGGAATTTCATGAAGAATCTTATAAAACCTGGTAGTCAGTAGAGATGACGGATGTAGTGGCTGTTCTTTGCAGACAGAGACATGCCCAAGAACTTCGCACACCAGCACGCCTCCCTCCAGCTCCAGGGAGACAGGGCTGGGCCTTTTGACAAGCTTCACTCCTCGGGGTTGGCCAGCTGGGCTTGTTTAAGTCAGCATCCCAACATGTTAGATAAACAAGCACCAGATCAAGATGTCAGGTTGAAGCCAGGCCCGGTTGTTCGTCAAAACTACCTGGTTGGTAATTATCTCGATTCAGAATCTGCTTTCTCCCCAACTGATTACCTGATCCTAGAGTCCAAGATACCAAAATTACATCTCAGACAGGAGACTGAAAGGCAAGCAGTCAATTTGCAAAGGACTTAAATATGATATTTGGAGTGGGAGTGGGGCGTGTATTCTTTTTTTTAAATGGGGGAGCTCCTTTTGAAAATTCAAATGAAAAAGATGAGTCCTCTTAGCTCTCCAAATTTGAAATGGGATTTCAATTTAAATTCTCTTTTTCTTGCTTAATGTCAGAGAAGCTTTCAGACATTCCTTATTCTTTCTTCAATGCTCTATCATGTTTTCAGCCTATTTTAAAGACAGCAATGTCAATAGCTACCGTGGAGTGGTGCCTTTACAAGGCAGCTCATTTGTCTACAGTGTCTTGGAAATCACATGCAAACAAATTACTAAGAGCATTTTCCTCTGGTATAGAAAAGTGTGGCCCGCCAGGTGTGGTGGCTCAAGCCTGTAATCATAGCACTCTGGGAGGCCAAAGCAGGAAGATTGCTTGAGCTCAGGAGTTTGAGACCAGTCTGAGCAACAGTGAGACCCCGTCTCTACTAAAAATAGAAAAGTTAGCCGGGCATCATGGCCCACGACTGTAGTCCCAGTTACTCGGGAGGCTGAGGCAAGAGGATTGCTTGAGCCCTGGAGTTTGAGGTTGCTGTGAGCTACAGTGACGCCACTATACTCTACCCAGGGCGACAGAGTGAGACTCTGTCTCAAAAATAAAATAAATGAAAAGTGTGGTTTATTCACCCAGAACTTGGGTTTGAGATGTTAAGTATCCTTTTTAAGACGTAAAAGGCTGCTTTTATCTGGTAAAGTGTCATCCTAGCTGAAGTCACGGGACATGCTGATCTGGAGCCCTTACTGAATTGACGGCCATCCACATGCAGAACTACAGTGCTTTTGGTCTCCTGCTTTGTGGACAGGGATAACTGGATCACCCACGGGATTTGCCCACAGGGTAAATCCAAAAAAATTCACTGCAATGTCTTGTACTAATAGTTTAATGAAATTCTCCCTCCAGCAATTTCTGACAGGGCATGGGGATTTTCTCCAGTGTCCTTATACTTCAGCAGGAGTGATTGTGTCATCCAGGTGCAGGTGTTCTTGGCTGTCCTTTACCTTTTGTCTCTTCATGTCACATATAGACAAGAAAGCAGATGACAGGTTCATCTCTATTACATGGGAAATTACCAAGTGGTTGCTTAGCAACTCACACAGTGCAATCAACATGGTCTCTGTTGTAGAATGTAGAGTGGTTGGCTTTCCTTTCAAGAATGTATTTGCTTATTTCTTTTGGGTCTCTAGAAAGATACGTATGTTTGCTTGGATTTGAGTCTAGTAAAATGGCCTTTTGTATTTCTTTTCCCCAGCATTCATTCTACGGTAGTTTATTATCATAACAAATGATAATTATCTGATCAAATCATTAATACAGCAATTGCTTCAATTAAATTAGATTCAGTACTCGTCTTCTATGTGCCAGACACCATGCTAGACACTCTAAGGAATTATAAGGATGGACAAGTTAGTCCCTTGTCTCAGAGAACTTAAAATTTAGTGTAGATGCTTATATGTTTAACAGACCTGTATAAATCATTTATTTACACATGTGAAACAGATTGCTATGTATGTATGTAAAATAAAGGTATTTGTATTTGGAAGAGTTCCTTTGTGTTTGATCAAATGATTTTTTGCTTTTATTTAGATTCCTGCCTCTGTAGCTTACAGCTGCAATCAGTTCAAAAAGCTGTAATCAAAAAGTGTAATCACTTTTAAGACATGGCTCCTATTGGAATCTAAGTAATTAGCAGCTCTTAAACAGCTCTTGTTGGAATATGACACTGCTGATGATGTTGTCAGATGGGATGGTACTGCCCTGTGTCTGTACTGCCGTCTTCCTGCATGATTGCTGCTGCGGCTATCACAGCCTCCCGCCTCTATTTTACACATTCCAGTTTAAAAGAAGCCCCTTGCCTCTCTTTTTTCTTTTCTTTTCTTTTTTCTTTTTCTTTTTTTTTTTTTTTTTGGTGCAGTGGCATCATCATAGCTCACTGCAACCTCAAACTCCTGGGCTAAGCAATCCTCCTACCTCAGCCTCCTCAGTAGCTGGGACTACAGGCACTCACACCATACCTGGCGAATTTTTTCTATTTTTAGTAGAGATGGGGTCTCGCTCTTGCTCAGACTGGTCTCAAATTTCTGAGCTCAAGCGATCCTCCCGCCTCGGCCTCCCAGAGCGCTAGGATCACAGGCCTGAGCCACCTCGCCCAGCCCTCATGTCATCCTTGTAACAACCTCTGCGTGGCTCCTCATGGCCCCATTCCACAGATGAAGCTCAAAAAAGTGCTAACACATACTGCTCTAATGAGTATTAGCATATTCTCCTATCTCAAGGCAGATTTTATCTTAGGATCAAATCAATATTTACTGTGTACTGTGTATCTCCTAAGGGTTAGGGACACAGTAAAGCATAAGACTCAGGCTCTACCCCTGAGAAGTTCACAGAACAGTTTTATAAGTGCTGTAAAAAAGATGTGGGAACACAGACAGAAGATCAATTAGTTTAGGTAAAGGGTGGGAGCTCAGGAAAAGATATATATAATAGATAGCCCTTTAAATTGGATCCAGAAGGTTGGCCAACAAGGAAGCCTCTCTACCCTTAAAAACGAGCCTAGAGCAGAGATCTGTTGCCCTTTGATGTTGGTAAATCCTTTACTGCTCTAATCTAAATCCTTTACGCTGCAGTTTATGCCATATTTCCTCTCATTTCAACTTCAGTTGAAAAAGCAAAAATCTTTGCATAGTACCCCAGTCATTCAGAAGCCTTTAGAGAGTGATATCTGGTTCTCCACCCGAATGTAGAAGAAACTGCTTTCCTCCCACCCCCAAACCCTGCAGCTGGACTTTTCCAGCTGCTGCCCTAGGAACAGTTTCTGAGGGATTCCTCCCTACAAGGGTCCTCCCTGGTGGAGGCAGGGGGGAAGCCAGGCAATCAGCTAGTGCCCAGATAATTGCACTTGGAAGGAGGCTGCATTGTAAGCATTTTTCATGGTATCTTCACTGAAGACAGAAATTTTGAAATTGAATAACATATAGAAGAGAGGAATAAAGTGCATTGTCTCACAACACCCTACTACAAGACTTCATCAGCCTGTGGGTGCCAAGAAGGTCATATTGACATCCAGACATAAATTCCATTAGCTCTGAGCCCCTACTGAAGGTCTACTCATCCCCTCCCCCTGCCAACACTTCCTCAGTTATTTCTGGGAGGCCCCTGAAGTGTCTCCCATGGGTTCATGGGCAAATCCACTGTGTTCTTCCACTTCAGCCTTCCCACTGATGGTCTGCTATTCACAAGCCCCTTAAAAGGGGGTACCTCATCGGTGTCAGTGTCCTCTGTAAGAGCATCGCTCTTATAGTGGTCACTCCTGGTGCCCTGCTGGGAACAGCATCCTCTCCCTTCTCTCCTGGGGCCACTCTAAGCCAGCAGGTTGCCAAAGTGGATGGGATGGGACAGTGGGGAGCTCTGTCTGATTGGCTGTACTTTATTATGTGTGTCCCAAAGCAAAGCTGTTTATGTCTTTAGATGCTCAAAGTCTTACGTGGTTACTCCTCTTTCCATTTCTCACCCTAACTCTTCCCTCTCTGGGTCTGGAGATGAGTCTCTCAAGCCAGGATGGAGGAGGACAGCTCATCGATTCTTTCCATTGCCCTTATCTTTCTCCCCTGGGAGCTGTGCACTCAAAACAACTCCCACAAACCAAACCAATAAAACTCAAAACCCTCTCACTTAAAAATATAGCAAAAGTGTGTCAATGGATGGAAATAGTTACCAATACTTGTGGGGGTGGTGAGAAGGTTGGTGGTGTTCTCTAAACTCCATCTCATAATTCATAAAACCCCAGGGTATTGGGGATTTCTCTTACAACTTGAAAATGAAGTCAACCCTCTAATTTCCACAAGGAACATAAAGCATGGAAGCTCCCATCTCATGGACAATCTGTGAGAATGCCAGCTCAGGAGAAATTAGCAATGGTTGCAGTCCAAAATTTAACAGTGCTTTGTCAAACTGAGTTCTTGCTCTGTAAGAATTTTCTCTGTAGACTCTAAGAAACATCCACTGCCCCTCCCAACAACAATAGAAACATCACACACACACACACACACACACACACACACACACACTAAATTATGTCAATCCAGATAATGCAAAACACAAAGACAGAAATGGGATTGCCCTAAAAGTAGACTTCATGATATGGTGGACAGAGCTCAGGGTGTGGCATTAAAGGTCTTAGTTGAATCCAGGCTCTGCCATTTACAAGCCAGGATGCACTGAGAAAGTCCCTTTACCTTTTCAATATATTTCTCATTTCTGAAATGGAATGATGTCTGCACTCATATGTTTACTGCAGCACAATTCACAATTGCAAAGATATAGAATCAGTCTAAGTGCCCATCAACTGATGAGTGGATAAAGAAAATGTGGTATCTATATCTATAATCTGTCTATATCTCATGGAATACTACTCGGCCATAAAAAAGAATGAAATAATGTTTTTTGCAGCAACTTGGATGGAACTGGAGGGCATTATCCTAAGCAAAGTAAGTTAAGAATAGAAATCCAAATACCACATATTCTCGCTTATAAGTAGGAGCTAAGCTATGGGTTCGCAAGGGCATATGGAGTGGTATAATGGACGTTGGAGACTCAGAAAGGGGGAGAATGGGAGAGGGAGTGAAGGATGAAAAATTACCTATTTGGTACAGTGTACACTAGGCAGGTGATGGGCACACTAAAAGCCCAGACTTCACCACTATACAATTCATCCATGTAACCAAAAACCATTTGTAACCCTAAATCTATTGAAATAAAAATAATAATAAAATGGAGTGATGATAACGTCTGCCCCCCTTTCCAGGATTATGAGAAGGAAAGAGATAATGTAGGTGAAAGTGCTTTACAAACTGTAAAGTGTTATTCTTTAAAGACAAGCTGAAGAACTCCCAGCAGCTCAGTCACGTTAGTGGGGCTGTCTCTAGGCTGATTGAGTCTTTCCCAGGGGGTAGCTCTGTGCCCACATGTCATGCCACCTTGTGTCTCCAGCACAAATGGGGGGCCTGGAACTGACAGAACCTATCCTGACACGCTACCTTGTCTCAGGACACAGTGGAAACAGTCTCATCTGGTGAGGCCAGACCTAGACCCAGAAAGAATGGGAACAAGGGTGTGATAAATATGTGTTTGTTCCCCTTCTACATTCAGAGCCTAACTCTCCAGAACCACTTTTCATCTCAGAATCATTGCTGTGTTTTCCCCAACAATAACATCTTTCATGCCAAGAGCGTGGATGATGCAATGTATCTTAAAAGAATATTCTACTGTCATCTCTAGGATTTTTTTCCAAGCCACAGACCCTTTTTCTTTAAATTTTGATGCTGCCACTTCCTTGATCTTGCCAGAAGGATTCTACATGTGTAGGAAGCAACAAACTCCAGAACTGCTTAAACCCAGACAAGCAGAGCCCCTGCCTATGCCTGGGGCCCATTCACCACTTCGGCCTGCTACAACAAAATACCTTAGACTGGGTAATTGATAAACAACAGAAATTTATTGTTCACAGTTCTGGAGGCTGGGAAGTCCAAGATCAAGGCACCAGCAGATTTGGTGTCTGGTGAGGGCTTGTATCACACAGACGGCGCCATCTGTATGTGCTCCTGTGGCAGGAGGAGTCAACAAGCTCCTTCAGGTCTCTCTTATAAGGGCCTCAATCCCTCCCAAAGGCCCCACTTCTTGATACTAGTGCATTGGGGATTTGGTATCAACATGTGAATTTGGGGGAGATGCCAACACTCAGACCATAGCACCCAGCTAACCCCACATGGAGCTCAGACAGTCTGGAATCCGGTGCTCAGAGAGAGTGAGGATCCTGGAATAGCTGTGCTCTCACCAGGGAAGGCCATACCCTCAGAGCTTCTTGGTGTGTCAGCTCCAGGCAGTGGTATCAGCGTGTTCACAACTGAGTTGCTATTGAACTGCTTGAGGAATCTGACCCGAGAGTGCTGCTCGTGCCTCGTGGGGTATTGTGACTGCTTCTGGGCCACCAGGGTTGGGGAGAGCAAGAGAAACGGGTGGCCTGGGGACAAAGAGATTTAATTTAGGGCTTGGGATCCAAAACTCTTAAGGAGAAAGGTTTAAAAACTGTTAGGAACCCTCTCTCCTACAGGCTGTGAAAAACCGGGCTTGTTGGCCAGGCACAGTGGCTCACGCCTGTAATCCTAGCACTCTGGGAGGCTGAGGCGGGCGGATCCTTTGAACTCAGGAGTTCGAGACCAGCCTGAGCAAGAGCGAGATCCTGTCTCTACTGAAAAAATAGAAAGAAATCAGCTGGACAACTAA
This sequence comes from Varecia variegata, assembly GCA_028533085.1. NCBI lineage: Eukaryota > Metazoa > Chordata > Mammalia > Primates > Lemuridae > Varecia > Varecia variegata. The sequence goes on from CM052442.1 coordinate 20,000,501, forward strand.
AAATATATAGAAAAAAGTAGCCGGGCATGGTGGCACACGCCTGTAGTCCCAGCTACTCGGGAGGCTGAGGCAGTAGGATGGCTTGAGCCCGGGAGTTGGAGGTACCTGTCAACTAGGCTGATGCCATGGTACTCTAGCCCAGGCAACAGAGTGAGACTCTGTCTCAAAAACAAACAAAAAAAACAAACAAAAAAACCGGGCTTGTTTAGGTCCTGAAATGTCGCTGTCATTATCAGCATGTTAGACTCTGTGCTGAAATAAGGATGCAGAGGATCAGGGTCTCTACTCCCTGAGCCTCTGTATTGGAGAGGGTGGGCTTCTCCCACCGCTCCCACTGTAGAATGCCCCCGGGATCCTCCAGATGCCTTCCAGGCTCACCTCCGTACTCCAGCCTTCACCTCCACTCAGCGGGGCCCTTGCTGGGAGCTGGCACCTGCCTCGTGGGTGTGTGATCGCAGGCCCGTGCTTTGCAGGCCCTACACCCGCCAGGACCCCAGCTCCTGCCTGGTTCTGGGGCCTTCTCCAGGGGGTCACCCTTCTTTACAGAGCCTGACTGGTAAAAAAACGACAGAGCTAGTCCCAAGCTTGGTGCAAGGACAATGAGAGAAGGACGACTCAGAGGCAGCTAGTTTTTTTTTTTTCCCTAAGAATTAATAAGACACTTAAAGGGCCAATCAGATCACAACTCCATCATTCCTGGGGAATTTTTTGGTTTAACAGATCTACCCGCCTCCCTCCTCCCTCCTCCCTAGCGCTGTCCCCTCCCCCACGTAGTTCAAAAACAGCTTGTGTTCCCAGGCCAGCTATATCCTCCCAGGAAGCCTCCCCTGGGTGAAGTCAGGCCAGGACTGGGTGAAGAGTTCAGGAGGGTGGAGGGCGTGGGTGTGTTTTGCACTGGGACAAGGAGTTCTTCTGTTGTTGTTGTTGTTGTTGTTCTTTGTGTCAGTTCCAGACAGATAGGAAGGAAAAAATAGTAAACATTCTCCAATTCTGGACAAAAGCTGAGAGGGGATTTTCTTTAGGAACCTCCTGCGGGTCAAGGCTCTGCCACGGCTGGGGCAGGGCGGGGGGGAAATAGAAGGGAATAGAAGGCCTCCCTTCCCCTGACAAAGCTTGAGCTCAGTGAAACCGATGCTTTGAATGCAGATGTAATCAAAATGCAACTCAATTTTTCTGCCTTTCGCTGTCCGTGTGAACTATCCAGCTAGGGCAGCGTTTCCCCTTCCCCAGGGCGACAGCTCAGTGGACCCTGCGACTCTTCTAGTCATGCTTGGGTGCACTCATTTTATGTCCCGAAGTCCACTATGGGTTAGAGATTTAATGCATCCAGCCAAAGATATTAAATGACACTTTCATCTTCCTTCAAAGAGAAATCTTTTTCCTCCTGCCCTACTGAAGGTGTGCAGTTGGGGGCTGGCTGCCTCCAGGGCTGGGGTACGATGGGCTTTTGTTCTCTCACCTGAAAACTGCCCCCCGACCCCCTTCCCCAGCTTGCTGGCTGGCCTTGCAGAGTCTGAGTGGCGCTGGATGCAGGGAGAAGAATGGGGAGCAGGAGAGTAGGCAGTGTGAGTGCCAGCTCCTGGGCCTGGCAGATGTGACAGCCCTTCCTCTGAGGGTTCCTGGGTTCCTCAGAGGCTCCATCTCTGAGCTTCCCTCCTAAAGTTCCCTGTTCTGCGCCTCTGTTCCAGGTAATGACTTGTGACTCCATCTTCGGCCCCTAGGAATCCAGCATCCCCACCCGCACCCGGAATTTCCTCCTGCAGAGATCACTTCACCCTTCTAGGAGGCCCTACAGGACTCAAAATGGCCCCACATTTGCCCTCTCTCTCCCCGTGGTCCACATCTGATCCACATCTGGCCCACAGGAAGCACTGACACAGTCCCTGCCCCACTTCCAGTGCAGCTGCTCCTCCCGGCTCAGGCCCCTGGGAGCCCAGAGCTCTGAGTGGCTCCAGGGAAGCCCCCATCACTAGGCCTGAGATGAAGGTGGGGGGGCCCTCAGCCCCTCGGGGGTGGAGCTTCTAGCATAGCTTTGCTTCTCTAAAGTTCCCTATTTTCAAACCCTCCCCCTTCTCCTCACTCCCACCCTGTTTATATTCTTGTTAGGCCGAGGGCCCCAAGTGCTGGGCCACTGGTTCTCCCCTGTGTCCTTTGTAAATATTGCACATGGGGGTCTGTCTCATGCTCAGTTTGCTATCTGATGTTGTGGCCTGCCTCCAAGTTGTCCCCAGTTACCATCACCTCCTGGTGTCCACATCACTGTGTCTTCTCCCACCCTTGTAACCAACCACTTGCTATTACAGAGATGATGTTGTGCATCTGCTGAGGCTAGGTCATTGTGGTGGGTTAAATTGTGTCCCCCCCCCAAAAATATGTTGAAGCCCTAACCCCCAGTCCCTAAAATCTCACCTTATTTGGAAATAGTCTTTGCAGATATAATCGAGAGTCATATGGGCCCTACATCCAATGACTGGTGTCCTTGTAAGGAGAGACAGGCACAGAGTAGACACACATGAAGGAGGAGGCCATGTGAAGATGGAGTCAGAGACTGGAGTGATGTGGCCACAAGCCAAGAAACATCTGGGGCCATCAGAAGCTGGAAGGGGCAAGAAAGGATTCTCCCCTAGATCCTCTGGAGGGAGCATGGCTCTGCTGACAACTTAATTTCGGATTTCTGGTCTCCAGAACTATGAAAGGGTAAATTTCTGGGTTTTTTAAAAAGTCATCTTGTTTGTGGTGCTTTGTTAAAGAAGCCCTAGGAGTCTGATCCAGTTGCAGGAGACACTGTGGCTGCCTCCTTGCTGTCTCGTGGACCACTCATTCTGGGGTGCTCGCCATGTTATGAGGCTACTCAAGCTGACTTGTGGAGCAGTCCGTGTGGCCAGGCACCGAGGGCCCATCACCAGCCAGCGCCAACTTGCCAGCCATGTGAGTTGCCGCCATAACAGCAGATGCCGCAGCCTCAGTCAAGCCTTCCGATGACTGCACCCCTAGCCAACGTTGTGGCTGCAACCTCAGCCAGAACACCCAGTTAAGCCATTCCCAGTTCCTGACCAAAAGAAACTAGGAGATAATGAATGTTTATTATTGTTTCAAGCTACTAAGTTTGGAGGTAATCTGTTATGTGACAATAGATAACTAATGCTGACATATGTCATACTGGGGCCTCAGTATGGAACAGGAAGAGTTCTGCTTTCTAATTCTTGTATATCACTTGGAATGGTTAGGGGGCCCTGGTGCCGTTCTCTCTGGGGATGTTGCCAGCAACGGGTTCCACAGCCATTTGTAGTGAGTTGTCCCACTTATTTATTCACCAGGGAGCCCCATCCGTGTGCCAGATGCCGTGCTAGGGGGTGGGGCTATGGACAGTATAGACAGCAGCCAGCATGGCACACCTCTGCTGGTAGACAGATATGGGCAAGAAGGACTGTGCTTACCTGCAGGGGTGGTAAAAGAGGAGCATTGATAGTGAGGGATAGAGTTGGACTCCCACCTAGGTCTGTCCAACACTGAAGCTTCTCCTGTCCACCCACTCCCTGCTGCCATAGAAGGCGACTCAGGACACTCGCTCTGGGAAATTCAAGCCAGTGCCTCAGGAAGTAGGATTTTCTCCAGCCTGGAGGGATTACCATGGCATGGGGTGGGGCACGTAGACGCTGGAGGCAGTGAGGTTGCATACAGTGGCGATTAAAGAGAATGGGGTCTGCTGAGGTTTGGATCTGGTCTGTCCCCACCAAAACTCATGTTGAAATTTGATCCTCCACGTGGTGATGTTGGGGGGTGGGGCTGAGTGGGCTCTCTCATGAAAGGTGTGGTGCCATTCTTGAAGTGGAGAAGGTTCTCACTCTGGCCAGACTGGATTAGCTCTCTAGGGAACGGATTAGTTCCCAAGATGGGAGTTGTTATAAAGCCAGGATGAGATGGCTCAGGCCTGTAATCCTAGCACTCTGGGAGGCCGAGGCGGGCGGATTATTTAAACTCAGGAGTTCGAGACCAGCCTGAGCAAGAGCAAGACCTCGTCTCTACTAAAAATAGAAAGAAATTATATGGACAGCTAAAAATGTATATAGAAAAATTAGCCAGGCATGGCGGTGCATGCCTGTAGTCCCAGCTACTTGGGAGGCTGAGGCAGGAGGATTGCTTGAGCCCAGGAGTTTGAGGTTGCTGTGAGCTAGGCTGACGCCACGGCACTCTAGCCTGGGCAACAGAGCGAGACTCTGTCTCAAAAAAAAAAAAAAAGCCAGGATGCCCCTTGGGTTTTTCCCCTTCGCATTTGTCCATCCCTCTCCAACCTTCTGCCGTGTTGCAGCACAAAAGCCCTCACCAGAGGCTGAGCAGATGCCGGGGTTATGTTTCTGGAACTTCTCAGCCTGCAGAACATAAGCTAAATAAACCTCTTTTCTTTATAACTTACCCAGTCTCAGGTTTTCTGTTACAGCAACACAAGATGGACGAAGGCAGAGTCTGATACTTGATTGCCCGGGTTTGAAACCTGATTTTCCCCTTATGCAACAGGTCTCAGATTCCTCATCTGAAAATTGGGGATAAGCGCATGTACCTCCTTGGGTTGCTGGGAAGATTAAATGAGATAATGCCGGTGAAATTCATGGCAAGAGTAAACCGATTATTAAATTTTTCTGCTATTAACATTATTATTGACACTTCTTTCCCTCCATGGCCACTAGACTCTTGTATCAGGCCAGTATTTGAAAAGGGCCAAATTTAAACAAAACAGGTGTAGAGCTGGAAGTTGAAGACAGGGAAATCTGTGGCTGGAAGGTTGTTTTCTGAGTTTTTGGGTTTGTTTTCCAGCTCCAAGACAGTTCCCTGTGTAAGGTGATGAGTGTGATTAATTGCAATCAGCTCCTCTCAACATAACGAGGAAAGTTGGTTGTCACCCTGTGGCTTCCGTCCAAGCTGATGTAGTTACCCATTGTGTCCACAGGATGCCGCTATCAATCACACTTCCACTGACTGCAGCCAAACCAGGGATGCGGAACTTACCACCAGATTCCCATTCAGGGCAGAGCCGGTGCCGGTGGCTGAGCATTCCTCAGCAACACCCTTTGGGACCCTTCTCTGCACCACCACGCTGTGTGAGTAGAAGAGGGAGGGTGGGAAGGAGTGACTCGGCCAAGGTGACCCAGGTGGTCGGGCACACGGCTGGAAAAACACCAGGGTCTCCTGCCTCCAACCCCCACGTCTGTCCTGCTTGGAGGAAGCTTGGCAAGGACGGGAGCTCCTGTTTCTAGGTCTCTAGGCACAGCCACCTCAGGGAGTGAGATGTGAAGGTGGAGCTGGAGTGACACCAAAGGCCCTCTGCTCCTTTCCCTGAGCCCCAGGCTGTGCTGGGTTGCAGGCCCCTCTCCAGCTGCCCTGCGCTGCCTCTCTGATGACTGCTATTCATTCCAAAGGCAGAGAGGATGGAGTTAGCAACCTTCGTCGCTAGACGAGCAAGGGCCAGGACAGCCAGCCCCCTTCTGAGAATGACTGGGCCTGCCTGCGGCACCTGAGCAGAGGAGTCTCCATGGCTGCAGGAGAGGGGCCTCTGGGAGCCCGGGCAGTGCGTGACACATGGAAGAGAAGACGCAGCCAACTAATACTAATTTATCCAGAGACCTTTCCGGGACACGGCATTAAGCACCAGAGGCACAAGAAGCTAAGGCCCATATGCTGTGGTGTGGCTGTGTGCCTTCTGTGCCTCAATTGCCTCACCTGTGCCGTGGGAGGGGAAGAACGAGGGGTGAGATGGCATCTGTGATGGACTCGAACATAGTAGATGCTCAGGAAATGCTGGTTCCCATCTCCTTCCTAGTCTCCTCGGAGCCTTCTGGAAGGGGCCAGCACAGATGATGAGGAGCTTCTGTGATTTCTTTCTCCTCTTCGTCTTGCCAAGATGTTGCCCATAACATCCTCTGTAGCGGAGAGGAGATCCCGCACTGTGCCACCGGCCCCGGGCTCTAAGTCCGCAAGCCGGGCTGGCCTGTCTTGGAGCCCTTGGCCTCCGCAAGGCAGCATCACCTGCGGGAACCAGCAACGCAGGGAAAACTCCAGCATCTCTACTGGGGTGTAAGGGCATCAGGAGCAGGGAAAGCGCCTCGGGTCAGTGAGGAAAGGCCCCCAGGGCACAGGCTTGGCTCCTCCCATTAGTCAGGGGAAGGCAGGTAGGGACACTCTTCACCCAATGGGGTTGGTGAGGTGACATGAAGGAGAAGGAAAGGCACTGCAATTTTCTTTTGTTTTTGTTTTTTTTTTTTTTTGAGAGCTGTTTGGGGAAGAGATGAGGACAGGAAGAAGTACAATCAGTCTGGGATTGGTCTATTTTTATTGCTTTTTAAAGTCATGTGAATAATCGATGTTCATTGAAAAAGACAGAAAACACAGATAAGCCAAGAGAAGGCAACAAAAATCATCTGTTACTGTCTTGGCAAATATCCTTTTTCTATGCTTAGAAACATAGAGAATACTTTTGTTTCACTAATAAATGTTTTCTTACTGTACACAGCTTTATAACCTGCTTTTTAAAAAATGGAACAATATACTAGGGCATCTTTTCAGGCCAACAGATAAATATACTTCACCTCTACCGATGTGATTGGCACCGTGTTCTTGTCTGGCAATTCGTAATTCCTGCCGTCATTCTGCCTCCCTGTACTCAGCGGCAAAAATGACCCGGGCACCTGCACCCGGGCCTAGGGCTGATGTGGGTCCTTGGGCAGCTAGGGGAGGCTGGCAACCAGCAAGGCACAGAGCTTTCCAGTATGAGGACTCGAGGTCCCAGCAGACCCTTGGGATGACCTTGCCCCCTTGGACCTTGGAGAGAAGGGGCAGAGGAGAGGAACAGAGAGCAAAGCCACGTGGACAGGAGGATGCAGACGCCCAGTGACTTGAAACCCTGGCAGCTGGGCAGTGGGGGTCACAGGAGGGAACTGGCTCCATCAGTCAGTGGAGCGTTGTGGTTAGGGTTCTGGGACCAGATACGATCCCAGATCTGTCACCTACCAGCTGGGACATTCGAACAAACGACTGAGCCATGGATCATCACCTGTAAAACTAATAATAGCTACTAATCACATTAATGTAAGTGTAAGGACTCAATGAGAGAATCTATCAGCTATAGAAAGTGCTGCGTGACAGCTGCCTTTAAAATTATTATTATTGGATTCGTTACTGCTGTTGTTGCCATTTTCAGGTAATGTGAAAGGCCCTGCCCTTCCTCTCACACCCATCCTTCTTCCTGTCCTTCTGATTTCTCACTTTCCTTCTCCTACCCTCTCTCTTTCCCTTTCCTCCTTCTTCCCCTTCCCTCTTTCTCGCCTGCAGAGCCTTGGCAGCAGGAAGGGAGGGAAGGGAGGCTGTGGTGGTGGCTACAGCCTCGTGCCACGTGAGGGCAGCAAGCCCCTCTGAAATGTGAGCCCGCCTCCCCCACCTCCCAGCCTCCCGTTCTGGGCAGCAGCCAGAGGCAAGGACCCCGCACCCCAGGTAAGGAGGTGCTGCCCAGAGGGGTCCCATGGTCCTCTGGCTGGGCTGGCCGGGCCCTGGCAGCCAGAAGAGGTGACTGTTACAACAGGTCCCAGGAAGGTAGGGTGGCCTTCCTGGCCCAGAGCGGGGCTGGGTGTGCTACAGAGGAAGTGAGAGAATCTGGAGAAGGATGTGAGAGTCTGCTCGCCAGGAACTCACAGGCTCTGCGAGAGGCAGCCTGGGAAACTGGCCAGCTCAACCCGGGCTTTGGGACAACCCAGAAGAGGGAGTTAAGTGAAGTGGGAGCCGGAACTGCACAATGGTTAGGCTCATGGACTCTGGAGTCTGACAACCTGGCTTCCAGTCCTGGCTCTGGCACTTACCAGCTGTGCAACCTGGATCAAGGCACTTAACCTCTCTGAGCCTCCATTTCCCCACTGTAAATAATAGTGGTATCTACCTCATAACGTTTCTGAAAATTAAGTACATTAATATACATAGAGCATTTGGCACACTGCCCAAATCAGTGGTAGCTAGAGTTATTTTTATCAGTATCAGGTACGTGGGCCTGGAGAGCTCAGAGACTGCTGCCTATAGAAAATGAACGTGTTTCCCCAAGTTCATGGCTATGACTGAGTTTTCTTTGCAGGGCCAGGTGGGGGCTCTAGAGAGGGAGGAATTGGGCTGGTGGCTGGAGGGCAGTCCTAATGAGGGACGAGCGGGTAGTGCTTATAGGCCTGGCTGCTTTGAAACCAGATAAAGGCTCTGGTCACCTTCTGGATTAAGAAGCATGTTTATTTGTCCACACCACACCTCTCTCTTCCAGGTTGCCCCGGAATAGGCCCCCACTCCTCTGGGGGTGCAGGGCAGGGGTCACGAGCTGGATAAGACCTGGCGCAGCGGCGCCTGCACCTGTGTCTGTGCACGGGGAGGAAAGAGGGTTGGAATCAGCTGGGAAGAGCCACTGGCCGGGGAAATAGGTGGAGAGAGGACCCCACCTGGCTGCTACACGGCCTCTCCATTGGGAGGCAGGAGAAGGGGGCTCAGTGACCTCGGGCAGCTAAGGCCTGATGGTCAACCTAGTCCTCCACTCTGGGAAGCAGGTGCCCCTGCTGGCCTCGTGCACACAGGCAACCTGGGCCCTGGACCGGGCCTCCCCCTCGGGCAGGGCCTGCCAATTCGGCTCAGCTCCTCCAAGGGCAGAGGGGCCGAGCTCCTGGCAGGCGGGCTAGGGGTTGGGTGAGCAAAAGTGAGAATGTGTCTGCCACTGTTCTTTTAACTTCTCCAGAAAGGTCACCAAGGGGTCTCTGTTACAAGCAGTGTTGAGCCCTGTACGATTTTCTCATACAATTTAATCTACTCCCTGGACGGCCTCCAGTGTGCGAGCCACTGACAATCACCAGTCTTTGCAATCGATTTCCTGGAAGTGGCGGCCCAGCCAGCAACCACGTGATGGATGTGCGAGAGGAGGGCTGGTTCGGCGGAGGCTTAGCGGGTGCGGGAGCCCCAAGCTGCCCTCCCCCCACTGCAGCAGGGTCCCCCAAATGCAGGATGCATGCACTTCTGCCCAGCAGTTCCACCTTGAGGTGTCAGTGCCTGGGGAACCACTCACGCGTGTGCACAAAGAGGCATGGACGAGCATGCTTGGTGCAGGATTGTTCGTACAGTAAAAATCGTTACTCCCGATCTGTTCCTCAGGCAGGGCTGCCGCGTCTTAGTCGGGATGGCGTCCCCTGGAATCATGCAGAGCCACCATTTGCCACAGACACCTTTTGACTCATGCTGCAGGGCTGGGCAACGGGGACGCCGAGTGAGGGTGGGAGTGGGAGGGCAGTGGTTAAATCGACTATGTTACATCCACACATGGAATATTATGCAGATGTTAAAAAAAAAAAAGAACGAGGATGCTCTACATTTGTTCACATGAGAAAATGCCCAGGATGTGCTGTCATGGGGACAAGCTGCAGTGCAATACGGTCAACACGATGTCCTTTGTGTAAAATCAGAGCAAAGATCCCAACGTCACACACAGGGTGTGTGTTGCAGATGTAAATGCCTAGAAAGGGTCTGGGAGGACACACAGCAAACTGCTCATATAGGTCATTAGTGGGAAAGCAGCGATGTTTTCTTATTCCCAGAGATGGGAATAAAAGGAGCTTTTCACTTTTTCTCTCTCTCTTTTTTTTTTTTTTTTGCGACAGAGTCTCGCTCTGTTGCCCAGGCTAGAGTGCCGTGGCGTCAGCCTAGCTCACAGCAACCTCAAACTCCTGGGCTCAAGCAATCCTCCTGTCTCAGCCTCCTCCCGGGTAGCTAGGACTACAGGCATGCGCCACCATGCCCGGCTAATTTTTTCTGTATATATTTTTAGTTGGCCAGATAATTTCTTTCTATTTTTAGTAGAGATGGGGTCTCACTCTTGCTCAGGCTGGTCTTGAACTCCTGACCTCGAGCAATCCACCCGCCTCAGCCTCGCGGAGTGCTAGGATTACAGGCGTGAGCCACCACGCCCGGCCTATTTTTTTTCTCTCTTTACCTTTGTGCTCATTTTTTTTTTTTTTATGGAGAAAAAAAACTTGTGTAAAAAAAAAAAAAGGAAAGGAAACAACACTGCCCTCCTTCCTTCTGAGCTTGCTGCCCAATGCCCCAACACCTGGGCCTTCTCCACGGTCCCGCTCTCTGTCACACTTCTTGGGAGAGCAGCTCCCTCCGAGGCCCCTAGTTTCTCTGTCCAGGGAGGAGCCCTGGGCCACAGAGCTGGACGTTCCCTGGACCCACATCAAAAGGGCCCTGTCGCAGGGGAAGGGCCCAAGCACCCCAACACCCGTCCTGGACTCCTGACCCAAGGCCCATGCTGCGGTGGCCCTGTGGCCCAGTGGACGCTGTAGAGGCTGCCTGTGGGGTGAGGAGCCCCTCGTGTGGGGCCACGGCAGGGGACACATGTGGGAAGGGGCCCACGAGGCTGAGGGGCTGGGGGATATAGCTATGTCAAATAATGCTCCTTTCCCACGCCTCCCGCTGGTCCCTCCATCCTAGGGGGTGGTGGAAAGGGAGATGAATGGCGTTGCCTCCTGCCTCTGCGCCTGGTGGGGGCTTCAGCCAGTGAGGATTATGCTACAGCCACCACTCTGGTCTCTGCGTCAAAGGGACTTTGTTCCTAAAGTCCCCAGTGCCAAGCTAATGTTCCTCAAACTCTCTATCTGGCCTGGCACTGCCCACCCCATCCTGCCAGGCACAGGGCAGGGGCTGTGGCCCTCAGGGCTCTGCTCTAAGGGAGGAGCCTTCCATCCTGGAGACCTGTGCGGCTGCCAAGCCCGCCACGGGCCCAGCCTCCATTGCCCTGGGAGCCTTTGCTTCCTCCTTCCTGTTCTAGAAGGAAGCACGAAGACTGGGGGCAGGACACAGGATTCCACATGTCTTCTGTGCCAGAAGCCCAGCAGGGTTCTTGACACTGCAGCCGTCACACCCCTCAACCAAGCCACCCTCTAGATGAGGCTCCTAGACCTGGGGGCGTGACTTGGCCGCATGCACAGCCAGCGAATATGGAGCTGAGACCTGTCCCCAGGTCCTTCCACTCCCAAGGGCCAATAATGCCCACTCAACCCCGGGGCAGCCTTGCTGCTTGGTGGGCTTCAGAGAGGGCGCCCAACTGTCACTCCTGGTGAGCAGAGAGCCTAGCATGGACAGGGCGGTGGCAAGGCCCCAAGCTGGCCAAGGGAAGCCCGAAGGGAGACCAGCTCCCAGGGGCTCCTAAGGACTCCCTGGCCCACCCTGACCAGCCCTCTGCGGGGGCTGCCTCCAGGGTCTTCCTTGCCTCCCCATCCCCCACCCTTTTCCGCTGGCGCTAGCTTTTCCTCACTTAGGGGGCTCAGACCCTGCTCGTGGGAGTCAGGGTCAGCCAGGCCTCGGCCCCCCTCATGGACTTGTTGGCCTTTGCTCTGGCACAACAATTTCCCCAGCCAGATCTGCAAGACCCCTTTTTCTAAGCTCTCAGCCCTTCCTGCCAACGTCTTTCAGCCAAGATCGGGTTTTCTAGGACAGCAAATCAGCAAAGTCTGACGGTTAACATGGCTCCAATCCCAGCTCTGCCATCACCAGCTGTGTGACCTTGAGAACGTCTCCAACGTCTCCGTATCTGGGTTTTTCACCTGTAAAATGGGGATGATGATCGCGGTATTTCTAGGGCCGTTGTAAGCATCAGCACACGTACACACGTGATCGGAACACCTCTCCGCCTGTGGCTCACACTCTGTATGTTGCTGTTGTGTCTTTCTTGCTCCAAGTTCCTTCAGGAAGGATGGGTTATTCTGCAGACCCGTGGCTGGGAAGAACTCAGAGTGGGCTGGTTGGAAGCCAGGCCGTGGGCCTGATGCAAGTGCCAGATGGTGCTTTTCTCAGCGCCGTATGAGGAAGAACAAGTTCATGTGCCAACTGGGGTGGTGGTGGAGACCAGCAAGGGGGGTGACAGAGGCAGGGCTTCTAAAATGCTCTGCATTTGCTCCCTACCTTTCCCCGAAGGCTGTGGCCTCCAACACCCCTGCCCCCTTTTCCTTCAGGTTTTCAGGACTCTGATCACCTTGTGAAAGGCCCTGTGCAGAGGTGCAGCAGCTGGGAAGAGGAGGAAATGAGACAGGTGGGGATGCTGGATAGTGGCTGGCTCGGAAGCTGCTCAGCCTCCGGCAGGTTCTACCGTGGTGTTTAATAGCAACTGTGGGCAAAGCCCACGTGGATCTCTCAAGCCAAGTGTGGTTTCTCTTGGTTTCCTTCTCCCTGCAAGAGGCCCTTAAAAAAGAAAGTGGTCCTTTTTTTTGGGACAGGGACAGGGTCTCACTCTGTCACCCAGGTTAGAGTGCAGTGGCGTCATCATAGCTCACAGCAACTTCAAACTCCTGGGCTCAAGCGATCCTCCTGCCTCAGCCTCCCGAGTAGCTGGGACTGCAGGTGCACACCACCATGCCTGGCTAATTTTTCTATTTTTTTGTAGAGATGAGGTCTCGCTCTTATTCAGGCTGGTCTTGAACTCCTGAGCTCAAGCAATCCTCCTGCCTCAGCCTCCCAAAGTGCTAGAATGCCACTTGACTCTGAGTCTGGAGGGCTGTTTGGCTGTCACCAACTTTGATTTATTCCTGGGCTAACACCTCCAGCAAGCAGATGCGACCACACCCAGCCCATCCGGGCATAGCTGGAGAACCGGCAGCCAGTTCTCCCCTGTTAATGAACCTGGCTTCGACGGCTCACATTGCCAGCACCCAGTTGGCTCTCTCCTCAGCAGGGTGATACCTGCCTTTGGCTGCCCAGAGTCTTCTGTGTATGTGTCTGTTTCAGGGGTGCCTCCTGAGGAGGGTGGAAACCACTCTAGTGACCCCCTGCTCAGCAAATAATCTCCCTTGCTGGCACTGATCCAAGAGGACACTGGCTGCTCAGGCCCTTTGTAGATGCTTCTTGAGGACAAGGAGTGTCCCTTGGAAAGGAAACCCAGGAGGACTAAGGCACTTCCCCAGCAATGGAATCCATTGTCTGGCCAGTGCTTCCTGGAAGCCAGAGCATTGTCAAGATCAGGTGACCAGGGCCTCTAGAAGCCTTTGCCATAGACACTCCCATCCTCTTACCTTGGCCACGCTGGACCCCAGGTGACCTGCTGCTACTCCTTGAGGGTCCCTGGGGCAGAGGACCCTGTGGCCGGGACTCCTGGTGATGGGAGGTGATGCAGTGCCGAGCCGCTTTGCGTGCCTGCAAGGCCAGTGGCCCAGCCGCCCGCAGGCCTGCCGCCCGTCTCTTCCATGTGCCTGCACCTGCCCACCTCGTGGCCTTTGCATAAACCAGCGGTTCTCAGCCTTGAACATGCATCAGAAGCCCCTGGAGGGCTTGTTCACAGATTCTCAGCCTCACCCCCAGAGTTCCGGACTCAGTAGGTCTGGGGTGGAGTCCAAGAATCTGCATTTCCAGCAAATTCCTTGGTGATGTTGATGCTGTTGGTCCGGGGACCACACTTTGAGAGCCACCAGTACAAGCTATTTCTTCATTTAGCTTCCTCAGGGAAGCCTCCCTTGACCTCTCCAAACAGAGGGGGTCCCCCCACTAGATACTGTCATGGGACCCAGGACTTCTTCACGCCACTTCTCGCATTTTGCATGGACTGTAATTTGTGAAAATGTTAAATGGATGTCAGTCTGCCTCGTAAGCCTGTGTCTGTTGTGTTTCCCATCGTCTCCCTGGTGCCTAGCACGGTGGCCCATACATGGTCTGTGCTCAGCAGATAGCTGCTGTATGAATGAATGAGTGAGTACATGAATGAATGAATACATGCAAAAGACACCCAGAGGCCTTCCTGTGGTCACTACCCGCTCGCACAACTCTGTGAGCACTAGGAGGGGGGCTACTGGAGCCAGACTCTCTGGGTTCAAACCTAGCCACTGTTACTCCCTTGGGTTGGTGACTTAACCTCTTTGTGGGCACCTTGCTCATCTGCAACATGGGAATAGTAATAGTACCTAGGAATGTTTTGCAGGGTGTGTGAGGATTAAAGGAGCCAATCCGTCTAGAGCGCTCACCTTTGTGCACACCACATGCTAAGCACTATCTAAGGGGATGTCTTATTGTTACCAAATGCCGGGCGGGGAGGCTCCTCTTGCTTTAGTCAGACTCTGTCCAGGGATCAGCTTCTGGAGAGTTCCCTCTGGTAGACTTGGGTGAGACCTAGGCACACGGGAGTAGCCCAAGTTTGGGTTTGGATGGTCTTTCCCAGAATTTGCCATCCCGGCCTGCAGAGTGCTGGGGTGGGGCCCTGGGTCCCGCTCCTCCGGCCACTCCCTTGTGCAGGGAGCTGGTGTTCCTGGCCCTCCCTCACCGCCGGGCGGCAGGGAGCTGACTCACCGCCAGGAGGGGGTGGCGATTAGTATGCAGGGCAGGTACCACCAGGAAAGCTGTCTCCACGCAACAGCTCTTGATGTGTTTCTCTGATTAATGTGGCAGAGAGAACATTGCAGCTTTTTCCTGAATGGTTGCCACGTGGAGCCAGAGTCATTAGCATTGCGTCTCCCGCTTGCCATGACCCGCTGACCACCCTAAGTAGATAAAAATGAAAATGGCCAAGACAGCTGCAAGGCTCAGAAACAAACTGCCTGGTGGCTTTGGAGCCATGGGAGAGGCTGTTATGTGGCAGGTTTCCGGAACAGCCCTGCCTTCCCTGTCTTTTCACACCCTTCTAACGCAGGACCTAAAGTTTCTGCTACTGGATCTGCTGGTTCCCGGATGGGGGGGTGGTCAGAACCCCCTGACTGCTCAGGAATTGAGCCCAAGAGGGAGCACTGAGTATCAATGCCACCCGCAGGGTGTGTGCCCCAAGCAAAAAGAAGATAGGAGGAGGGAGGATGGGATGGGGGGGTCCAGGTAGAGGGGTCACATTGCGCAGAGGACAGCGAGATCTGTGATGGATCAGGGGCTGAGGCAGAAGATGTGTGGGGTGGAGACAGAAAGGAGATTGAGGACCCGGGCTGATGGCAATGGGGAATTTGTTGTGCAGGGTGGAGGGGAGGATATATTGGAGGCTCAGGCTGGAAGTGAGAACAGTTAGGAAGCTGTCACCACCATCCAGGAGAGATGACACCAGCACATTCTTAGTGCACTTCCTCCCCATCCGGGGGAGTTTGTGCATCTGTTTGCAATCTCTGGAGGATACAAGCTGTTGTCGCTCAGGGAAACTGAGACAACCAGTGGTGACCTAACAGCCTCCCAAGGACAGGAGTGATAGTCAGGAACTCCTTCTACAGCTCTGCTTTTTCCTGGGCACTGTGGGCTTGGACTCATGCTGCCAGGCTGCTCTGGTTTATTGTTTTTGGATTTTTTTATTTCCTCATTTGCCATTTTCCTTCTCTGGGTCTCAATTTCCCCACCCATGCAGTGGGGGTGGGGCAGGGAGAGAGACAATGGCTCCCGGGCCTGCTGAAAAGCAGGATATGGTGGGACACTGTAGGCAGCACCAGTTCTCAGGAAGCTCGGCTCAAGCCAGCGCCACGCCCCTGCCATCGTGCCCCTGCCACTGCCCCACGCCACCATCTCCGCTCCACTCGGGCGGTGGCCTTCACAGCCAGCCCCACAACATCCCCTTGGCAGAAAGCAGGCCCCTGAGCCCAGCCTGGGCTGGGAGGGGAATGAGCAATGGTGCTAATTGTGGAGCCGTCAGGAAAGGCTGGGGCGAGGCAGCCGGGAGAGAAATCATCTTGTGATGCGCCAATTACTGATCAGCTGGGACATAATTGCGGGGCTGCCATCCCGGCTGCTGGAGGTACCAGGCCTCCCTCTCGTTAATCAACGATAATCCAGAATTATGACCCTTAATGATTTGCAAAGACACTTATGCGCACATGCACACATGCTCTCACACGGACACAAGTAATTGATAATCAACCATGTAATTTGAGGCAATAATTCTGTCCAGGCCAGATGACAGGCTCCACCCTGCCAGCAGAACAGAGCCCACGTCACAGCTGACCCCTGCCATGGGT
>CM052442.1:20016962-20061836 GCA_028533085.1 Varecia variegata
GGACAGGAAGAAAGAGGCCAAGGTGCCTGCAGGGCTGCCACCCAGCTGGAGGGGCTCCCACCTGGCCACCTGCCTCCCTCTCCCTTCCCAGCTCCTCAGGCTGGCTCGTGCAGAACAAAACCCCACAGAACCAGCCTGGCCCTGCCCTTCTCCCAAGGGCCCCTAGGTTTCCCTGAGCTGGTTCTCCCTGCCCTGGGACCTGCGTGAGCAGCCAGCCTCCCTCCCCGGCTACCCCTCTCCCATCCATCAACGGGGGTGATCTCCGAGGCCCCCTTTGGCACTAAAACACTGACTCGGCAATTCTCTGCAGCAACAGAAGCCTGGCGCCACGCAGCCTCCTCCCCCCAGCACGGCCCCCTCCTCTCTTTTGTCACCTTACACGGCAGTGCCCTCGAATCCCAGAGAGGGTGGCTTTCATTATTTTTTCTTTATTTTTATCAAAGGGTATTTTTTTTTTTTGTCAAAAATTGTGTCTCCCCTGAGACACAGTGCAGCCTCTGAGCAGGCTCCCCTTGTTTCCATGGTGACAGCAGCTGGCTCACATGTGTGGTTGCTATGGAAACGAGGCTGGCTCTCCTCCCGTCCTTCCCCTCCCCTCTCAGGCTCCCTTCTTTCCTCAGCCGCCTTGCCACCCCCTCCTCCTCCTTCACACCACTCGGGTGCAAGGAAAGGCCAGGGGAGGCCCCAGGCACCATGGGAACAAACCGGGTCCTGGCTCCAGGCTGGGCAGTTGCCATGTGACTTTCTCTGGGCCCTGCTTCTGCAGGGGACCTTCCTTCCCCTGGAATGAGGCTTTTCTGGTACAAGGCAGAGGGTACGAACAGGCTTGAGCTCTCTAGACAAGGACCCAAGTGGATCCTGCCTCTGCCAAGGATCCTGCCGCTGCCTCCTCCCCTGCCCAGGGGCACGGTCTCAGCACACAGCCGACCCTGGCATGGGCCCTGGCACTCTCCCACGTACCCTAAGCCCTTTCCTGCCAGAGCATAGCCGTGCAGAAGAAAAGGAGGGGTTCTTGGGGAGGAAATCGGTGGCAACAGAGAGGAGGCAGGGGAGTGGGGCATACCTTGGCAGCCCTCTCTTGTTTGTCCCTAGATGTACTTTGTATTATGTATCAGTTTCCCATTGACAGGTAAGCACCGAAAGGGTAGGAATTCTGCCTGTCTTGTCGCAGAGGAATCCTCAGTGTCCGCCAGAGGAATGAATGGGGAGAGAGGAAAAAAAATAATATACACCAGAGGTTTACTAGTGGCTGTTTTCTAGGTGGTGATTGTTATAGGCTTTTTGCTTCTTTTCTTCAGTGAACATGTATTGAATGTATGAAAAGAATAAACAGCATGTCTATTTGATTGGTCTTAGAGAAAAAAGGGAAAGGAACTTGGAAGAAGCCAGAGTGCGCGAACTATAGACTCTTCTCATTACAAGCTGGGCCAGAGCATGACTATCTGATCTGGCCTCTCGCTGTGTCCCTCACTGGGTGCAGAGAGCTGCAGCGACTCTCCAACTGTCGCACAGAGTTGTGGCATTTGGACCCAGGGATCTTACGTCGGAGCAGGAGAGACACGCTGTGGACCGAGAGTGAGACACTGGCCCGTGCTGGGTGCTGGGTATGGAGGTGATGATGGTGCAGGGTGGCCAGAGGAGGCCTCACACCCATAGCCCTGGAGGGCCTCTCTCCACTGTGTTCCCAGCCCAATGCCCCCTGAAGGAGGTATCCCCCACCCCCAGCCTGTCTCCCAGGCCTCCACTGGGAGTTTGACTCAGTTAGGAGAAAAACACAGCAGCCCCTGGAGAACTGAGAGCTGCATTCAGCTGACAGAGCCAAAGGGGAAAGTTCCAGCTCCCTCTCCGGAGAGGCAGGGCAGGCAGAGGCATTCTCAAGGTCAAAGAAGACGTCAGTCATGCAGATTCATTCAGCCAAGGGCACACTTCTCCGTTTCCTCCCCCAAGGGCAGCCAACACTGGGAGTGGACCCAGGCACCTGGGGAAATCTGAGCGGAGGGGAACCAGGCCTGCAGTGGCTGGGAGGAGTCAGTGTCCTGGATTGTGGCACACAGGGCCTTCCAGGTTCTCCTAGATCCCATGTGACCTGACTCTGGGGACAGACAGACAACAGGGGAGACAAGGGCTCACTCTGGCTCTTCCCCAGCCAGCCAACCCTGCCAGCTGTAAAGGCAGAGAGAGGGACTGAGAACAAAGAGGACAGGCAGGGGAGGGAGGGAAAGGAGGAGCAAGGAGCAAAGGCTCTGCTTCCACTGCCACCAGCAGAGGGGCTTGCCCTGCTCCTCTGTGCTCCTCAGCCCAGGCCACTTGAATAGACAGGGATGGGCTGAAGGTCAGGGTGGGGGAGGCCAAGATGGGCAGGTGGGCATGGAGTGGGGAGTGCTCGGAGGTTTGGTGACATGGTGGTGCATTTAGTGCTTGGTAAAAATAAAGCTGAAAAGTTAAGTGTGTACTTTCATGGTCACAAAACCTTTACAGCAAGAAAACTGCCACATCGCAGGGCTATGACTTCCCTGGTAAGCCCCAGTCTGAGCTGAGGCCCTGCAGCAAGGCTGTCTCTCTTCTGCCTCCTCACTAAGGCAGAGCAAGAGCACCTCTAGGCAATCGAGGCAGCCACCCCACTTCTCTTCCCCGTGGTAGAGTAGAACTAAGGGTCAGACGGCCTGGCAGTGAGTAAGGGGCTGTGTCTACTATAAAGTCTCAGAGGATTCTCCCCTACAACACCTCTAATGAAAGCTCTTCCAGTCTCTGCTTGAATACCTCCTATGACAGGGATCTCACCACCTTACAGGCATCTCATTTCCCCAATCTTGGGTTTCAGTTCTCTCCTGCTAATATTTGTGCTACCCTTTTCTTTAATAAAAAAATTGTGCTTCCCCACCCCCACCATTATTATCTTCATGGAGAAGATCAATGACAAATAGCATCTGGGTATATCTTTCATCCATAAATGCCAGATCAGCCCTCACTCTCAAGCAGGTCTTCCTGATTCTGGCAAAACTCTAAAAACTCCCTACCCCCAACCTTCAGAAAAACAGTTGTTTTGCTCTTGGCCCTTTCCGCAAGCCTCAGCTCTGCGAGGGATGCAGCGTGCTGGGTTCTATTCTTGCCGTCTCCGTTGTTCCTTTATTCTTGCCCTTGGTTCTGTGCCCTTCCTCCAGCTTTGAATGTGTCCTTCCCCAGCCCGAGCTCATCTGCAGCCTGCGATGATCCACTTTGTCTCTCAGGCTCCTCCCTTTCTCCTTCTCATCAAGACCTTTCACGATGACACTGTCAGAATCTCATTTTCCAGGGCCTCCCAGATTGGCTCAACTCCTTCTTTCAAAGTTCACCTGTAGCACTGTGCCTGCCCTTTCCCTCCGTGTTTTGAATGTCACCTGACCAAGGCAGATATGCGACTGGCCTCTCTGAGGCCCAGTTTCTTTGAAGCAGGGAGAGTGTATTCCTTTCCTAGGGCTGCCACAACAAATTACCACAAACTGGGTGGCTGAAAACAACAGACATTTGTTCTCCCACAGTTCTGGAGGCCAGAAGTCTGAAATCAAGGTGTTGGCAGAGCCACACCCCGTCTGAAGGCTCCGGGAAGAATCCTTCCTTGCCTTCTCAGTGTCTGCTGTGTGCCGGCAATCCTTGGCGCGCCTTGGCTCATAGACACGTCACTGCAACCTCGCCTCCATCTCCACGTGGCCTTCCCTCTGTGCGTCTGCAGCTGTTCCAAGTTTCCCTCTTCTCATGAGGCCGCCAGTCTTTGGATTCAGGGCCCACCTAATCCAGTATGACTTCATCTTAACTTGATTGCATCTGCGAAGACCCTATTTGCAAATCAGATCCCATTCACAGGTTCTGCAAGGATGTGAATTTGACCCAGGATAATCCCTCACCCTCACCCTTGACTTTTCCCTCTCCTTTACATCCGCCACCCCCAAGAAGCTTTCGGGTTAGCCTGACCGCTCCTCCTAGACATCCTGCCTGTCCCTCTTCTTCACCACTCTGACAGCCGGGGTCTTTCCATTTAGTGCAGACTCCGCGGGGCCAGACTGAGTCCTGGCTTCCCCGCTTAGACAGAGGAACCTGAGAATGTGACTTCACTTCGCTGGGCCTCAGTTTCCTGACCTGCAAAGTGAGAGAATAATTACAGTGCCATTTCCACTTTATAGGATTCTGTGATGATCGAGTGCATTACTCTGTAAAGAGGCAGAGAACACTGCCGGGCATAGAAGGGGGGCTGTCATCAGCACCCTTTGTGGCAGGGTTACTGCAGTGGCTCCCTAACCAGCGGCCCTCTAGCTTTAATCCTCCAGCACCCCGAACCGTCCTCAAACACAAATCTCACCTTGTCACTCCATGTCATCTGAATGTGTTCCACTGCATTTAAGTATTTGCAGTGGAGCACACAGGGCCCTTGGCAAGGCAGCCTTTTTCTACTGATACAGCCTTGTCTCACTCACATCTTGCATTCTGTGCACGGAGGTACACACACATGTACACGTGTATACACACACACAGACACACACAGACACACACACGATGCTCTGGAGCCACGCTGAACCAACCACAGCTCTCAGGACACCCCGCTCTCTCCTTGGCACAGCTGCCTAGCCCCCGGAGCTGCCCCACCCTTCCCCACCTGGATGTCCGCCACTTCTCCCTCAGGAAGCACTCAGCTAGGTCTCATCATCTCCAGGTCACAGATCTGAGTCAGGGGTGTGTCTTCTGGGGTCCTGCTCTGCCTCTGTCCCTTACAGCTGTGAGCCACTCCAGGACGAGGGCTGTGTCCCTTATCCACATCTCAGAACAGCACCCCGGATGGAGCATGGTAGTTAGGGGAAAGAATGCAGCCCAACCCACTGAGACTCCTAGGGCCTGCATTCCTCTATTTCCCATTCAACTTGACACCTCCTGTCTTCCCCAGGTCACCAGGCCCCTCATCTCGCTGTTCTGCAGCCTGTTCCTGCCTTCTTGGCCTCTCCCCACTACCCCCATCTCGGCTTGTTTCCTTCCTTCCCCAGCTGGGCCGCTCACCCGCTGTCCCTCTCTCCAGGCTGCTATTTGCTTCTGTAATTGGATTATTTGCGCAAGCGTGCCATTTGGGGACGTGGGGATGCATGTGTAGAAACCCTCTTGATGGTGCAGTTGTGCAGAGCAGGGTGGCCGCAGGAGAGCGGCCCCCAGGGAGGGGAGGCAGCAGAGAACAGTAAACACTCACCCCCAGGGGGCTCCCACCAGCCCCTGAGAGCTCTACGCAGCCCCACCTCCAGAAGGCAACACGCAGGGCACCCTCTGGGGCTTGTACGGGGAGGGGCGCCCAAGCCCGTGGGGCTCCTTGCTGGCAGGGAGGAGGGCTGTGGGGAGGAAGCCTCTCCCCTGGGGGGTGGCACGTGGAAAGGGTGCCTCCTGTCACAGCCCAAGGGCCCAGCTAAAGGCAGAGGAGAGAGGCCTCGGGATGCCCTGGGCTTCAGAGGTCTGGGGAGCAAGCGTGGGGAGGGTCCCCTCCTGGCTGGAGGGCAGCTCTGGTGACAGTTACCCACACGCCCAAGGGCCCAGTGGGAAGGACTGTAATATCATCTACACTCTTCACTCAGCCTCCTTTTCCTTGTGGGCAGGAGGAGGCAGGGACAGGACTTGGCTGGCGGCAAAGGCCCTAGTGTACCTGTAGGGCCCATCTCGGCAGCAAGGCCCAGCCCCAAACCCCTGACCTCATTTCCTCCGCCCACCTGGTTGTCTCACAGGAATCCCAAACTCAGTGTCTTCCCCACCACCTCCCAGCACCACAGCCTCCAGGGCTTCTCTCCTGGACTGAAGGCACCTGTGCACCTGGCCCCCACGTGCCCACACCGGAAACTCAGGGTCTCCTTTGACGCTCCCCGCCCCAGCCCCTTGAACTGTCCGCAAGAGTGACCATCTCTACCTGCTGCACACCTCTGCCCCTTCCGCTCTTGCCCAGGCCCTCTGCTGCCCCAGCCTCCTGCACCCGGGCTACTCTGCGGGTCCCCCAACGCTTTCCCAAATCACAAGGTGACCACCAAGTTTGGCAGCAGCGGCAAATGCATAATGAATGCTTGTTGATCTCCCAAGACAATACAATAACAGGATCCCGATTTGCTCACACTCAAATCCGATCTTGTCTCTCTCCTGTTAAAATCCTTTCATGGGCTCCCATGGAACTCGGAAGAAAGTGCAGACATGCCTCTTTGAGGCCTTTCCTAAGCAGGCGCTCTCAGCCTCCTGGGGCCACGGCTGCTGTGCGTGAGAGGGGTGGGCGCCCTTTCCACCCAGCCTCTAAATCCCTCCTTATGGGATTTACTTTCTTCTTTTGACTCTTAAGTGATATTTCCTATCCCTTAGTTTTCCCCAATTCCCCAACTTGCAACCTGCTGGAAGAGCCCCCTCTCGCCCCAGGACATCTCTGGGAGCTTCCTCCGCCTCCCTGAGAAAGTCCATCTCCCAGCCTCCCTTCCCCCCGGCTTGCCACCCTCTCTGCAAAGGGGTTGACTTGACGGGTGGCATTACCTCCCGCTGCCCTGCCTGGGACCAGGCCCAGCACTCTGCCTGGTCTGCATCCGGGGCTGCTGCAGATGCCAGCGCAGGGCCCGGGCCCAGCAGAGGGATGGCGGGTCCCTCAGCCCCAGCGACAGCGCCAAGCTCTCCCTTCCGCTCCAGCCCCTCTCCCCTCTGCTTTGTATTCCAAGCCCGTTCCCTGCTTTGATGAAACAGTAACCATTTTCTCGCTGCCTTGTGCTCTTCTCTGCATTATTCATGGGCTCCACTCTCTTTGCCACCAACAGGCACAGGCTGATCTCATGCCCCAGTGAGAGTGAAAAAGTAAAGGCCCTGGTGAAATGGCACCCCTCCCTGGCCCTGCCACTGGCCCTTTCTCCTCTGCCCTTTTCCTAAGTCAAGAGTGGGGCACAGAGGGTCCGTGATAGCCCCACGTGCCTCTTGGGGTCACAAGCGCTCTTTGGGTGTCATCCAGCCCACTGTGGGGTCCCGCTCTGGAAAGGTGTCTGGAGAGCTGGCGGAGGAGCTTGGGAACAGCCCTTTCTGCAGAGTGGATTCAGGTTCCCCCGCCCCGCTCTGCCCAGCCCCCATCCCACAGCCCTGGGCTCTGCCTCACCGGCCTCCTAAGTGAAGGTGGTCTCATGGGGACAGCCAGACCCCGGAATATCAGAAGAATGTGTGCTCTTGGTCACATTCCTGCTCCCTGGGCCTTGCTCTCTTCTGGTGCCACCCCATGGCAGGTGGCAGGCCACACCTGGGCAGCTCAGTGCTGGGCTCGTTTGCCCTCCCCAGTCTCCCACCTGCAGTCCAGCCGCTTCTCCCTTTGCCAAGGAGGGATGTGGAACTGGAACATTCCCCGTCGGCTGGACACCGGGCTTGCTTCCTTCTCATCACCTGGCCGCAATCTGTGGCCTGCTGTCTTCTCTAGCCTGCCCCACCCCAGCCCCAGCTCAGCCGCGAGGGCACCAGGTGGGTGTCACAGCCTCCCTGGAGCATGAAGCAGGAGAGGGCCACCTCCTCTGAGGCTCCCCAGCTGCCTGCCTTGGCGACCCTGCATGGCTTCCTTGCTTGATACACAGACAGAAGGTTCTGGATGGGGCCCAACCGCGCCGGTTGGAGCAGGCGTTATGATCACTGAGCCACTGTGCTTTGTGCAGTCACCTAATCATGGCTTTTACTCTTTAAACAACTCTTTGAGGTAGGGGACATTTCTCCCTCTGCATAGATAAAGAAACAGAAGCTCAGAGACACTAAGGTGGCCAAGGGCGCACAAGCAGCAAACAGCAGGGCTCAGATTCTTGGACGACTCCTGGCAAAGGGGGCTTCCTCCATAAGCCTTCCCCACCCGCCCATCCTCCTTGCCACCTTTCCCGGTGGCACAGGGTGCGAGGACGCCACGCCCGGCTGGCTGGGATGCAGCTCTGCCTGCCCCTGCAGGACCCAACTGCTAATCAGCAGCGCTGGTATCCAGGCAACCAGCCTCCCTGGCTTCAGATAAGCAGAAACAGCTGGGAGCTGCTGAGCCTGGGAAGCCGGCAGGGGAGGGAGAGGGGAGCCAGCCAGACAGCCTGTTATTTTGAGCCTGTTATTCTCACCCTTCCAGACCTTGGCTTGAGATAGGGCCTCTCCCCCAAGCTTATCCTTGCCACTGTCACGGTGGGTGGGGGGGTGTCTCCAGGGGCTCCACCTCCCTCATCGCCCTGAGCCTGGTACAATTTAGGGGAAGTAAGGGGAGAAGTGCCGACCCTTCCTTTTTCCATGAGCAGAGGAGGAAAGTTGGGCATAAGCTGCCAAGATGAAGGGGCTCTGGGGTCATGTGACAAACAGAAGTAGCTGAGGTTCACCTTCGGAGCCTCCAGGCTTCAATGAGAGGTTTTCCCCCTTCCCTGCATCAGGCCGGCCTGGAGCGCAGGCTTGGCTGGGCGCTGCCCTCTGCCCAGCATGATGGCGCCAGTACTGGCGGTGGAGGGTGGTGCTGCAGGCAGCAAGGCCAAGTGGACCGTCAGACCAGCGGGGGCTGGCTCAGCCCCGACTCTGCTGGTTCCAAGCTTGGCCACGCCTCTTGGAGCCTCAGTTTCCTCATCTAGAAAATGGAGAAGATGGCACCTACCCTGCTGGCTAGAGGTGGGAAATAGGTGAAGGTGGCAGGTGAAATGTCCAGCACAGTGCCTGGCACTGCGGTGCTGTTACGGTTGGTGACATCCCCTTCCGCGTGTCTGGGCCTGCCCTGCCCAGCCTGGACATCTCTCCCACAGGGTTCTGTCTTCTCCAGGGCTATTTCTGTCTCCTGTTCTAAAGGTCAGTGCCTTTCCTGGGATATGGCAGCTGCAGCCTCTTTTCCACCCCTAGTGGCATTAATCTCATGCCCAGGGGACAGCGCTTGCCCCAGATGGCTTTGCCTGCCCCCTGCCTTTACCTAGGATGGGCCTGGGCATGCCCATCCCCGCTTCCACACGTGCCCCCAAGGCCACCGCCAGGCCTGGAGCAGCACAGCCATTGTTTGACTGACTCACTGACCACATCAGTGGGCAGAACATTCCTGCTGTTCCTACAGTGCTAGGACTACCCCTGACCGCCCAGGCCTCTTTCTCTGCTTCCAGCTCCAGGCAATGCCAGGCCCCCACTGAGGGCGGATGGGCTTTTCCTACGAGGAGGATTAAAGGAGAGGACAGGAAGAGACAGCATGCCCAGCCCAGGCAGGAAGCATCACCGGTCACTCCCGTCCCCTTCCAGCCGATACCACCTCCTGGGTCTGTGATTGGAGGGAGGTGATTTCCCTGAACCAAAGGTGTCCCTCATCCCTAGCATTAGTGCCCACCTGTACCCCTGCATTGGAGGGAGAGAGGAACAGGAGCCAGCAAGTGACACTCACCTGTGACAAGAGCCCAGGGCAGAGCCTGGCAGTGACAAGGCCGGCCTGGGGAGGGGGTGGCTTTCAGGAGACTCACACCCCATCAGCACCCACAAGCACCCCCATGGATGGCCCTGGCCCTGTCCCCCCCCCCCCCCCCGGCACTGGGGGACATTGATCAGGGAATATCCACGTGTCAGTGGTGCTTTCTAGTCACCATCTCGAGCCTCTCCCAGCAGTCCCCTCATAGAGAGGGAACCATCGTCATCCCACTGCACAGAAGGTGCAACTAAGGCTGGCGGTGTGCTAAGTAAACCCCCAGAGTCCACATCAGTTCTGGGCCCAGCCCTGCTGCTCCTGTCCCTGTGCACACAGAAGTCCCTTCAAGGGCCCACAGTGCACCTGAGGCAGGGGCAGGGGTTCGAGGGCTGGCTTTTCCTGCCCTCCCCAACCAGGGTGCAGGGAGGGAGGACAGGGCTACCACGGCCTGGGCTGGGGGCGACAGAGGCAGCATCCATGGTGGGTGAGAGGGAGGAGGGGGTGATCGGGTGGCAGTGGACGCTTCTCTAAGCCTGATGTCCTCCCTGTCCCCAACAGAAATGGAGAAAGGAGGGAAAGGCAGCCTGGGGCTGGGGTGGGGAGAAGGAGGGGAGCGGATCCCACCCCAGCCCAGCCCAGCCAATTTCTCCCACTCTTTCTGCCACCCTCAATCCCCTCCCCTGATGCAGAATTTCCTGGAGAGGACCAAGACTCCAAAGCAAGATAAACAGAAGTGCAGGCGGCTTGGAGGAGCATTCCAGAGCTAAAAATAACAGGTCAGCCCCTCCCATGCCCCCAGGCCCGGCTCCCAGCCAGCCCCACTCCCCTTGCCCAGTTCTCAACTGGGCCCCCCACCAGGCAAGTCTGGGATGCCAGTCTGCTACCGCCATGCTATAGCTGCCTTCCCAGACCCCTCCCCAGCTGTGGGGCCGCAGCCAGGGGAGGAGGGGAGCCCAGCCCAGCTAGGCCCTCCCCTCCACGGCACCCACTGGAAAGTCTGGGCGGCTCCAGTGGGCCCACGGCTCAGCCTGCCTTCCCCGTTGCTATCTTTGTGACAGAATTCAGGTCTGCAGTCCTGTCAGCAAAGGGAGGGGGCCTTCAGACCAAGGATCTTGTTCTCTCTACAAGCACATCCTGACGTTCGTAAGCAATTCCACTCCTGTAGGTGATAAGGGAGGGGAGAACATGGAAGAAAAAGAAAATTCTGGCTGGGCAAGGTGGCTCAGGCCTATAATCCTAGCACTCTGGGAGACCAGCCTGAGCAAGAGTGAGACTCTGTCTTTACTAAAAATAGAAAAAAGTAGCCGGGCATAGTGGCACATGCCTGTAATCCCAGCTACTCGGGAGGCTGAGGCAGGAGGATCGCTTGAGCCCAGGAGTTTGAGGTTGCTGTGAGCTAGGCTGACGCCACGGCACTCTAGCCGGGCAACAGAGCGAGACTCTGTCTCAAAAAAAAAAAAAAAAGGAAAGAAAAGAAGGAAGGAAGGAAGGAAAGAAAGAAAGAGGAAGGAAGGAAGAAAGAAAATTCCAGGAGAAAACTCATTATCGAGCACCTACTACGTGTCAGAACTGTGTGCCCAGCTTGTCCTGTCCATCGTTTCTCTCTATTCTCACAGAAGGTACATGTTGCCCTGTTCCCATTTTCCAGATATGGAAACTGAGGCTCAGAGATGCAAAGAAGGAACCAAAGTCATCAGAGGCAGCCCAGATAGGAGTGGGGTCCCCATCGCCCAGGGCTGACCCTCAAAGGGGCCAGGTCCTCCCTCAGATTTGTACTGGATGCCAACTCTCTTCCCCGGTTGCTCCAAGGGGTCCCTCACACAGCTGAGACGGTCCTGGAGTGAAGCAGTCATGCCTGCATGCCTGGGAACGTTAGCCCAGCCCCCTCACCCGCAGTGGGACCAACCAACTGTGTCATGGCCTACACAGGCCCTTCCCTGAGGACACCAGGGGCACAGTCTTTTCCACCTAGTGGCAGCTGCTGCTCTGGTGACTGCAGCTGGGATGAGGAAGTAGTGCCAAGCCCCCTCCTCACTCCCATGCCACCCTAGGGTGTCCTTGCAGGAGTCCATCCTGAAGGTGGAGGATTTTGTGGGGGACACTCCTGGCTCCAGTATCCCCAGAGACATGAGGACACCCTTTCACCCTTCCCTGAAAAGCAGGGAGGCCTCAGACAGGTCTGCACAGCGCAAGCCTGGCCCCCACTGCTCCGCCCACACCCATGCTGGGGTTTGCAGGGAGGAAACGCTGAGATCGCTGAGATCATTAAACCCTAAACCCGTAGCAAGCAGGGCAGGCTTAGATGTGACTTAGCCGCTGCCGTCAGCCAGTAGAGGGGTTTTTGTGATGGGCATGGGAGGCAGCCATTGTCCTCCCAACATGGGGAAAGCAAGAGGAAATGGGGTTCACAGCCATAAGAATTCAGTCTCCTTGTTGACTGGCTCCCAGGATGGGGATGCCCTAGCATCCTGCCAACCTCTACTTGAATAGACCTAGTGACGGGAGGCTCATCTCCATGAGAAAGCTCTGATTATTAGCAAACTCTTCCTTATGGTGTTGAGCTGGAATCTCCACCCCCACCCCTGCGCCTCTCACTGTCTGGTTCTGTCCTCCGGGTCCACAAAGCTGCTCCTCTTTCTGCAGGAAGGCCTTTCAAAGTAGAGCACTCTCCCAGAAGATTAGGTCCAGGCAGGCTGTCAAATGCTAGGACTGGGGACAGCCACAGAAAGAATGAGATGATTCAAAGCCATGCTGAATGGCTGATGATAACTCTACCCAAGCTGTGCTCCCACGACACCGTCTGAAAGACACCTGCAGTTAAGGCGCCATTCACACGAGGGCTCTTTATTTAGCAGGAGCGGCAGCTACAGGCTCCCTTACAGGCACCGGGGGAAAGGTTCTCACAGGTCCAGTAAACACAAAATCTTTCTTTGACAGGAACTGGGCATTGCATTGTTTACCAGGCTTGCTGGGTTTCTCCAGCCAGAAAACTACCAGTCCTGGAGACTGGCTCTATGACTTCCCACCCCAACCCATGCCCACCTCCATCCAGGTCTCCTCTCTACACACTTTTCTCCATCCTTCTGGCCTCCACCCTAACCCATTTAAATCACCCCCACCTCTTACCCCCTAACTGCTCTCTATTTCCAGAGATGTGTCCTGCTTCCCGCCCCATCCCCAATTCATTCTCCACCTAGAAGCCAGAGCACGGTTAGATCATGTCACTCTCCTGGGCGAACCTTACAATGGTTGTCCAATACACTTCGAGTAAAAACCAAACTGCTCACTACTTGCGGTAAGGCCCTTTGACACGGGGCCCTGCCTGCTTCCCTGACCTCTAGCCTTCCAGGAGCAGGCCAAGCTCTCTCCTGCCCCAGGGCCTGTGCACATTCTGGCCGGTCTCCCTGAACATCATTCCATTAGCTCTTTGCATGTTTGGCTCCTTCTCAACCTTCAGATCTCAGCTAGAAGGTCACCTTCTCCAAAAGGCCTCCCTGACTGCCCTATCTAAATTAGATTCCCTTTTGAATTCTCTGTTATAGGCCTTTTCCATTTCATCTATATCATTTACAGCATATTGCCTGCCTCCCACACTAAAATGCAAGCTGCCCGAGAGCAGGGACCCTGTTTGTTTTGCCCACTGCCAAACCTGCCACATCCCATGTAGGGCCTGGCACCTGTGGCACACAGGGAATGTCTGTTGGACGATAAGTAACAGCCCTGCCTTTGTCCAGTCTACAGGGGTATTTGGAATCCAGCCCTCCTTAGGGAGATGCCCATGAAAACTGCCCAAGGGCCTGCCGAGCCCCGTCGGGGAGGACTTCATTTAAGAAAAACTGGCCAGTTCTCCTGGCTTGTCCATTTGCTCTTTCACTTATTAATTCTTCTAGCAAAAACGGAATACTTCCTGGTAGCCCGAAGCTGTTCCAGGGACTGAAACTCCAGAGGTGAGCAATGGCAACCGAATGCCTGTTTCAACGACCTTACCCTCACCCAACAAACATTTCATTATCAACAGTAAACAACAGTTACAGGCCGGTAGTAAGGGTGCCACAAAAACTAACACTGGTCTTGGGAGGCCAGTTTGGGTGAGGTAGTCTGCTAGAAGTCAGGGAGCTCTGAGGATTATGGACACAGAGCAGACTGGATGTACACGGACTCCTCCCGCCGCTCCCCTCCCCTCCCAATTTCATCACCAAGTAGCAAACATGTGATGGGTAGGAAGACAAGAGTAGGTTGGGAGGATTCCAGCATGTTCCCCATAAAAATGACACAGGTAGCTGTGTCCCCGTAAAGTTCTGTGTCCACTGAACCCTGGGCTTGTCACATGCATAAAGGAAAGCTGCAGAGATTCCTTTGGTCGAGAACAAGGTCAACACTAAGGGATTCTCTGTGTTAAATATCCACCTGCTGGATCTGCTTACTTAGAACAAGGGGGCGCCTGCAATCTGACACACTCACGTGTAGATAGACATGCTTTACGGTGCAGGAAAAAGGACTCCACCCCAACACGGCTTGTAGAGCAACTCTGCAGTGAGTAAAAGCAAAATAGAACTGCAATCAATTTGTGAAAACTGATTTGAACTCTAAGATGACCAAAAAACCCCAAATCACACATTTAGGTGACACAGCTCAATAAGAGTGTGTGCCAGCACGTGAGAGGCTGGTATGTCTTTGTCTCGACATGGTGTCCTTGGATGATGCATCTAGGGGCTGCTATGCAGGTATTTGGGTAGAACACACTCTATTTCTTGTTTGTTTTTACACACTTTCTTTTTTTTTCTCTCTTTTTTTTTCAAGATATTAAATATATGAATACACACTTTCTTATTTCTCCCATTTCACTTATTCATTCATCAAACTTGGGCATCCTCACCATGATCCAAGTCCTTGTACACTGTGGGGTGGGTGGGACTTGGGGGCAGTGGAGCTAGACTAGAACAGGATAAAGGAGTCCTGTCCTCAGACAGTTCACTCACTGGTTCAAATCCTTGTTTTCAGGCCGGGCGGGTGGCTCACGCCTGTAACCCTATCACTTTGGGAGGCTGAGTAGGAAGATTGCTTGAGGCCAGGAATTCAAGACCAGCCTGAGCAACAGGGAGATCCTATCTCTACAAAAAATAGAAAAAATTAGCCATGTGTGGTGGCTCAGGCCTGTAGTCCCAGCTACTTGGCAGGCTGAAGCGGGACGATTGCTTGAGCCCAGGAGTTTCAGGTGAGCACGATGACCCCACTGCACTCCAGCAGGGGCGACAGAGCAAGAAAGACCCTGTCTTAAAAAAAAACCACCCTATTTTTCCATCTCAGGGGCACAGCCTCCACTATCTGCCGCCCAAGCAGAAGCCCTGGGAGGTGCCCTAGACTCCCCCATTTCATCATCCCTTTTTCCACCCAAGCACCAAATCTGATGACCTGTATCTCTTAAATTGCTCTGATCTCCCACCTCCCAGGGTGCCCCAGCTCAGGCAGTCACCTCTCCCCTGGTCACTGCAGAAGCCTGGCCTAGCCTCTCCCAGCACAGCCCTCACTCCTCCTCCAGGGGTCCTCTGTGGGCACAGCCATCTCTAGCAAGCACCCATCTGGTCTCCCCACGTCCCGCCAAAGGCCCACAGGCCGCGGAGAGCCTGTGCTGGCCCTGCATGGCAGCCCTCCCTCCGCGCTGAGCTTGCAGAGGCTCCAACGGCGACCTCCCGGGTTCCAGCCTCCCCGCCACCCCCGGCTGAGCGCACCATGGCGCCTAGAACACCGTGGCAGCCTGGTGATGCCTGGGCCAAGGCGACTCGTCGGATTTTTTCCCCTTACCGAGCTGGGTAACCATGAGGTGGCAGACGAGGCCCCGCCCGGAGAAGGAGCCGACGAGCGCGAGCGCGAGCGCGGAGCCCAGGCAGCAGCTGGTGTCGCCATGGCAACCGCTCGCAGCGCCTCCCGGGGCCTGGCCTTTTCACTTGGCCTTTTTGGCAGGCTTCCTCAGCCACCCCAAACCCGCTCACCCGGCGCGCCGGCCCTCGCCTCCGCCCCCACCCTGCCCTTCTGCCCCTCTTCCTCCCCCCTCCTCCCCCTCCTCTTCCTCCCCTCTCTGCTCCTCCCAGCTCCCTCCCTTCTGCAGCCTCTGCCAAAGCGCAGGGAGGGGGAAGCTGGGCCAAGGAAGGACTCAGATTGTGAATTCTAAGCCGATTTCCCCTCCACAGGCAGCAAGCCCTTTCATGCATTTTTCCCCTATTACCATAAACGCAGGAACTTGCATTAGGATGAATGAGCAGAAACTCCTGTCTTTGTCAGAGCCTTGGCAGAACGCCAGGCATAGAATGACCTAAAACACTCAGAACTGAATGGAGCTGGAGAGGGGGTGGAGATCCCATGTCGGGTGAGAAATGGGAAGGGGGGAGGGTGGCCTTTGGTCTCTAATTACAATAATAAAGTGTTCGCCGGGTGCCCAGGCCCTATGCTAAGCCCTTTGCACAGATTCTCCTTTAATCCTCACAAAATCCCTATGTCCTATTATCCCCCTATTTTTATATATGCTAAAACGGAGGATCAGAGGTGTTAAGGAAGAGGCCCAAGATCACACAGCAAATGAGCGAGGGAGTGGGCTTTGAACCTTTTTAACTTTAGAGCCTGAACTACAGCATC
The DNA here is from genome assembly GCA_028533085.1 of Varecia variegata. NCBI lineage: Eukaryota > Metazoa > Chordata > Mammalia > Primates > Lemuridae > Varecia > Varecia variegata. The sequence continues at coordinate 20,032,981 of CM052442.1, forward strand.
AAGGTCACCTTCCTGAGGGCTGACTCAAGGCTGCATGACCAGCTCCCACCACCCAGACCCTCCAAACCCTCTCCCCACCCCTCCCCAACAGCCTCCCTTCAGCATTGCTCCCCCAATTCCATTCCTCAGTGCAATTTTGCAAATCAGACTTGTCCAAAAATCAGGTATGAATGGGAGACCCCTAGGCAGAGGGAAAGGGAGCTCCTCAAGACCCAGCCAAGGCATCATGTTTGTTGTGCTGTCTGGTGGGCAGAGGCCTTGCTTTATGAACTTGCAGTCACGTGTCTGTCTACGGTGCCTGCACTCTGGCACCGGGCCAGTGCCCAACAATGTTGATCAGGTGCTGTGCTGAATGGTCCACACTCCCGGCCCAGATCCACAGTCCACCCTCTTCTATGTCCTCCTTACCCTTGGCCTGTAAGGACTATGTCACCCAACACTCTCACTCTTTGGTTCTGCTTGGATTCAGCCAATGGGATAAGACAGCAGGCTACTGGAAAAAGAGGTCTGGGTATTCATTTCCCACTCGCTTCTTGGCTGGGCATGGGTTGCCAGTGGCTGCTTTCCTCTACCTAAGGCTGCAGCGCCTGAGCCTTTCCTACAGCTCAGCTCAGCTCAGCTCGGCCATAGCTCTCAAGCGTTCCTCGCCTTGCCCCCTTTGTCCGCCCCCTGCTCTGTTTTTGACCCTGGGATGCGTCACCATTCCTTGTTGGTTCTCCTTACCTTTCTATAACTTCAGAAATTGTGCTTTCATTGACCCCTCGATCACCCTGTTTGCATATGCAATCTTCTGTTTCCTTCCAGGACACAGACAAGACACAGGCTCTTACTGTCTCTTTTGTAGGTGGCAGGGAAATAGCAGAGAACAAAACAAGCAAGAACTCCTGCCCTCAGGGAGCTGGAGTGAACCAAGACAGACAGTAAGCAAATAAACAAGAAATACACTAAGTCAGGGAGGGATAAGTGCTACCAATGAATGAACAGAAAAAAGAATCCATGAATGCAATCGTTTAGAGGTCATTATCAGACTTTAGAGATATCTCCCCTGAACCCCTCACTTTACAAATGAAGGCAAGGAGGCCCAGAGAGGATGTTCAAGGTCACCCGGTGAATTATTGGTAAAAGCTGGGCTGGATTCCAGCTCTCCTTGGCTCTGCCACAGCCAGGGCCACAGGGCTGCAGCTCAGCCCCTGGAAGTGGGAGAGATGCAAAAGCCTTTGCGTTTCCTTCTAGTTCTCTTTCTCTTCACTGAAAGGGACAGCAATGAAGTTTACTGGAAAGCCCGGGCAGCTGGGGAGAAAGGAAGGCGTCACCAGCAAGAACCCCTCCGTTCCACCTTCTGAAGGCACCTTGGCTGCCCACCTGAGCAGAAGGTGCCATGGCCCCTGGAGCTGCCCAGGATGCCTGAAGAGGTGTGGGCAGGAAAGCCCTGTCCACCGGGGCATTTGGCTACAGAATGGGGGGAGCTCGGGGAGGGCCTGCACCGCAGGCCTGCTGTTTGGAGAGGGCATTGTTCTTTTGCTGCTGACGAAGCCCCAGCCCACGTGCAGGACTTGGCTGGGAACATGCAACTGCCCTCGGTGACTGGGTCATCTGTTTCCCAAGCCCCACCATTCTTCCCATCTCACCCGGCCCCCCATCTTGGCATGCCCCCAGTGCCCTGCTGGGTGGAGGGAAACAACAGCAATCAGTTATGGAGTCTGCAGTGCGCCAAGCGCAGTTCATGCCTTATCTCAATGCATGTTAATCTTTGCAACTGTCCTATGAGGTGAGCTGTTGCCCCACCTCATGGATGAGGAAAGAGGCTCATGGGAGTTGTGTGACATGCCCAGGGCTGTACAGCAGGAAGTGGCTGAGGGAACGTCCAAACCCAGACTTGGCTAACAGGGAAGGCTGGGTTCGCTCCTCACACTGCCCCTCAGGCTCCTGCCAGGGGAGTCCTAGACCAGCCAGCCCACCAGCTCGATTGGCCTAGAACGTGGGCTACCGGCCACAGCCACCCAACTCCCCTTTCCACGTCCCCTTATCCTCTTGGGGATGGCTGCTCAGGGGCTCACGACAGCCCCCTGGCCTCTGGGTCTCGGGTCCACACCCAGCGTAGTTTCTCTGCGCCAAGTTCCTGGCCCCGCGGCCAGGCTGGGGTTGCCATGAAGATGCCCTGCCCTTGTACTGCTTCGTGGGCCCCACAAGCCACTGGAATGTCTCAGAAATCCCACCCTTCAGGCCAGCATCCAAACCGCCTCTCCAGACGGCCACTCTCATTGCAAGCAATAGGAAAATCCTTTCAGATCCTGTCCTGATTTTTAGTGCAGAAAACAGATGGCCACCATTGCTAGGCTTGCCATGCACCCTCTTAGTTCTTTTTCTCCTTTCATTCCATTTACTCTCTCTCTCTCTCTCTCTCTAACATTGTGCTGTAGCTACAGGCACAGACAGAACCTGAGCTCAAATACTGATTCTTCTACTTCGCCGCGCTCTGACCTTGGACTCTTCACTTGGGCCTCGGTTTCCTCCTCCTTAACAGGGATGATAACTGTACCTGCATCAGTGCCTTTTGATGAGGATTAAAGAGGGTTGATAAATCAGGATCAATGCCACCTTCTCAGCGAGCTCTTCCCAACCTTTCTTCTTAAAATTACAAACCTGTCCCCACTCTGGGCACCGTTTTCCTCCTCCCCTTCTTCATCTTTCTCCACAAATCCCCATCATAGGTACTAAATATTTGCCCTATTTTGGTTACTGACTCTTCCTTTCAGTAGAATGTAAGGTCCACGAGGACAGGGAGATGTTGCCCAAGCCGGCCTCAAACTCCTGGGCTCAAGTGATCTTCCTGCCTCAGCCTCCCAAGCAGGGATTTTTAAAATCTGTTTCCATGTTTGTGTCCCTGGTGTCTAGACTGGGCTTAGTGCCCAGTGGGCCCTCAAAAAATATTTGTTGGATGCATGTGGCTGGGCCAGGGGCACAGGCTTGTGATTTTGAGGCACCACAAAGTTTTACCAGGTGAATAAAGCACCTGGCAGGGGGCCTGGCTGAGGTTAGCTCAGTTCCTTGCTGGCAGTTAGGTGACGCTATTGCCTTGTCCCTTTCACTTTCCTCCACTCACACCCACACCTTGGGCCTCCCAGTGACACCACCGCAGCCCTTCTGGGAGCCCACAGAGGGAGGCAGCGTCCTGACCCAGGAGCTGCCACTCCGACTCTGACCCATCCCACGGGGACAACCTGTGGCTGCCAGGCCCTGCCCGCCCTCCTCTCGCCCACGCAGGGAGGTTGAGTCAGGACAGAAGAAGAGAACAGTGGCAGCTGCGTACTCCTCCGGGACTGACTATTCCACCGGCTACTTTCACTTTCTGTTTTCTGCACGGAAGCAGGACCAGCTCACAGAGATGGGCTGGGGGTTGGAAGCCAGAAAACCTGGCTCCTGGGGGCCCCCTGGGCGTGGGGAGAAAGGGGCTCCACCGCCCTGAGCAAATCTCTGCAGAGAAATAGCAATAATGACCCTCCCTCATAACCTCCAGCCAGGGATACTTTTCAAAACACCATCACAATGATTATCTTACCGAATCCTCACTCTGGGGCAGCATAGAGAAGACAGGAATTAAAAAACAAAAGCTAAAAATGTCCTCCAGGCTCAGAGTCGGCTGAAGCCAGAGAGGCAGTACAGGAACACCGTAGCTTTTGTATTTTGCCAGATTTCCTCACTGTTCTCGGAGGTCCACCTCTGAGCAGCAGAGCCCTGCTCAATCCCTGCCTACCAAGGAAGAAACTGAGGCAGGATCTGGAGTGGAAATGTGGCTGGCACCTCCATCACAGTTCTCCCTAACAATCCAGGACCCTCCTAAGGAAGGGAATTCTCCACTCCTGGGTTCCACAGCAGAGCCAGTGTGTCCTAGGAGCTGATGTAGCTGGGAGGGGACCCAGAGCCTCAATAACCCTGTGACGGAGGTTGTGTTCATTCTTGCTTTCCAGATAGTAAATGACTTGCCCAAAGGCAGAGCTAGCAACTGCGAGAGCATGGATTCTCTGCCAGGTCTGGGGGACTCCACAGCCTTTCTGTTGCCTTCTCGGGGGCAGGGGCCCCTGCAGCTCCCCTGCGTAGGCGCTGCGCACAGATACCCCACACCGGGCCTGGCCCTCTCCTGGCCCTGTGGGTGCATCCCTGAGGCTGTCTGTCTGGCTCTTGGGTTTCCACTCAGGTTCAGGCCTGTCCCTCACTGGGGCATTCTCGTATGTAATGTCACTGAGCACTCACTACGGCCCAGACACTCTTCTAGGTCCTGGGAGACCACAGGGCCAAACAAAACAGAGTCTTTGCTGTCAAGAAGCTTTTATTGAGAGACGGGGTGGACAGACAAAAAAGAAACAAACTAATTAAAAAGGTAAATTCACAGAATGGTAAATGCTATTGAGGACTGAACTCTGATTTTTTTCCTTTTGCTCAAATTCCTTCCTAAGGAGGCCAGATGAGTCAGGCTCACAAATGGTAAAATCCCACTAAGCAGGTTTTTGTTAACCAAATACAGTGTGGTTTACTTCCCCACCTGATTCAGGTATAGCATTAGCATCACCTAAAAGATAGAAAGCCCCCATCTTAACTCAAGCATCCCAGCAGATCCTTATCTTAACTTGAGAGATTCTCCTGTCTGGACCTCCCAGAGTGTTCACACCTTTATCTTAAATTAAGCATTTCCTTTCTGGTCTTTTAGATAAAACCTAACTCTCTCAGCCAATTGTCAGCCAAAGAATCTTCAAACCCACCTATAAGCTGTAAGCCTCCCCCTCTTCAAGATGTCCCACCTCTTTGGGCCAAACCAATGTGTAATTCCCACGTATTGATTTATGACTTTACCTGTAACCCCTGTTTCCCTGAAATGTATAAAAGCAAACTGTAACCCAGACACAGCGAGTCCACTTGCTCAAGGCCTCTTGGGCACGGCTCCAGGTCATGGTCCTCAAATTTGGCTCAGAATAAACTTCTTTCAAATGTTTCAGAGTTTGGATTTTTCCGTCCACGCTATGAATGAAGCAGAACAGAAGGATGGCAAGGAGCAGGACTGGCAGAGGCGGCCTCCGCAGGCGGATGGCAGGGAAGGTCTCTTTGTGGAGGTGACATTCATGCTGAGACTTGGGCCAGCCATGCCAAGACGGAGGAGGGGCATGTGGGCAAAAGCACCTGGGTGGAACAGGCTCCAAGCAGAGCTTGGTGCGGGGACAGTCCCTGTTCACACATGTCATCCTGGTGTCATTTTTAATAGCTCTTCCTTTCACAATCAGGAGTGGCCTGAGAGGAAGAGAAGTTACCAGGATGAGGGGTTGGATTTATTCTAAGAGCAGCGGGAAGCCATGGCAGGAAATGATGTGACTGAGGTTTTGAAAAGATCTCCCTGGCTGCTCCTGAAGAACAAATTAGAGGGGCAGGAGGGAAGAGCCCGGGCAGGACAGCCACAGCAACCCCAACATGCGGTGGGGTGCCCTCTTCCTGGTTCCGGTGGGAGTTTTAGGGAGTGGAGAAGGACCCCAAGGATCACCCCCCTGCAGACTCAGCCCCCTGAGCCAGCCCCGGGCATTTCAGAGACAGCCCTGGCGCTCAGGGGACCTCTCCTCACATTTCCATTGTCTGTATTTGCAGAGCCCTGCCACACTGGGGCGGGCCACCCCGTCCCCGTCTCACCCTCCTCCCCACTCCCCCCCATCCCCCCCACCCCCACGGCCAGCGCCTCCCAGGCCTGGCCCGGCAGCAGCCTAGCGCCAGCCAGAGCCCACCCCGCCTCCCTGCAGGAAGCCGGCTGGCGGCGCCTGCTGCGCGACCTTGGGCTGCAAAGTCGGGCGTTTGCAAAGTCAAAGCGAGTCACTTCCTCCCCGGGCCTCCCCAGCGAGCGGGCAGCCGGCGGCCGCGCCCTGCCCCCTCGCCGCCGGCCCAGGGCTGGCGCTGGCATGAACGCGCTCTGCATGCTAAGTGCTCGCGCCCGTGCCCGGCCGCCCCAGGCTCATTTGTCACCCGCCGCTGACTCAGCTCTTCTAGGGAAGGCTTTTCCCTCCGCTTTGGAGGAGGCCCGGAAGTGAGGCAGCAGCTCTTCCTTCCCTGCCCTCCAGGGTGGGTGTGGCTGTGGGTGTGTGTGTCTGGGTCTGCCTGGATGTCTGATGTGTGTCAGTCGCAGGTGCGTGTTTCCACGTCTGGGTGCGTCTTTTGTGTATGGCTGAGTCTGTGTGTGTGTCTTCCAGTGTGTATTTGTGCATGTGTGTGTCACACGTGTGTCTGGGTAAGTGCGTGTGCGCTTCCCCAACACGGATGCCAGCCTCCCTCCCGCTCTCCCTCAGCCCCAGCATCCTCCCTGACTTCACCTTGACTCCCGAGTCCCCCTGGGAGTGACCCTGGGGCTTCTCTAGGCCACAAGCAGCACAGCTTCCTCACCTGGCACCCCAGCTCCCGCCCACCGTCTGCCTCCAGCCCTCCCAACACTGGGGTCAGGAGTCAGCCTCATCCGGGTTTCAGCCCCTGCTCTGCACTTACCAGCAGTGACCTTGAATGAGATACTTGCCTTTCCTAAGCCTCAGTTTCCTCACTTGTAAAATAGACGTCATCACAGCTCCCTAAAGGAGATAATCTCATGAGGGGATCTGGCATGTCACACGCAGCAAAGGGTGCCTGTTATTTCTACTTCAGGCAAGGCCGGTGGCAGGCACATAGCCAGGTTCTAATGAACAGCCACTTAAGAACAAAAGACCAAGCTGCCGTTTCCTTGGCCGCTGGGGAAGGGAGCGGGTGGAGAGATGGTGACCTGGATTGGGAGCTGGGCAGGAGCTGTTTGTGTGACAGCTACTGCGAGGAGAGACAAGTGTGACCTGATTTAGTGCTGTCTCCTGCGCAGCCAAGGAAGGAAGGAAGGAAGGAAGGTTCTGGCGAGGGGCTTAGGAGCTGCTCTGCGCTGCCCAAGTGCTGCCGGACACCCCCAGTGGCAGCAAGGGCCCAGGGCAGTGGCTCATCTCCATGACAGCCCCTGCCTCCAGAGCAGCCCCTGTGCTGTGCTGTGTCCCTGGGAGGATGGTCACATCCATTTGTTTGACCTTCCTAACAGCCCTGTGAAGGAGATTCTTAGCATCCCCATTCTGCAGCTGGGAAAACTGAGGCTCTGGGAGGTAAAGTCTCATGGTCACAGGGCAGATTCATGGCAGAGAGAACCCTGGCATTTCAACTGCCGGTCAGGTACTTCCTGGTTGTCTACACCACCTGCCCTCTTCCTGGACACTCACGTGGGCACGAGCACACACGCTGGTGCGCCCTCCCACAGGCAGAGCTCCCACACGTGCTGGCTGGTCCCACAGCCTCCCTAGCACCAGCTCCTGTGGCAAATTCTTCCCAGGGCCAGCCAAGCCCTGCGCCCCTTTGTTAAAGGTGGCTTTCTGCAGAGCGGTTAACATTTGTCACCTCACGGCCTGCAGTGTGGATTCCCACTCCCAGATTTTTGCTATGTCCAGCAGGAGAGAGGCAAACCAGCTTAGGGTAGGGACACAGGGCTTTCCCCCACGGGCAGGGAGTCCTGGGGTGGGCATCAGAGTTGCTGCCTGGGCTTAGTAGCCCCTAGCAACAGGCTATCATTCTCATCGAGGACATTTATGATATGACTTTGGGGGGTGGAGCCAGTTAGGGAGCAAAGCAGGGATCCAGACAGGTAGGAATGGTGGAAGCGTGGAGGCTTGAAGTCCAGGAGACCCCAGTTCATGCCCCTGCTGCTAATGAGCTGTGTGGCCTTGAACAAGTCACTATTCCCCTCTGAGACCAGGTTTCCACATCTACAAAATGAGGGAGGCTGCACTTATGTTCCTTCCAGCTCACACACACTCCCAGATGCTACTAGACCCAGGTCATGGCTAGGTCTGTGCTATCAGGGGCTACCCTAGACCCACACACCAGGGCAGACTCTACCGCTACCCTACCCACCCCCACCCGAGCTCCCAGCTCTCCCTGGGAAAACCAGCAGACAATGGGCCCATGGGGGCAGAAGGAACCAGCATGAGAGTTCTGGGTGCCTGGAGGTGGGACTTTGGAAGAGCCCAAAGTGGAAGGGGGCACCAAAGAGCTTCCTTCATTCCTGCTTTTCGCCCTTCCTACTCCAGGGACTCCAGCATTAAGCTAGAGACAGGAGTCTGCGTTCTCAGCTCAGCTCTGGCCTAGATTCATAGGTGAGGCCACGAGTCATTTCCGCTTTTGAGGCCTGCGACTGGGGAAGAGAGAGGGGTGACAGCATCTCTGGCCTTCCTGATTCATAGGGTTATCCCAGCACGAGGTGGGGCAAAGCAGACATGCCCATTTCTGCCCAGCTGCAGCTGGGGCGGGCAGTGGGCGGCTGCGGCCTGTCCTTACATGGGGCTGAAGGGCCCAGCCACTCAGTGACTCACACCCACTCACCAGGCAGCTGAGCCCTGCCCCGCCCTTCCCTTTTCCTGCTACCCACAGAAGCCCCTTGGGGTAGCACTCCTGTCACAGTGAGACTAAGGTAGAAAAAGACATTTCCAAAGGTTGGCAATGACAACAGGAAATAAACAGAGAGGGCCACGTGATCACTTCATTAACCAACTCTGGATCCGCCTACCTCTTGGCTTCCCGGTGTGCGATCTTATTTTTACCTCTTATTGCTTAAGTTACTTGAGTTAAGTATTTTGTTTTTGGAGACAAAAGCAGCCCACCAGATACCAGATGCCAATGCCTGGGAGCCCACGATTACCTGCTCCCGGGGCTGCGATCCTTATCTCCATGGTCTGGTGGGAACAGGGTTCCTTGCAGCCGACCTGGAGCGCCCTCAGGGCCCGAGGGGGAAGTCGGATTGGAACAGGTGTGGTAACCTGAAGCAGGTGGTGACTTTTAAGACTGCAGGTCTGGTGTAGGATGTGTTAGTGAGGAGAATAAATAGGGAGGAACTCACCAGGAAAATTGCAGCCACATTCCAGCTATCAGGACTGGAAGACCCAGCAGAGCGCAGAGTCAACTCCTCCAAGCAGTGTTTTCTGATTGTGGGCTGAGACCCATTAGTGGGTCATGAGATCAATTTAGTGGGTCATACTCCGAATTTTTTTTTAAAAGAAGAGATAGAATAGAATGGAAAAACAAAAGTGTAGGTTCAACAAAAACATTTCATTTCATAAAACTTTTGCTACAGTGTCTGTGTGTAGATGCCTGAGTAACGGGTTGCCATGGGAAATGCATTTCTGGGTGTGGGTCATGATTTTAGAAGGTCGAAAACCACTGCTCTGGAAAATAAAGGCGTGAAGACCAAGTGCACGCATGTACACGTGTGTGTGTGTGTGTTTGTGCACATGCTGCGGGGGCTCTTTGTCCTAACAATTGGTTCCAGCACCCCCAGGAATGTGAGGGGTGACGGGGAGCAACTGCCCTCCCCACTCTCCCGTCCCTGTCACACCTACATGTGCTCCAATCCCTTTGGCTCGATTTCGTTACCAAAAGAGAAATGATGCCTCTGTTCAGATTCTCCATCTCTGGAACGTTTTTACATTTCCCAAGAACCTCCGAGGGGCGAGTTGGCCAAAATCCTGGGATTGCTTCTTCCACGTGGAGATGCTCCCAGGCTCTGTCCCCTGTGCCCCCAGGCCCCGTAGAGCCACCACAGGAGTCAGGAAAGGCAGTTGGGCCCCAGGGAAGTCCTTCCTCAGATGCTTTCCCCTCCCGTTTCCCACTATTTGGCCAGAACCTTGCATATAGTGGGGCGGGACAGAGAAAAAACTAGAAAGCTCTCCAGGACGACTGCTGCCACCAGGGCCGGAAGCCCCGCTGTGGCCCGGTCCGCGGTTAGCGCCTTTGTCATTTTGCAAATCTGGTCAACCCACCTCCGGTGAAAACTCCCAGCCTCACCCCAGGGGGCAATGACTAATTACAGAACACATTTTCTCCCCTTTCCGGCAAGCTCCCTCCCGCCCACACGCCCCAGCCCTCCCCGGCGCGCTGTGCTCGAGAGTCCCCCGGAGAATCGCCCCACTGGGCGCGTGAACTCTTGGCCCGGCCCCTCCCTCAGACTTCACCCTCTGGGGTGCTTTCCTCCCGCTCAGCTGTACTTTCACTTTCTAGTCGCTCTCACTTCTTGGTCAGCTTCTTCCCCAGGAGCCCTGGCCCTTTCTCAAGGTGGGGGCTGTTGCCAAAGTCCTGAGCTGCACCCAATTAGTCAAGTCTTGATTCAACAACAGTCAACAAATATTTGTCAAACGCATTCTCTTCCAGGCTCTAGGAATGCGATGGTAGCAAGAGGCGAGTTCCCTGTGCATACAGAGCTTCCAGAAGCCTGGGAGACCGAGATGCAATCAAGCCATGAAAAACAATGGCCAAAGGCTCTACGGTTTAATGCGTGGTTCCAGAGAAGCACGCGGTGAGGGACAGGTCGGCCAGCCTTGGGGAGCCAGGGAGGGTTCCCTGGAGGGAAAGAAGCTGGATCCAGGCCTGAAGGACGACTTGGAGTCAGCCATTAGCCAAGCAAAGAAAGGAAGTTTTTCCAGGCCAAGGGAATGGCCCATGAGTGGTGCCCTGTTGGCGAGGCTGGGCAGGAGGCAGTGCAAGGAGCTGGGGAAGGGAGGAAAGAGCTGGATCCGAAAGACCTCGAAAGCCTGCTTGGCCACTGGGATTTTGTCCCTCGGGGATGGGGAGCCACTGAAGGGTCTTGAGCCAGAGTGCCAGAGTGACGTAATTATCCAGGGTGAAGTTGGGGACAAGACTGGACACAGAGAGATCAGTCAGGAGGTTGGTAGCTGCGATGGGAAGAAGTGGATGGACATAGAGATATTTAGGACACAGGGTCATTGGACGTGGAGGTTAGAGAAGGGACGAAGGCAAGGGGGACCCACTGTTTCTACACAAATGGTGGTCCCCTCTCTTCCCTAAGGGAAGAATAGTTGGAAGGAGAGAGAGAGGAGAGATGATAAGGCCCATCTGGGACAGGTCAAGTTCCAGATGTCTGTGGGACCCTAGGCCAACTCTGGGCCCCATGCAGGGGACCAGGGCAGAGTTCTGGACAGATCTCCATCTACACGAGGAGGTAAATGAAGGCAAGGTGCCGAGTGAGAAGATGGGAAGACGGAAAGGCCTGGGACATGAACCAGAGAAAGGCAGTGTGGAAGCGACTGGCAGAGGAGGACCCCAGCAAAGGACCAGAGAAGGAGCGGCGGGAGAGAGAGGGCAGAGCGCTTGGAGAGTGCGGGCTGGAGGAAACCGGGCGTCCAGGAGAAGGTGTGGTCCACGCTGTGGCAAGCTGCTGAGGGGCCAGGCCGGGGAGGACAGGACAGCTTCCTGGAGACTGAACAAAAAGGAAGACATTTGAGAACAGTACTGAAAGCAGTTTCGTGGCAGTGGAGGGAGAGTGACACACAGCAGTTTGGTTTTAGGCTAGGAGGAGCAGGCAGGGGAGGAGCCTAAGGCTAGGCCAGCTCCCAAGGGCCTCCTGGGCCCCAAATATCCTCTTCTGTTATCTCTTTGCCTTTCAGTCAAGTGTTATTTAAATGTATTGAGCCTTTTTAAAGGGAGTATTTCTTACCTTGTGCCAAACCTGCTGCCCTGTGAATCCTACCCACTGCTCCCCTGTTACCCCTGGGGCCACGCTGAACATGCCCAGTCCTTCCCCACCCCCGTCCTCCTCTTCCCCAGATTCAACACTCTCATTTCTCTCCACTCTTCTTCCTCCTTCCTCGGGCCCATTTCTGCCTCAGTTGCCCTCCTCCCGCTACAATCCAGTTCGTTGACTCCTAGAGACAGACCTGCCCAGATCTGAACGCCACCCACCTGGGCATGTTCCACCAGCATGCAGGGGGAGGACCGGCCTCTCCCTCTTCCCAGGTGGTTTCTAACCCCTCCTACACTACCCTCCCACGGCCACACTACCCTAAATCATCAGACCAACTCTAGGACAGGAAGAGAACCTGGGATTCTTTGAGACCTTCTAGTCCAATGTCCTAATTTTACAGGTACAGAAAATGGGTACAGTCAGGACCACAGAGCTGGTGATTGGGAGATGAACATTTACTGAGGCTCCAGACTCCATTTTGTTTGTTGCAGCTAGTTTGTAACTGTCACATTCACCTGCGTGCACACACAAGTCAGTGTTTAGGCGTTTCCAGAAGTCTGGACTTAAATACAGCAAACTGTTAATAGCGGTTACCCTAAAGGAGGGGGCTGGGAGGGTGCGTGTGCATGAGGATCAAGTGCAAACGCACTCCAGGCTAAGGCTTATCGGTAGGTGCTGTTCTAAACCTTGCTGGTATCAATTCATTTAATGCCCGCCCTAGGAGCTGGGAAGATCGCATCTCTCACCCCTACTGGATAGACAGGCAAATGGCGGCTACAGGGGTTACAAGACCTGCTCAAAATGATGCAGCAAGTGAGCAGCGGAGCTGGGCTTTGAACTGGGGCAGTTTAACTCCAGGTGGCCATGGCCTTGCGGGCTGCATTATCCTAGCTCTCTGGCCCCCTGGGTGGGCTGCTGGGTCCCAGGCCATGGCTGGCACCGGATAACCCCTGCCCACCCCCGTCACCCTCCCCACAGCCACCTCAAGGGGGGCAGCCCTGCCCTGTTTCCTTTTCTTCTCACTTGCACCTCGCTGACCAGGAAGCTCTCCCCTTTCCTGCCCCACGTGATCTCATCTGGGAAGACAGGACAGAGGGGCCAACCCACAACCCCCAGCACTGCACTTTGTCTTACCTAGCGTTTATGCCATTCCCCATCCACATCGAGGAAAACAGAAAGGGCTGGTATTACCTGGTGCTAAGGAGGCTCCGAGGCAGAGGGAACTCAGGTGGGACTCGTGCTTTTTGGGGGGACAACTGGACAAAATCCATCCCACTGAAGAATGCACGTCCTCTTAGAACTAACCGTGCCACTTTTAGGAAGGAACCCTACAGAAACACCTGAAATGACCGCAGCGTTCCTGTGTGTGGTCACAGACTGTGGAATTCTACGCAGTTGTCAAAAGGGAGAAAAGGAGCGCTGACTTAGAAACAGGCAGAAGATATCGTGGTCCACTGTTTAAAAAACAAGTCGCAAAATAATATGTAGAGTATGACCCAAGCTCTTTTTAAACAATAAAAACAACACACACAACATATGTGTATAGAAAGTGACCTGAGGCCGGGCATGGTGGCTCACGCCTGTAATCCTAGCACTCTGGGAGCCCGAGGCGGGTGGATCGCTCAAGGTCAGGAGTTCGAGACCAGCCTGAGCAAGAGCGAGACCCCATCTCTACTAAAAATAGAAAGAAATTATCTGGCCAACTAAAATATATATATAGAAAAAATTAGCCGGGCATGGTGGCGCATGCCTGTAGTCCCAGCTACTCGGGAGGCTGAGGCAGTAGGATCGCTTGAGCCCAGGAGTTTGAGGTTGCTGTGAGCTAGGCTGATACCACGGCACTCACTCTAGCCCAGGCAACAGAGTGAGACTCTGTCTCAAAAAAAAAAAAAAAGAAAGTGACCTGACAGGCTAGACACCACGGTGGTGATTGTGAGCAGGAGAGTTAGGGAGGACAGGAGAAGAGAGAGAGTGTTTTTCACTTTTAATCTATATACTTCAATATTGTCCAAATTTTTACTATAAGAGTGCCTTAATTTTGTAATTAAACTTTTTTTTAAAGATGGGGTCTTGCTATGTTGCCCAGGCTGGAGTGCAGTGGTTGTTCACAGGTGCGATCGTAGAGCACTGCAACTTCAAACTCCCAGGCTCAAGGGATCCTCCCACCTCAGCCTCCCCAGTGTAATTAAACTTTTGAAAAATCAACTAGTACCGTTTCAACATCCCTACTCCAAAAATCCAAAATCCGAAATGCTCCAAAATCTGAAACTTTTCGAGCACTGACATGACGCCACAAGTGGAAAATTCCATACTTGACCTTATGTGATGGGTTGCAGTCAAAACACTGTCAAAACTTTGTTTTATGCTCTAAGTTATTTAAAAATATCATATAAGACTATTTTCACACTGTATGTAAGGTGTGTGTGAAACATAAGTGAATTTTGTGTTTGGACTTGGTTCCCATCTGCAAGACATTTCATTATGTATATGAAAATATTCCAAAATCTGAAATCCCAAACACTTCTGGTCCCAAGCACTTCAGATAAGGGATACTCAGGCTGTAATTAATAAATGAACTGTCCACAGTGCAAGCGTCTGTGTGCCAGCTGTCCCTTCCTCCTCGGCTCCACTCTCCTCCACGCAGTCTTGTCTGCTCCTTCCAGCCTTTGTTATGTTTGGACCTCAGATTCCTGCCCTGGCTGTGAGACTCCTGAGACCCTCTAAACCACACTCACTAATCCCTCCCTAATCTCTGCTCCTCAGCAGCTCCAACAGGCTGCTGTCCATCCAGTGAGGAGGTGGGCAGGGGTGCCCAGGGGTCACACCCATCAAAAAATAGAAGCAGCTGTAGCTCCATAGATGCTCAGAACTCCGGCACACGTCAGCCTCTAGGGAGGGGCCTGGCCTCTGCCTGGACAGCATATTTCTCTCCTTCCTGGATGCACTCACTGCAATCAAAGCGTTTTCTGAGAGTTGGGTGGGACTACAAAGATAGTCTTGGCCAATGGACCCACTTTGCAGGTGACAACACTGTCTGGGCCAAGCCTTTTTGCACTTTGCCACCGATTTCCTCCAAGTGCAGTGTCTCAACAATTTCTGAACGTAGCTCGTGTTGACTGCTTAATGAAGGCATTGCATCAGGAAAGCTGCAGTTTACAGCAGTGGGCCTCAGCGGGGATGGCACATTGGAATCACCTGGGGAGATTTATAAACTACTGATACCTAGGTCCTACCCCTAGGGGTTCAGGTTTGTTTTAACTAGGGTGTGGCCTGAGCACTGGGATTTTGTCACTCCCCAGCTCTGCCCAATGTGCTGCCATGGTTGAGAACCACTAGTCCACACGGTGTGTGTGTATACATGCTGCATGCACGTACGACCCACGCATGGAAACCTACATGCACACGCCAAGCTGGATTTCCCAGTGCATAGAGTAGCCCACGCTGCTGAGGTCACCAGCAGGATACCAAAGAAAGTGAGAAAAAAATTTTAGAATGTGCTATTTTAAAGATGAAAAGGTCATTGTGGAGAAAATCATAGTCTTTATTGGGCTTTTTATTTTTCGATGTGGTTTCTCTTGTTTCACATGTTGGGGGAAGGGGTTTCACAATCCTTCCCAGGCCGGGCCCTGATCTGGCCCTGCACATCCACAAAGAAGGCTGTTTGCCCAGAATCCTGCTACCGGTTTTCTGGTCGGAGCTTCTGAGAGAGGGATGCAGCAACACTTCACTGGTTCCTCTGCCCCGGTGAAAGCCCTCAGCAGCCGTAGCCCTAGCACTGGGCTAAGTGTCAGAGGGGCTCAGGAGAGCCACCATGATCCAGTCCTCCAGGAGTCCAGACCACCAGCCTGTGGCCCCAGGTATCTGGGGCTCTAGCCTTGGGACAAGGTGTTCACATGTATGCTGCGTACACATGGGCCAACTTCAAGGTCATTTCCAAATCTGAGTTTGATGAGTCAAGTATATGAAGTGGATCACAAGGAAATAGTTTTGGAAGCCCTATGAGGAATTGATTGGTTGGTTTTGGTCTGGGCAATCAGGGAAGGCTTCCTGGAGGAGGTGAAGTTCAAATTGTACCTTAAAAGATGAGGAAGATTTGAAGCTAGAGCTGCTCCATGCTTATTCTCCTCCACCTTCTCCTCCTTGAACTCTGGGGGCCGGGTTCTGTCCCAGAGCGCTCTGCAGCCTTCAGGGAACAGAGGGCTCTGGGAGTGGCCTGAGAAGAAGGCAGAGGGTACCTGCCTCTCACTGCTCTGCCTGAGTGAATATCAGCCCCACTGCTGAGCGTCTACCTCCAGACCTCTTGGGCCCAGTCCTGTCTCCTCTGACCTGGATTTGAGGTCCCCAGTCTTCCTCAGAAGCCCTCAGGCCCTCCCCTCTCTGTACATCACAGCCCTAGGTGATAGCTAGGGGAAATGCCCTTCAGGCCTTTTGTCTCCTTAAGCCCTTGGGATCCAGCTCTCAACCTGAAGTTTGCTCAGAAAGACCTGGAGAGTCAACCAGGTGCAGTGGCTCATGCCTGTAATCCCAGCACTTTAGGAGGCTGAGGTGGGAGGACTGCTTGAGGTCAGGAGTTTGAGACCAGACTGAGCAACATAGTGAGACCCCATCTCTACAACAAAAAATTTTAAAATTAGCCACGAGGAGTGGTGCACACCTGTAGTCCCAGCTACTCAGGAGGCTGAGGTGGGAGTTGCAATGAACTATGATGATGCCACTGCATTGCAGCCTGGGTGACAGAGTGAAACCCTGTCTCTAAAAAAATAATAATAACAAGGTAATAAAATATCCAGAGTCCAGGACCCCCACCTGTACCTCCAGAGTCAGACCGTCCTGGGGCAGGGCCTTGCTTGGTGAAATCTCCTGCAGGGCTGCCGATGGCCAGTCAGGAACCCTGGCCGGTGTCAAAAGGGGGAGGTGGGCAAAGGAAGAAAGACAAGAAGGAAGGCTGGAGGAGGGATAGCTGCCCAGGGGAAAAGCCCAGAGGCTCCAGGACAGGTGGAAAGCAAGGCCCCAGTGAAAAGGGGCTCTGTAGAGAACAAATGTCCAATGAATCCTGCCTCTGTTACCCAGGCTCCTGGGCTGGGACTGGGGACAACTGTTCACCACCAACCAAGGCAGGAAGACACAAAAGGCCCCCAAAGAGGGCTTCCTCTCTCCCAGAGTTGGTACCTCTATGATAGCAAACACTATCTCGTCTGTTCCCTATTGTCTCCCTGGCTCCTGGCACATAGTAGATGCTCAATAAATACCTGTTGCATGAAAGGACTGGACGAACTTTCAATGCCAGCCCTTTTCCTCTCTTGGAGCTGCCCTGCTTTTCTCAGTCTGTGGGTTTGCTGTCCAGAACAGTGGTACTGAGGAGGACTCGGGGAAGGGAGGAAGAAGGTTTAGCTTGGGTTCCCTCTCCCATCTTCCCTCCCACTCTGCTTCCTAGGGTTGACTTTGGAGTCTGGATATGAGGTGTGGAGGAGGTGTGCAGCTGGCTGCCCACAGCCACCCTTCCAAATCAGGAAGGAGGGAGGAGAAGGAGGGGTGGGGTGGGCAGAGGGGCAGGTGGAGGGAGGAGGGGTGCACAGGAGCACACAGTGGCTGCCAGCAGGCTGAAAGGTACGTGATCTGCCCAGGGAGAAAGCAGGGCCCTGGGGAAGGCCCCTGCATGGTCACTGAGCTCCCGGGATCTTCCCTCTGGACCTTGGTGGTGAGGCCCCAAAGCACTGCCATTCATGTACCAGACTCATGCGGGACCCACCCCACATGCCCCCACTCAGGCCTGGCAACGCTTCCCCCAGAGGAGGCAGGAGGATCTAAGCCTTGGGGGTCTGACATTCCCATGCACCCTGGTCTCCTGTCTCTAGCCCACCCATCCCTGCACACACACACACACACACACACACACCAGCAACCACCCCAGCCAAACGCTCATGGTGCCGAGTCCCAGCTACCGCAGGGGATGGGGAAACTCCAGATGTGTGAGTGGCCTTCCAGCTGCACACCTCATGGCCACAGAAAAGCTGGCCTGGAGAAGGACCAGAGCTGACAGCCTTTTGGCCTCAGGGCCTCTCCCAGGTAGGGGCAGGGTGCTGGTGGGGAGAGCTGGCAGGATGAGGGCCCCATGCTGCCCAGACTTGTGGCCAGGGCCACCATTACATGGTCACAGACTGCTGGAGTTGTAAAGGCCTGGCTTTCACAGACAGAGAAACTGAGGCCCTGGGGGACTTGGTGAAGGCCCCACAGTTGGTGAGTATGTAATTGGGACTCACCCAGCCTTCCACCCGGAGCCCTGGGGAGAGCCAGTTACCTGGCCTGGCACCTGTTTTGCTAGAGCAGTTTTCTGGAACACCAAAGGCTTTCCTGTGCCCCCACTCAGCCCGATAACTTAGGACTGGGTTCCCCTCCCCCAAGGTCTCTCTGCATCAAAATCATTGGGCTATTTGATTAAAATTCTGCTTCCTGAGCCCATCCTGACCTTCCAAATCAGAATCTCCGGAGATGTAGCCCAGGAATCTGCCTTTTTATCCAGTACCCCTCCTCTGACCCCCCCACAACTACCTTCAGCCAGCTTCCCAAATTTAGCTGGTGTCCTGTTTAAAATGTAGGGTCCAGACCCCTCCTCCAGAGAGTCTGCTTCAGTGTGTCTGTGGCTGGGCCTGGGAATCTGTATTTTTGCAGTCATCCTGGCCAACTCTTGGCAATACCGTGTCACTGTATGCATTGAGGTTCTAGAGCAGAGTTCTCATAGGAGCCACAGCTGGGCCTGGGCAGCGGTGGCTAAAGATTGTGTGTAGGAAGATTTTCCTGGGATGGGGTCTGTACCTCTCTTAAATTCCTCAAGAGGCCCCTAGAGTGATGTTTGGAGAGGAGAGAGCCCTGAGGGCTTGTCCTGTAGGGTCGGTCACATATGGCTGGAGGCTTGAGTTCTAATGTCTCCCTTAACCAAGGCCGACATCCTAGTCCTGAAGGCTGAGCCAAGGTCTGGACTTCCACGGAGGCTGTATCCAATCCAGCCACCCTGCCCATCTCCACCCATCCACTCCTCTTCCTCCTCTTCCTCTTCCTCTTTCTCCTAGGACCTGCCCCCTTCCCTGCCTCTCCCCTCTGCACACCCCCCACCAGCTTCGTCAAGATGCAGCCCTGCGGGAGATGGGCTGTGCTCCTGCCTGTGCCTGTGACCACGCTCCTGGAGGGGATGTCATGGCTGTGTTGGCATCACTCTGAGCTTGGGTCTGGCGTGGCCCAGGGAGCGGAGCTTGCGCATGCTGTGCGGGGGGAGGGGGCAGGGGGGAGGCTTCTGACTCAGACCCAACAACCAGGTTAGCCCCTTCCTGCTACCAGCCAGCCTCTGCCCCCTGCACCCCTCCCTCTCCAGCGGCCACGCATCCCTGTGGCAGTGGCTTCTGAGTGGGGCTGGGGACGTGTGGAGAAGACAAGGGGAAGGGAAGCAAAGCATCACTCTCCGTTTGAGTAGCGCCAGATGACTCCTCTTCCTGTTGTCTCCACCCCAGTAAGAGATGACCGGGTGATAATGATGCTTTAATCTGTTCAGGCTGCTATAATAAAACACCAGAAAACGAGTGGCTTCTAAACAGCAGAAGTCTATCTCTCGCGGTTCTGGAGTGTGGGAAGTCCACGATCCCGGCGTCAGCAGATGCGAGGTCTGGTGATGGCCTGCTTCCTTTAAAGCCATCTTTAATGAGGACCTTGGCCTCTCTGTTCCTGGGTGCTGGTGCCCACTCCCCACCATACCTGAGGCAAGGGCCTTGGCCCCCCAGGGAGAGCAGACTGGGCCCCGCCCTTGGCATTTTCATCACACTTGGAACCCCAGGCGTGTCTGGGCACTCAGAGGAGTTTTGGAGTCACCTGCAGCCCCTCTCTCATGTTGCTACACTGGATGGACTCTGGTCTGTTGGTGAGCTCAAGGCTAGCCCTGGGGACAGGGAGGAGGGGCAGGCCAGAGGTGGTGCTGACCACCAGGCTGGGGTGAGCCCCTCCTTGCCCTGGGCCAGAGTCTGCCTCACCATGGACATCGCCCCTCGTCCCTGCCAAACAGCACACCTTGTCCCCAGGGAGTGGATGGAGGAGTGGGACAGGTGACAGGCATTACTGAGCAGGTTCCCTTCCTGAGGATTCTCAGGCCTTTCCGACCCTCTCCTTCCCAGAGGGATAGCCTCCAGAGAGAACAGACCTCAGACACACCCCACAGGACTAGCGGGCCCGGGCCAGCCCCCTTTCCAAGTGGGTGTGGTCTTGCCTCATTATTGGACTGACCCGGTCCCATCCCACTCACCTGACCCCTCCCACGGGGCTGTATCCCCAGTGCCCAACAGCGCCCTGGCCCAGCCTGGGTTGAAGATGTGTGAGGAGAATGGCCTTTTTGAACACTTCCTGCTTCTCCACCCCTCCCCACCAGATTCAGAGGCAGGAGGTTTGGGTGGGGCCTGAAAGCTGGAAAGGCTTTGGGTCTGCAGCCCCGCCAGCCCCACCCACCTGCACGCCAAGGCGTTGGTGTTTCCAGGCTATTCTCAGTGGGCTTGGTGGTCCAAGAGAGAGCATGGATCCCAAGGGTGGAATTCTAGGTAGTACAGTGCAGTAGCTATGAACCTGCACTCAAGGAGTTCAAATCCAGGTCTTGACCTTGGGCAAGTCACTAAACCTCTTTGTGTCTCAGTGTTCTCATCTGTAAAATGGGGAAATAATAACACCCACCTGACAGGACTGTTGTGAGGATTATATGAGTACTTGGCGCCTAATCAGTGCAGTAAGTGTGAGTGGTTATAATTTGGGGTATTTCCAGGACAGAAATGTGTTTAGAAGAGGAGACAGTCTTTTTGCTGCCTCTCCAGTTATCTCCAAAAGCACTTTCCTCATCTCATGAAAGGCCAGCCGGGCTGCCTGGTCAACACTGGACTGTCACAGACCAGGTGGATTGGTATGTCCAGTCTGGATTAGGGTGACTGTGACAGATCAGGTCCTTTGAAATGCAAATGAGAATTGTGTTTGGATTCAGTCTGTTCAGTGGGAAGCATTTGGAGGTGCCCTGTTCCCTGGGAAGAGGGCAGTGGGGAAGGTGGCCACTGGTTACCAAACCACTGGCTGGAGAGCTGGAGAAACCTGTGCCACCACCAAGTCAATCCTCCCATTGTACAGATGCACAAACTGAGGGCCTTACCTCCAGTGAGTACTGAAGCTCTCAGAGACTCAGTTTCCCCACCTGCAAAGCACAAGTTGTACCTCCACTCTGCCCAGCTCCTGGCCGCGTGCAGGAGGCAGTGAGGGTGGAATGGCGAAACCCTTGGGAGAAGCGTGCTGTCTGCTGCAGCCCAGGACTAGTCAGGCAGATCAGGGAACCAGGGCCCACACCTGGGGTCAGGCAGGGCCAGGCCAGGTTGCTTGCCTGACCCATGCTGCAGCCTGGCCCTCCCCTCACGGAGCAGGGGGGTCCACGCCCACCCAGTGGGAGGATGGCAAAGGGTAAGCTGAGCAGCCATGACCACACCTGGAGACTGGTTTTGCGGCACCAACCCCTGTTCTGTGCCCTCTCCTGCATCATATTTGTGCTGCCCCCATTTCTAGGAATTTAGATACTCCTTTGGGGACCAAACTCATCATGGGAATAAAAACTCAATTCAATTCTCCACTAAAACCATTTCCTCTGCTGAAACCCTTTGAACAGACGTTGGAGTCCGACAGATCTGTATCCCGATTCCACCACTTACTAGTGGAGCAATAGTGAACAAACGTTGGCTCTTAGAGCTTCAGTTTCCCCATCTGTAAGGCAAGGAGTGTCATCTCTGCTTTCAGGCTTGTTGAGAAGATCAAATAATTCCGGCATTTATTTGGCAAATCTGTATCGAGCGCCTACGCCAGGCACTGAGGATACAGCTGTGCACATGAGATGGGCAGACAGGGGTATGCGTGCACGAGCCGTTCAGACAAATATTAACTAATAGTGACCTCCAAATCTGTGTAACCGATTGTGTTAACTGTTATGGAGGAAATGTATTCATGAGCAGTGGTGTGAGCTCAGTTTTGAAGGATAACTAGGTGTGATCTATTTCATGGAGTCTAAAACGCTATTGATTGTGCACATTATTATTTTAGATAACACTGAGACAGAAAAACCCAGCCAATTAACCTTAGAAATGGTATTTTGTGCTCACTGAAAGAGCTCTTTTAGGCTTTTTTCAGCCCCAGAGGAGTTTCCTATCTCCCACCTAATTTAAAACAAAGAAGGATCTGTAATGGCAAAGATCAGAATGGGGTGAAATCCAAGAGAAATCCACCTTGTCCTGCAGCAAGCTTGCCTGGTGAAAACTTTCTGAGTTGGTGGCTGATATGCTCCTGGGCTCTGGTTCCATGGAAAGGACAGACAGGACAAAAGGGCTGTGTGGACCAGCTTGCAGAGAAGGGTGGGGAAGGGGTCCTGGCTGAGTGGCCACTGCTGGGTCTGGCTTCTGGTTGGGTAGAGGAGAGGCCAGAAGAAGAAGAGCCAGATGCCAAACTGGGAGATTATGAGACAACATAGCCTATAAAATGCATCCTGTTGTCAGAAATTTAAAAGGCCAGAGGCAGGGATCGGGAAGGGGAAAGAAAGGAAATTTAACAGGTGCATCTTCTCCAGAAGCAGGGAGCACCTCTAGTTCCCAGAACTTGGTTTCTAAATACCATTTGCCACTAAAACGAACAAGGAAAGCTAGGCACGGTGGTGCATGCCTGTAGTTGCAGATACTCTAGAGGCTGAGGCAGGAGGATCACTTGAGGCCAGGAGTTCGAGACCAGCCTGAGCAACGTAGCAAGCCCCTATTTCAAAAAAAAAAAAAATTAAGATTAAAATATAAAATAAATAATTAAATTAAGAAAAGGAACCAGGGCACTTTGGAGAACAGCTAATTCCAGGACTGGCTCAGGGAAAATACAAGTGAGCTTGGAACATCTTGTGCAGAAAGTGAGGATGTTCTTTCTAAAAGAAAAAATAATAAAATAATGGGGACATGTGAATAGGAATGTCCCAACTTTTCACTAGACAGTTTTGGCATAATTTGAGCATTGAAATAATGAGAGTGACCGATTATAACTTGAAGAATAACATAATCCATGAGTCCCTCCTGATATAAATAAATGAATGAATAAACGATGTATGGGGACAGAAAAGCACACTCTTCCTTAACATAGACTGCTAAGGAACAAATGTAGAAAATCATCATTTGACAACATGATATTAATTGTTTCAGCAAGAATCATCAATGGATATGCTACAACTAATGGGTTATAAGAAACGAGATATTCTCATAGTCTTGAAGTATCTCCCCACAAGAAGCTTATTAATTACAAAATTGAATCTTTATAGTGGAGAAAACTAGCAGACACCCCCTTCCCCAAGGAATCCCAGTTACCTAAACCACTGCTAGGACAAATCAACATTACGTACGTGCTGACAGCAAGCACTGGGGGCACAATAGCATTTCTGGGGTATTCCTGCCCTCAAAATGCATAACCTGAATCTGATCATGGGAAAACATCAGACAAACCCAACCTGAAACATGTCCTCTACAAAAACGTCAAGGTCATAGAAAACAAAGAAAGACTAAAGAGTTCTAGACTGTTTAGGAAGGAAACAGACAGCCAGACTGTTTAGAAGGAAAACCCCCATCTATTACTTAGCAGCCACCTGAGATCCCCACCCCTCACAGAAGACCCTCATCAGCATAATGCTAACCTATTACCTGGCCCATCAACTCATCTATTACCTGGCACATCAGCATAACACTAAACCTATTACCTGGTGCAGCAACTACCCTATTACCTGGTGCATCAACATAATACTAACCTATTACCTGACACATCAACTAACCTATTACCTCTCAGGCATTAGTCACCTGAGACCCCATCCCTTGGATCACCCCAACTTAATAAAAGTGGGAAAAATTGGGTAGACGGGGCTCAGGATTTGGTGGCGAGACCCCTCTGAGCCCGCCGGCGAATAAACCTTGATTCTCCGACCCTCCCGTGTGCCGCTCGATTTGTCCTCGGGACCACCCGCTGTAACAAAACTAAAGGAGACTAAAGAGACGTGGCAGCTAAATGCAATGGGTAATCTTGCATTGGGTTCTGCACCAGTAAGTTTTTTTCCTTTTGCTGTAAAGGACGTTGGCACGGCAGTTGGAGAGGTTTGAATAAGATCTGCACATCAAACGCCAGAAGTGTAGCCATGCTAATTTTCTGATTTTGATAAATGTACTGTGGTTATTATATAAGAGAATGTCCTTGTTTTTAAGAAATAGGCATTAAAGTATTTAGGAATAAAGAGGAATGCATGTCACCTGCTCTCAAGTAGTTCAGGAGGAAAAAAAGAATATGAGTGAACACACACACACCCATACACATAAAGAGAGAAATTGAG
The DNA here is from genome assembly GCA_028533085.1 of Varecia variegata. Taxonomy (NCBI): domain Eukaryota; kingdom Metazoa; phylum Chordata; class Mammalia; order Primates; family Lemuridae; genus Varecia; species Varecia variegata. The sequence continues at coordinate 20,056,935 of CM052442.1, forward strand.
TTTAAAAAGAGAAAGGAGAGTGACTGATAAAATGATGGTATACCGAAAAATGTTTAACACCCAATGCTCTAGGGGAAAAAAAGTCTTGATACCAATTTCTGTGGTGTAAATACTGCCCCTCCATGACCAATTTTAAGCTAGCAACAAGAAGTCACCGAAGAGGGAGTTGGGATGTGATGTGCTCAAATAGCTCCAGTGTCTAGCACTCCGGTCTCCAGTACAAACACAAGCACAGTGAAAAGCTAACATTTGGGGAATATGGGGATTATTTTATTTTTGCAACTTTTATGTAGTCTGAAATTATTTCAAAATCAAAAGCCTTTTTTTTTTTAAGTGCATATCTCACAGATGATAAGATATAGTACATGACCTGGGGAAAGGGAAGCACATGAGCATTTCAGGGAGAGGCTCCTGCCCTGTCTGTGCAGAAGCTTTGAGGCTGGAAGAAAACAACAACAAACAGGAAGCCTGGGGCTGTGGGGAGGGCAGGGCACAGTGGGCAGGTGCAGAGAAGTGCCAGGTGAGCAGAGAGGTGGGCAGGGCCTGGGACAGTGGGGTTTGCAGGGCACAGCAAGCAGTTGGGTCTGTGTGGGGAGATGTCATCAAAGAGCTTTAAGCAGCGGGTGGAGGGAGTGTGGCCTTATCTGGTTTATTGCCCCGCCCCCAGTGCACCAATACTGCCTTGTCTGGTCTACTCTCTGCTGTCACTTCCCCCAGGGGCCTTTTTGGTCAGTTGGGTTGACAGCCAGCTGTGGCCCCATACCCACAGGCTGCCAGGTGAGTGCAGAGCATCCAGGCAAGTTCCCACCTTCTTCCTCCCCTGCACAGACCTATCTGCAGTTCCCACACACCCACAGTCTCCAGTCAGCTCCCTCCTGTCTTGGTTTCTAGCCAAGCCCCTCCCTCTGGGAGTCCCAGAGCCCAGCAGGGCCTGGAGAGGGTTGAGTTCAAGGTGGAATGAATGGGCTGCTTGTCAGGGCTCTCCCAGGACACCCTCCAGGCCTGCTACAGCTTGCGTGGCTGTGGGCTTCCTTTTCTCCAGATGAACCACTGCTCTGTGTGTCGGTGACTGCTTGTCCTCCCCTAACATGCCCTGGGGCCCTGCATGGCAGGAGTGGACTGCAGATGTACACACAGCATGCTACACAGCCCCTCCTGTGCAAGGACATGAATCCAGCCCCAAGGACAAGCATTAGCTGAGTGACTAGTATCTGCTAGGCGTTAGGATGCATTCTTCATCTGACCGACCCTTAGAGCAGCCCTGTGACCCTGTGAGGGGACACACTATTATGTCCATATTGCAGGAGAGCAAACTGAAACTTGAAGATTTGCTGGAGTGTCCAAGTTCATGCAGCTGACCCAAGGATCCAACCCAGCTCCTCTGACCCTGCAGTCTACACTTCTGCCCACAGTGCCACCTGCTTCTGTTGGCACAAGTGACCCCTGTGCCACCGTCTTTCAGTCTGGGCATCAGTGTTATGGGCACCCCGGCCACGTGGACGGGTGTACTGAGGGTCCTGCTGTGCCAGGAAGAGGTTAATTGGGATGCCTTCAGCTAGCTCTGGTTTGGTGGGAGAATGGTTGCTATGGCAACAGCAAGGTTTGGGGGAGAGGGAGACCAGCACAGCAGGATCTTCTGAATCACTGGATGTATCACTGGATATACAGCCCATATGTTTATTCTGCGGTGAAACCCTCCCAGCATCTTCTGTGACTGCACATGGCCACCAGGAGTGGCTGGCCAGGCAGGGGCGAGGGCAGAGGGGTTGCCTGAGCAGGCAGAGGCTAGGAGGCCGTGGCACTACTGTGGCCTCTCACCAGCACTGCCCAGGGAGCTTTTTCCACCAAGAAGGCCTGGGGCTCCTGCTCTCAGCTGCAGCTGCCTGGGCTAGGGGAAAACCAGGAAAGAGCAGAGACTTGGGGACAAAAGAAGTCAAGCAATCGTTCATTGATTCATTCATTCATTCACCGGATATTCATTGCTTGCTGACAACACATCAGTCACTGTGCTAGGTACTGTGACCCAGGGCCATAGCTGGGAGCCAGACAGGCTCTGCATCCATGGAGCTTCCCTTCCAGGGGGCCAGAAATCTCTACCTTGGGCAAGTCCCTTCTGAGTTCATCTGTAAAATGTTGCCAAAAATGCCCACCTTGCAGGGATGCTACATGGATGAGAGGACGTATTTGTCAATGCCCAGCACATAGTAGGGCCAAATAAGCAGCAATGGCATAAATGCCTGTAGGCTTCTCACCTTTCCCTCCAGTGACAGCAGGTGCCAGCTGCTGATGAAACTCACGAATGTGGGCTGGGCGCCGTGGCTTATGCCGGAAATCCCAGCAATTTGGGAGGCCGAGGTAGGAGGATAGCTTGAGGCCAAGAGTTCAAGACCAGCCTGAGCTACATAGTGAAACATAGCAAGACCCCATCTCTGCAAAAAATGGAAAAATTATCTGGGCATGGTGGCTTGTGCCTATAGTCTCAGCTACTCGGGAGGCTGAGGCAGGAGGATCGCTGGAGCCCAGGATTTTGAAGTGAGCTATGAGGACACCACTGCACTCTAGCCAGGGCAACAGAGTGAGACTCTGTCTCAAAGAAAGAAAAAAACCTCATGAATGAGAAGCCCCAGGCTCTGGGTTCTAGGGGTGCACTGTGAGCAAAATCTCTATTCTGACCCAGTGGACAAATCTGGCTCTTTCATCACTAGGCATGGACCTTGGCTTGTTTGCCCATTTGTAATGCGGGGGTGGCCCTCTGATGTTTACAGGAGGTAATGTACCCAAGCAGATGGGCAGCACCCAAGTGGGTGCTTGACCATTCTGTTCCACCATCTGAGCCACCCCCAGATCAGGAGAGCACAAGGCCACCAGATGACAGGACTCTAGTGCTGGCCTCTCAGTCCAGCCCAACTTCTTTTTTGCCTACAACATGGACCCCAGTAGCTATCTCTTGATTTGATTCAGGTTTGATTTTCCAAGCCGGGCAACCCTAGCCAAGGACAAAGTCCCTTCCCAATGCCCACCCAGGACTCTGCCCACTCTGCTCCCTGCTCATCTCATGCCGCCCCTGCTCAGCCCTGAGCCGGTGTGCCCTAGACTATGAAGCAAGCCCACTAACCTTGGCGAGAGAGACCCTGACTCTGCGACCCTCCCCACCACATGCCGGCCCTGGTTTTGTGGAGGGACTGACTCCTGAGGTCCTCAAAGTCAGCCCCAGAGCCATCCTTACGGTGCCAGCATAGGCCTGGCAGGGGCAGGAAGACCCGCTGGGGGCGAGAGCTGCTTACAGACAAGAGCAGCATACAGAACAAACCCACACTAAGGGAACCAGCAAAGGAGGAGATCATTTAAGAATTTCATATTTGATATTTCAAAAAATAAAAAACTTCAAAGCAGACATCATGGGAAAATTCAAAATGTTGAAGGACTTCCTCTCACTTCTTTGGGGGCTTAGAATTGATTTTATTTTGTACCACTCACAGGGGTGGAGAGGCCCTAATCTTTTCGGAGCTTAGTGCCTCTAAAAGGCTTAATCAGGGCCTGGGAAATGGAAGTGGGGCCCACAGTCGATGGGCTCCTCTAGAGTCTCTTCTGCATGACAGCTTCGTCCCTGGAGGTGGGGGAGGGAAGGTGTTTTCCTCTTGCTGCAGTTTGACACCAAAGGAGGTGAGATTAAGCCTGGCTGGAGGTGGTGCTAATGAGTTATTCTTATTCAGGATTTTCTTCTTCTCTCCTGCAATCTTGAATTTCCTTCTCCTCAGTTGGGTGTCAAGGTACATATTTACACCAGGACAGGGCTTACAGTAGGTGTCATTTGTTTACGACATTCTTTTAGAAGATCAATGGGCTGACCAGAAGCTGGAGTTGGGGGCTGCAAGGTGGGCAGAGGAACCACAGAGATTCAGAAGCTTCTAGCCAGGCCAGCCATTAAGCTGGGAAATCTTTAGCAACCGGTCTAGCCAGACCAGAGAAGAAAGGGCAGGCAGGTAAACACAGCCCCCCATGGGGAAGTCAGAACACCTGGGCAGCAGAAGGAATGATGTACACGGGGTGAGAGGGGAAGGGAGCCCAGGGGGGATATCTGAAGCTTTCTTTTCTTTTCTTTCTTCCTTTCTTTTTTTTTAATGGACTTTATTTTTTAGAGCAGTTTAGCAAAATTGAGCAGAAAGTACAGAGATTTCCCATACACCCCATGCCCACTGAGCACACAGCCTCTGCCGTTTTCAACCTCCCAGGCCAGAGTCGTACGTTTGTCACAGTTCATGAACCTACACGGACATACCATTATCACCCAGAATCCAGAGTTTACATTAGGGTTCACTCTTGGTGTTGCACATTCTATGGGCTTTGACAAACGCGTAATGACATGTTCCCACCGTCTGAGCATCCTACAGAATAGTTACGCTGCCCTGAAAATCCTGTGCCGATACATTCTCCCTCCCCGACGCCCTGGCAACCACTGATCTTTTACTGTCTCCATAGTGTTGTCTTTCCCAGAATGTCATATGGTTGGAATCATATGGTAGCCTTTTCAGATTGGCTTCTTTCACTCAGTAATATGCATTTAAGTTTCCTCCACGTTTTTCCATAACTTGATAGCTCATTTTTTTTGCACTAATTAATATTCCATTTTCTGGATGTATCACAGTGTATGGCATCCATTCAGCTACTAAAGGTCATCCCAGCAGCCTCCGAGTTTTGTCAATCATCAATAAACTGCTATAAATACTTGTACGCAGGTTTTATGTGGACTTAAGTTTTCAGATTATTTGGGTAAGTACCAAGGAGTGTGACTGCTGGATTGTATGGTAAGAGTATGTTTAGTTTTGTAAGAAACTGCTCAACTGTCTTCAAAGTGGCTGTACCATTCTACATTCCCACCAGCAACGAATGAGGGTTCCTGTT
>CM052442.1:20062336-20080581 GCA_028533085.1 Varecia variegata
CCATCAGAGGTCCCTCTCTGCTCACCTCCACCTTGGCACTTGACTGCACTGCCCAGACCCCCTGGGTTATGTCTGTCTCCCCTTCAAGGCAGAAAGCATGTCTGTTTTGTACACTGCTGCCCGGCACATAGCAGGTGCTCAATAAATATTGAGTGGAGAGATTCAAGTTCCTACATGTAATTCTCTATAACCTGCTCTGGGAGAGGGTGGTGAACGTGGGAAAGAGTGTGTGTGTGTGTATGTGTGTGTGAGTGAGAGATGCGGGTGGTGTGTCTGTATCTGCAGGAAGGATCAGGCTGGACATTTGGGGACTGAAAGAGCAAGAGAAGGTCCTAAGAGAAAGAAGACCTTAAACAACCTAGAAAGGGCTAAGGCAGTTCGCTGATTAAAGGAGAGGGCCGGCCAGGGCACTCTCACTGCCAAGAAGTCTGTGCTGAACTAGGAGAGGTGGCTCGATGACTCAGGACCTGGGCAGCTCCGGACCAAGTAGGAATCTGCTGGGATCTTGGCCTTTTTGACCCCAGCAGAATCCTACTTCCCTTCCCAAGGAGCAAAGAAATATGAAAACTGGTAGCTGTTGTTTGGTGAGTGCCACTTCCCAGGCGCCCCCGTCACCTCCAACCCTGGATGAGGGGCCCGAATTCTTCCCAGCACAGCACCCCACGACACGACTGACGGGTCGGAGCTGGCACATCAGGTGGACCCCTTTAGCCATCACTGCTCTCCTAAGGGCCAAGCGCCTAATAAATTTATTCATATCTCATTCAGTCCTCGCAACAAATCCATGACATAAGGATTCATTTTCATTTCTCAGAAAGAAGGAAGGGTCAACTTGGTTAAGGAACTTGGCCAAGTTCACACGGGTCGTAGGAGCTGGGCTGAGAATCAGACCTTCGTGGGTCTGGCTCCAAAGTCCTTGCTCTCGCCACGCTAGCGTGGTGCCTGCTTCCGCTGGGCATCTGCTCCACCACATGCGGGCACTTGTTAGGGCTCTGTTGCTCTCCAATGTTCAAACCCCTGTGTCACCTGGGGGGCCCGGCAGGAAACAGATGTTACCCTCAAACAGAGCAACCAAGGAAGCATTCAGGAAGGGACTACTTATAAAAGTGGGCAGTGCTAAGGGAACAAGGAATGGTGAAGAACCCGGTGGCACAGGGAGGAAGTGACGGAAACTGGAGGGACGGGAAGCTGCAGAGGAAAGGAGTGAGGACAAATGCCCAGCCTCTCCCCTCCCACCCCCGGTTCCCCTCCAGGGGTGCCTCTCATTGGACAGACCGGAGCGCAGCTCACAGCCACGGGAGTGCAGCGGATGCCCCCCACGGCTCTGCCTCCTGGGCTTCAGAGGGGGGCCAGGGAAAGGATGGGGAGCTGGAGGCGCCAGCCTCGAAGGCCATCCAGAATGTTCCTCTCTTGTTCCGGGCCTTGGGTGGGAATCTCCCTTCCTGAGGGGTATTTATGGCAACAGACCCTGCCTTTCATTATAGAAATCAGAGCTGGGGATTCGGCCTCCCTCTATACTCGCTGGCAGCCAGGATGTGAGCACATGACCCAGACTCAGTCAATCAGAAATTCCCACTTGGGACTCTGAATCCGGAGTAGCTTAGAAATCACTCCTGGTAGAGGAACAAGCTGCGGCAGCGAGTCCAGCTGTGGTGAGACCCACGGACGGCAGAGGGTGGTACCAGCAAAGGCATCCTAACCAGACCACCCTGTGGGTGACCTTGGCAGTGATGCCAACTGCCCAGCACCCCAGGGATCCTGCCCATTTTCCATGCTGGGTCTCCAGCTTTCCTGTCCATGCTGTGAGCATGCCCAGCTCCTTCCAGTAAGAGTGTCAGAGTCCATTTCTACTCCTTCCAGTGAGAACCCTGGCTGGTGCGGCCACCCAGGTCAGGTAGATGATGCACGTAGTGGTGTGTGGTCCCGACAGGTGCTCCAGGAGTGCGGCAGGGAAAGATGCATCCGAGCTGCGGTCAGGGAGGTCCTCAGAGCCTGCCAGATCCACACGGCTCTGCCATTCACCAAACTGCAAGCTTGCTCTGAGGCTGTTTGCATTTTCAGCTGAGCCACCTCTGAGCCACCACCTCAGGGAGGTAATTCCTACCGTGTGCACCCACTCCCAGACATGGCTTACTTTTGGAAGCTGAAGGACAGACTGCCCCACCCCAAGAAAAGATCCTGCCACAAACAAACTGCTCTGGAAGGCCCAGCCATCCAACAGACACCCCACCCAGAGGAGTCCTCCGAAGGAACCCTCCTTAGCTCCCCGACCCCAGCAGCCTCCCTCTGCCAGAGGCCTAGACCCAGGCTGTGTTTCGTCTTGGCTGAGCTGCCCAGGAAGTAAGCAGCCAATCTATCCCCTCCGTCCCCACCCAGACAACCAGGATTCGGCTGTGTCTCTGGATGTTCAATATTTGCTCAGGGAACTAGAAGAAAAGCAAAGCAGAAACTGCTGAGGTGACAGGCTGCTGCCTAAGGTAACTGGGCCACACTAGACCCTGGGGCTTCCAGAGAGGGAGGAAGGGCACGGACAGGGAGTCCAGGAGATCCTCAGCCCCCAGGGGACAGCCTGAGGACAGGCAGGAGGGAACAGGAAGGATGGCGGGCCTGATCTCCTCGCTCTGGCACACCCCTTCCTCGGGCTCGGCCCATGGGGAGCGTGCACCCTGGCCCAGGGTCTGACTGCTCTGTGGAAATGGATGCACAGTCACCAGGGCTACGGTGAGAGCAAAGCTTGCACGTGCCCTGCCCTCGGAAGTCTAGGGCTTGTGGGGCCGCAGATAGCTAGGTGCTCCGGTGGAAACCCGCAGCGAGGTGTGGACATGCAGCAGGGTGCCTTGAACGAGCTTCTTTCCCTGAGACCCCCACCCTTCTCCCCTTCCTCCAGCTCCTGTGATTCTGAGGACAAGCCTACGTCAAGCCTGTCTCTTGCCCCCCCTATTGCCCTCTCAGCAGGGCTGGAGACAGGTCCTGGGAGGCGACTGGGAGACCCCATGTCTCCTCCCTGCTCTCCCATTGCTCCAGACGCACTGGCTGCCTCCCCAGGCCAACAGGATGTGCACCCTCTCCTGGGAGGTATCCCCCAGTCTCACGGTCTTGCCCCAGGGACAGTTGGGATCTTTGCAGATGAGGCATGGAACAAGGTCCCAGCTCAGGGGGAAGAATAGAAATGAGGGAGCCATTGCCCCGTGGGACCACATCGGGCTGGAGCCCGTCTGTGTCTGGACCACCTGTAGGCCCTGGCAGGCACAAGCAGGCCTGCCCCTGTCTGAGGCAGCTGAGCAAAGTGGGAGCCCTAGGGTAGGGCAGTCACCTTCTGCCCACACCCCTGCCCCACCAGTCTCCCCGACCTGCCACAGCCACCTGCTATGCCAGACTGCACCGGCTCAGGCTGCTCAGGACAAGGGACAGGTCTAAGCATTTGGGAGCTTTCCTCCCTGCTGGGCTCCGTGGGTCAGGAGGGAGGCATGGGGCTGGTTGGGAGCAGGGGAGAGGAGGGGAGAGTGAGCCTTTCATCTTGGCTTTGTGAAGCCACGCACCCCAGCCCGAAGCTGGCTGGCATTGGCATGCACCATCAATCTCCAGGATGCTGCAGCTGTGACTGGATTATTTATAGCTCCAGTCTTACATTTCTAGCGGGAAAATATCACACAAAGGGAAAGGTAATGAAATCTCACCTCTCCCGAACGTCCCTCACTCCACACCGCAGGGCTTTCCAGAGCCTGCGGAAAAGCGGGGAGAGGCCACCACCCCTCCCTGCTTGGCTCCCTCCCTGCCCCCTCCTCTGTCGTCACCCAGGCTCTTCCCAGCCCCACATTCTCTCAGACACATCCTCCACTCACGTTCCCTCACGCAGACACGTCCTTGTCCTCCTGGCAGAGGCAGACAGTCCTGCTCGCCCTGCTGGCCCCTCCACCCTCCAGGCACTCTCCACGCACCCCTGCCCTTTTCCTCGGCCAGGCCACTGCTGTCTCTCTGCCTGACTCACTCCCGTCCTCCTTTCAGTCCTGTCTGCTCTTCCCCTTTGTCCATGAAGAAGCGGCACGTCAATTGTCAATTGCCAGGCCTGGCCTCTGTGGAGGCACAGCCCTCTTTGCCATCACTGGTGCAAGTGTCAGCTTACATTCCTCTCGCTCTGCCTGCAAGATCCCCTGGGCATTGTCTCCCCAGGGGGGGCCATTTTGTGGCACGTGGCAGTGAGACACATGTCCCTGGGTTTGACACACACAGACACGCAGAAAACATCAGCCACAGAGCCTGCCTCTCACCCTGCAGGAGGGAGCATCTAAGGTTGTGCTCTGCAAATTCCATGCAGGGCCCAGGGTGGGGTATTTCATGGTGCTGAGGCCAAGAAGTTCCTCCTGCTCCCTGCTGCTTTGCTGTGTCACAGTGTAATACTGGAGCAGTCCTTCTGTTACACCATCTCACAGGCACAAATAGAAACGGAGCCCCGTGCAAGTTCCTGGGGACAGCCAAGGCCCAGCCTCCTCCCTGCCTGGCCCTCCAGCCCCAGGCCCACTGGAGTAGTCAGACAGCAGCACTTCCCACTGCAGCCCAGCCTGACATAGCCCACCGCTCACGTCCCCCCAGACAGCCACAGTGCAGGGTGTCCGTGTGCATGTGTGTGTGTGTGTGTGTGTGTGCACACGGAAATCACAGACAACGATAGTTTACCCTGGGCTGGGGGTAGGGGTTGGACCTGGGGCCAGAAACCCTGCAACCTGCCATCAGGGTGGCATTTACTGGAAGACTTTCTCCTTTTTTGTCTTAAAAATTCCGCTGACTTTTGGCATTATTCACTATGACATATATGTCAATCATCTTAAATTACTTATAATTATATACTTAATTTTTTTTTTCTGAAATCTTTGCTTAAAATTGACCTTCCTGAAAGTTGAATCTCAAAAACCTTCTGGCTCTTCCCAGGGACTCTGAGGGCACAAATAGCCCAGTAAAAGATCTGGGGGACCAGTCTGTGGGGTGAGAATATGGCGTATGAATCTATGGTAGAAGGATAAGAGCAGAGACTCTTGGCTTTAAAACCTGGCTCTGCCAATTATTAGCTGTGTGACCTTGGCTAAATCACTTAACCTCTCTGTACTTTTGAACCTTGGCCTGTAAAATGGCAATGATAATAGTGCCTGTCATACACAGGGCTTTTATGAGGATTCAATTCATTAATGTATGTAAAGTACTTAGAACAGTGGCTGACACAAAATAGATGTTTGCAATTATTTTTCTGTAGAAGACAAACACACAGCTACCAAATCAACCCCAGGAACTGAAATTAGAAACCTCTCCTGCCTCCCTCCTGGGATGTGCTTCTGCCCCTGCCCATGCCCACCTCTAGCTGCAGGCCTCCGAGAGCATGCACTCAGTCTGCAAGGCAGTCAGCCAACAAACGTCTCCTCTGCTCCAGGCATTGTCCCTGCACTGGGACTCAGTGTCACCCAGGATCTTCTAGAGGGGGAACCAGAAACACACAGAGAGCATTGGGACCATATGCAGAACTGAAGGCCCCCAAATGAGTAAATATCTTTCCTTCTTTTAAAGAGTCATTACCTAGCTTCACAGAGCAGGAGAGGCAGACACATTAAAGAGGTGAGTGCAGTGTGGTGTGATTATGACAGTGTGTCCACTGGCCTTCACCCCTCTGGACGGACCTGCTGTGGCAGGCACTGAGCCCATTTCTCCCCAGCAGGGTATGGCAGGGGGATTGAGGCTGGCATCACGACCTAAACCTTCTGTGGACCGGTCAGGCCTCCCAGTTCCACCATTTTCCCTCTGGTAAAGTCCATTCCAGCCAGTCTGGTCTCCTTGCTGTTCATCAAAAATGCCGGGCACAGTCCTGCCTCAGGGCCTTTGCACTTGCTGTTCCCTCTGCCTAGAGCAAGCTGCCTCATGTATATATCAGGCCTCTCCTCTAATGTCACCTCACCTGAGGGCTTTCCAGGAACACCTGTATAGAATAGCAACACTCTCCCCATCAGGTCTATCACTCTCCTACCTCCTTTATCCATCTTCACATCACCTACCACCACACAACAAATTTCTAGAGTTTGTTTGCTGTTGGGCTGCCCGCCAGAGTGTGAGCTCCCTGAGGGCAGGATCTTTGTTTTGCTTCCTGCTGAACCCCCAAAGCCTGGAGTAACACCTGGCAGGTGGTCAGGTGCTGCATAGGGGTCTGTTACAGAACAGTGGACAAATCACTCTTCAGGTGTCTTGACTGCCCTTTGGTGGAACAGGTGACTAACCCCACCCTCATTGCCACATGGGGAAACTCCAACTTGAAAAGCAATGTCACATGATCATCAGACATGCTTTTACCTCTTCGAAAGAGAGATGCAAATAAATTCCGCTGTGACCAAATCCATACACGGCTCTGCATTCCCTGCTGTGCAGGCAAGGCGGGGCCATGGTCACGCACAGCCCAGGTGTGCCCCCCTGGGCCCTGCCCTGCAGCTGGTCCATTTGGTCCCGGCAATGGTGAACACAGGCTGCCCCAGTCAAGGGTGACAACTGCCTGTGGCACACAACAGGTCTGGGGCTGTGGGCTTTTGCTGTACAAGAGGCCTTATCTGGGAGTCCCTAAAGCGGCTGCAGATCAGTCAGGTCGTTTGTGCAAGGTCAAGACCTCGGAAATGACTGGAGGTGACCATGTAAAAGTCAAGGGCCCTGAACCATTGAGCCAAGTCAGAGGCTCAGAAAATGGCAGGCCAAGGTCTCGAGGGGGTGTTTCAAGACCAGGGAAGCGTGGGATAAGAGAGCGAGGGTGCTGGGTGGGTGTGGTCAGGGCAGGCCCAGAGGGCTGGAACCTGCAGAGAGGCTGGCCAGTGCAGGAGACAGGGGCATGCAGAGCCTGGTGCCCACCAGGAGTGCCTCTCTGCCTGCTGAGGGGGAGGGGAGGGGAAAGGGCTCCAGTATCAACTCCCTCTCTTCCCTTGACCTCTGTGCTCCCAGCTATCAAGGCACTAAATGGCTCAATTAGAGAGAGAAATGTGGTTTGGACCAAGTTTTCTTCCACTGAGCCCGGGAAGAGCTGGAGGCCGGACCAGTGGGGCAGAAGCCACAGTTACAATATCAGGGAGATTTGCCATCAGACCCAGATGGCCTCATTCCTGAGTCATGCTCTCCTATAACCTTAGAGTACCTCCCAGCACTCATGAATTCTGTCCTGAGGTAGTTTCTTATCTTAAATCAGTGAATAAGTGAGGCCTGGGATTTTCCAATCTCTGCTCAGTGAACTCCTATTCACTCATCAAAACCCAGGCCTAAATGCCCAAGCTAAAGCAGTTGCCCCTCCATTACCAAGTTATATGTTTTTGGAACTGTCCCCCACTAAACTGTGAGCATATCAGCAAGGACTTTGACTTATTTATGACCACATTCCCAATGTTAAATAAATTATAGTCAACCAAATGACCCACCAAAACAAAGACCATCAGGATAATCCATGCTTTCTGACTCTGAGAGCCTGATTGTATCTCCTCATTCCTCTCCCATAACCCAGGTGTCTGCTCAGTGGAGGGGGCAGGATGTTCCTGTTTGGCAGGGACAATTTCAGGTTCTGATGACCAGCCTCAGCCAGATTGGTATCTATTGCAAGTCGTCATCTGTGCATACACTACTGGGGGCTGAGGGAAGGAGACTGTGTCAGGCTATAGCAGCCCCATCCCCTGTAGCCACAGACACCTGGCTCCATTTAGGGGAAGATTCCTCACATCTGCCCCAGCCTCCCATCTCCCCACAGCCACCCAAGCTGATTAGAGACAAGACCCCCTGCAAGGTTCAGCCTGTCAGCCTTCCGGACTGTCAGAGACCCGCTCCTCTTTTGGGGACCTTAGGGTAGAATCAGCTGAGAAGAGAGTGTCACTGCTCCTGTCTGCCCACAGGCCCTGGGGCCCTGCACTCTGGAAGGGTAAATGGGTGCATTCCACCCCAGGGCAATGTGAGCACCCACTGCACCCTTGAGACCCTCCCGGCACAGGAGACGGGGCACCGGCAAAGCAAATCACTGACCCATCTGCGGCCTCCCTCGACAGCTCGGCCTCTCCACCCTCAGCCCTCACTCCCCAAGGACCCTCATTCACCCTCACATTGGCTTTCTCCCTTGGGAAAATAACAGCCTCAGCACATCATTATTGACAACTACAGATACTTCATAGCGTAAAATAATCTATTGTCTCATGTGATCCCCTTTGTAAATGCTTGCTTCGTTTTCTTTTTTTTTTTTTTGAGACAGATGAGTGAGACCTGGGTTAGAGTACAGTGGTGTCATCATAGCTCACTGCAACCTCAAACTCCTGGGCTCAAGCAATCCTCCTGCCTCAATAGCTGGGGCTACAGGTGTGCGCCACTGCATGGCTAATTTTTCTATTTTTAGTAGAGACGGGGTCTTGCTCTTGCTCAGGCTGGTCTCGAACTCCTGACCTCAAGGGATCCTCCCTCCTCGGCCTCCCAGAGTGTTAGGATTACAGGCCTGAGCCGCCACACCTGGCCTTTCTTTATAAATACTTTGGAGGAGGCACTAGTCTTCCTACTTGACAGAAGAGAAATTCAAGGTTCAGAGTGACTCACCTAAGGTTACTATACAGAAGAAACTTGAACCCCCTTCTGTCCAATGCCAAAGCCTAAACAAACTCCTTCCAAACACCTCATCTCTGTATTTCACAGCCTGTTCTTGGGGAGCACTTGCTTAGGAAGAAAACAACCTTAAACCACCACGAGGCAGGGCACAGTGGCTCAAGCCTGTAATCCTAGCACTCTGGGAGGCCAAGGCGGGACGATCGCTTGAGCTCAGGAGTTCTAGACCAACCTGAACAAGAGTGAGACCTCATCTTTACTAAAAATTAGTCGGGTGTGGTGGTGCATGCCTGTAGTTCCAGCTACTCGGGAGGTGGAGGCAGGAGGATCGCTTGAGCTCAGGAGTGGAGGTTGCAGTGAGCTACGATGATGCCACCGCACTCTAGCCCAGGCAACAGAGAGAGACTCTGAAACCCACTGCCCAAGACTGCAGGCCAAAAGATGAGGGGACTGAACAGAAAAGATGGATGGTTGGATTGGGCCTGGCAGGTGGGGTAGGAAGGGGTGTTCAGACTGGGCCATAATGAAGAGCATGGGCTGCAGCAGACAGCCCTGGGTTCAGATCCCAGCTCCACTTCCTCCTGTTTGGGGGACACAGTCCCTTAGCCACCCTGTGGCTAAGTTCCTAAGTTCCTTGCCTCAGTTCCTTCGTCTGTGAAAAGCGGGGTGCTAGTGAGGTGGTGCACAGACAGCGGTCATTGCAGGCGTGCCACAGAGCTAGCACTCAGTCTCGGAGCTTGTATTGTGCAGGAGCAAGGGATCGGGTGGAAGACCGAGGGGTCAGCCCTAGGTCAGCTGGACTGAGCCTTGGGCCAGTTCCTTAAGGCTGTCACCTCACGGTCTGGTCTCTGGATGGAAGCATCTGTGGTGCTTTGCAGCGCTGTTCTAGGGCTTAGCAATCACGCAGGGGAAGTACTCTGCACATGTCAGGTGCTCAGTACACACAAAGTCCTTTCCTTCTCTTCCTGCAATGTGACATTTCCTTTAGAAAACATCGAACCTCCTGGCTTTGGTTTATTAGCAAGAGGAATAAATGACATAATAGACACTGAGCTGGACACTCAATAAACGTCCATTACCTTGGAGAGGTGGCAGGGAGACCAGTCGGATGGGTGCTGGGGGGAGAAGGCAGCTGAGAAGAGAGCAGGCAGGGGCCAGGCAGGCAGGGGTGGTGAGGGTGCGGTGACACGATGCGGGAGTGCTCCTGGGAGGAGTAGGGGACCCGTGGCAGGGAAGAGGGGGGAGGCTTGTGCCCCACGCAGGGAAAAGGCAGGAGTGAGAACGAGGCCGAGGGCTCCACTCCACCTGCACTGGTTCGCCAATCACCTTGTGCATGCCACCTGCCCCTTTCTGGGCCTGTTTTCTCTCTGCAAAATGAAGTTAGAGTTCTGGAAGGTGCCTCCCACCTGCAATTATCCAGAATGTTCTTCCATCAGCCTTTCTCTGGGCTACTCCACTGTTGTGCTGAGGCGGCCTGTTCCTTCCTGCCTGTCCCCAGCCCTGTGCCTGCCTTCTCTGTCCCCTACCGCAGCACCCTCCTACCCTCTCCCTCTCAGACACGTGGGTTTTATTTTTAACCAGAGTTTACAGGCAGGATCTGGAAAAGCCAGTTTGCGGAAGAAGTTCCAGCGCTTCTGTCTCCCCCCCCAGCGGGCAGTCCGTGGCTAGGGGAGACCTGCCCAACAGGTGCGGGTGAAGGGCAGTGGGCCCGGGGACCAGCAACCCAGCCGTCCTCAGCCAGCTGGAGGACTGGAAGGAGGCCCGGGCTGGCCCCGCGGCTGTGCTGGGGAGGAGAGGGTGAGCCGTGGGCGGAAGCGGCAGCCGGACTTTCTGGGCTTTGCTGAGGCCACCTCCCCAGCGGGGGCTGATTGGCTCAGGGCTTCCCTCTCCCCCTGGGGAAGGCTCTGGGCAGAGTGGCCCAATGCCCTGGTATTGCAGGCCAGGCCTCTGTCCTCTCTGGCACCAGGGAGGGGGCAGGCGAGGCCAGGTTACCCAACAGGCAGATTAAGCGTGTACTTAGGGCACTGGCAGCCAAAAGGCATCAACAAAGTGTTTTGCTTCGGTTTTGCTTTTTTAAGGGCTAATATTTAGTGCTTCAGAAATAGCAAGGAAGTAGTCATCCCAGGGAAAATCAAAACTCTGCTGGACTTCCTCACAATTATTTTAAGATTTAGGGTGTTTTTTTAGTTTGGATTTGTATGTGGGTGAGTGGGGGAGGTACACCTTAATCTTTCAGTTCTTAAGGCTGCTAAAGGTCTTAATCCAACTCAGGGTAAATCAAGGGTCAGAAAAAGGAGTGGGGACAGTTGGGTGTTGAGTAGGAGCATGTGGCTTAGCCCATAGCAATATCCCCTGGAGGGGGAGGCTTTCTGGAGAGAAGGGGGCACCACGCTATTGTAAAAGGGAAACTCGTCCAGCCCAGCCACAGGTGTGCAGTGTGTGGCCTGCATGAGCAGGAAGGGGACCCCAGGAACACACGGTGTGAGCTAGTGTGGTGGGGAGAGAGCGGCAGGATCACTCAGGGACCCCGAACAAGGCCTGCAGGCCTGCAATTTCCACCCCCCGACCAGAGCTGGCATTTGGTCACTCTGGAAATCACAAGGCTCTTGGCCAGAGGTGGCCCAAGATGGTGGTCACTTTGGAGGGGAGCTGGCCGCCCATTTTGTGGACGGTTCTAAGGTTGGCGCTCCACCTTTGGGGGCCCCAAGTTCTCCTGCGATGGAGCATGTTACAACCCGGCCGCCTTCCTGCCCCTAATTGGGCACTCAACAGCGCTTTCCATGCATTGCCTCAGTTTACCCCTCACACTACCCCTATTGCACTGAGGAGGAAACAGGCTCTGAGAACACACAGCTGGCCAGCAGCAGGGTTAGGATACAGACCCAGCAGTCTGACTCCGCCAGGAATGCTTTACTCAATGCCGCAGGTCCCACCCCTGCTCTGGAGGGACAAAGCCACGAGCTCTCCCCCTCTCTGGACCTGCCATGCACCTCTCAACCTCTAGCGGGGCCAGGTGCAGGTGTGGAGCCACAAACACTCACTGTGGGTCAGGAGATAGACAGGCACCCCAGGCCCCAGGACCACGGTGGGCTGCACCATTTTCTGGACCCAAGGCAAAATGAAAATGCAGTGCCCCTTGTTCAAAATGATGAAGAATTTCAAGATAGTGATAGCAGAACATTAAACCATCCCTTTTGAATGTGGGACCTGGTGTGACCACACCGGTTCACACCCATAAAGCCAGTCCTGCCCAGAACCCACCCTCTCCCCAAAACAGACTCCTTCCTGGCCTGGGAAATCACATATCCCAGACATAAGGCAAGTGGGACTTCCAGGGCCCCCAGAGGATAGGCCTTGGGAAGCAAATCCTCCACTGACGAGCACCACCCTCAGGTGCTCACCACCCTCGCCTCTCATCGTCCGGGTCACCTTAGCTTGTAACCAGGGGCCTCTCAGAGTCCCTGACAACCACAGCCCATGGAGCACTGGCTTAGACAGGGCAAGGCCGTGGGCCTCTCCGTCCTTCCGTGTGTGGGCTAATCAATCCAGCAGCTCCTCCTCCACCCATCCTTGATCCTCGCCAGAGACAACCTCTTTCCCCATCTGACCAACCTTGGCTGAGCATCCAGGCACTCCGCTGAGGCTTCAGGACCAGTCCTAGTAATCTCACTCTAGAACAGCGCCTGGCCCCTGCTGGGAGCTCCATCAATGCTTGCAGAGGCGGTGGAAGTAGCTGCCGTGTCACCTGGTGCCAGGCAATGAGCTGGGCACACCTGCTCACACAGGTGATCTCACTGAATCCTCACCACAGCCCGGCAAGGTGGGCATCAGTGCTCCTTTGGGCCTAGGGAGAGGCTGTGGCTCTCAGAGTAACATGCAGAAGTTTCCATAGCTGCTGAGTACAGCAAAGAGACCAGAGTCTGGTCCCAAAGACTTCAGCTCGACCGCACCCCGCCTGTGAGGAGCCCTGTCTGAGCCGGAGAGAGCCCATAAATAGACAAATACTGTGGAAAAGGCCTAAGGAGTCTCTGCGAGTCTCTCCCTCACCTCCACGCTTCCTCCCTCTGCCCCCAGTGGGAGGGGGCGCCCAGTCTGGCCCAGGTGAACCCTCCACCTGTGCTTTCTCTGTACCCAGCCCTGCTTTGAGAGTTTTGGGGGCATTTACACACATAACCCACCCCATGGCACTATGAAATAGGTACTGTTTTCAAGCCCATTTTTCTGGTGGGGAAACAGAGGCACAGGGGGATGAAGCCCGTAATGGAGGGGATGGCATCACAACCCAGGCGGTTGGGCCCAGGGTCCATGTTCTTGACGACCACACACCTCGGGAGGGCCCTACCTGCACTCAAATCCTGGCACACCAGCAACGCCACATTAGCTGTGTAACCTTGGGCAAGCTACTTAATCTCTCTGTGATTCTTCATCTGTGAAACGCAGACTACAATAGCAGCCACTCAGTAGGACTGCTGCGTGGACTGGGCAAAGCCTGGCACACAGTGAGCGCTATGTGCATGGCAGCTGTTATTGACAGAATGACCCTCCAGCACCCTATACTGCCTCTCCTGGGTGTCTCCTCCCTCCTCCAGGCTGCCACGCCATTAATTCCCATCCCCCTTCCAGAATATTCAACTTCTCCTTGGCTAGCTTTCCCCCCAAACATGCTTATGTCTCTCAACTTGCATCAAAGAGCCTCCCCACCTGTCCCCTCTTCCCTTCAGAGCCAAGACACTAGAACAACTGGGCCTTTGGCTGTCCCCACATGTCACCCACCATCCCCTCACCACACTGCATCTCAGCCTCTGCCCCTTCATTCTGCAGATACTTCCCTGGTTAAGGTCTCCTGGGAATCTCTGTTGCCCAATCCAACGGACACCTTTCTGGCCTTGTCTTCCTCCATCTCAGCCGGGCATCTGACCCTGGCCCTGAGCCCAGGCTGCAGGTCTCCTTAGACAGGCAGGACCCCACTGCCCGTCATCTCTCCTGCTGCTCATTCTCCTCCCGGCTCGGGCTCCCCCAGCCCTGGAAGCGTGGGAGCATTCCATCTTCCCTTCTCATTCTGCCACCTTCCTCTCAGGGACCTCATCCAAACTCACACCTCCAACTACACACACGAAGAGGACACCACCGCTCACCTGCTGCCCAGACCTGTCTGAGAGGCCAGGCCTGCGTGTCTGCTGCTCACCCAGCATCTGCCCCTGACTGGAGGCCATGGCACCTTGGGCCAGTGTCCAGCACAGGACTGGACCTCCTGGACCTCTTCCCCTAACCCTGCTCATGCTGCATCCCCTGGCACAACTCCTCCCTCGGCCTCACCCTCACAGACCTGCGGACCCCTCCTCTCCACGGCCCTCAGACCCTCCGGACACCGCAGCCCCTCCTTCCTCGGCTGCTTCGCCTCTGGCCCAGACTGCCGCAATCGCGTCCTCGCCCATTTCCCAACCTTGGTTCTCCTTCCCCTCCAATCCAGTCCCCACGCTGCTGCCAGAGAGATCTTCTCAAATGACAAATCAGACGGTGTCTCACAACATCCCCCAAGGGCCCTCGCGTTTAACTCCAAGCCCCCGCTCCGCTCAGAAGGCCTTGCTTGTGGGCTCGGTCTCATTCCTTCTCACTCTCCAGCCAAACCCAACAACCCCTTGCCCTTCAGGAGGAACCTGGCTCTCCTGCCTCCCAGCCCCCACCTCTACCAGGAGCCCCTCTCTCCTCTCCCCTGCCCTTACAGCCCCACCTTCTGAAGAGGTCTTTCCCAGACCCCTGCCCCGGCCTGTGCTCCTGTGCCCCACTGGCATGGCACTCAGCACCAGCGCTGCTGTCTTTCCCTTGCCCGTCCCCCCAGCACTCAAGAGTTGTGGTGGCAGGGGACCCCTGGGGCCAGGCAAGAAAAAGGGCAACAAGGACAGCTAACAGCAGCTGCAAGCCAACTGGTGGCATGGTGCTGACACCCACCGTGCACTGAATTCCCCCCGCAACCTCGAGAGGGGTATCCCCATTTCACAGGGAGGACACAGGCCCAGAGAGATCAAGAAACTTGCCCAAAGTTCATTGCAGAGCCAGGATTTGAACCCAAGCATCAACACATAGATGTTTATTGGGTGCACACAAGTTTTCACCGAGGCACGGGCCTTCGGTGAGTCTTGAAGGAGGAGAGGCGTGATGGGAGGAATCCAAGAAGGAGACGTTTTGGGCAGAAGCAGCAGGTGGGATGCTCTCCTGGGGGCTCTCCCACAGCCCGCTCCAGACCTGGCCGGCCACCTCTGCCATCCTAGGGAACAGGAACACCCTGCAGGCACCCAGCCTAGGGCAGAAGAGGAGCCTGGGAAGGAGCTGCTGGCAGCAGTGGGACAGGCCAGGAAGGGGCAGGGAGGTCACAGGCTCTGTCCCAGCTGGTCCAGCAGAGACGGGCTTGACTTGGAAAGGGGATGGAGGCTGCTGGAGAGGCCCACCCTGCCCCAGGGTGCTGGAGGTGGGGGCTATGGCTGGCAGACACCTGCGGAACCCCCCCTGCTGCCTCTGTGGGAGTGCAAGGCTGAGGTCAGGTAGGAGTTACGAGGCAAGGGGCTGTTCCTGGGCCTGAGGAGAAGCTGTTTCCTGCCCTAGCCCTGCCTCTGCCAGCCCCAGTCAGTTACTTCACTCACCAGGTGGCCTGGAGGCGCCTCTCGGGCAGCAGCCACCTGGAGCCTGAAGAGCTGTTCTTTGGCAAGTGGCCTGGCCAGGGCCAGGCAGTTTAACCCTGGGTGAGGCGGAGCGCCCCGTGGCAGCTCCTCCTGTGGGCTCCCCGGCTCTCCCCCTTCTGTTGCACCCCTGAAGCCATCCTACCTCCCCTCCAGAGAGCCCCCACCAGAGTGGGTACGTTGGCAGCTCCCCAAGTGGGGGATCAGTTGCCACTAGGTCTAGTCCAAGCTGCACAGAGCACTGGGGGCCTCAGCTCCAGGCAGCTGAGTGGGGGGAGAGTGTGGGAGGTGGTCACATGACCGTCTGGGCTGAGACCCAGGGGCACAGAGTTAATTCCTCCATGTTCACGTGGCCCCACATTCCAGAGCTGCCTCTTCCAGGGTGCTGGCCATCCATCGGTGTTGCCCCCGTGCCCCTGGCCACCAAACGTGTTCTCAGATGCAGCCAGGCCTCCTGGAGCTGCAGCAGCTCCAAAGCCACTGCCCCAGGCCCTGGGAGACTCCTTCTCCCAGCAAAAACACCAAACCCTGCTGGAAGGGTTCGGAGCTGGTGCAGAGTGAGGTGGGGGAGCCAGGGAGGGTGTGAATGACCTTCAGCTGTGGCAGGAGTGAGGCCAGGCAGGAGTTGTTTACCGCTGTGTCTCAGTCCTCACTCGCTTGTCTGTAAAATGGAGCAATAATAGTAACTCTGTGGGTATTTTCCTGTGAAAGGAGAATAATGGCCACAACCAGCCTCAAAGATTTGCCATAATAAAGGAGAAATTGTCTATGATGATGCCTAGCTCACTGTCACCTCCAAAGCCTACATTCGATCATTTCTTTCCCTGGATCTTTTCTTTCAGCCACAGCTTCCTAGTCTGTCACCTAGGGGTGCAATTCTGCCAGCTTCACCGAGCTGCCGTGCGTGGCGGGAGAGGCAGGGGAATGCGGCGATTGGCGAGGAAGGCTCTGGACACTGCAGGGAATACCTGGCCTTGGTGGCCCCCACCCCACCTCTTCCACCCACTCCTTTTGGAGAGCCCCTAAGCCACACGCCACACGGGGGCTTGCTGAGGGAGCCCAACTCACCCCCAAGGATGTGGGTGCACTGGGTGTGGGCCAAGGATGCACACAGACACACGCACACACGCACACATGCACACACGCGCACACACACACACACACGCACACACTCCCTGCCTAAGAGCCTTTGAAGAATACGAGCTAATCATTGGCTGTGGGGGCAGGGCATCCAGCTGACCTTCCAGTCAAAACCCAGACCCAGACTGGGGCTCTTTCTGACCCAAGGCCAGTTCCTCTCCTGGACCTTTCTTGTCTTTAGCTTGTCCTAAGATCTACCCTCAAGAGATATATGTCATAGATCTAAGCTTCTCCATGCACCTAACAGTGCTGAAGGTATCCACAAAATAACTGCCCACGGGACTTCCCTGGGTGAGGAGAATTGAAGATTTGGAATGGGAAGGAGACCGACTTACTTTTCTCTGAGTATCATTTCAAACTTTTTGATTTTTTTTCTTTTACCATGTACACGTTAATTTTTAACTTTTTAAAAATTAAAATACTCTTGGCCGGGTTCAGTGGCTCACACCTGTAATTCTAGCACTCTGGGAGGCTGAGGCAGGAGGATCGTTTGAGCCCAGGAATTTGAGGCTGCAGTGAGCTATGAGGATGCCACTGCACTCTACCCCAAGTGACACAGAGAGACCCTGTCTCAAAAAAAAAGGAAATTGAATCCCCCTTCTCACTCCCCACCTTTTAAAAAAATTAATAAAAATTTTAAAGTTTCAAAATTAAAATACTCTACTCCTAGGATGGAGAGATGGTGAAGGGCTTTGCTTGCTGTGCTAAGGGATTTGGACTTTATCTGTAGGCAACAGGGAGCCAAGAGCGGTTTCTAAGCGAGGGTGTGACATGCTTAGATGTATAAAAGAATTGACTTTGCTACAGAGCCATAGCCTGACGTGGGCAGAAACCAGAGATAATAGGAGACCAGCTGGGAGCCTGGGACACCTCTCTTGAGTCTAGCCTAACCTAGGGACCCACAATTGTAGTGCCCACATAGAGGTAAGCTTTCCTGAACCCAACACCTGTTAGATACATACCCGTGACCTGCAAAGAGGCAGGACAACCAAGCCAGGCCCAAGACTTAACTGGCCACTGTTTTCAACCAAAACAAGCAAGACTGCCAGGGAAGACGCTGGCTAGTGGGGCTGATGCTCTCCATAGGAGCAATATATCTTAAAAATTAGAACCACCAGCTGCCTCCTGCCTACCTCTCTGTTCCATCAAAGCTGAGACAGAGGTGGGCTTCTTCTTTAATTAAGTTTGGGGGTAGGAGGCAGCTGAGGGAGACTTAACAGTCTTGCTCCAGAATTCCTGATGGGAATACTGCTTGGACAGTGCCACTGTGTGCTGCCAGAACACCAAGCCTGGGAAATGCCTTCCCCAGGGGGTGTCTAACAGCCCCTGCTGTAGATAACCTTGCTCACTGCATTGGTGAGGCTCACACTGAGACGGGGAGATCGGAGAGGGCTGGAGGATGAGGTTCACATCCCGAGCCTTGGGTTCCTGCAGCTCTGCGGGTCAGAAGTCAGAGGCCCTCTGCATGGAACAACATTGGAGTCTGCGAAGAGCCAGGCTCTAGGCTAACCTGGGCTTGAACTGCATTGGGTCTGGATGGCCTTGGGTATTTAACCTTCTGAGCCCAGTGTGCACATCTGTAAAATGGAATCATCACACCTTCCTCACACCTGGGATGGCACAATGTGCATGTACCCAGCACACCGCATAGCGCTTGGCATGTCACTAGACCCCTTTGGTTTCCTCTTTAGCAATGGGGAAGAGACAGCCAGACAGAGGTGGGTGGCAAGGAGAGAACAGGGAAGCCCCAAACTCAAGTGAAGAGTTCTTCCTACTCTTCCCTCTATGCTGTTCCTGGTTGGTTTCAAATCAATTGCTCATCTGTCATTAAACCTTCAAAAGGGCCGG
>CM052442.1:20080681-20113708 GCA_028533085.1 Varecia variegata
GCCACGGCACTCACTCTAGCCCGGGCAACAGAGTGAGACTCTGTCTCAAAAAACAAAACAAAACAAAACCTTCAGAAGTTTCTAAGCAGCAAAGGGGAGGTGGTATGAAGATCCACAAATCAAAGGCGAAAAAACAACTCTACCAGTTCAGGCCCACCTGACATAGTCAGAAATCGAGAAATTTCTCTGAACATTCCTTTCCCCAAAAGATATGGCTACAAGAGACAAACGCTTGTTCCCAGTCCTCTAAGAATGAGTAACAACAATGAACCCCACCCCACCAGGAACTCACTCTCCTTTTGCCCAACTCATCATCACTCCTTCTCATAGAAAGCACTAGCTAAGCCAAGTGTCCTTAAATTTTTTAAAAAAAATATCTATTATAGCTGTTCCCTAAATGGGATCTAGCCCAGACTCTGCCATTGTGTGACCACAGGCAAGTTATTTTATCTCTCTGTGCCATGGGGTCCTCATTTTACAGAGTGGATGGCCTAGACATAGGTTCCTTTTTTTTTTTTTTTTTTTGCCACCATGCCCGGCTAATTTTTTCTATATATTTTTATTTGTTTCTTTCTATTTTTCAGATAATTTCTTTCTATTTTTAGTAGAGACGGGGTCTCGCTCTTGCTCAGGCTGGTCTCGAACCCCTGAGCTCAAACAATCCACCCGCCTCGGCCTCCCCAGCGCTAGGATTACAGGCTGAGCCACCGCGCCCGGCCTAGACATGGGTTCTAACCCCAGGTTCCATGGATGGGCTTTAGGTGTGCGTAAACCCTTCTAAAAATCAAGTAACACTGGTTGTGTCCCAGAAGGGAAGTGGGTGGCAGAGGGGCCAATTGTGAAAAGTACATTACAGTTGTACCTCCCTCTTTGTATCTTTTGAATTTCAAACCAAAGGAATGTATTATCTACTCAAAAAAGAAAGACATTAAATGTATATTAAGAAGGGAGGGTAAAATACAAATCTACGTATACAGGGACACCTGTACTTTCTTGGGGAGGAGCTACAATTTTTTTTTTTTTTGAGACAGAGTCTCACTCTGTTGCCCGAGCTAGAGAGCCATGGCGTCAGCCTAGCTCACAGCGACCTCAAACTCATGGGCTCAAGCAACCCTCCTGCCTCAGCCTCCCGAGTAGCTGGGACTACAGGCATGCGCCACCATGCCTAGCTAACTTTTTCTATATATTTTTGGTTGTCCGGTTAATTTCTTTCTATTTTTTAGTAGAGACGGGGGTCTCGCTCTTGCTCAGGCTGGTCTCAAACTCCTGAGCTCAAACGATCCGCCCACCTCGGCCTCCCAGAGTGCTAGGATTACAGGCGTGAGCCACTGCAGCTGGCCACGGAAGCCACAATTTTTTATTAGATTTTTCTAGGTTTCCAAATCTAGAAAGGTTTAGAATCAGTTTCAGCTTCCTTGACTTGATGAAGTTATAAGAGAAAACAAAAGTGAATTTTTAGTACTCATTACATACAGGCTGGATGCTCGTGAAAATGCACCTTGAATCTTACGTATAGGACTTGCTGTGGTGAGCTGTCTTTGCTGGTGCATCTCCTGTGGTGCTGCCTTTGGAGATCAAGGTCAAGAAATGACCCCCACCGCCTATTCTCTCAAAGCTGTTGAATGAAGTCCTGATTGCCCTACCTCACACCCACTTAAGGGAATATCCAGCTTGGATTCCCGGCACAAATGATGCATATAAATAAATGGAATGTGGATTTTTAAATGTTGGCCACTTTGGCTCTGAGGGGCAAGGGAGTGAGAAGGATGGGAAATGGCAGAGGTGCGGGGTTGGGGGAGACCCCAGGTGGAATGGAGATAAATGGAGCTAGGTTTATCCAGACACCTACAAGAACCCTCATGGCAGAGAGGAAAAATGCTTCCTAGGTGTCCAAGGTAGAAAGCTTCAGGAAAAGGGAAATCTAGTGGAAGGATCAAAGCAAGAACGGTTAAGGCAACCAGACTAGCAGCTGAATGGGTCAGAGTGAAGAAAAAAGTCACATGGTTCCAAAAAAAAAAGAGAGAGAGAGAGAGAGAGAGAGAGAGAGAAGGGAGAGCCACCATTTAACAAATGGCCCCTAGCTATGGTAAACTTTAATTAACTGCACCATTATAATTCACTTCCAGCCTGGGTTCCACCCCAACCTGCTCTCTCCCTCCCACTCCCTCCCTCCTCTCCCCAGGTCTGATCAAGTCAGGCTTCCTTAGAGAAACCTAACTGGCTGCCTTGCTGGGTGCCTCATTATTACAGCTACTGCTTCTCCTGCTCACAACAGCACCCAGCAACGAGAAGCGGGAGAAACCATGGCGCTCTCAGCTCTTAATGACAGGCCCCCTCTCCTACCTATGTGCGCTCGCGAGCAAGGGTCTTGCAATCCTGAAAGCTCCTGCACATACCATAGCCACGAAGACACAGTTGCAGGCTGGCAGAAGTGGAGATGCACACAGAGTTTGATAACAGGGCAGACTCCCAGCTGCAGCCTCCACTACTCACAGGGTCCACGCCGAGACAGGTAATCCACACAGCCAAATTCATGTGCACAGTTCAATGTTGTGGCTACACCCACTGTTCCTTCATTCAGTGGCGGTGAAGTTACACCTGTGACACTCTGTATTCTCAGGCTGCGGTGCTTTACCCATTTTGAGAGTACGTGCATTGGGAGTGGGAACTGGGAGCATCTTAGAGGATCTTCCAGATGAAACATGCTCGGTTTTTATTAATGAGCTGATGAGAAAAGCCAACACAGGCCTTAAGTGAAATGTGTGATTGGTAGCCAGGCGAGGATGGGTTTTAGAATTAACTCTTCCTACAGTCTGCTACGCATTATCACCCCCAAGTTAATTACCCCTGCAGATGAAAATAGGTTTCATGACTCATAAGCACCAATACCACACTTGGCAGCAGATGAAAATGCAAGGACACACTTGCAGGAAGCTGACAGGAATATCTATTTATATGTGGGGAGATTCTTAAAGAGGTGAGACAGGCACCTCCCATGTACCAGGATTAAGAGGCTGCAGCAGATCCATCAATATTGCCACTTATCCACACCCACAAACGCACGCACGCCTACACACACACACACTTGCACACAGCCCTGCTTTCCACCACTTCAGTGATGGTGGTGGCAAAGCAGGAACAGAAATTAAAGGGTATTATTACCAACAAGTCGCAACACCAACCCAACCTCCACATCGGTGTTCTGGGCTAACTGGTGATTTGTTTTTCCCCAAACGTGCCTGCACCCATACCCATCTCGCTCCTTCTTTGATGGGAGTGGAGTGGGGGCGCCAAGTTTCTTCACATATTCCTGCAGCCTTCCTGGGGACCGTGCTGGCCCTGTTCGGCCCGCCCAGGAATGGGGTGTGGCCAGGAATGAATTTCAGATAGGATCACTGGGTTTTGTTTTGCTTCCTCCCTCCTGTTTTCTATCTTCTATTTGCCTCCCAGGAAAGCACAAACAAGGTTCAAACCCGGTTTGTTTGCCTTCCTCTACCACTGGGAGGGCTTGTCTGGTCTCAGCCCACAGGGCTCTGAGGTCTAAAGGGCATGACAGTCCTCTGTCCCCATCCCCACACCTCCCAAATGCCGCCAAAAAGCTGATTAGATGAATGGTTGCATATCTTCCCCAGTAGGAATGGGTTTTATTTGGTGTTTTAAGTAACTTTACTTCAGGAACTGGGTTTGAGGTTCCCCCTCCCACTTCCTCATCCCTTGAAACCCTCTCTGATCAACTGTGTGTTCTGCCCTTAGCAATACTTATTAAAGACAGGGGAAAGAGAAAACATGCAAAGAATGAGGTGAAACCTGCTTTTCCAAGGCATTAGCTGGAAGCTGCTAGGGATTCTCCCGGCTGGGTACTAGCATTTGTTTCCCAGTTGCCCCCACTAACGACTGCCAGCTCTGGGGCACTTTTGTATTAAATATGCAAAACCTGATTACTGCCATATCTAAGAGGCAAAGCACCCTAGCTTTTTTCCTGATTTCCCCCCCTACTTGTCAAGTCATAGCTGCATTGGGCATCAGCATATACTCGTGGCCACAGGGCAAGGCACCAAAAAGCATTCCTGACAAAGCCATTTGCAGCTGGGTGCGCAGGGTCGGGGGGGAGAGATGCAGAAGAGTAAACAGAAATGGCTTAGTCAGCAACTGTCACCTCCCCAGGAGGTGAATGTAAATAGCCCGGTGCCGAGGGGAGGAGCTGGCAGGCAGCACTGGGCCTTCCTCACCAGCCACTCCGAGGGCTTTCAAAGACACCAGCATTTGCGTACAGTATTGGCGGTAGGGAGGGTGTTCCCTACATTGGAGTTGTGTGGCCTTAGCCCTAGAAAGACACACTTGCTGACTCGGGGCAGAATTAATATCAATTGAATTTATTACAAGTTACTAAGCTCCAAGGCACATTACAGTGTTCTGTTAACTACAGAAATGTATAAAGGACAAACAGAGCAGATTCTCCATGTCTAGCATTTCGCTCTACTGTTCAAAAGCATCCGTGCATCGACAAAGCAAAAACAAAACAACACGTGAAGATCCAACACATTCAGGTCAGTAGAAACAAACCAAAACATTTTCCCCTCACAAACTTGCAACAAAAAACACCCCATCCTCCCCAATTCCCCCCTTACCATTTTGCAAACAAAACAGGAAAACAAAACAACAGAACAAAATAAAGTGAAGACTTCAACACTTGGGGTGGTTTAGAAAGAAGCTTTCACCATTTTATAGCATCTTTTTTTTTTAGGCAGCAACACTGGCCTTGGCAAAAAAAAAAAGTCTTTTTCTTTTGTGTGTGTTTTTCCTTTCAGAATGCATAACATTTACAAAAATACACACCAGCAGCAGTCCTTGCTAAGGGCTACTAATTCTGTACCTAGGCAAACATTCTGCCACCAAATAAATGCTAACGAATATGATGCAAATGACCCAACCATTATACTGTGAAACACAAACCAGCTTATCCTTCAAATGAAGAAGTTACATACCTTAGTTTCAAAATATAGAAACATACGACGAAAATAATGTCTATACATAAGACTAACTTTTTGCAGTTTGTTATATTCACAATTCTACAATTTGGGGGTGAGGGAAGGGAGGGTCGAGGCGGGTGGGGGAGGGGCCCTCTGCATTGGAGAGGAGCTGGTCTAGGGCAAAGGAGGAGGCTGCCCTGTGTTTCAAGGGTCTCTCTCCTTTTTCACTTTAACATCCCCAGCTAAGATAGTCGCGATTTCGCCCTGCATGAAAGCCCAAGGTACATTCGACCCGACTAGGGGGCATTTCTCTCCGCTGGGGCAGTACACCTCGCCGGTGGCCCCCTGGGCCTTAATACTCTCTCTAGAGCAAGGGAAGCAGAATTTGTGGCTGGGGACGGATGGGCACTGAACGAAATGCGTGTCCTCCAAACGTTCGTGGCAAATGGTACAGCAGAGGGGTCCGCTGTTGGCCATGGGGGAATCCGGAATGTTTGGGGGGTGCACTTGGTCCATGCCTGGGTGGGCGCTAGGCGGTGGGGGTGCCACCTGTAAATTCAGGTCCCCATTACGTGATGCCAAGCGGCGCTGCCCTGGCACAGAGGCCGGCGAGACTGGGCTGCTGCTATTGCGCCGCGCGGACGCAGTGGTAGAGTGCACGGAACTGCCATCCTTAGGCGAGTGCGCCGTGCCCAGAGTGTCTGCCACCGACATGAGGGCGGCCATAGGGGATGGACCGTTCTGGGGGGCTGACTCGGGCGGGGTGGTCCGGTTGGAATGCGGTCCCAGGGGTGGGGGTGGCGGGGGCGGACCCCCTGCCGTGTGCCCCGGCGCCGCAAAGCCCCCGGCCGACATGGTGAGCTTCAGAGCCTCGCTCTGGTTCGCCATCCACTGCTGCCTCTGCTGTTCTTCGCCTAGCTTCAACGCGCCATCGGCTGAGTCCGGGGGCTCGGGGGACGCCTTCCTCTTGCGCAGGCTGGCGGCTGTGCCCCGGCCCGAGGGCGCAGCAGGCGGCAAGGCCCCGGTCACCGGGGGTGCGCTGGGGGCGCGACTTAGACTCACCAGCGCCGTGGGCAGCATGGGGCAGCTGGCGTCCAGGTAGGGCTGGGGCAGCATGTCAGCGCCGGGCACGCCCTCCTTGAAGAAGCGCACAGCCTCGGGAAGCAGGTCTCCAAGCAGGCGCCAGTCCCCGGAGCCATGCTTCTTCTCGTACTCCAGGTATTTGAAACCCGAGGAGAGGCCTCGGCCGAAGTCCTTCATGCAGTCCTGGTACATCTGCTTGGCCACGCCGGAAGCGCTGGAATACACGTTGCCCGAGCCCGTGGGGTACTCAATGAACAGCTTCAGCTCGTAGTCCATGCCGGGTTTGGAGACGGCGTCGAAGGCGAAGACGCGGCCCAGCAGCGAGTGGTCCTTCTTGAAACGCACCTCGTAGGGCGTGCAGCCAGCCAGCGTGAGCAGCGTGTCGCGGACCATCTTGGGCTTGTTGGCCCACTCCTCCGCGCGGTTGCGCAGGCTCTCGCTCAGCTCGGCCAGGGCCTCGGCGTTGCGCTGCTTCTCCTTGAGCTCACGCTCCTGGTCCGTGCTCGACACTGAGCCAGGCCTCTTGCCACTAGCACCCACGCCCACCTCCGCCACCGACGACGAGGTGGACGACGCCGCCGCCGCCGACGTGGTGGATACGCCCGGAGCGCCCCCGAGACACGCAGGACCCCCAGGAGCCCCTGGGGGAGCCGGCGTCGGGGGCCCACGGCTGCCCAGCCCGTGGGGCGGGGGTGGGGGTAGCACCGCGGCGCTAGCCGGGCCGTTAAGCAGCGTCTGCGGCAGCAGGTTGGGGGGCACAGCGAGCTGGGGGCCTCCGCCACCTCCCGGGTTGGGCAGTGCCGTCACGAGCCCACCGTGCGTCCCACGCCGGGAGGCCACCGACGCCGCCGCTGAAGACGAGTTGGGGCTCTGGCGGTTCAGCTCTGGGGGTCCCTCCTCCGGTGCTGGCTTGGGGAAGCCGTTTGGGCCTCCCAGGCCGTTGGGCAGCCGCGTGGCATGGCTGCTGCTTCCCAAGCTCACCGGCGGGGCAGGGTACTCGAAGCGGCTGCGCTGTTCTACCGCGGCGGCGGCGGCGGCGGCGGCAGCTGCACTCAGGCCGTAACGCTCCAGGCCGGACGGGGCCGCCAGCACCGCAGGCTTGCTGGAACCGTCGACGTGGTTGAGCTGTTGCTGCTGCTGCTGTTGTTGTTGCTGCTGCTGCTGCTGCTGTTGCTGCTGCTGCTGCGCGGCGGCCGCTGCCGCCGCCGCCGCCGCCGCCTCCTTAGCCGACAGGGCCACCGTCTTGACCCCGACGGGCGGCGGCGGCCCGGGGGAGCGGCCGTCCTGGAAGCAGCCGTGCGCCCGCTTCAGCTGGCGCGCGGTCTCGATCACGAACTCGATGCGATCGGCGCCCTCGTAGTTGACGCAACCGCGGCATACGGGTTCTGAGAAGTCCCAGATCATGGCCCAAGGCATGCGGGGCAGGTCGCACAGGTAGCAAGACTGTCTCCGGGATGAGGACACCTGCGCCGCCGACATGATGCCGGCCCTGGGGAAGGTAGGCCCCCGCCCGGGCTGCCTCCGCGGCGCCTTCTCCTCCGGGAGGACTGGCCGGCTGGGGAGGGAGTCCGACTGCGGGGGAGGGAGAAGGGGGGGCGAGAAAGTTCTGCCCCAGGGGCTGGAGGGAGCGCGACTCTCCACCGCCGGCGCAGCGCCTCTCCGTGGGGGCTCCACCGCCTGGGAGGCTAACGGGTTCAGCCCGCTCCTCGCCCCCACCTCCTACTGCGGTCGTCTCGTCGGGAGGGGACCTCAGGCGCCTTCTTCCTGGTGCCGCGGACTCGGGCTGGAAGCTCCGGGCCCGGGGGGAGGGGGCGAGGGTGCCCGGTGCTGGCCGCTGTTGCCTCTTGGCCCCCTCCCCGGAGTGGCTGGTGCGTGGAAGCTCGAAGGGGGCTGTCTCTTCCTCTCCCCTGGGGGCCCCCCTACGAGCTGCGTCCTCTCCCCGACGGGCTCCCTGGGGCGAGGGCTAGAGGATTCAGTGCCACCCGGTGCCCGGGTCCAATCTTGCTGAAGCCGCTGCTTCCCAGAAGGGCCGGGGGAGGGGGTGGCAGCCGAGAGGACCTTCTCCCCTGCGCAGCGTCGGCCGTTCCGCTGGCGGCGGCTGGGTTTGCACGCCGGAGGGAGCCGCCGCGGCCACCGCTTCCAGGACGCACTAGAGGAGAGGAGGACAAGCACGCAGGCTCCCGCCGCCCCCAGGCCTGGCCGGCGCCCGGGCCGCCGCGGCTGGAGGCGCTCACGTTGGCTGCAGGGCGCTCGCGCGGCGCCTCGGCCTGGGTCGCATCCCTTCCCGCTCGTGCTTGCGCTCGCCCGGAATGTGGGGTTGTGATTGTTACTCTACGTTCCGGAGGCGCGTCTCGGCGCTCCTGCTCCGGCTGCGGCTCGCGCTGTCCCCGGCTTGGCCGCGCGGGATGCCGCCCGGGCGGAGCGCTGACGTCACCGCCATGCTCTGCACCAGTTCACCCCCACCCCCCTTACACTTCCTCTGTCTGTGGAGCCCACTTGTTGCTCGGGAAAGGCGCATGCGTGGCAAGACGCCCAGATTCCTCCCAGCCGGCCCCTCCTCCGCGCCTCCGCCCTCCCCTCCCCCCTCGCCGTGTGTGTACAACAGCTGAGGCCGGGCGAGCTAATGCTGGAAGTCCGGGGCTGGGGGTGGAAATTAAACAGACGATGACCTTTCCTTTCCCTGCCCGGCTTTCCCAAGTAAAAACGTATTTAAGAACCACAAGCGTCGTTTCCGATCCCCGCTCCCCACCACACCCTCGGCAGTGAATTTAAATGTCCTGTTTCAGGATTTTTCGCTGTGAATTTCATATAAGGTATTACCCATTTCATCTGCGATCAGCCCCTCCTCGTCCCACCCCCGGCATGGATGTTACATTCATTACCACCACGGATGCCAAAGCACCTGCAAAATTAGCTGTCTAATCTTCCAATCTTCCAGAAACTGTCTTTTCAATTTGTTTTTGTGCCCTTGTCTAGGGACCCAAGCTTCACCGATGGAGCTAAATGAATTCAAGTTGAGCTACCCCTCCCCCCAGCCGCACTCTAAAAATTTTGGCTGAACGTCTAAAGAAGATACGAGCACCCGGAGGCCTTTAAGGAAAACAGTCAACTGGCTGCGCACAGCTGCAGTTGAGGGCAGAGGGGGGGAGGTGCTAGAGAGGCCAAACAGGTGAGTGGTTTTTCTTGGGGTTCATCAAAGAAGGTGGGGCAGCATTTAATAATACTGATCTCTTTTTGTAAAGCACAGCCGCAGTTTTCAAAGTTCCTTCTCACATGCTGTGATCTCGTTCCACAGTGCCCCAGAAGAATGAGCAAGCCATGATTTTATTTCCCTTACAAGATCACTGCTTACCATGATTACTTATTGCAAAACAGATATGTTGGTCAGAGCTCTAGTTGGAGCGTTTCAACTGATTCTTCTAATTATTGGGTCTGCTTCCCCCCACTTCATGAAAATTGAGATAATCCCAGGGAAGGCTGGAGACGGAAGGCAATATAATGAGATTTCAGGTTCTGGAGTCTGGCCCAGTGGGTTGGAATTTTCTATCACTTACTGGCTTTTCGACCTTGAGCTAATTACTTATATAACCTCTGTTTTCCCACTATAAAATGGAATGATAGCTCCCAATTTATTAGGGTTTTTTGAGATTTCAATTTGTCATAATACGTGGTAATGCTTACTGAGACTTGCTGTGAGACAGATGCCTAGTGTACTAGATGGTTTACTTGCATCACCCTTAATATTATCTACATTATTAAGGGTGTATTCATCTATATTATTAAGCCCTTAATGTTACGTATAAGACAGATTCTGTTAACTCCATTTACAGACTAGGAAAGTAAAGAGGCTACATAATTTGCCTACAGCCATTAGAGATGGACCTGGGATTTGAATCCAGTAAATCTGATTTGAGAGGTGGCTTTGATAAGCTTAGGCTCCCAAAGGTGGTTTGGGGTGCTCAGAATTCCCATCGCCCTTCCCCCATTTGGTATTACATACAATCTTAGGGAAAGCACTATGCAAACAATGTACCTTCATAACCAACCCCCAGCCTCCCTTCCAAGCAGATTGTGCCACTGAGTTCTTCCAGATACAGAAGTTGTTGATCTGCCACTGCCACAGACTGTAATCTAAATACACCATACAGTATATAGACAGTGTCAGACTCACAGGAAGCTGTCTCTAAGTGTTGGTTATTATTAGTATTGATATTAGTGTTTTGCTGGTTAACATGTGAAAGTACTTTGTAAATTGCATGAAATGTATGCATCGTTATTCTTACCACTACTATTACTAATTGTAATAAAGTCCTGTTGAAGCAACAAGAAATATTTATTTTTGACACTTGACCTCCAGAACCTATTCCCCTATGCAACACTCCCCAGCACACCAATCTCTCACTCATTCTGGGGCCCCAGGTGCAAAGGAAAGGGGAGTTTTTAAGGATAGGGAGAAAGGGGGAAGGAAGAGCCCTAGGGAGCCCCTCTTTCATCTCAAAGCAGCCAGATTTCTGTTTTTGCAAAACAGTGAGCTCACTGTGCACTCCAGAGCAATAATAAACTTTCTCTGGCCTTCTGGCTCAGAGCAGTGATTGCTCTGCAAAGAGCTGCTCCGGAGCATTGCCTCACCCTCACAGACTTCAGCCCTCCCCACACCATAGCTACCCTGGAGTGAGTCAAAACATAGGGCTGGGAAATGGCTTGACATCCCCACCAGCCCCAGGCTCCTTAGCTTTGGCTTGGCTGGTTGGCCCATTTCTTTATATTAATATTTATTCAGCCCTTCCCTTTATTAAACCAAAAATACTGGGGAAATAGCAACTTAGCCACAACCCTCTAGCCAGGCTGCTAGAGAAAGCAAGTTGGATTCTATGTCATAGTATTATGTTTGGTATGCATACACATATGTCTCCATCTCCCTGTCTGTCTCTGTCTTCGCTGTTACTAAAGGAGATATATATTCACACATACATGCCGGGGTGCCTTCAGACACAGAGTTAGAAATCAACGTGCATTTAAACAGACTTCCATAACAGTCTCATAATCCTTTAATTTAAAAAGCACAGCTCTCTCCATACCCTCCCACCCCCCTCCCAAAGAAGCACCATCATTTGTGGTGATAAACTGCTTAACTGCTTGTTTGCAATGGCCCTTTGGGGATGTCTTGGAGATGGTGACAGGCAAGAACTCCAATGTTTGGAGATGGATTCCCCCCTCCCCTAGAGAAAAACCCCATGTGACAATACCGTGACCAGTGTGGAAAGGAAATGACCCCGGTTTAGGGGGGTGGTGGAGTGGGAGCTCGCTCTGGGGGGTCTGGGAGACTAGGAGAGCAGGGCACGAAAGAGCCGTGCTGTCTTCCCAAAGTTCCTTCCTTCTGTCGCTGTTTTCCCCCAGCTTGCCATCTGAGCTAGCATTCTCAGAGAACCGGGCTCTAAACTGGAGCAAACGGTCAGCTTGCTTGGCCGTTTCGGGAGCGCCATAGCCGCTCAGGGGTGAGAAGGCTGCAAGGCGCTTACGCACTTCGAAGATCCCAGCAGTCTCACGCTGCCGTTTTGTGGCAGAGATGGGGCGGGGGTGGGGGTGGGGGTGGGTGCTCCTGGCCTGGCATCCCTGCAACCAGCTGGCTCAGCCTTCGAGGAGGCCCGGGCTGTACCTCGCGTCACCCCGCTGCAACGCGCGCCGCCAAGCGCTCCGGAGAGAGAAAGGCCTTTTTTGGTAACACACAGCCCCGCGGTAAGCAGGACCCAGTTCGTCGGCCTGCGAGAGCTGCCTCGGAGCAGATGAAAACAACCGTCTGGGTTGGGCCCTCCTCTGGCCTCTCCCGGACCCCGATCCCTGAGCCAGGAACCCCAGGGGCGCAAAGCCAGGGGTGCAGAGCGGCTCGGTGCAAAGGGGCTGTGGAGGGTCGGGGAACGGAGACAACAAGGTGATTTACACATTTACTCCAGGGCCGCTTCCGTGGCGGAAGTGTTTGCCTTTCCCTAAAGGATTAATCCTGGTATTTTTTTTTCTAAGTATTAACTTAGGCCAGGGCATAGGGTTACACAAGAACCACTCGAGCATGAAATCCCAGGAACAGCGTGATTCGCTGAGAAACCCGGAGGAGGGGAGCCTGCATCGCCCGCCAGGACCTGCCCAGCCTGGGGCGCGCGGGCAGCCGGGCGCTCCGTGCAAAGTCGGGTGGAAGGAAAAGGGCGTGTGTAGTGGTTGGTGCTGGCACAGCGAGCGATCAGATCTCTGACTGCTTTCTTCCTGGAGGGGCGGGGAACAGGGAAGGGAAGAAAGGCGCGGGGAGTCGCGTCTGGTTCCTGCCTCCTCCCCGCTTCCTCTCCTTGCCAGCGTGCCAGGACACGGGGGAGCCCAGTGCTGTCCTCAGCAAAAGCTGGTGTGTTTTTTTAGGGCCAAAAATAAAGGAACCCTGGAATGAGCCACCCAGGGACCAGGCCTAGAGGAAAAAAGGGGGTAAGAGCCAGACAAGGATGCTATTCACTGACCCGGTTGGGTTAAAAAAAAAATACACCCCCAAAAGGGGGGTGCCGAGGAAGGAAGCCTTGGATGGCAAGAGTAGGCAGAGAGCCTGGCAGGATGGCCGTCAAGGCCACAGGTGTGCATACGTCCCCACCCCACCTCCCCCAGCCCCACCCCCACCCCCGCCCCGACCCTCCACCCCAGCGGGTGCGCGCCTGGGCCTCAGCTGGGAGCAGGAGTGCCAGCCGGTTCCCACTGGCCCGCACCAGAGGGGATTTCCACGCTCGGCTTGGGAGACCCGTCGCCGCCGGCGCTTTCCTGCCGGGGCCACCAGAAGGCGGGACCTCAGAGCGGGAAACCCCTCCCTGCAGCCTCACTATTCCTAGGTCAGGTCTGGGACACAAGAGGCAGCCATCACTGTTGTCCCTGATTGGGGTGAATGGTCCAGGACCTTCAAATATTTTGACTTGCCTGAACTGGGTATTTCAACCCGAAACTCAGGAGAGAGGGAGGAAGGGAGGGCGCTTGGCATTTGGGTACATATTTACATTATGTTGTTCAACTTGGACTTGGCTGACTCTAAATAGCTGTGTGACCTTGAACAAATCGCTTGAACTTCATCAGCTTCATCTCTAAAATAGGAGTAATTACACTGCCTCCTTTGCCTGTGTCCTTGGTCTGTGTGGAAGACAGTATTATAACGTGCTTAATAAAATGTAAGAGATTATTAACAATATAATGACCATTTGTCCAGGGCTCCAAAGTGCATTTGCAGACATTTCACCAATCCCCACACCAACCCTGTGAGGTAGGTGTTACTTTCATCAGCCTCCTGTATAGGTGAGGAAAGCAGGTCCAGAGATGGTCCAGAATTACTGGAAACCAGGCTCTCTGGCTGTAAACCGGGCATTCCTTGTCTTACCCCACCCACTGCTGCTAGCCTTTGGAGGGTCCCAGATGCAAGAAAGTGAAACCTCTCTCACCACAGGAGTTTACAGGTTAATGTCCCAATAGATGCAAGGTTATACATAAATTAGCACCAGTGATTTTGGAGTTAAAATCAGTCACCAAGCAGCTTTGGAGCAAAATTGAGTAGCTATGCTTCCCTGGCATCCCTTGAGACCTTTCTTTCTCTTCCTGGATTTTTTTTTTTTTTTAAGACAGGGTCTTACTCTGTCACCCAAGCTGGAGCGCAATGACGTGATCATAGCTCACTGCAACCTTGAACTCCTGTGCTCAAGTGATCCTCCTGCTTCAGCCTCCAGAGTAGCTGGGACTACAAGTGTGTGCCAGCACACCAGGCTATCTTCCCATTTTTATAGAGACAGGGTCTCGCGCTATGTTACCCAGGCTGGTCTCAGACTCCTGGTCTCAAGTGATCCTCCTGCCTCAGCCTCCCAAGTTGTTGGGATGACAGATGTGAGCCACCACCAAGCCCAAATCTTCATGGCTTTTCTATACCTGGTCCTAGGCAGAGGTGACAGCAAAATGTGCTAGAACTCACTGAAGTATTTAGGAATACTTACTGAGCTACCCTTACCAAGGACAGCTGCATTTTAACTATACACACCTGAGAAAGACCGCAGGTTAAAGGATGAAGGGGACGGAGGAAAATGAAGAGGGCACATTTTATAGTGGAAGGAGCCTCTTTCCAGATCTGAAAGTCATATCACACAAATAACAATCCTTTATTCTCACCTAACTCAGGTCACACTGACTGCGTGGACACTCACCCAGTATGTACTATCCTGTATGTGGGCTGGGGGTCACTTGGTGACCATGGCAGGCTGCTACCCTCAAAGCACTTTCAGCGTAGGACAGCCCTATAGCCCTGACAATCAAACCTGGCCTAGGTATCATTGGAGCTAGAAAGTCAGGGAACAAGGAAGCCCCCTAACTCTGACCTATCTAGAGGATCACCATGCTTTAACCTGAACTCCCCTCTCTGGCCAGACCCAGGGGTTCTAAGTTGATAGATCCCTCTGTGAAAATGTCCTCATTACTGATATTTTGTTTCAAAGCTGAAACTTGGCTGCCAGATGATGTGGTGGGTTTCCATTTCTCAACTTCTTAACTTGTGCCCTTCCATTTACCATTGCTTCAGTTATTCAACTTATTTATTTAGTGAGCACTTTCTATCTTAGTACTGGATGAACCAAGCCGGACTGGCTCCCGGCTAGAATCTAGAAGCTTCCATTTCCTCCCAGGTGTCCTACTTGCCTGATGCAATAGCCCAAAAGTCATGAGAGGCAGTGCTTGTTCAACACTCCCTCCAGCCACATGACTGACTTAGAGCAATCTATTTATTCTCTCTGGGCCTTCATTCCCTCACCTGTCAAAGGTCCATATTAAAACCTGTTCTCTGTCCTTCCTTCAGGAGCTTGCTATGAAATTCCGTACGTTAATGCCCAGGGCTGTAGAAAGGTGAGCCACTGTCATGAATCTCTTTTTCCAGTGCTAAGCCCTTCCAGGTAAAACAAGTGGACAGCCAGGCCTGCAGCTAAGCCCTGTCTGCTCTCTTCATCTTGCCCTTGGAGGGTGACCTCCTTGGGTGATCCAGCCTAGCACCTGTGTCCTTCTGGGCTGACAGACAAATAAGCAGTGACTGCCACTAGGCCTAAAAGCTGGAGCAAGACAATAGCAAGGTTAGGTTGTTTTCTTCTCATCTCCTCCAGAAAGACAAGGATTTCCCCTCCCCAAATCCCTGGTGGTGGCAGAGATGCTCAAGAATAGTTGGATTTATTTGAGGCTTTTACTTTTTTGTTTTGGCCAATTTGGACAGAAAAGAGGCAATGACCTCTTCTTTAAAAAACAAAACTAGGCAGGAAGTGTGCTGGGCCTGAGTGGCAGGGACTAAGGGTGTAATTACAGGTTTTTGTTCAGCATTTTCAAGTAATTAAAGCCAAAGGAAAGTGAGCCTAGCCCAGGCTTCTTGGACGCAGGGCAGGCAAGAGCTGTGTGTATGTGTGTGTGTGTGTGTGTGTGTGTGTTGTGTGCTGGCGTGGGGAGCAGAGGCAAGAAGTGAGAAATGGACTTGCTTTTCAGGCTGAGAAGAAGCTGCTGTCTCACCTTTATTAATATTTTTACATTGCTATTCCAAAAGGTAGCCGATTATTCATCTTTTAGTGGATGCCACAGCACTCTCCTTGGTGATATTTCCCAGCCGCGCAGCAGCCTCGTAGGCACTGATTTCCCTTTACTGCCAACTCTCCCCCTCCCCACTTTTTCATACTGTTTCTGCCTGGTCGCCCGCCCACACAATAAACCCACTGCAAAATCCACAGCCAGCTTTCTGGCCTAAGTTCCCATCCCGGCGACCTCCGACGCCACGAAATAGTCTCTCCTTTTGTTTTGAACAGCTTCTGGCTTTCCCTGTAAACCTTTTAAAACACTTCTTACCACCACCGTCCCCACCCAGCCTTCCCCGCGGCTGCCTCGGTTTCCCTTTGGGATAAGCAGTCTCTGCGCACACAGGCGCCCCTGGTCTGCAATGCCCAAAACCCAGAGTGTTGGGACCCTGGAGGCGCGCAAACCCCTCTTTCCTCCCCTCCCCTCCCTCTCCGGAGCCCTGGGTGTCCCTCTGACGGTCCCTGAACATTGTGAACAGGCAGCAAGAAAAAAATCCTCTGTCCGCTCACATTCTTAAGGGCAGGAAACCTGACCCACCCCCAAACCACGCGCCCCGTAGGAGCGGCACTGGCATTTTCTGGGAGGGCGGGCCTCTGAAAGGGTTAGTAGGGGCCAACCTCCCGGCCGCCCCCTCGCCTCCTCCTTCTCCTTCCCTCCACCCCCCATCATGCCCACAAATTACACCGCCCCCCGCCCCCCCAGCCCCTTCACCTACTCTTCCCAAGAACAGATTGTTTATCAGAACGGGCAGCCAAGAAACCTACTCCTGTTTCTGGCCTCTGCCAGAGATTAATCACACTTGGGAATAGCACAAAACTTGACGGTGTTGGGGCGGGGCGAGGTGTGTGTGTGTGTTTGGGGGGTGCAGATGGAGGGTAGTTAAAAGGAAAGACCAATACATTTGACATTTGACAAGCTGACCAAATCATCCATTGCGGCTACCGCTACTTCTCCCCTCCTTTATTTTAGTAAGTCAGGGCAGAGGATTGAAATATATTTCATTCCCACTCCCTCTGCCCCCACCCCCACATTCTCCTCCTTCTCTAGGTCTTCATGTTTGCCGCTTTAATAGCACTGACTGGCTTTTAATTCTGATTAACATTCTCAGCTGGTGTGTGTGTGTGTGTGTGTGTGTGTGTGCTGGGGCCTGGCAAGACACACTCAAATCGGACTGCCTGACAAATCCCTGCTTTTCATCCTTCTCTTTGAAATGACATCAAGATGGACTGGAGGGGGGTGATGAAGAGAGAAGGCATGGAAAAAAGAGAGGGAGGGGGAAGTAATTTATGTGCTTTTCTAAGGCAGCTAGTAAAATTCCTAAGGGAGAACGAATGCCAAAATTGACTGTCTTGGTGTATTTTAGACCCGATCTTCAGGGTGAATCATGTCAAGGCTTTGCGCTGGACCTGCAGCATGGAAGCCGAGGACAGGCACACAAAATATCCCTGTGGCTGGGTGCTGCCCTTCTGAAGGAGGCAGGAGATGGGTATTTGTTCTCACCAGATTCCTCTCCATCAGGATTTTTTTCCCTAATTCATTGCAAAATGGATTTTTTAAAAATTGGCACAGATAAAGAAAAGCCTGGGATAGAAAACTCCCCATAAAACATGGCCCCCAAAGGGAAGTGCAAAACTCATTTGATGCAAGATACAGATATCTTCACCCTGGATTTTTTTCCCCTTGCTTTACAACTCTGCAGACATCAGGTTAGCAAAAGGTAATAAATAGTCCTTGCACAGCGGGATCTGGACTAGTGAAAACAGTTTACTGAAATTAATGGGCCTCGCTTGAACCAAAAACCTCCACTTTGGAATTAATGCCAGACATAGTTTTCCTGAACTCTATCCAACTGCCTAAGCAGCAGACAATTTTCATTCTATTTGTACTGGAAAGTAAAGCCCAAACCCTTGATCTCAGTGTAGATTTTCATTTTTTAAAAAAAATCAGCACAGTGAACACTATGCCAATTTCCACTTTCTGCCCATAGAAGCCCTTGTGCTCTGGGCTGTGCATGACAGTCAGAAGTTATCTGGCAAACTTTCCATTGAAAACCATCTCCGAACTCCCTCCCCATCGGTGGCCTCAGAGCTTTCACCACGACATCTGAGAGATTCAAGGAAAGCTCCAGAAACAGGCTCAGCTCTCAATAACGACCCTCTTCCCCACAGCTCTTAGAAAGGCTGGATCTGAACAACGCTGCCTGCAAGACCTCCATTCCCCACCCTAAATACAGCTCCAAACCATCCAACCAAAACCCACCCCTCCTCCCCCAGGACTCAGCTACAGTTCTAAAGCTGCTTTTATTTTTATTTTTATTAATGTATTTTTATGGCTGAAAGGCGCACACACCACATGTGTTCACACCCAGTGGTTATGGGGTTATGGCAGGTACAGCGGAGACCCGGTGCCCCGGGTGTCAGTGTCTGATCCCAACCTACCCCTCCACCCCCACCCCATTATTAATAAAAGCCCGTGGGCAGCCGGCGTTCTGGTTTTCATTGTACAGTCTGCACTGGTGACACAGGACATGTGGAAAATTTTGAGAGCACTGCGGTGAATAGTGTGGAGGGGGAGCCTGAGCAGGGGGAGGGGAGCGGAGGGGAGGGGAGCGAGTTACTTTTTAGCTTCCGCTAAGTACTTGGCAGCTCGCCAGGCCCGGAGGATTCTGGGAAGCGAAAACCTCCCCAGTATAAACTGCCAGCTTTAAGCAGCCCTGACAGTTCTGCTCCTTCCAAACTTGGCAGGCGTTCAAAGTGCTCTTTCATTTGAAATGCTGGAAGCCTGCCATGTGCAATGCAGATTTGCTGTGCCTGTGCGCAGAAGGAACTGATAAATGCCGTTGCAGTTGCCATGGGGACAGGAGGCTATCAGAATGGCCTTGTGATCCGCAGCCTCTCAGCGCGGCAGGCTCTCGCTCTCCCCCTCCCACCCCTCCTCCCTGTAGTCAGTGAGACGGGGAAATAAATGTTCTGGAAAAAGGTTAACCCTCCCCGCTCTGGTTCCGAAGCGGAGAGGAGGTTCACCTCTAAGCACCTTCCTGGCCTCAAGTGCCGGCCGGGAGCACACGTCTAAGCCCCGTCCTAGGGTGGATCACCCTCCTCCTCCTCCTCCTCTTCTCCACCCCTCCCCTCCCCCCCGCCCGCATCCCCGGCCCCGCCCTTCTTCCTGCTCCCTGGGGGTTTTCACAAAGCTGTGTTTTTAATAGAGCTTTTCAGCAAGCCCAAGTGTAAGCCTTTGAGTCATCAAAACCCGGATGTAAACACAGCGGCCCTACATTCTGCACAGTTTGCGTGTATTTTATCTTTTTAATAATATTTAGCTGGCAACTTAAAACTGCAAGGATGCCAGATATTGTAGCCAGTCACTTACATCATGCAGCATCCATCTTAGGGAGGGTGGCTGCCCGTCCTCTCCGTGTTGTCTGGCTCCCAGCTCCCCACCTGGGACTGCAGGAAATCTGGGTCTTTCAGAAGGCATCTCATTGTGGCACAGGAACCCAAGTCCCTTAGAACCGCGGGCTTTACAATGAACGTGACATCCCCTTGGGCAACAAGGACAGAGGGTATGTTCCAGTCGGAGGCAAGACACTGGCTGATCCAAGGTCAAACAGACCTGGCATTTACGCTGCGATTTCAGCTGAGGGCATCTCCAATCTGGACCACGGCCCCCCATTTTGCACAAACTGCTATTGGAAACACGTTGTGATTTAACGTACAGAAACAGAGTAGCACATTCAAATTTGGTATATTTTCAGGCCTATAATGCCAACTCTCCGGGTGGCCTGTTTAATGGGGAAAAAATGAAATATTCCACTCCAGCCAAGGCCTATGGAAACCAAAGAGGTTTAGTGATTTATTTACATTGGGGGTAAAAAAAGGTGAGCAGTATTCCTTCTCAGCTCACTATTTCCTGAAGGTTTCCTGAACCTAAAAAACTTCATTAACATCCCGGGAAGGGAACGTATTTTTCCTGTGGTTTTCAATATTTTCTGCTAAATATATTTCAGCACACTGTTTATCTAGGGTTTCAGCTTTCAGACCTTTATGTACTTTTAACACCTAGAGGCTGTTCCACTGAAAAATAGTGTATGTTAATTAAAGAGGACTTTATGTGCTGGGCATTAAGGCAGTGGGGGTTTCTGTTTGGGTCTGTCTGTATAATGAGGGTTTCAGCATGAGATACAAGTCAGAGACCTGTTTGGTTTGTGAAGCCCTTTTGACAAAACGGGTCCTATATTCAAGAGCTCACACAAACCCTTGAATACCACAGAATGTTGAAGCAGACACAGTATTTCTTCCAAAGTGCATGGCTGATATAGAGGCCAAGGCAGGAGAAAGACTGAAAATGCCCCAAGTTCCTGGGGTTTAGCTGCAATTTCTTTGAACCTGCCTCCTCTCTGAGTGCCTGCTCACAATTGGCACCACAACTCTGGCCAGGGTGACCCGTTGTGTCTCGCTAGAATGTCCTGAGTCCAAAGTAGCCCCTTCCAAATAAATAAATTAATCAACAAAAGCCATCTGCTTCACCTTGCCAGCAGGCCCAGAGCTGAAGGGTTAGCTAAAAATGCGATTTTTAGGAGCAGTTGGCTCTCAAGACATTTCGAGATGGGTTTCGGCTTGGAATTAAACTAGAGTTGGAGGCAGAAATCAGGCGATCCAGAAAGCACCCCCCCATCCCCCTCAGACAGTCCAGGCAGCTGGGTTTTTGGCCGCAGCTGCTAAGCTTTGGCAAGCCAAAAGCATATTTCGTGGTGGTGATTCCTTTCCCAGGTTGACGGACATGTTTCTGCACTGAGCACAAGGCATGTTTCCTGACTGCGCGTGAATCAGAGGCTGCATTTTAATCCAGGGCTTCTGGTGACAGTTTTAAGCGGGAAGAACAAAGCACATCATAGTGTGCCCCTATCATCAAGGTCCAGAGATAAAGAATCTATCCTAAATGCTTGCCACCTATAACTCAGATGTATTATTTTTATGTTTTAATCATGCCAAGAGCAGCCAAATGCCCCCAAAGTCAGTGGATGCCCATGTTCATATTTGAGATGTCATCTTTCCTCTCACTCCACGTCCTTGTGGGATCAGCTCTAGTGAGAAGATTTGTAAAAACCATTTTGGACCCTTTAGTGCCTTCCCTGATTAAAGCAAGCTCCAAGATTCCAAATAGCCTCGACATTGTCCGTGTTCTGCCCTGTTCCAGGAGAGATGACAGCAGAGGGGGGTCGGTGGTGTGGCCCCTTGATAACAGGGCCTGGAAAGCCAGCTCCCCAGAAATCCATGGATTAGAAAGATCTGTTGTGGGCCAGTTCAGGAGCGGCAAGGGGAACAACTCCCTTTTGTTTTGTTGTCTAGCATGTGACCAGAATGCTGCCAGCTAATTTTAACCCCACCAAAGTACTGCTGGAAAGGAAAAAAAAAAAAAGACTATCTTGCATCTGGAGAGAGAAATGCTGTGGGCTGGATAAAAGCTTTTTCAGCCTGTGTTCCTTCCTGTTTCAGTTTCCAAACTTGCATTATCGGTAACCTGAAAAATGATGAGTTTCACCAAATTCCTGGATGTTGTGCAAGAGGACAATGAGTCTATTTCGGGTGCTTGAGTGTGTCTGGTGCAGCCCCTAGAAGCCATTGTCTTTGGGAGGGAGAATGTTTTGGGGTTTCCTGGTGTTTTCCTTGTAGGATATCAAAGCCCCAAGGGGTGCTGTGGCTGGGCAGCCATGTGCACTCTGCAAAGACTGCCTGAGAAGTGGGTAGTTGGGCCAGTGAGGGAGGTGGCAGTGGCAGTGGTGGCCCTGGAAGTGTTACAAGGGGGGCAGTAGGGAGTGTTTGCAGTGGGCCAACAGGAGCAGGAAGAAGTTGGGAGAGAGAGGCTTTCACTGTAGCCGGGCAGCCCCCCAGTACACAGGCTACCACCTCTCCTATTAATTTTCCTTGTCTGCTTTCAGCACCAGGAATTAATGGAGGATGACAGGGGGTTCCCCACCCTGGACACTGGATCCTCAAAGCCTGCCCGTGATGGTGGGTTAATTGTCGCTGGCTGGCTGGCTGGCAGTCGGTGCTAGTGAAAAGGTGCGGAATCTCAAGGAGCCAGGTAATTAAACGGCTCAGATAAGACAGCGTGGAGCTAGGCAGCTGCTGCCGGCTGTTCCAGCACTAGGTAGTGAGGTGGACTGTC
Organism: Varecia variegata; assembly: GCA_028533085.1. Lineage (NCBI taxonomy): Eukaryota > Metazoa > Chordata > Mammalia > Primates > Lemuridae > Varecia > Varecia variegata. The sequence continues at coordinate 20,102,503 of CM052442.1, forward strand.
ATTAACCTGAGTGTCCACGTGTGCAGTCCCAGAAGATAAAGTTAATGCTGCAGCTCTTTCTACAACCTCAACCAGGAGAGCTTGGTGGCAGTTGTTCTGACAGCTGCTGAGGGCTTCAGCTGCCTAAAAAGCCATTTGCTCAGCCCTGCCCTGTCTGGCCAACTTTTGTGTATTTAAAGGATCCTCGTTGGTCTCTGAAGCCCCCCCTCTCCGTTCTCAGGCAAAGACACCATCTTTGGAAGGGCAGGGAACTCCATCTTCTGCCTCTAAATGGCAGCTATAACCGGCCAGCCATAGTCAAGATCAGTTGGCAAATGCCTACATTAAGGTTCTTTTTACTCTGTTGTTCCAAAGGCTTGCTTTGAACAAGATGTTGTACTTTAATGAAAAAGATGAGAGATCATGAGTAAGTGAAAATATTTTTGAATCTTCACCAATATGTTTGAATTTCATTTCTTGCATTTCACAGTAGGGAAGTCAGGCTGGTCATCACTTTTATCTATAAAGCCACTTAGAATGCTGTGTTTTTTTTCTGTCAGCTAACAGCTGGCTCTTCTGCACAATAGAATTGTAAAGGGAACCCTAAGTCAAGAATGTGTTCCTTGTGTTTCTCTGTTTACAGATTTTAGCCAGCCTTCAGCTGTCATTAAGACATATTCCTCATTTACCTTTCCAGCCAGAGGATTCCTAAATGTTTCATAATAGCTCCACAGCTGGAATGCAGCTGCTTGGCTTGGAGCAAACATAACTCCTTAGAGGTCAGCTGGGTGAGGGAGGGCAGGGAATCTTGGAAGGCTGGGAAAGTCCTTCTAAAGCCAGAGCTCGGGAATGAGTGTGGCCTCTGGTGTGAAGACTTTCCAGATGGTGGAAGGAAGGGTAAGTTTTTGCCCTCTGGGTAGATTCCAAAAGATCGCTTTGGGGAGGCCAACTATTTTTAAATTGCCTTTAAAGAAAACAGCACAAATGTTTAAATTGACCTGAAAAACCCTTCCTTTTTCCTTTCCCTACAATCCAAGTCTGTTCCCTTGTACATTAATCAACAGGAGCGTTTGCCCACGCTTCTCCCCTCCCTCACCTCCTTTTTTTATTATTATTATCTTTGGTTCGGGAAACTTTTGGAAGCTTTCCCAGGCTGGAGCTATAGAATGTTTCCAGGAAAATGCATAAGGAGTGTCTGTGTTTTGAGTTGCTCTGGAGGGGGCTGAACATGTTTTTCAGAGAGACTAAGCTGGGGCAGCCAGGTCTTGTGCAAGAGTCCAGCCAAGCAAGAGGGGGCAGACGATGCTGGAAAGATCTGTGAGCATCCAAAAGTGCTGGAACCAAGGTGTGGTTTAGAGGCCCTGCCTGTTCCCCACCTCTTTCAGCGTTTTATTATCGCAGCTGTCATGAGGTCAGTCTGTGAGCTGAAGCACCCTGTCTCCAGGAGATATGCTGAGAACAGCTGGGTGCCAGGGTTTGAACTTCACTCTCAAATTAGCAGCACTTGTAATTTCTGCCGAAAGAACACTCCGAGATCTAGGTGGAGAAGTTCAGGGAGTCAATACTTACCCAACAGGCAGGGGCCCCGCCCAGGCGTGGAATGCAATGGACAAAAAGCGTCTTTGGGCTGTTGCTGCCAAGGGTGTTGCCAGCCCCCAGCCCAGATGCACGTGAGACCAGAAGCACACACAAAGCTGCATGCATGCCTGTTTCGGAAACATCTGTACACAAAACCAGAAAGCTATCGGGGAGATGTGTGTGCATACACCAGACCAGAGGGCAACAGAGACCCTCAGGACCCATCACCGATTGATAGATGTGGCTCTTGAAAGCAAAGGCAGCTCATGTTTCCTGGAAATACTCTCCATTCAGGCTGGTTCAGGAGCAAAGGAGGCAGAAATAGCTCCATGAGGAGGCTGCCCTGGGAGAGGGTAGAGCTTCCAGCCACTCTCCAATGGGAGGACTGCTGCATCCCCTGTGGCTGGGAGGATCTCAGGAGAGGAGACAATAACCAGAGGTTTGTGGGGCTGGAAACTAGAGTTCCCCGTTCTCCTTGCCCCGTTAGTATTTGAACTGTTAACCAGTAACACTGTCATGGTTCCAGCAGTAAAATTTCTTTTCTTTCTAGCCAGGGACACACTGACTCCAGAAAGCATCTCCCCCACAGCAGGTTACTGGGAAGGTGGGTTAACAGCCCAGATTTTGGAATATCAATAGCAATGATGACAGGCACAGCTGACATTTCTTGGGCACCTCTTATGTGTTGGTTATTGTGCTAAGTGTTTTAAAGCACATCTCTTCTAATCCACACCTAATGAAGTAAGTTTAGTTATTCCCATTTTATAGATGAAAACCTGAAGCTCAGAGAAATTAAATAACTTGTCTGAGGACACACAGCTAGTTAGCGGTGGCTGAAGTGAAGTTTGAACTCAAGGTTGCCTGACTCTAGAGTCCTCATCAGACAGACCTGGGTTCATGAGACTGTGTGACCTGTGTCAAGTTTCTGCACCTCAAGGCTTTCTTATCTGTATTTACTCATTAAACACACCGAATACTGGCAATTTCATGTAATTTAGCCTAAACCTTCCTTACAGAGTAGTTGTAAGAATTAACTAAGACGATGCTTTCAGAATACTTAGCAGAGTGCCTAGAATATATAATGAGCACTCAAGGGATGCTAGCTTTTAATAGTAATCTCAGAGTCAGAGTGTTTGTTCAGCATAGATATACTAATCAAGTTACTCATCATCTTTGTAGGTCTTCTCAAACTCTTGGAAGGTCCTGCACATCCCCGTGCAGGTGTGTTGGACCCCGTCCAGGTACAGCTGAACGTCGTGCTGAAGCTGGGGGAGAACCCCTTCTCCTCTCTCTGTGTCTTCTCTTACCTTATGCTGGAATCCACACGTCTTGAGCGTGTGCATCCGCGCCTGAGCCAACAAGTCCTCCTTTCGACACTACCTGCTCGTGTTCACTTCGATTCATTATGGTGTTCCAAGTTTGCAAAATCATTCAAGATGCAATCCCTTTACTTTCCTCCTTAGAAATCTCTCAGGCACCTTACAAGAGCAAGACAAACTCCTTAGCTGGGAACACAAGGCCCCTGGGAAATTGCCTCCAACTCCCCTTTCTGCTTCTTCCTCCTCCTCAGTTACTTTCTGGCCACATGAAATTCCTCCTGTTCCTTGAACACAATGTGAACTTTCAAGCCCCACGCCTTTGCAGGGTTCTTTTCTCTGCCTAGAAAGAATGTTTTCCTACCGCTTCTTCTTGGAGCAAACTTCTATGCATGCTTCAAAACTCAGCTTAATTTTTACCTTTCCTGTGAAACTGGTGTCCAGTCTGTGCTTCATTAGCAACCTGCGTATATCACAAAGAGTTGTGGTCATCTGTTCACACAACTCCCACACTGGGGACTCACTGAAGTTCAAGGCTGGGGATTACCATTCTATTCCCAAAGTCACCTAGAAAGCCCTAAATAAATGCTAGTCAAATAAACATATCTGAATGTAAATTTTTATGTAATTTTATTGTCAGTAAAATAATATGTGATTTTATGTTTATATGTACTATTTATACCCTTCCTTGTCCCAGCAAAAGCTTGGAACATCCTACTCACAAGTAGAGATAGAACAGTGTTTGGTATATCTTATAGTAGAAAGAGTTGGGGCTTTGGAGTTGAACAGTTCTGGCTGGGTTCAAATCCTAACTTGGCTTCTTACCATGCCTTTAAGTCATTACTTCATCTTAGCCTCAGTTTTCTCATCTGTAAAAATGGAGATAACAATAGTTATTTGAAGTGGCAAACATTATTGATTGCTATCCAGTAGTCACTCCTGCTTTCTTCCTTGGTACCTGACTTCTGTTTTTCAGGAGTCCCCCTTACTCCACATGCCACAGGAAATCCACCTGTTCCCCTTGCAGCGATTTGTGTTGGGATGGATCTGTGACCTGGTTCTGGCCAATAAGATGTGGGATGGGGGGGGGTTGTTTTAGGAAATATTTCTTTAATCTTACATCATGAGAGAAAGAAACAATTGTCCTTCTGCAGCTGGATGTGATGGCTGGGGCTACAGCAGCCATCTTGCTATGATGAAGGCAGCTACTCAGAGAACTAAACCAACACACTAAAGATGATAGAATGGAGGGAAACGTGGAAAGAATGTTAGTCTGGTGGTACTTTAACTTCAGCAGCTGGACTACCCTGCCCTGGAGCCACCCACCTCTGGACTATTTCCTGAGATCATCAATCCCTTTATTGTTCCATGAGGGACCCCTCGCCCAATCCAGTAGAGCCAAGGTTGCTGTGACTTGCAGCCCAAAGCATCCTAACAGATCAACTGCGTGGGGTTATTGTGATGATGACTGAATAAAACCAAGTTTATAAAGTACCTACAGTGCCTGGCACATAGTAGGATCTTAAAGATTAAAGACTTTTCTGCTGAGATGTTCTGAGTTGAGTACACAAGTGACTACGACGGGAGAGCCCCAAAGAACACAGATGCTAAAGTTTAGAGCAGTTCCAAGGTGGGTGCTGCAATGACGACAGAGATGATAATGACAATGAAATTCAAACATCATGTTAGCAAGTGTCCTGATGGAACTTCTTGGGGCTATAACAATGGTTCTTTTTCACTCTTCGTGCCTTTTCTTACCCGGGTCAGAATCAAACATTGCACGCACAGGCTTTTCTAATTGTGGGTGGCCATGCTTGTACGATCGGGGTGGTCCCTGATTTCCCTGGGGCATGGAAGCCCTGCTGCAGGATGAAGGCTAGAGTGTAATTTGTAGCTCCAGGAGGAGCCAGGATTTGGAAGCAGAACTGTCACAGCCACGCAATGCAAACCAGGGCCTGTGACTTGACAAAAGCACACAAAGCCTGTCCTCTTCGACAGTGCCCAGAGAAGCCCTGCAGACCTCGGGAGTGCGGGTAGGCCTGTCTTCGGGGGCCCCTGGGCTGGACAGCCTGCCTGGCTTTTGGCCGGCTGACCAGGCCACAGAATTTCGATCCATGCCAGCCCCACGGCCTTTCCGAGCCTCGTTCCAGGAGAGCTCAGCCACACCAGTGTCTGCCAGACTCATGTCCGCCCAGCCGCGTGGGCGGCCCTGGCAGCACGGGGCAGGGTTTGTGCAAGGACATTGTGGCACCCGCAGCAGGGTGTGGGAGAGGTGGTGGCTCACTTCAGGGGCCAGCCAGGAGGGAACCTGGAGAAGATGGGGAGGGAAGCCACAGCCTCAAGGCAGCCTCAGCTGCCTTTTCAAAGGCCGCCTTCACCTTAGAAGCCTGTTCCAGGCCCTCCTCCCCTACCTGCCCCTCCCCTGCCCAGCCAGCTTGGGCACAGCTTGCTCCTAGACTGCTCTGACACAGCCTGCTCCGACACTCACTTCTGTCCAGCAAATCTTTATGGACAATGCTTTGCACAAGATGCCATACTCCTGCTAGCTGTTAGGGGAGGGGGGTGAGAGATACAAAGAAGGAGATCAGAGCAGAAAGGACCTCAAAATGCCGTTTAAATGTCAGTTTGCCTCGGAACCCCACCCCCACCCCCAAAAAGCCCAAATATTTAAGAAAGAAAAAAAAGAAAGACTGCTGCAATTGAATCTGAGGCAGGGATAGGGCCCTGTCCACTCCACCCTGAGGCAGACTCTAGGAACAGAATCCCAACAGCCCTGAGCTAGACCAGAGGGGAAACCAGAGAGGTGATGTGACCTCCCTGAGTCACACTGCAAGTTCGAGGCCCAGGCAGGTTCAAATTCAGGTCCAGTGCCCTGTCCATGGCACCGCCCTGCGCCTCGGCACTTGTTGCAGAGATCAGCTGGGGAGATGAAGCCAGTAGACTGGGAATGAAACACATGCGGCCGCAGGCTAAAGAGAGCAAGCAAGTGGTTCTAACTCAGGGAAGGGCTCCACCGAAGAGGGGCCGGGGGCTGGGCCTAGGAAAGCAGGGAAAGGATTTGCCCTGGAGCGTGGCAGGGGTGTGGTGGGAGTTGGGTAGGGGGAGGGAAGCAATCCCAGGGCCTCAGAGAGCAAGATCTGCTATCATCTGCTATTGCCTGAAGAGAGATTGGCAATCCAGAGGGCTGGGTTGCAGACCTGGCTCCGCAGTGACAAGCCAAGGGACCCTGGGCCAGTGGCAACCCCCCCCCCCACCTCCCGGGCTTGTTCCCTTGCATGTGAAGGTGGAGGGGTGGGCTGGCTGGTGTTACTGTGACATGCTGTGAAGCCTCCTCTCCTACAGGCTGGCCCTCACCTCCCGTACCCCCAACGTCACCCCCTGGGACACTCCCCACTGTGCCAGGTGGCTGGAATTGACACCAGGAGGGCGCAGCATGGAGCTGGCAGGCCTGCTCCAGGTGCCTGCCCAGAACTTTGGGGAACTGTGACAGGCCACAAGGTGTCAGGAACCAGGGCAGAACTGAGGCAGCAGCTAGCCCTCTTCTTCCAGCCCTCTCTGGAAGCTCAGGTCCCTCACCTGGGGAAAGAAGTCCAGGCCTTGAGGGCAGGAGGCCCAAGTCCTAACTTAGCAGCCCCAGCCTCAGTGTTCTCCTTTGTAAAACGGGTAGAAATGGTGCTTTGGTAGCCTCATTTGTAAAGTTGATGATAGCAGCACCTCGGATGATTAAATGAGATAAGGTGTGGCAAGGGCCTAGCGCAGTGCCCGGTGTACGAGCTACTGGGGCAACATTAGGTCCTACACGTGCCAGAGGGCTGCCTGCTGGGGAAGAGCGCACAACATGAGGCCCTGGGACACGAAACAGCTGGTTCAGGGAGGGCCCTTTCTGCCCAACACACCACTCAACCCGAGGACAGGAGAACCGTGAAGGAGCCCGCGGAACCCACTAGAACACAATGTGCGCGCGCCCCCTGCTGGCGGGGACCAGAGGTCCCGCCTGTCTGCTAGGGGTCTTTGGGTGGTGCATGTCACAACCTGCTACTGCCCATCGGACCCAGCATTCACAGAGCACCCCCAGGTGTCGGGCACCCCGCCGGGCTTTCAGAGGGACGCAAATTAACAGGTAGACTAGGTTTTGGGAGTCAACCGGTTTTGGAGCCAACCACAGGTGGGTTTAAGCCAAGAGACTACCATTGTCTGTGCAAACATTCATTCATTCAACAGAAATGGTTCTGTCTGCCTTGGGATACAGCAGTGAACAAAGGTCCTGGCATCTTGGATTTGCAGTGATCTTGGACAGAGCACATAATCGCTCTGAGCTTTGGGTGCTCATTTGTAACAAGGAAAACTTCTCTACTCCTTCCCCTCAGACCCTAGGGTCCAGACCCTGGGCGTCCATCTCAAGGTTGCTGTCATCTGGGAGGAGCTAAAGGTCACCACCAACAGCCATCTTTTCTCAAGGAAAACCTCAGCCCTTTGAACCTGTGCTTTCGTTTGGTTCATTCAAAAGAGACCCTGTCATGTCAATCTCCCCAGGTTCTGTCATCTGCCATGAACCTCAACAGAACTCCCACCCCAGGTTCTGCTCCTGGGCAGTGGTGGAGCCCTAACCTCTGACAAGAGGCCATCAGCATGGATGGGAGGGACCATGCAAACACTGCAAGTTTCCACCCTGTCCATTCCAGGCGACACGTGGAGATTTCTCCTTGAATTAATTGGACTGGTTGGCCTCATGGTGTCGCATAGTGGGGACCGTTTGCCTGCCTGGATCCTTGTTGGCTGAGCGAATGCTTCTCACCTTGGTAGGGGTTCAAAGGCTTGAAGAAGATAGGAACTATATTCTCAATGACTTTTTATTAACATCCACCGCTGCTACCGTAATCAACAAATTTCTACTCCTAGTGGCCTTTACTGCACACACATACATGTACACACACATACACAGCAAAGGTGAGGGTTGGAAACCAATCGATGCTAGAGGAATGCTTTGACACCCATATCAAAGCACAACCCAAGTTGGGGCTAGTTTATTTTTTGAAGATGTCTGTAGTATCATGTCATCTATTTTGATTTCTGTAATTACTTCTCTGGCATATCTTGTTATTAGTCCCCAAGGTATATAGGGCGAAGGAGTAGTGTCCACACACACACAACCCACACAGCAACAAACTACAGTGTACACGGCAAGGCCCCATCCAGCTCCTAAGGGGAGAGCCCTCACGCTGACAGTGGGAATGGTGACGATAGCACTCGCTTTGAAGGCATGATGTGCACCAGCACAGTCACCCCTTATCCATGGATTCTCTTTCCTCAGTTTCGATGACCCACACTCAACCATGGTCCAAAATATTAAGATATTTTGAGAGAGGAGAGAGAGAGAGAGAGAGAGAGAGACCACTTTCACATCACTTTTATCACAGTATGTTGTTATAACTGTTCTATTTTATTAGTAGTAATTATTGTTAATCTCTTACTGTACCTAGTCTATAAATTACACTTGGTCATAAGTATGTATAGGAAAAAATGTGTATATAGTGTTCAGCAGAATCTGTGGTTTCAGGCACTCACTGGGGTCCTGGAACGTATCCCCCCATGGCCAAAGGGGGGACTACTCTACATGCAAAGCACTTAGCAGATTCTTTGGACTCAATAAAGAGGAGCTATTTTTATTAACAAACTTTGATCAGGGGTCCCCCAGCCCCCTTTCTAACCAATATAGCTAATTTTAGTCCTTTTCTTAAAGTTCTGAAATTAACACCTGTTTTGTAAGCCAGCCATGACAAAGCCCTATTTAGAGAAATGTGGTGGGGAGAGGCTAATCAGGATAGGCTTCCTGGAGGAGAAGGTTGGCTGACTTCCTCTCTTTTTAGGTGAAGAAACCAAGGCTCAGAGATAGTAAATAACTTGCCTGAGGTCATAAAGCTAGAAACTAACAGAGAAAGGCTTACATCCATGCTTGCCTGGCCTCAGAAGCTACTGCTCTTAGCCAGGGTACTGCCACAGTGACAGGCCATTCGAGTTAGAGGAGAATGATAGTTGTTCATCTGAGGACCTGGGACAATGTGGTCTGAATGGTCATCACTTGGTCAGTGAAGTGCATGGGTATAGAAACCTTGGCACTGCTTGGCTAATAATCATAGATTCTCAGTGGAGCACGAGCAAGGTGCCAGGCCCCGTGCATGGGGTTTTAGATGCATGATCTCATTTAACCCTTATTTTGTCAGGCCTAGGAAACTGAGGCCTGACAAGGTTACTGGTCTCACCTTTGAGTATCAGAACTGAGAGAAGAACCCAAGTGTTTCAGTCATCTATTGCTGCATCACAATTGACTTCAAAAATTAATGGCTTAAAACAGCAACTAATTATTTCTCATGATTTTGTGAGTCAGGAATTTGGGCAGGGCTGGGCTGGGTGGTTCTTCTGCTCCATGTGGCGTTAGCTAGGGTCACTCACTCAGCTGCATTCAGCTGGTAGCTAGACTGGAAGGGAAGGGCCAAGAAGGCTTCCCTTATAGGCCTGGCACCTCAGCGCTCTTCTGCATGGCCTCCCACATGGCCAGCAGGGTGGTTTCAGGGTAGTTGGATTTCATACATGACAGCTGGCTTCTAAGGGAATGAAAGCAGAAGCTGCCAGACTCCGTAGGGGGTAGCCCTGGAACTGGCACAGTGTCATTTCCACTGCCTCTGCTGGCAAAAGCAAGTCACCAGATCATCCCAGATTCAGGAGGAGAGAAAACAGATTTTGCCTTGTGATGGTCGGAGCAGTGTGTGCATACTGGAACAGCAGGAGATGCTTGTGGCCACGTGGAGACTAACTACCATCCAGGCCTCCTCACTGCCAGCCTTTGACCCATGCCCTCTGCCTAATCCCGGGCAGCTCTAGTTTCCAGGGGCTCACTGAGGCCCACTAGGCCCCCCCACCACAAGGCATACGCCCATGTTTTGTCTTGCTTGGCTCTGCTGCCTAATGGCTCCTTCATGCTCTGTGCCTGGCTTTTCAAGTGTTTGTCTTATCTTATCTCCTGGAAAGCAGGCATGATTTTTCCTACTTCCTGGGGCCTCAGCACCTGAGTTAGCCTGAGCCAGGAACCTGAAATAATCTAACATGATTTGCAGGCGCTCACTGAACTGAGGTGGGTTGTGATTTGGCTTTGCAGACTCAGCACAAGCACTGGGCCTGTTCCAGAAGAAAAGCTCTGTAAGTAGGACTTTCTGGCACCAAAGTCCACTGTGCTTGGGCCTTGAACAAAGGAAGAGAGGCTCTTACAGGACCAGCAGCAGCAGCATCTGGGAATGTATTTAGGAAAGCAGACCTCCCACCCCCACCTCCTGAATCAGAACTTGCATTTTAACAGACACCCAAGTGATTCATATGCATGTTAAAGTTTGAGATAAGTGAAGCCAGCAGTTCCCAAGGTAAAGAGAACAGGAACCAGTTAGGAAGACAGACGCCAGCTGAGCTCACCTGAAATAATTAGATGTGGGTGCTTTAAAAAAAAAAAATCCTGATGCCCAGCAGGTACCCAAGATCAATTAAGTCCCAATCTCTGGAGGTCTAGCCCAGGTATTAGAATTTTCTAAAAGCTCCTTGGGGTATTTTAATATGCAGTCAGGGTTGAGAACCACCGAGTTAGGGTATTAGATTAGTTCTTTTATTTTTTTTTTTTTGGAGACAGAGTCTTGCTCTATTGCCCCAGCTAGAGTGCTGTAGCATCATCATAGCTCACTGCAACCTCAAACTCCCGGGCTCAAGCGATCCTCCTGCCTCAGCCTCCTGAGTAGCTGAGCCTACAGCGTGTGCCACGAGGCCCAGATAATTTTTCTATTTTTTAGTAGAGACAGGGTCTCGCTCTTGCTCAGGCTGGTGTTGAACTCTTGAGCTCAAGCAATCCTCCCATCTCAGCCTCCCAAGGTGCTAGGATTACAAGTGTGAGCCACCATGCCTGGCCGGTATTTGTTCTTAAAGTGTGGTTTTTCTGCATCCAAATAGCATGAGACACTTATTAAATATGCAGATTCCTGAGCTCCACACTTGATTTTTTTTGAGCCTAAATTTCCTTGGGTGGAGCCCAGGAACCCACATTTTAAACCATCTCTCTAGGTGGTTTGAATGTGCACTGCAGTCGGAGGCCATTGATTTGGAGTCATGAATAAGCGATGGCAATGGCAATGATGTTTTTAATGCTACAAATAATGTGCAAAAACTACAAAAATAGGTAAGTAAAAATAGGAAACAAAAAAATCAGCGAACTCCTACTGTCTGGAGACAATTGGAAGTCCCCCCAGAGACCCATGCTGGAGAAGGAATGGAGCCTTCCTCCCCGCTAGAGAATCTGC
>CM052442.1:20114208-20159460 GCA_028533085.1 Varecia variegata
CCCCCCGACCGCCCCCGCCCCTGCCGCAGGGAAGGAGTGATTATCCCTGTTATACAACACCAGGTGGCAAGAAACCAAAGAGGTCATTTTTGCCATACAAGGGGCAGGACGGAACCTTGGGGATTATCTGGATTACAGGGTTGGGGAGGAGGAGGGGGGGCATCAGGGACTTGGTGCCCCACACATGGAAACCTGGACCCCACCTTCTTCCCCTCCCCACCGCGGTTTAACAGCAGGAATTCTGGCAGGCTGGCTAGGGGAAGCAGGAATGCTGAGTTTGACCAGAGGTGAGAGAGGGTTTGCAATGGCCTCAACTAGAATTTCCCTGTGGCCACACCCAGTCTCTCTCGCCTGGTTTAGGCGCTGCTCTTGGTCTTGCCTGCTGTCACTTTTGCTGTGCCCCACCCCAAGAGGCAGAGAAGTTAAGGATTTTGCTTCTCTACTTTGCTGTGTGACTTGGGGCAAATTGCCTAGCCTTTCTGAGCCGAAACTGCTTCTGCCATGGGGGAAAAAAATTGCCTCATAGGGTTGCAGGGGGATTAAATGAAACAATGTATTCAAAGTGCTTAGCACAGCCCTGGTGTCAACAAAAATAGAAGTACGATTACTATTATTATCCATCCTCCAACAGTCGGAACAAGTCCCATCTCCTCCAAGAAGCCTTCCTTTCTCTGAGGGAAGAACTTGTGCTTAGGAGCAGCCTCTGCCTGCCAAGAGCTTCACGTGCATCCTCGCAACAGCCCTGGGAGGGAGGTGCTTTGTTTATTGTCCCCATTTTGCAGAGGACACCGAGGCGCAGCGAGCATCCTATTCAAGGTCATTGGTTAATAAGAAGCAGGGTCAAGATTCAAACCCAGTCTGTCTGTTTCAAAGCCACATTTTTTTTTTCCTATTATGAAGTGCACCTCCTATATTGTGCAGCCCCTCCCCCGGCCATTTTCCTTCCAGTTCAAAGCAGGTCACTGTCACTTCTGAATTCTTTCTTGCCTTCTTTTCCCCTTGATTCCCTGCACCAGGGCAAAGAGTAGGGAGGTAACAGGACAGTCAGGGAGGGTCAAGGAGGGTCAGGGACTCAGACATACCCCGGCCTGCTGGGCCCTTAGGCAGCAGGGAGCTGGAAGCCAGGCTGGGTGTTTGTGGGGAGCAGGTGCCCTGGCTCAGGAATCCCCAGGTGGGGAGAGGGCGCCAGGTGCTGGTCAGGGTTGGCTGGACTCCTACTGTGGTTTTCTGCTCAGCTCTGACCTTGGTCTCTAGACCCCAGCGTCCCAGACCAGGGCTGGTGAGGGCTGGACGGATGATCTTGACCTAGTTTTGTCTGTCTGGGGGCTTGAGCTGTCTCCTTGAAGTGAAGAGGAGAGAGAAAGAGAGAAAGATTGAGGGAGAGAGTGGGAAGGTGGGGGGAGAACGGAGAACTGGGAGGGCAGAAGGAGGAGGGAGGAAATGGAGGAGGGGAGGGAAAGAGAGACGGATGGAGGCGGGCGGGGAAGACAGCCCAGCGTGGTAGTGAGCTCTGAGGAAGAAGAAAGGATGAGAAAGCAAGAAATCCGCTTCCAGGGAGGGACGGAGGGGGAGGGGCTGAGGCGGTGGGAGCGCTGGGGAAAGAGGAGGGTGAGAGAAAGTGAGGGAGCGGGGAGAGCTGGGGGAGGGAACCGGGAGGGTGGGGAGAGGCCGGGAAGGAGAGGAAGAAGAACAAAGGCGGAGATGGAGCAGCTGCTGCATTCTCCCTCCCGCCAAGTGCAGGCCTCCGAGGGCCCTGAGGGGCTGAGTGAACCGGGAGCCAGCCATGACTCAGCCTTGGGGCGCTCCTGCCCCCCAGACAGTCCCTTTCTGGCTCAGCAGTTTCCACAGGGGTGGGGGCTCCATCCTCCACCATCCCCTGCTTTTCTGGGGAAGCATCTTCCCTGAGGCCCTGACAACCCCCGTCCCAGGTCTTAGTGGCTAGTACTTGTCCTCAGAGTTCTCTCTCGTGCACTGTCCCACAGCCCTTCTAGAACCTTCCAAAGAGGCAGAAACCAGTTGCCATGCTGGATGTGCATGCAGCCGGAGGAATCCCTCCCCACCCCCATGCAGACTGCTGAAGCCTGGCACCTTTTTAAGGAGGCAGCGCCCAGGAACAGGCTCCACCGTAATAAAAGAACTCAAATGTCTTGAGAGCTTAGCAGGAGCTAAGGAGGTTATGAGTTTTATCTGATTTAATCCTCACAGCAACCCTGAGAGGTCTGTGGTATTCCATTCCCCAGAGGGAGAAATGCAATCGGGAGGTTTGCCGAAGGTTATGTGTTCGAAGTTCACATAGCTGGTAAGAGGAGGACCCTGGTGTCTACCTCTCACCTTCCAGGGACAGAGGTCATGGCCTCCTGGGGTCTGAACCAGGGCAGGGGCTGAGGCCGGAGAGTACAGGATTAGCTAATGGTTTGTGATGGCCCCGGCTGGGCTTGGAAGTCGTGTGCCTCAGTTTCCCCATCCAACATCACTGGTGCTGTAGGAATGGCAGGAGGGAGAGCTGACCAGTGGAGCCAGCACACAAGGTCTTTGGAGGCGGTGTCTACGTGCAGGGAGGGAGGCCTGGGGACCTGCAAAGGAGGCTCTGTAAACAGTGTGGCCTTCCCTGCAGCCTCCCAGCATCTCCTGGAAGCCAGATGGATGGTAAGAAGGCTCTGTTTTCATGCAGCTCCTGAGAACCTTTCTCCAAAGCATTTTCATATATGGGTAAACACACACACACACACACACACACACACACTCAGACACACATGCACCATTCTTATCATCAAAGCCACCTTCTGTGGCACATAAAGTATGTCATATGGCTGGTGCTCTTAGCAGGAGGAAGGCCAAGGTCACGTAGCTGGCAATAGGGAGAGCAGACACTACCTGGATATGCGGGGATGACAGAGCTTCTATCCTCAAGGCACCTGGTGGGCTCTCAGAGAAACAGTAGGCACACAGCACCCACTCTGCACCCGGGCCCCAGCCCACCCTCCCGCATCCTCACAGTACCTGGGGGTCATCCTGAAGACCCTGTGTGTGCCATTGCCCCCCTTGGCTCCACCCTGCAGCGCTCTCCAGCCTGAGTGAGGAGATGCCTCTGCTCCCCTCCCAGCCCAGGGCCCTGGTGAATTCCCCCTGTCACTTTCCATGGGATTCACGTTAGAGTTCCAGTTTGGAAAAGGGCTTCCTCCACCTCCCCCTTTCCCCTGCCCAGACAGTGGCTCCCCTTCCCCAGGGACCAGTGATGCAGCAGCTCTGTAGCCTGCGGTTGCCATGGTGATAGCCCTCCTTTGGGTTTCCATGGAGGTAGGGGGATGTTGACAGGGTGTGTGTGTGTGTGTGTCCATTTTCAGCTCCAGGTGAGGAGGGCTCAGAAGTGGAATCCCACCCTCGGAGAGTGGGGTCTACTCCTCTTCGCAGCTCAGCCCCGGCCAGCTCGGTGGCATCACAACAGCAGGGAAGACTGGAAGACAGACAGAAGGACACTGAACTCAAGAAAGATGTCCCAGAAGGAAAACTGGAGGTGGGAGCGTGGAGATGGGCATCTCTGCACAGTGGCTGTAGGGTGGAACCCAGGAAGCAGGGAGCTGGGAGGCAGGGCAGAGCCTCAGAGCCCCAGAGGGGACCGGAAGGGGTGGGCCCCTCATTCCTGCCATCCCCCCAGGGGGTCTCCTGCTGGGAGAAGGCCGCTCTGCTCCTCCGACATGATCTGTAATTTCCGGCAGACATTTGAGGTCCCTGACATCTGCATAATGTGGGCCAGTCTCTTAGCAACGGGGAACAGCTGTCTGGCATTTCCAAGATTAAACTGTAACTATACACGGTCCTTGCCAGGGGGAGGGGGTGGGGGAAGGGGATAAACACTGCCTCCTGGCATTTTCAAACTCATTTAGCTTTTATTCATTTCCTGCCTCCAGTAAAGAGGCCAGGGATTGGGGCTGGGCCAGGCCGTTACCGCCGCTGCTGCTGAGATTGCAGATGGCTCTTCCCCCAGATCTGTTTGTTTGCGGGTGGGAGAGGGATAGGGGACAGCACTCGCCTTTTTTTGTTTTTACTTTGTTTATTTTTTGTAGGTGCTATGATCCCGGAACACACAGTGTAGGTGCAGCCCAGGAAGAAAAGCAAGTGTGGCCCATCGGTGAAAGCCCCTAGTCGGCTCTAACCTGGTTTAATTCCATCCAGCTCCATGGCTAAAACTGCGTGACCTTGGGCCAAATCCCTTCACCTGTCTACACCTTCACCTCCCCATCTGTAAACGGAGATAGTTCTACCACCCCGAGGTTGCTGTGAAGAGCTGTGTATGCACTCAGGCAATGGAGTGCTGGTTAATAATTGTGCTTCTCTGTTCTTTGGTCACCCTCCCACCCCCATCCTGTGTTAGCAACCTTGGGCTCTGCTATTGGGGCAGAGAGACTCAGTCCATTCTGGGAGCCACCACCTTGAATGGACCAGGTGAGCCACCACCTGTTCCCTGGAGTCCCAGGCAATGACACTTTTGCCCTGTAGGACCGAAGCAGAGCTCAGCAACCCCCAGCAGGACCCTCTCTGCGGCTGGCCAGAGGTGCCCTCATCCCCTGGCCTGCTTGGGCGAGGCAGCTCCTGTGTCCCAACCCCTCGGCCAGCTCCTGCCATTTGGCTACAGTGCCTGAACTCTTGAACGTGGTGTTTTGGTTTTGCAGCAAGAAGGAAAAATAAAAGGGCGGGAGTAGGGCGGGACAGGATGGGGAGAGGGAGAGGGCGGAGGAGGGAAAAACCCTCCAGCCAGCCGCC
This sequence comes from Varecia variegata, assembly GCA_028533085.1. Lineage (NCBI taxonomy): Eukaryota > Metazoa > Chordata > Mammalia > Primates > Lemuridae > Varecia > Varecia variegata. The sequence continues at coordinate 20,118,970 of CM052442.1, forward strand.
TGTGCTGGCCAGTTCCAGCGATGTGTTCTCAGACGCCAGTGCCAAAGCAGTGACCCAGGTGCGGTGGCCAGGCCGGGCCTGGAGGCCTTCCCGCGGCAGGGAGAGGCCTCTCTGCCCGGCTGTCCCCGCCTCCCGCCCAGCCGCCTCTGCTGACTCATCGCTGCCCCAGCTGGCAGGAGCCTTTTCTGGGGATGGCTGTTGCTAAGATTCCTTGGAGATGACTGATTGCTTCTCCCTGAGCTTTGTGAAAACATGTTTGTAGACTGCACGCAAACACACACATGTACTCCTGGGGGCTCGCACGCCTGGCCCGGACACCTGGACACGTGTGTTTGGGTGCCCAGATGTGTGTGTCCACACGGAGCACCAGAACGTGCTCACTGTTCGCATCACCTTCATGAGCCTTATGGACTAACAGTGTGCACGTGTGTGGACCCGCTCGCCCCTGCCCAGCCCAAAAGGGGGCTGAGACACGCCAGGCTTTCCTGGCCGTGGCCACCGCTGCCGCTGCAGGGGCCTGCTTTAGTCTGAAGGGGTTTTCGGGTTGCCTTGAGACATTCTTGGCCTCCGTCCCTCCTCCCCTCTCTGGGTTTCGTGGTTTGCTTCACTGCACTGTAATGATCTAATCTTCCCTTTTCTCTAGGCTTGCCAGGGTTTTGATGTCTGGTGCTTCAGGCACTCAACTGGGATCTGGACTGCTTGGGAGCAAGGTGTGTGGCTTGGACCTGACTTTCTGAGGGGCGTCCAGGGGAGCTGCAGTGCCTTAGTTTCCCCATGACAGAGGGGACCGCTGCGAGCATTCATGGGTGGAAAGTTCTGGGCCTTTCCCTGGGCTGTGATATTGACGTGATGTGGGAGGTGTTTGTTTCTCTCTGCTCTGTGCTGGGCCTGAGGCTTGGCCAGGTCAGTCTGAGTGCTCGTGCTTAGCCCGCAGCCCCGGACGCCTGGCCTGCAGTCGCCAGACCGTGTGTGACCTTGGTCACGTTGGGCTCTTGCTGCCTTGGTTTCCCCACCCGCTGGGCTGAAACTGGACTCCTTCCTGAGTCTTCCAGGGTTTGACTATGACAGGGCTTGGCAGGCGCTTGGGCACCAGGCAAGGTTGTTTGTCACAGGTTCTGGAAGGGGCGGAGGGACAGGAGGGCCTCATGCCAGCACGGAGCCCACACTCCTCTCTCGCCAGTTCTGCTAGGCTCAGGCTCAAGTGTGGCTTCTTTAAATGGACCCACCCCGGGGGCCAGGTCCCAGGAGCGCTCTCCACTGTGATTCTGCAGCTGTTGCTAGGGCAGACTCGGTACCTGGCCCCGTGGGACGAGCCGTGGCCAGCCTGGCTTCGGTAGACTCGGCAAAGCTCACACCAGCCACAAGAAAAATACCCCTCTGTGCTCAGGCCCTCGTCTTAAAATGAAGACAAGGCTGGCTCCACAACTCCTGCCGGTTTCAACAGGCAATGAAACGGCCAGCCAGAGCAGGGATGGGGGTGGGGGTGGAAATTAAGAGAGTAAAGCAAATGACAAAAATAAAAATAAGTGACACAAAGAAATAGCTGCTGTGCCGATGCCAGCAGGCTCCCCAAGGCAGGAACTTGCTACTGGATGCATATTTTGAATAGCGCCGCAAGAGTCCAGCAAGTAGGAAACAGTCCCGAGGCAGGAGAGTGTACAGCATCCTGTCCCAAGGACACCAGCCTCTCCACTCGGGGCTCCCAGAGCACCCAAGGCCCCAGCTCCCGCCACAGGACAAAGCTGGGCCCAGGCAGCTTGCTTGCAGTCCTCACTGTCGCCAGGAGGTGGCAAGATCTTTTACATGAGTTGTCTGGAGGTCAGGTTCGGGAATTACAAAGTAAATTAGTAAAAGCAGCCTGTGAGCTGGGACTCCCCAGGGGTGAGCTCGGGGCTAGCAGGGCGCTGAGGCGGGCTTGCTGGCGCCCGCTGGTGACAGTGCAAGCAGGACGGTCACAGGACGCATCTCTATACTGAGATTGTGCAGCACACCACGCACCTTTCTAAGTTGGGTGTATCCAGCCACCTGGGCCTCACAACAGCCCGTGAGGGAGGTAGTACATCGGCCCTATTTTCCAGATGGGGAAACTGGGGTGCAGAGATGTTAAGCAGCTAGTAATAGGGCTGGGATTCCAACCACAGGGGCTTGTCTCCAGAGCCCAGCCCTTAGGAACGTTCCTCACGGCCTCCTGCTCATTGTCCTGCTTGGGGTTGGCACAGCTGGTACCAGGTGCCACCACCTTCTCCGCCGCTGCCATGGGCAGAAGAGAAAACCAACGTCCTGATATTCCACTTCCACTGTGCTTCTGTCTCTGAGCCCCAGGGAACCCATGTATCAGCCAAGACAGGCCGGTGGCAAATTTTATTAAGTTGTTTACTCGCCAAGTGACCAGAGGCATATGATTCCATCCCTTGGACTTAATGTTCTTCCTTCTGTACAACGAGGGGCCCATGGGAGCCCTCGGCTCCTTTGCTGCTCTGACATGCAGCAATTCTAAGAAAAGGCTTTCTTCCAGAACTCCCAAACACAGCATGACAGATGCTGCTGCCTTGCCTGGTCACGCATGCACACACACACGCATATATACGTGTGCAAAATTCTGGACAAAGTTGCACAGATGTGCTGCGGAAACCGGGCAGGGCTTCAGGCAGTCGTGGGGTTGTGGGGTTTGGTCCACCATCTGGGCCAAATGCCACAACCTCCTAGATAAATAAGCCAGCTCCTCAGTCAAGTGTCCCGTGTCCACCCCCAGCAAGCACTAAGGGCGGGCACACCCTTATCCCCGCTTCTTGTGTCTGCCCACCCCACCCTCCTCAGTCTCACACTGAACTGCTTTCCTCCCCTGCCTCCTCCTGATTTTCTCCTCGGGAGAAGAGCCAGAGGGAGGCCTGAAGGGAAGGACTTGGAGCTGGAGGGGCAGACCCCACACTGGGCTCCAGTCCCCTCCTCATTCAGCCCTCTCCTGGCTGGGGCCTGGGGAACCAGAAATGCCAGAACTGCAACTCGACCTCTGACCTCCAGACCTGCAGGCTCTGGGACCTGCAGGGTGAGCTGTCCCCAGGAGGTGGGGCCTGGGCAAGTGACAAGTCCGGCAATGTCCAGGTTCTCCCGTGCTTGGGGCTTCAGGGCTCAGAGGCTAGAACTGGTGAGGACAAAAAAAAAAAAAAAAAAACCCAAAAACCCCAAACCACGTGCTTCCTCCGCAGGCCGAGGAGATGGGAGGGAAGCCAGTGTTGTGGGGGGAGGTCTGGTTTCCCAGTGACATGACTTCAGGCTGGGCTGGAACCGGCCAGTCCAAACCTCCCAGCCCTGCCTGACTTTGAACCAGCTTTGCTTAGGTCTGGAACTGATGAGACCCATCTACACGTCCACTGACACCCCAGTGTGGGGTGGGTCTTGGGGAGCAGGGCCCCAGGCAGCTGGGCTAAGCCCCTGGAGAGGGGCTGCGGGCGTGTGGTGAGGGTCCCTGCTGGGGTGAGAAGGCCTGGCCGGCAGACAGGCTGAGCGCTGTCCGTCCGCACCACCCTCCTCTCTGTCCAGGCCTTTGATGGGGACCAGGTCACGTGCCTTCTTGGGGTGCTTCTGAGGGCCTCGAGGTGGGGGACAGGGCGCCTGCCCTGCTCCTGCCTTTACCTGGCAGCCCCTAAGGTGGACGCCGGAGATCTTCCCCGGCACCTTTTATCCCGCTGGCAACACAGTGACACCTGGTGGGCCATGAGCGCCATCGCAGGGAGACCCCAGAAGGGCTGAGCCCCAGCTTCCAGCCTCCCAGCCTCGCCCAGCCCACCCCCAGGAGGCTAAGACCCACCGTCTCCCTCTGAGCCCACAGTCCCGGGCACTGGGGACCACTGGACACAAGGAGCTGGGTCTCGGAAGCATTCAGTGCCTCGTCAGACTTTTGGGAGCCTGTCCAGGTCATGAGATCATGGCACTTTGGCACTTGGCCACCAGGGTTGAGTGAGGCTTCTGGAAAGGTCTGGAAGGGACTGGGCCTGGGGGTGAGCCCTCAGTTCCAGCACCCGGGGATGTGTGTGCACAAAGCAGGTTCTGCTGCCCTCCTCAGGGCCAAATCCAAATCCGTGCTGGGCCCTGAGCCTGGGTGACCCATGTCCCCACCTCCCAGCTCCCCCAGGGACTCGCACAATAGCCCCAACAGCACCACCCTCACCCAGGGCTGTGCCGACATGAACTAATGCAATCTCATCTGCCTCTTATTTCTCATGGCGTGACTTAGGCAGGGTCACACAGCTACTGAATGTGAGGGCATCTCCCTGAAGGGGCCACCGTGCCGGGTCACTTCCTTCCAGACCGTGCTAAGCTGGGGACCCCGAGTTCGTTGCACAGCAGAGCATTGCCAGGTGTCTGAATGCAGGGCTGTGTGGTCACACAGTCCATTCCTGCGGATCCTTTCAGGCCATGGTGACCAGTGTTTTTGTGATCTCCTTGCTCAGTCTCCCAGTATTGAGGACTGTTGGAGTTGCTTTTATTTTTCTTTTCTTTTTTTTTTACTTTTTTGGGGGGGGCATCGAGACTCTGATGCGAACTGAGGTTGCTGTGGCCACAACGTGGCGTTTGAATCCAATTTTACAGCATTGCTGTGTTACCTGGGTTCCTTAACCTCTCTGTGCCTCAGTTTCCTCATCTGTATAAAGGTTATAATGCTACCTGCCTCATGGGGTTGTCATGATGATTCACGGAGCTAAGGTGTGGAAAAGGCTTAGGACAATGCCCGGTGCGTGGGCACTGCTGAGAATTGTTTGCTAAGAACTATTTCCTCTCCCCCACGGAGGGCAGTACGTAGGTGGGGGTGGAGGGAGTGTGTCTTAGCTTGGGCTGCCATAACAAAATATCACAGACTGACTGCATGGCTTAAACAACATTTATTTTCTTACAGTTCTGGAGGCTTGAAGTCCAGCATTAGGGGGCCAACGGGGTTGGGTTCTTGTGGGGGCTCTCTTCCCGGCTGGCAGGTGGCTGCCGTCTCACTGCGTGTCCACATGGTCTTTCTTCTGTGTGCACATGGAGAGAGGAAGGCAGGGGGAGAGAGAGAGAGAGACAGAGAGAGAGAGAGATATCTCTGCCTCTTCTTATAATGCCACCAATCCTTTTAGATTTGGACCCCATCCTTATTACTTCCTTTGACCTTAATTACCTCCTCAAGGCCCTGTCTCCAAATACAGTCACTTTGGAGGTTAAGGCTTCAACATACAAATATTTTGCCGGGGCACAGTTCAGTCAGTAGCAGGGCAGAACACTGACTGAAGAACCCAGATGCTGCATGCATGCCAACCAGTGACACCAAGACCCAGGTCCTTCTTGGGACCTGTGGCCGGGCTGGTTTCCCTAGTCAGCAGCTTGAGGCAGTGGAAGGACAACTCCAACCCGCCAGGCACCAGCAGGGCCTGGTGGACCACTCTAAGCCCCAGGTTCCCGCAATCCTAGTGCCAGGGGATGCAGATCTCCCATGATGGGGGCGAGCATTGAGTGCAGAGTCCACACTGATGTGTACTACATCCCTGAGACCCCTGCTCCCCGTCTCTCCAACCTGGGGACAGCCTGCCATGCGCTGTGCATTACAGATTCTACCTGCCTGTTTCCCGGGGTTCTGTGTGGCTGGAGGCAAGCGTATCTTTTTTCAAGGCTGCTGTCAAATTTGAGCTTGAAAAATGTGTATGATGGCATGGGCCATGGGTTAGGTTAGGAGAACTCCTCTCCACGAGATGAAGCTGAGAGGATGTCAAAGCACATGGATTTGTGGGGGGTTCTGGGGGTTCCTTGGCTCTGGCTATAGGTATAAGGTGGCATATTCTACCCCTCCATGTGCTAAATACCCCTTTCACAGTCCAACTGGGAGCGATACTGTTGAAAGCTTGCGTTTTTTAGGGCTGCTTCAGTTGCAAGTTATAGAAACCCAAGTCAAAGTAGCTTAAGCAAAGAGGGAATGTATTAACCCACAGCTGGGTACCACCTTCAGGTACAGTTTGATCCAGGGGTCCAAACAATGCCATCAGGGCTTTATCTTTCTTGGGCCTCCAGCTTTGTCTCCCTCTGTGTCCTGTGCTGGCTTTATTGTGCAGATGGGATTTCTACCTGTGTCAGGAAGATGACAGCTGGTGGCCTTAGGTTCATATCTTTCCAGTCTAATAAATTCTGAGAAACAGCTTCTGTCTTTCATATCCCAGAGAAAACTTAACTGGCTTGCTCAGGACCATGTACATTAATGAACCAATCAACATAGGGAGGGTCCTCTGACTGGGTGGCCTGGGCCACTTGCCCACCCTTACATTTTTGGAAGCAGGTAGGGCACCATGATTGACAGCTGCACCAGTCCCAGCTGGAGAGAGAGAGAGAAGTTCCCCAGGGAAAATGAGGAAGGGGGATGGGGAAGGGAGTTGAGTATGCAAAGCCATGGCTGCCACACTCCTCTCAGAGGGACTGGCCCAGGAGGACTTCTGTCTTCAAATCGGAATGGCAGCACAGGAATGTTAAAACTTGTCAAGTCTACCCGAACTCACTTGACAAACAAGAGGGCTGAGGCCAAGGTAAGTGCCTTGCTCAAAGTCATCCTTCATTCTCCCGCAGAGGCATGACATCATTCCTGGCTCCGGCTCTAATTATTCCAGTCAAGAGCCAAGTGCAGTGGCCAAAGGGTTGTCTGAGAATCCCTCTTCCCCCAGAATGGCTCAGCAGACGGCCAGGAGGGGAGGGGAGGATTGCAGAGCTCCTTCCTGATCAGCCAGAGGCATCTGTCGTGCCCACTCCTCGCCCTTCTCAGAGTCAGGGGCCAGGAGCCCTCTCACCCCTCCTGTGCCAGTTGAGGCCAAGGAGACTGCAAACGGCTGTCAGGACCTGAGAAGGTGTGGCTGGGAGATTGGCTAAGAGTGTGCGGAGATTACAAAACAGGGAGGTGGGTCTCCACGTGTGGTCTGTGATTCATCTGAAAGTCAAGCTAACCTCCTGGGGTGGGGGTGAGCATTGAAAGGCCTGGTAAATTCCAGTCAACGTGGGATCCTCAGTCGAAATCATTTCTAGGTGCTGTCTTAATCAGGGATCCTTGCCCAACGCAGGATGTGATAACAAGAGAGGAGCGGGGTGGGCATGGTGGCACTCGCCTGTAGTCCCAGCTACTGGGGAGGCTGAGGCAGGAGGATGGCTTGAGCCTGGGAGTTTGAGGCTGCTGTGAGCTATGATCCTTCTTGCCCCATGATCACAGCTTTTCTCTCTCCCTGTGCACGTGGCTGCCCCGAACCAATTCCACAAGTCCTCCATAAAAGTCACCTGCTTCTTGCTATGCCCATGTCATCCATGCTCCCTCCCCACCAGAACACTGGCCTGCTTTCCTCTAGCTCCAGTAATTCTACCCGTATCTCTAGACCTGAATCCAGTTGTGCCTTCTCTAGAATTCTGTCTTGATTACTCACTCTAACCCAGTGGTTCTCAACTTCAATCTTGCCCCCCCCCCAGGGGACATTTGGCAATGTCTGGAGATATTTGGGATTGTCACAGCTGGAAAATGTACTAATGGCATATAGTGGGTAGAAGCCAGGGATGCTGCTAAACACCTTACCATGCACAGGAGGTCAGCTCCACAACAAAGAATTATCCAACCCATAATATCAATAGTGCCAAGGGTGAGAAACACTGCAAGTGAGAGTGCCTAGGGGCAGTGCTACTCAGCTTTGATCCAACCCACCCAGGCTGGGCCTCCACCTTAAGGAAGGCCAGTTTGCTGGGGTTCAAACCCAGCTCCACTGCTCACTGCTATGTAATCTTGTACTAGTAACTCAGCCTCTCTCTGCATGTTTCTTATCTGCAAAGTGGGGCTAGTAATAGTACCTACCTCATAGTGTTGTGCAGATTACATGGCTTCCTATATATAAAGGGTTTAGAACCATGCCTGGCTCATAGAAAGCACTCATTATATGCCAGCTATTGTTATTTTCATCAGTGGTTCTCAGTTAAATCTCCCCTAGGGAGAATGTTGGAAACGGTGCAGGTTTGGTGGTGGTGGAATGTTGTCTCTAGTATAGTCACGCCTACTAAGGATTTACAAATTGAATGTAGTCATTCCTGAGCATTTACACACTGAATTACATGTTGTTTTATTATGTTATTTTTTCTCCTTTATAATATAGTTATAATAATATTGATTAAAAATATTCTGTCTGGGCCGGGCACGGTGGCTCACGCCTGTAATCCTAGCACTCTGGGAGGCCGAGGCAGGTGGATTGTTTGAGCTCAGGAGTTCGAGACCAACCTGAGCAAGAGCGAGACCCCGTCTCTACTAAAAATAGAAAGAAATTATATTGACAACTAAAAACATATATATAAAAAAAAATGAGCCGGGCATGGTGGCGCATGCCTGTAGTCCCAGCTACTCAGGAGGCTGAGGCAGGAGGATCGCTTGAGCCCAGGAGTTTGAGGTTGCTGTGAGCAAGGCTGACGCCACGGCACTCACTCTAGCCTGGGCAACAGAGTGAGACTCTGTCTCAAAAGAAAAAAAAAAAAATTCTGTCTGTAGGATAGGTTATATTATCAACAAATTTACTTTCAGGTTGCTAAACTATTACAAAATATTTAAAAATAAGTTTTAAAGGGACCATTGTTGGGGTTGAGACCTACAGTTCTAGATGACTGAGCTCATCCTGCCACGCTTGTTAGTTTTGATCGGGGGCACCCTCCCCCCTAAACTTGGCACGCAGGCACACACATTTAAGCAACTCTCACCAGCTCTCCCAGCCCCTCCGTGCACACCCAGGGTAGACTTGGTTCAGCTCTCCCCCGTCCCTACCCGGCCCACCCCTAGCCCACTGGGGCCCCCAGCCCTGCAAGCACAGGCCCAGATGGGTGGCACCTGTCACATGTACACACAGAGCCAGCCGGGACAGCCACAGCCGGGGCAGGCACCCAGCCCCCCAGCCTGCCTTCAGGTCTAGAAAAAACGCTGATCCATTCCTAGGAAGGGCGTTGCTTCCCACCACACCCCCTGCCCACTCAGTCCTCACCTCCAAGTGCCAGCCATGACACTAGCCCCCCAGCTCCAGAAACAAAGCCTGCACTCCTCTGAGTCACATTTGTCCTTGTTACAAAATGATCATTGTAAAAAAAAAAAAGGGACAAAGTCACAGAGTAGAAATCACACCTATTCCTGTTATTCAGAGGAAGTCCCTGCTAATATTTAGATTTTTTTTCTTGGAAATCATACCTCTGTACTTCATTTTATTTTTAAACAACCCATCTGCACATGCTGTTTTGTAACCTGCTTTTTCCCCTCCCCCCCCAGCTACATATCTTGGACATCTTTCCAGGCCATTAAATATTCGTCTACCAAGAAACGTCAAGGGCTGCCCAGTAGCCCATAATAAACCACTGTTTATTTAACCAGTCTGTTGACTGCTGGACATTTTGTACCTCATTCCTGACCTTGTTTGAGTCCTGGCTCTGCCACTGAATAGCTGTGTGGTAACAGCAAAGTCACTTCCGCTTTCTGAGCCTCGGTTTGCTTATCTGTCCCTTGAGCGGTCTAATGCCCTGGGGCAGTGGTTCCCAACCTTTTTGGCACCAGGGACCAGTTTCACGGAAGACAATTTTTCCACGGACAGGGGTGGCATGAGGGGAGGTGGGAGGCGGAGCTCAGGCTGTGATGCTTGGCCGGGTTCCTCACAGGCCACGGACCAGTACCAGGCCACAGCTTGGGGGTTGGGGACCGCAGCCCTGGGGCATTGCTTTGACGCGTAGAACATCCCTGAGTTGGTGTATGACGCAGCACTTGGCACCGTGTCTGGAACACGTCTCCCAAAGTGCTTTTCAATGTGAAACTTCATCAGTTTCTCTGCTGTGCCACCTTCTGTTGCCCGGGAGTTCCTGGTTCATCCTGGCCACCCTGAAAGATCACGGGGTCTTCCTGTGACTGTCATTCTCAGGGTGCAAGTCTCCTTCCTGCCTCCTGGCAGCAGGATATAGGAGAGCTTGTCCTGGACTCTGGACTGAGAACTAGCACCCAGCGGGGACTGCACCAGGATGACCTGGCCAGTTTTTTCCACCACTGAGTTTGGACTTCAGATCTCTTAGGACAGAGCCTTTGGGAATTCCCATGATGTGAATTTCCTGGGCCAGCGGGAATAGCTGCCCACCCACTGCTTCCAAGGTGAGTGTGAAGGTCTGCTCAGGTCCCTGGTCACACACTCAGCTATGTGCCCCCACCTTGATGTCCAGAGATGTGACCCTCCTAGACAGTGGCCGTGGTCTGGGAGCCTCCCACAGCTGCCAAGAGCCATTCTTTCCGGGCTGTCCCTGTGTGAAGGGACACGGCTGCACTAGACCAGCTCAGGGAGCCTTGCTCCCCCAGCCAGGCCTCCCCTCTGTCCAGCCCCTGGCGTGACTCATCACAGCGCCCATTCCTCCTGCAAAGGAAATGCCCAGGCCTACGCCCCTGATTACAAAAGAGGCCTCCCAAGCTGAGAATCTGCTTCCAACAGCCGGAGTGCAGACCCTAAATAACCCCAAGTCGAAAACTCGTGTGCAGGACCCATGTGCGCATGCACACACACGCACGTTTCCTCGCAGTCCCGCCCACACTCACTCACTCAGGCAGGCCCACGCTCACTCGCACATCCTCACACATGTGTGCACGCACGCAACCACCCTGCGCCTGTGCCAGACAGCAGTTAATGGTTCTGGTCATGATGCTCTGGGAAGAGAGAGATGATGTGATTGGAGAGACCCCAGCTGCCAGACTGTAGGACTTCTTTTCTAATTATGCCCACCCCCAGGTGGTCAGCTCTCGGGTTCCCCCACCCCTTCAGGGCTGAGGGAGGAGGGGTGCACGCTGCCAATGAGAAAGCAGACAGACTTCCACCCCCTGACACCTAATTTATCTCAGCGTCTGCACCACGTGCATGCTCTGCGTGAGACCCAGAGATTCCTGACTCCTCTAGACCACGAGGTGAGGACGGCAGGTCAAAGCCCGGGGGGAAGAGTGGGAAGGGGTCACAGAAGGGAAGACCTAGGGCTCTTTCGGGAAGGACCCCAGAAGGGACATGTGCCTGGAAGTAAAGGCTTAAACACCCTCCAAGTCCCAAACCAGTACAGAATCAGTCTAGAAACCTTTAACATTTAACCCAGCAAATGTTTAGTGAGGTTCTACCATGTGCCAGGCACTGTCAGGTGCCACAAGACGCAGAAAGCCCCCTGTGCAGCCATCCTCCCCAGGGAAGTGCTGTCACTGCTGCCACCCTCTGGCTGCACGTTTCCCCGCACTTGCGTTCTGAGACGGATTTTCCGAAATGGGCTGCTCAGCACCGTTCTGCTGCTTCTGGGGGCATATCCATCGGCAGAGGGGCAGGACACTGGGCCAGGGGCCAGAGAAATCCGTCCCAAGTTCGGCTCAGCCACAGACTAGCTGGATAACCTTGACTAACGCATGGAATTTGTCAATCCTCAGTTTCTTCATCTACTTAAAAAAAAAAAAAAAAAAAAACAAGACTGGTGGATAACTGACACTGTCCTGCCTCCCTGGCAGAGCAGAGGAAAGCATCCGATGACGGCCTCCGGGCTGCGGGGTGGGACTGGGTCAGTGGTGAGTGCAGCATGACCGGGGTTACCCCTCTCTGCCATATGCCACTCACCCTTAAGGGTCACCGCATCCGTTGGGCTCTGCCCTTTAACTAACTGCCCTGGGCTGTCGCACTTTTCTGGTTCTTGTGAATATTATTTTTAATATATGCTTCTCACTCTCTTCCTGCAGCACAGTGGTTTTCAACCTGGGGTGATTTTGTCCCCCAAGGACATGTGACAACGTCTGGAGACATTTTTCGTTGACACGAATAGAGAGGGTGTTTACCAGCATCCCAGGCTTCTAAACATCTTGCGATGAACAAGACGGCTCCCCACAAAGAAGAATGAGCTGCCCCAAATGCCATTAGGGCTGAGCTTGAGAAACCTGCTGCAGCAGGTCCGGCTGCTGTCATTGTGATTCTGCTACTAGCATCTCTCCCCACTGCTGACGAGGGAATCCAATCCGTAGCGGGGTGGGAGACTAGTTAATCAAACTTGCTAAGACCGGTTCTAAAATAAGAGTAAAGAATCCAGCCCCACGGACCACTCTTATGAGTCAAGGGAATGAGCTTTGTGATCCTGACTTAGGTTTGACTGGGGCTCAGGAACCGCACTGATGACTCAGTAGCTCTTGAGGCCGGAGGTACCGGGGACAGGGATTCTGGGCCTTCGAGAGCCGTGTTCACACACACAAAATAGACCCTTCCCTAGGGCAGCAATCTGGGCTCTCTGATGCTCCAAGAGCCCTGGTTGAACCCTGGCCACTCCTGTGGTTTGTGCCCCTTGTATCTGGCCACAGGATCCTGGCGTGGCCTCCACCCGTCAGTGTTCAATTTCTGGACACACCCCGTACTTCCCCCCAGCCCATGACTTGCCTTTGATGCTCCTCTTGTCCCCGGTGCTCCTCCTGGCTCCCACCCTGCAGTCAGGCAGGTAGAACAATAGGCCCCTTTCCTCCCTCTGGGTTTTCTACAATGTTCTGCATGGGCAAGGGGGTCACACTCGTGACCCCTGGGGAAGCGAAGCTTGACCGTATTTGGTTTGGGAATGCACCATTTATGTGATGTGCCAACACTTTGTTCTTGGCTCGGGCTTGTTCATTCCAAATTTTTAAGGACTTCTTTGGTTGCGAGTGACAGAAATCGACTCTGGCTGGGCTAAGCAAAACAGGAAACCTACTGGAAAGACCCCAAAGACATCTCAGGCATTCCAGGGTAGAGCTCTGCCAGGCCTCAGGGGTGGACTAAAACCAGGGACGGGGGCACTGTGGAAGCGCAGCAAGGCCTCCCTCCCCTCTTTGCCCTCTGCCTCCTGCTCCTGCCTCCCCATTTGCTTTCTGGGATGTTCAGAACTTGGGGGCGAAAATGCCCAGTGAAAACAACAGCAGCTGGGTTTACATGTCTTCCATCCAAGGGAGCAACCAGCCTGGGCCGGAACCGCTGGGTCGTGATTCAACATTCCTGCGGGGGAAGGACTTCTTCCTTGTAGGTGTGCAAACAAAATATTAGGTATCCGTGGTAACACTTATGTTGATGGCCAAGAGGGGACATTGAAAGAGAGCTTGTCAAAGGTGCAGAGGAGAGTTCCTGTGTTGGTAATGAGCTGTGAACGGCCGGGTGGGGTTGAAATGAAACCAGAGGCACTTGGTAGCGCAAATCCCACTCAGTGCAGCACACTTGTGGGAGACACTGCTGTAGCTCTAATCAGACTCAGACAGAAAACTACATCAAGCTGGGCCGTCTAGAACAGCGTCAGAGTCCCTGCAGGCGCCAGGGCGAGGGGTGGTGAGCTCTGCCGGGTCAGCACAGCTCAGGAAGAGCCACACGAGGGAAGTGGTGTTTGAGCTGAGCCTTACGGGATGAAGGGAACACCTGGGGGGCTCAGCACGTGCAGGACTTACCTGGAGCTCATGAAAAGCCCCCGAGATGGGGGTGACTGCAAATGCGACATCCGTGGGAGGATTTCTACTTTCTCCTTTTCTCATGGTCCTCTCTCTCTTCAGCCTGTTTTAGTTTCCTAACAAATGACCACAAATTTAGTGGCTGAAACAATATAAATTTATTCTCTCACAGTTCCGAAGTTCAGAAGTCTGAAATGAGTCTTACTGGGTGTAACCTCAAAGGGCAGGACCCGTTTCCCTGCTTTTCCAGCCTAGAGGCCGCGGCTCTCCTTGGCTTGTGCTCCTTCCTCCAGCTGCAAAGCGCGTCGCTCCAACCTCCGCTTCCACTGACCTCTCCTTCTGCCTTTGACCTTCGTCTCCTCCTATAAGGATGCTTGTGATCACACTGCGCTCACCTGCATGATGCTCTTCCTGGGACCCCAAGACTTCTCCTGAATTCAGTATTCAAAGGGGCATCTCGGGGGTCTCCAGGACCCTGACTCAGTATTGACGTCCATGCCGATTGCTGGGGCTGTGCCGCTGCAGCTTGTTGAAATTCTTGAATATCCCCCTGGCGAGACCCATGTCCTCAGTGTTGAGGAAAGACCACCTGGGGGAAGTTAGGGGATCTGGGATCCAGCTGTATCACCAACAGGCGGCGTGACCCTGGATAATAGTCCTCTTTGGGTCTGTTTCCTTACCTGTGGAGTGAGTGTGCTTGGCCAGGTGAGCTCTGAAGGCTTTGATGGAATGCTATGGTTCCATCCTCTTGCTCCAAAACATGTGTATATGTACATGTGTGAGTGTGTGTGTGTGTGTGTGTGCACTTGTGTACACGTGTGCATCGGGGGTGAATCCCCATGTTTCCTTGCCACTGAGCTTCATTTCCAAGTGTGACAAAAAACCTACTACCAAATGAGGGGTCCCCAGCCCAGGGCAAATGGCTGGTGGTCCGGAGCTGTGAGGCCTGGAACTTGTGCTTCGATCCCCTGTCTGCGTCCCTTCCCCCTTCGGCCATCGGCCATTCCCAATGGCATAGACTCAGCCCCTCTACCCGGCCAGAGCCCACCCAAGCCAGCTTTCCCCACTCAGCTGTGTAGAGCTGCTCTGGCTCTGAGCCCCTCACCCCTCGTTGCCATAGACCCTCCGCCTCCCAGCCGAGTCTCAGCTCAGCCCCGCCAGACCCCAGCTCAGGAGGCCCCCAGTGAGCACACGCACTGGGTGTTCCGAGTGCGCAAGCACAGATGTGGGCACTGCCAACGTGGTGGTGCTGGCATCTGTCGCAGCTGGAGGGGAAGAGGTTTGAAGGGGAGGAGGCAGCCCCTGCCCTGCCCTGGGGAATGGGTGGGGTGCCCTGGGGTGCGGCAGAGAGGAAATCCTTGGCTCCTACCCTGTTCCCTGAGTGCAGGGCAAGCTCAGTCCTCCTGCCCTCACCTGCCGTCCTTGCTCCAAGGGGGCCTGGAGCTGCCCGAGGGCGTGTTTCCAGTTCCCTTCTTGCCTGAAAACATCCCCACACCATGGAACAGGCCCGCCCGGGGTGGCCAATGGCCCGTGGGGGTGTGAAGGATGCAGCTCATGCTGGGGGTGGGCAGAGCCACCGCCCAGGGACGGAGCCATGGCGGCTGGCTGACAGTGTCCTCTGTGCCAGGCCCTGAGTCTGGCCCTTCACGATCCTCAGCGGAGCCCGTGTTCCTGGTCACCCTGGGAAGGGGCTGTCCCCCATTGCAGGTGAGAAAGCCGCAGTGTGTTGCCCACGGTGCTGAGCCGGTGAGCGGCAAAGCCGGCATCCCACCCTAGAGCTCTGCCCCGTCCAGGGAGGGCCCTTTGGCTTGTCACCTTGTCACTTAGCTGTTGGCCTCCCCTGACTGCAGAGCCTCAGTTTCCCCATCTGTGAAAATGGGAGGGGACATGGAAGGGCAGTGGCAACAGGCAGCAGCCTTGGCAAGCCTGGAAACTGGGCTGGATGGTGGGAAGCTGGCAGGGGGCAATGTTGAAACCGGCTGGTTCATCCACCCTCCGCCCCTCCCTCCAGCCTTGCGGAAGCCAGTTGCCTGCTGCCGCCGGTTTCCCTGGATCCCCTCCCTGGCCCTTTTCTCTGGGCCTCACTGGGGTTGGCAGGCCACAAGCCTCCCTCAAGAGTGAGGCATGAAATTCTGACGTGAGCCCACCCTCTCCCGGCCTCCCCGGAACGTTTGCATTTTGATGGAGAGGGATTAGCAGCCCAGGTCCTGGGAGAGGGAGAGGAAGGAGTCTCCCTGGCCCAGCTCTCCACCTCAGGGACAGAAGGTGAGGGTGTCCAGTGCGCCCTGCCAGGGGCCCCTGGCTTCCGCCTGGCCCGCCTCTGCCAGGCAGGGCAGACTCTGGGCCAGGGGCCCGGCCGGGCTAAGTCTCCACTCTCCCCGCCCCAGGGTGGGGTCCCCTTCCCACCCTCCTCTGTGGAGCTTGGATCCTCCCCAGCGCTGGCCCGGGACCCAGGCCCGCTCCCACGCTGCCAGCCCGTTTCCCAGCACTGCCTGACCCCAGCCCAGCTGCGAGTGACCGGGAGCCCGAAGCAGCAGGCGGCTGGCAGCTGGGAGGTGGGACCCAGGGTCTGCCCAGCCCCGGCAGGCTGGCTCGAGCGCGGGAGTACGGCAAGCAGGCCCCGGCAGCCTTCTGGAGGAATTTCTGAATTACCTACTGGCTGGAGACCAGAGGCCAGAGCAGGCCTGGGCTGGCCCTGCTGGCTGAGGCCCTGAAGAGCCTTTCTCCTGGCTCAGGGCCTCACCACCACCGCCCTCCTGCCCACGCCCCCTGGGCCGCCTCCAAGAGCCAGTTCCGGCTGGAGGGGCTTATCCTCCTGCCCCCCCCCCCCCGCCACTGAGGGCCCCCTTTCCTCCCGACCTTACCTCTGACCCATTGAGGTCAGTGCTGTCCCCTCTCTGCTGTCTCCCAGCAGCACACGCTCCGCCTTGGCCAAGCTGCGGGGAGGCCCTGCCAGAATCTTCATCTTCATCAGGGCAGTTGCGGGGGGGATTTGGGCCTGGGCGGTGGGAGGAGGACGGCTTGGCTGTTCCAACACCCTCTGATTCTGTTCCCAGACAGAACGGCCCCTCGTGCACAAATGTCCTCATCCCCAGACAGAACCAGCTACATAATTTGTAGGGCCATTTGTTAGAAAAAGATTATTAAGACTTTCAAGACCGTGACAACAGAACATGGAAACAAGCACCAGGTCCTGCTAAGTGTGGGGCCTCGTGGGACTGCACAGGTTGCACACCCGTAAAACTGGCCCTGCCCCCAGAAGCCCCCTGGCCCTCCCTGGCCTCACCCCACCTCTCCTGGAGCGTAGATGCCTCTGAGACCTTGGCCGGAAGGCAAGTCCGAGCAGACACCCACCCCACCCTCTCCTTCATTCTAACTCTGTCCTCAGTGGAAGTGTCTATGTCCTACCCTGACCTTCTTGCCAGGGAAACCGAGGCAGCAGGGAGGACTGGGACCTCCCCATCCTGAGCAGTACCACCCACCCCAGTTGACCAGGGGAGGGGAGTGACTGTGGTGGCAGTGGGTCCCGGGGCTCCTCTCAGCTGCCCATGTTGTGCCCACCCCAGGGCTCTTGGTGCGGGGCCGGGTAGGAGAAGTCCCTGCCCTGGCCTCTGTTACTCATTAGTGCCATTTTTCCCGAGGGGAGGGAGCCAGGGGGGTCCAGGGGCGCGTTGCCAGCTCCAGCCCAGGCCTCCACACAGCCGTGGCTGGGTTCCTTTGTTCTTTGCGGCCACTGCCCAAGAGCTGGCTCGGCCTGACTGGGCAGGGTGACTGCCCTTGGGCTGTTCAGTCCCCCGAGCCAGGGGGAGGGCAGGGGCCTGGGTCGGGGGCCAGCAGTGTCGTGATGGGGGGATATTTGCTTGACTCTGACATCAGCAGCAGGCTCCGCACAGGGTCTGGAGACTGTCCCTCCAGTAGCAGAGAAATGCCAGGCCCAGGGGAAGGTGACCGCCACTCTGCCCAGGGAGGCCCCTCAGGCGGCAGCCAGTGCTGAGACGCTCTTTTGACAGCCTCAGCCCGGGCTTCCGGGCCTGTCACCAGCTTCAGGGACCATAGTGCAAACAGCCCCTCCCATCAGGGAGCGCTCCATCAGGGCCTGGCGGGGGCTGAGCAGTCTGCGTGCGTTATTCTGTTGTTCTCACGAAAGGCACAGGGGGTGGGTCCTAGTATCACAGCAATGAGATTCAGATTAATTGGGCAACTGGTTCCAGTCCACGCAGCTGCCACGTTGTCCCCGGTCCTGGGCTTTTCCTTCATGGAAGTCATTACAATGGGAATGCTTGGGTGACTATTTGTTTAATGTGCGCCTCCCCGATTAGGGCTCTAAGCTCCACGTCACTCAGTAGAGCTGCCATCTCTCCAGCTGATGCCATTGTTCAAGGCTGCAACCCTGGCGCCACACACAGTGCCTGCACATAATAGGACCTCCACGAATAGCAAGGGAAGGAAGGAAGGAGGCCACTGAGTCCGATTCCGACACAGGTCAGCCTGAAGCCACGCCTGTGCCCCTGACCGCTAGGCTACAGTACCCCTGTCACCCGAAGGCTCCCTTGACAAACTTCTGAAGGGCCTGGGCACAGAGCCAAATGGAGCCCTGCACCCAGCCTAGGCTGGAAAAGGGACATCACTGGCCTTGGGTTCAGGGGAGAAGCTTGGGGAGAAGGGGAAGGGGGCCCTGTCACTCCTGAGGCTTCTGGTGGGTCCCTCCTTCCTGGGAGAGCCCGCTGGTCCAGCTGGTTTCTGGGCGGCTTACTGCCTCCCCAGCCCTGTGAAGCTGGGGTCTTGGGCAGCTGGAGGAGGCTGTCCCTGCATGGGCTGGGTAGCAGGGAGAGCGTCAGTATGGAAGAAATATCTACATTTGCAGCATGCTTCCAACCTCGCCCCACGGACAGTCCAGCCCTTGGCTTTCCCGGGGCAGCTGGAACGTCTGCTTTCCGTGTGCTGGAGCCTGGGCCTCTGCGCCAGCACTTCTGTTGTCTCAGGCATCGGAGGGCGTTCACCCCAGACGTGTTTACGCCAGGCACTGCCAGCCTGCCGGGTGGTGTCTGCTGGGGCAGCGCTCAGGGAACCCCACAGCTGGGCTGCCGAGAGCAGGGACCATTCGCTCTTTCCTCCGTCCTTTAGATGTATTCATCGGATTCTCTCTGGGCCTCTCCACTCCGTCCCAGGCAAGGTGCTAAGTGTGAGGATTCCCAATGGGAAACAGCCCCAGGCTCAGGGGGCTCACAGCCCAGCAGGGGAGAACATGTCACCAGACAACGAACACAGTGATGCACGTGTGCAGGAAGCACCGGGAGGGTTGGCTTGTGCTTCCCAGGGTGGTTTTGGCTGCAAGTAACAGGAGTCGATGCAAGTTGCCTAGATGTAGGATGTTCATGAGTTTGCTTCACAGGGAGGGGCTTGGGGCAGGGTTGCCTAGCAACTTAGTGATGTCATCCAAGACTCTGGCTCATCTTTTCTGCTCTGCCATCCTCAGTGCTTTTGGTGATGCCACCTCCAATCCACACAGTGGATGCCACAGCACCAAGCATCACATCCTCGTGTCCAAAGTCAGAGTGGAAGGGCGGGTTCTTTTCCTGTACCTGTTCCTTTGATCAAGGAGGAAAACCTTTCCCAGAAGCCCCCATTGGACATCCCTCTACATCTCATTGGCCCAACTGGGTCACATGGGCATGACCAGCTGCAAGGGAGGCTGGGAGTCGAGTACCAGGCATTCTCAGTTCTGTCTCAGTAGAAGCCAGGAGAGGGGCAATGGCCATTGAGTAGGAAAGAGGTCACCTGCCCCTGCTCCATCTTTTTTTTTTTTTTTTTGAGACAGAGTTTTGCTCTGTTGCCCTCACTAGAGTGCCGTGGCGTCAGCCTAGCTCACAGCAACCTCAAACTCCTGGGCTCAAGCGATCCTCCTGCCTCAGCCTCCCGAGTAGCTGGGACTACAGGCACACGCCACCATGCCCAGCTAATTTTTTCTATATATTTTTTTAGTTGTCTAGCTAATTTCTTTCTATTTTTAGTAGAGACAGGGTCTCACTCTTGCTCAGGCTGGTCTCGAACTCCTAACCTTGAGCGATCCTCCCGGCTCGGCCTCCCAGAGTGCTAGGATTACAGGCGTGAGCCACCGCGCCCAGCCCCCTGCTCCATCTTGAGCAGGCATTCTCAACTGCTGCACAAGCGACATTCTGGTCTGGATAAAATTACTGAGGGCTCTGCTGTGAACTGCAGGGTGTTTAGCAGCACCCTTGGCCTCTATCTACTAAGCATACCCCCACTAAGTTATGCCAACCAAAACACCTCCACATATTGCCAATTTCTCCCCTGTTATTGAGAACTACTGATTTAGAGTCTTCCCTAAGCCACACCGAGGAGTTAGGGAAGGCTTCCCGGGAAGAGGTGCTGGCTGAACTGAGACTGGAAGGATGAGGGGTTAGCGAGCTGGGGAAGCTGAAGGACATCCCTCTCCTCCTTCCATGTGTGAATCTTTCAACAAACACGTACCAATAATCCCTCTTGCTTTTGCACAGCTTTATGTTTCAAAACGTGCTTTTGCTTATATCATTTATTCTACATTGTGGTCCTGAGAGGTCAGTGCTAGTATCCCACTGACAGATAAGGAAACTGAGGCTCAGGGAAATTAGAGCTTTGCCACTTGGCGAGAGAGTGGTGGGACAAGGACTAGAAGGAGGTCTTTCAGCCCAGTGTCCTCTCTGCTGTACCCGGGGCTTATGAGGCAGCGTAGATAATGGAGCTGCTCTGTGACTGATGACAGCTGCTCCTGGGGGCCCGTTTTCCTGATGACACAGGCACGCAAGGGGGAGGGAGGGCTGTGGGAGGATCTGATGGCTCTGCCCAGCGCCCCTACCTCTGTGTTCCTCCCAGCTAGACAGAGTCAGAGGCAGCCGCCAAAGACTAGAGTGGGACCCATTGGGAGACTCGGTTCTCAGTGCTCACCCCTGCCTACCCCTTTCTTCCTGCATGTCCCTTTTGTCCTCAACCAGGCAATCAGGGCCCACCTGTGCTGTCCTCGTGCTGCCCACGTGCCCTCTCTGTTCTTGGGAAAGGCTTTGGGGGACATCTTTTTTGCTTGGCCACTTTCCAGACCCCACCCTCTGGGCCCTCCTACTCCCTGGGCTCTCTTCTCTGTCCCTTTGGAGTGGCTTCTTCTCCTCGCAGGCCTCTTGGTGCTGGCCTTCCCCAGGGCTCAGGCTTTGGTCCCTTCTCTTCCCTGTTTCCACCCAGACCCTCAGGGACCTCATTTGGTCTCAGGGCACTAAATGCCATCTGTATGCCCAGTCCTCCCAGATACTCAGCCCAGTCCTCCCGGATATGTAGCCCAGTCCAGTTCCCTCCGCCCATTCTTGGGTTTCTAAAGCCCGCTCGACTCCTCTGTGCAGTATCCAATAGATGCCCCAAATTCATTCCTGATTTCCTTTCCTTGGGGGTTCCCAACACCCAAATCCACCCTGCCAGGGTCTTCCCCACCTCGGGTGATGGAGGCTTCATCCCTCCCCTTGCTCAGGCCCCAGACCATGGGGCTTCCTGGACTCCTCATTCTCCCACAGTCCCCATCCTGTGTGTTAGGAAATCCTGTTGGCTCCACCTTCAATGCATGCCCAGGCTCCACCCACCTCTCAGCCCCACCACTGCTTCCACCTTCTCCTGCTGGATTAGTGCAGTGGCCTCCCAGGTGATTTTCCTGATTCTCTTTTGACTCTCTGAAGTCTGTTCTCAATTCCAACACAGCAGCCAGAGTCTCTCTCTCTCTAACTCTCTTTTTTCATAGAGGTGGAGTCTTGCTCTGTTGCCCAGGCTGGAGTGCAGTGGTGCAATCATAGCTCACTGCAGCCTCGAACTCCTGGGCTCAAACAAAGCCATCCTCCTGCCTCAGCCTCCCAAGTAGCTGGGACTACAGGCATGCACCATCACACCCAGACCATTTTTCTATCTTTTTGTAGAGATGGGGTCTCACTACGTTGCTCAGGCTGGTCTCGAACTCCTGGCCTCAAGTGATCCTCATGCCTCAGCCTTCCAGAGTGCTAGGATTACAGGTATTAGCTACCATGCTGGCCAGAGTATCCTTTTAAAAGATGTTAAGAGTATGCCACTACTCTGCCTGAATCCTGCAGGGACCATCTCTCTTAGATACCCGTGTGTCACCGTGGCTCTCAAGGGAACATGGTCATGGCCAACCAGCTGCTGCCTTGGGGCCTTTGCTCCAGCTGTGCCCTCTGCCTGGAAGTCCCTTCCCCCTACATAGCCATGTGGCTCTCCCATAGGCCTTCAAACCTTTGCTCAAATGGCCCTTCTCACCTGCTCACAATGGTAGCACCTCTACGCCCACCAATGGCTCTCTCGAACCTTCTTTACTGGCTCTGTTTTTTCCCACAGAGCTTCTGTGTGATTTGCTTACTATATTTATTATTTGTTGTCAGTTTCTTCCTGCTAGAATGTAAACTCCACATGAGGGACAGGTTCTGCTTTTGTATTCACTGATGTATCCCAAACACACCTGCACAGAACTGGACACATAGTCAGCCCTCAGTAAGTATTTACTGAATTGAATTGAAGCCACTCACACTTTAGTATATAAATAAATGTACATTCTCTCTCTCTCTCACACACACACAGAGGATTTTCACTTTGTTTTTTTCTCTACTAATTTCAAGAAAGGGTTATTTCTTGCATCACAGTGCACTCGGGAAAGGCATTTTGGGGGCTGTGGGTTTTACAGTCTTGAAATGACAGCAGGTGAATTGAGGACCCGCTGTGGATCCAGTACTCAAGGAAGGAGAAGCCCCGGGCACTGCCTCATGCTCCCCCAAAGCAGAGGGGTAGGGGTTGCAGCCTCCCAGGTGTGATAGAGAGGGGAGGGTGGCACCTCACCCATGTTCATGGTGTGACCACAACCGGCTGCTCCCAGGATGGTGATGAGGACAGAGGCGTGGAGAACTAGACAAGCTGCTCACAAGGGCAGAACCCTGGGAGTTAGAGTCCTTGCAGCCCCGTTTCTCGGCAGGGGGGGGTCAGGAAGCAAATCGGCCTCTGCATTAGGAAGGTATCTGGTCACTGCCCCAGGCTTCCCTTCCTGCAGCAGAGCTCGGGTGCCGGGGGCCTTGCAAAGGGGCAGCGTTGCTGGGACCCTCACTTCAGTGAGGCCCCTTCCAGCACCCTGGGAGGATTCGATGCTTCTGCCATTGTCAGCTTTTAAAAACGGTGTCATTTGTTGTGATTATCCACCTCCCCCACCCTCCCACCTCCGCCCTCATTCTAAGTAAACATCCACTTTCTATCCCTAATGCTGTATTTGTAAATTTGTAATTTTTTAAAGAGGGCCCCTAAATTGTATATGCTTAACCCCACAGAACCCAGATATGCTCCTGGGTGGAGAAGCTTGTTTCCCAGGTAGTTGAGGGTTCTGGCCCAGGCTCACCTGCTGTCAGTTGCATTGCTGCCTTTTTGGGCACCTAGTAAAAATTTGATTTCCCTGAGCTCATGTGGCTGGAAAAAGGTTTGCGGAGAGGGATGACTCGTGAGGTTGGAGTGCCCCCTTCTGGGAAAAAGAGGTACAGCCGGGAGTGGCCGCATCAACGCAGGGCTAGTAGGATGTGGACCAGAAAGCAGGTGGCTCTGGGGCTTAGCTCACAGACAAGCCCCTGTTTGGGGGCATGGACACATTGGCGCGCACACGCCACACCTCTAAAATTCAAATGTGAGCATGCGTTTGTGTACATGTGCTGCATGTCCATCCCACCATAATAACGCCAACTGGAGTACTGCCATTCACTTCTGACCCCGGTAGCATCAGATTCCACTGGTTTGAGGGCTCAGCCATCACAAGACTGCCCCTACTTCAGGTGCCAGCTGCAAGTCGGGTCCCTAGACCACCTGTACCTCTGACTAGCCAGCTACCAATTTAGAAGTTCCCACTGAGTTCTCACTTTTGATAATTTGCGGGAATGGCTCACGGAGCTCACTGAAGGCGCTGTACTGTGGTGACAATCACAGCTTTATTATAAAGGAGACAACTCAGGAAGAGTCAAGGGAAGAGACACACAGGGCAAGACCTGGGAGGGAGCGCAGAGCTTCCATGTCCCCTTCCCATGGAATGGGGGCTCATCACCCCCCAGCACATCAATGTGTCACCACCCAGCACGCTCTGCCTCAGTGTCCAGAGTTTTCATACGGGTTTCGTTATGTAGACTCGATTGATTGAACATTGGCCATGTGATTAAACGCAATCTCCACCCTCCTCTGTCCTTCCTGGAGGTCTGCTGGCTGAAAGTCCCACCCCCTCATCATGTGGCTGGTCTTTCTGGTGACCAGCCACCATGCTGAAGCTATTTAGGGGCCCACTGTGAGTCACCTCATTAGCATAACAAATATTTCTGTCACTCAGGAAATTCCAAGGGTTTTTAAGCTCTGTGCCAAGAACTGGGTTCCGGGTCTTTCTTACTCCACGGTGCAGCTACACAGCCCAGGAGTCATGTCTCAGGTGTCTTGGAACCCACGGTGTCCGGCCAGTCATCCCCACTCCGATTCACCCACAGACCCCCTAATGTGGGGGCAAAGTAACAAAAAAAGCCCTCTGAGGGTCACACTACTGTCCTTCCATAAAAGGCACCACTGGGCCCCAGGGCAGCCTCCCCCCAGCTGCCCTCAGCTTCCTCTCCTTTCCAGGACGTCTGCTTCCTGAGGGAGGACGGTTCAAGGCCGCTGGCCAGAGCCAGTGTTTGGGACACAGGCTGGCCTCGCCCATCATTATTTTCTTCTGTTTGAAACAAAGCAAAACAAACCCCGAGCCCCTACTTGGCAAGGCAGGCCTGGCCCCCTGAGGACACCACTGCTCCTGCCACAGCCAGACACTGCAGCTTGCACCACTGCCCTGCAGGCCCTGGGCCCTGAATGACTCCCCCAGTGCTGTCACCACCCCTGCCCTGACTGAGAACTCCACTGAGCTGCGATGCCATAGCCGCCGGAGGGAATTCTCTGTGGTTTTTGGTTGCTTGGATGCCAGCGTCTGAACCTGGACTGGATGTCTGGTGTGGGCATGACCTTATGTCCCAACTGCAAGTCCCAGCTGCCTTCCCCAAGACTCGTAGGGTGGGGCATTTCTCAGCCCAGGCAGGCAGCCAAGAAAAGTGCAAGCTGTCTGCTCTGTCTCTTGCTGTATCAGGCCTGTGATCCTGCCCTGCCCGTGCCACAGTCACCAGCGCTGCTGGCCCCTGCCCCCACCCCCCACCAATTCTTCTTAACACCCTGGACAAATTCTTTTGTTTTTACACAAGCCTTAAGCCAAGGCCTGAGATTGGAGATTCTCCCATGGGATTTGCAAGGCCAAGTAGTTGGGTGTTTCAAAGATGGCAGCTCAGTTCGGCCCCTCCTGTGCCCTGCACAGCTCCCTGCACTCTCGTAGGAGTGGATGCCACTGTGATGGGCTCATGCTTCCATTAGGCACTCAGTAGGCTTAGTGTTCCTTGCATGATTTCATTGAATCTTCACAGCAACCCTATAGAGGAGGGGGTACCAGAGTTATCCCCATTTACAGATGAGGAAACTGAGATTCAGAGAGGATGAATGACTTGCTCAAGGTCACAGAGATAGTGACTAGTGAAGCCAGACAGTATTCAAACCTTGAACTGTCAAATGCCAGAATTCACACGCGTAACCACTTTACGGTCCTGGCACACAGAGATATTCCACACTCCACGATATTCACACTCGACTACTCCCAGCACAATTTCTGAGCCATGCAGCGGGTGGGAAGGGGTATGAACCTGCCCTTGAGAATTTGGCCTCACCAGAGCACCGTCTCCGCCTTTGCCTCTCTCCATGAGCCAGCCCAGCCTGGCAGGGAGCTCATGCCCGCTTAGCAATTCATTCCTCGCTTTGTTGACAAAAGGATGCCAACACAGCAAGTGCGTTTAAATTTCCCCCTGTTGACACAAAGTTGCCTGGAAGCCACGGAAGGGCAGGGAAGACTCATGGTTCAGACGTCAGGAGGCAGAGCCACCTTGCCAGGGTCTGAATCTTGGCGTTGCTGCTTACTGGCCAGGGGACCTTGGGCAAGATGTGTCACTTCTCTATGCCTCCATTTCCCCAGCTGTAGATGGGAATAACACAATGCCCTCCACATGGAGTCACTGTGAACATGCAAAGAGTCAGTGCATAAAGCCAGACTGAGCTGGGTATGGAAGGAGGGGCAAGCCCAGGTCGAGTGTCCCTGGGCTGCAGTCTGACCACCTGCAGAGGCTGGGCCAGAATCTCTGAGCCTTCTTTGACCTTGACAGTCTCTTCTCCTCTGGCAAGGCAAGCTCCTTCCAGCTCCACCTTGGCCTGTGGGAGTGCTCCTGTTGGGGTCCTCCTGCCCACCCACCTCCTGCCTTGCCAAGCTGACAAGCTCTGTGCCGTCCTGCGCTAAAGGAAGCACTCGCCTCTTTGCCGTTTGCCCAGCTGCAAGGGTGCTGACCGAGGGAGGGACTGGATATTTATGAAGCTCTTCCTGGATGCCTAATTTTCCTCCTTACAACAAGGGTGCAAGGAGACAGCCATTAGCAACCTCGCTTCACAATGAGGACCCAGAGCCTTGGAGAGGTCTGCCCAGGTGTCAGGCTGGGCTCCTCAGGGGTGGAAGTTTGGAAGATCGGAGAAAGTTCTTGGCCAACTTAAGGAAACTTCTCCAAGACCCGCAATGCACAGTTCTCACAAGGACATTTGGAGCTGAGCTGACACCTAGCGGACACAAGTGGGACTTCCTCCCTCTTTGCAGGCTCCCGGGGCGGTTGCAGGCAGGTTTGGGGCTTGGCCGTCCTTCCTTCACTCACTAGCTGTGTGGGGTGTCCTGGAGGGTGGGCGCCGGTTGGGGGGGTAGATTTTTACTTCCCTGAAATCTCCATCATTCCCCCAAAAGCCATTCAAACAAAAATAAAATTTGATAAGAATACTTGCTGCCTTTTCAATTT
This sequence comes from Varecia variegata, assembly GCA_028533085.1. NCBI lineage: Eukaryota > Metazoa > Chordata > Mammalia > Primates > Lemuridae > Varecia > Varecia variegata. Next base: position 20,145,379 of record CM052442.1, read on the forward strand.
CATGCAAAAGATGAGAACACATCTTGGAAAAAAATGTGTCTTTATTGATCCATAACCATGACACATTTGTAATTTGTCCATTACACATTCGGATACTTCACGGCCTCTCCTTCCAGCCCACACACAGTCCTCAGGGTTCCACCCGGACACCAACATTTATTGGATGCTCAGTTACAGGCCGGGAACTTGGAGAGTTTTATGGGTTATAATAGATTTTAAAAACATGATCCTTGCCATCAGGAACTTCCCTTTATTTGGAGAGATAAAGCAGATATCTACAGAGCACTCTGATGTCATGGTAGACGTTTAGCCCATAAATGCCTCACTGTATTTCTTTATTTTCTCTTCATCTTCCTAATTTTGACCCTGAGCTCCTATATCACCCAGCTGATGGAGATTCAACTTCGGGACTATGCTCAGGGCTGTGCCAATGACCTGAGACTTCTGTGGTGCTCACCTGTCGGCGAAGCCCCTCCGCTCACCTGTCACCTGTTCACACTGATTGTTTATTGCAGGTGCCTTGCTTCCCAGCTCACAGAGATCGCCAGAGACGCTGGTCAGCTGCACTAACGCAGTGCTGGGGTAGGGGGGCTCTGCAGAGGTTGGGGGCCCAGGCCCAGAGCCAGCCCCTGGAGCGCATGACGCAGCTGCTTGCTCTGAGGTCCTGGAAGACCCGGCTTCCTTCCCCTCCCGCAGTGCTGGGGAAGTGACTCTCAGGGCTCCTGTGATCCTCCTCCTCTGCCTTCTCCTCAGCTTCTGTTCTCCCCCGTAAGCTTAGGCTGTGGGAAATGTGAGCTAGGGAGCAGCAGGTCTTGCTAGAAACTTCTACCCTGGCCCTTAACCCTGTCAAGGCTAAAAGCTGCATAAGGAGAAAATATGGCTCATGATGGGGGGACAGATTATTTCAAATAATGATTCTGCCACATGTGCAGAGAGGCCTTGGCATTCGTCTCCACCCTTGGTGAAGCCAAGAGAAGCCCAAGGGCTGGTGACTTGGTTCCTGCCCCCCTACCAGTGCTCCAAAGTGGGGGTCCCTGGAAATGGGCCTTGCCTCATCCCCCAAACTTTCCCAGCTTTCCATCACTCACCCCAAACAATGGCCAGGTGAATGCGCTCGTTCACTCCACAGGCGTTTATTGGGCACCCTCTATGTGCGAGGGCTACTGAGGCACAGGGGATAGTCCCTGCCCTTGTTCATGCACGGTGGTGCATGAAGGTGCCTCCACCCACCTGGTCAGTGTACACTGTTCTTGGCTATTCCTTTTCCTCTTTTGCTAAGCTCTTCCTGTCTCCCCAGTTTGCCAAAGGATTTTAGAATGAAATGCAGAAGGACAGACTCCCTCAGTGGATCAGGAAGCCTTTATTTCAGCTGTTCCATTTTTCAGGTGGAACCACTCAGGCTCAAGCTCATGTGTCCGGGACTAGACGCCAGGTCTCTCAGTCTCCCATCCTGGGCTGCCTCCATGTGCCCCCTTGGCATTTGCTTCTAGAGGCCCCTGCCCTCTTTCCCTCAGCTCTGTCCCCCACCACTCCCTCCCGTCTGGGAAATCTTCCCTGGACACAGTTTACAATCACTATGACGACTGCTCTCGTGCCCTGACCTGCTCCCCGACGCTCTTTTCCTGCTGCCCAGCAACCCCATGACACTCCCAATTTGTCTGTGCACCTCTTACTGAGACCACCACACCACAGCACCTCTGGTGGTCACTAAAACCAGAAGGTGCCCCTTGGTGACGGGCACACCCACCAGCACCCCGGAACACCCAGAATCAAGCCGGATTTTATTTGCTTGTGCACAGCCCTGGCCTTGGCATTTGGCCACCTCTTGATCTCCTCCATGGCACCATCCAGCTTGCCAGGACTTCCCTTGTCGAGACTTCTTTCCAGACCAGACTTGTGGCTATGTCTTCGACGTATTCAAGAAACTGGTTTGAAAGGTAAGAGAACAATGCTGAGTGCAGCCTCGTGGCCAATTGTCGAGAACGTTAACACAGGCTCAAATCCAAACGAGACCCTTTGTAAACCCAGCTCTTATCTAGGCAGCGGGTTGAACGTGGGTGAGTTGGGTGTTGGCACAGGGGTGCCGTAGAGCGCTGGTTTACATGATCGGCAAGGGCTCGGTGGAGGTAAATTTTACAATGTGACACCCTCTGATGCAGCAATTGCTGGGCCCACTCCACCAAACCTATTTTGAGAAACACTATATACTGTGTACAAGGATATTTACGACAGTATTGTTTGTAGTAGCAAAATATTGGAAATAGCTTAAATGTCCATAAAATGAGTTTAAGTTATGAGACTCTTGTGCTATGAAATATTATGAGGCAATTAAAATGATTGAGATGGGTTTAAATGTGCCAACGTGGAAAGGTCACCACGATGTACTGTTAGGGCAAAGCATGTTCAGGACAAAGCAAGATAGTCCGATTCTATTAGTGATAGGAAACTGTGTGTGTGAGAAACAGCAGATAATAAACCCATAAGAACTGTGCGCCTCCCTACTGCGTCCCAGGTAGTGTTCCAAATGCCTTACAGGCGTGAACTCACTCAGCCCTCAACACTCCTGTGCTGTGGGTACTGCTGTTAGCTCCATGATACAGATGAGGAAACTGAGGCACAGAGAGACCAGATAGCTTGCCCAGGGTTCCACAGGAGTGGAGCTGGGGTGGGAACCCATGTGGTCGGCCCTAGAGACCGTGTTTTTAACCATCATTTCTCTACCCCACACACTGGCGCGTGTGCTTGTGCAAGGACACACAGGATGACAAGGACACGGGACAGGCGTGGAGACGTGCGCCTGCAGTCGTCCGTGAGAGCCCTGCGGGGAGGCGGAGGGAACTGTGGGGGAGATAAAAAAGGACCTTCATTCTCTCCTTGCTCTACTTCTGTGGATTTAGAACTTTTACGATTGGATATTATTTGTAACAAAACATAAAAATAGGAAAGATTCATGTGACAATAAAAAGTACCCCTCTGCTCCTCAGCCAGCACTCACAAAGAGGCAGTGTGCAAGCTGACAGGCAACTGAGGTGACCCCAGGAGCCCCCCAACTCGGGTCCTGAGACTGGGCCCAGTTCTGCCTCTCGACCGCCACATGACCTTGTCTATCTGCAGCCTGGAGAGTTTGCCGGGCTTGGAACCTGGTCTCCAGGCTCTGCCCTTGGCACTTGCCACCAGCTGCCCAAGGAACAAGTGGTGCCACTTTAGGGCGGCCGAGAAGGCACAGGGCAGAGGCTGCTGAGCCAGACTAGAGCAGAGGGAGAGGGTACATACAGCAGGGGGCACAGTGGGAGGTGCAGGGGGTGTGCAGCACACCTGAGCCATTCTTGAGGCCCCCTTGCTGGATGACAGCGTGACTCCTGAGCCATGCCCCATGGGCCAGCTCCTTCCGTGCATTTCCCCACTTAATCCTCACAATAGCTCTAGGCTGCCGCGGTTCTCACCCCACTTGAAGGTGGGAGACTGAAAGCCCCGGGCACAGCCCGCCCTTGTTAAGCAGAGCAGGGTTTGTGGCTGGGACAGGCTGCCCTTCCTGTCTTCGTTATTGGGGGAAGGCGTGTAGGGCAGGGCCTGACGGGGACCTCTCCACTGGGGCTCCTTAAGGGCACAGGCCAGGCTTAAGGCCACAGGGACCGTGCCTGGTGGGGGCAGCGGCATCCTGCGCCTGGGAGGGACAGCAGGTCTGGAACCACAGGGGCTGGGTCAGGGCCAGAGCTGCCCCTTCCCCACTGTGAGGAACAAGCGGCTTTGCCTGACTTCTCTGAAGCTCAGTTGCATTGCTTACTCGGTGGGGGTGGCGGTGGTGTTGCCGTTCGGCACTGGAAGGACTCAGTACGTGCCTGTCTGGTGATGGGAGAGGGCCTGGCACGTGCCGGGGGCTCACCGGGGGTTGCTCACTGTCATCGCTACCATCATGGACCTTCCCTGTCTCTTCGAGGAATCCAGCCCAAGTCGCAGTCCACCTCACTCCCTGAGCTGCAGCAGAGTTGGCCAACCTGGGGTTCGCCACACGCCACACTGGGCGCCCCAGCACTTGGGGCTCCGTCCCTCTGCTCTGTCTCTCTGCCAGGCCAGACTCGCTGAGACATCACTGCCTCCCCCCTGAGTGGTGCCTCCTCTTTAGGGTACAAGGGCGCCTGGCGCATGCCCCACGGCTCCACTCACGCTGAGAGGCCCGACCGTGTGCTCCTGGCGTCACCTCCCACAGCGCCGTGCGTGCTGGGCTGCAGCTCCTTTGCTGGCACGCCCAGCGTGTGGCCCGGCAGCCAGCAGCACGTGGCAGGGCTCAAGCTTTGCTAAACAAGTGACTTGAAGGTGAGAAGGGTGAACCCTGCGGCCTGGCCCTGCGGTGCAGGGAAAAGACAGCCAGGTGCTGCAGGGTGGGGGAGGCCCTCACTAAGCACACGCAGACGGGGCGGCCGAGAGCTCACAGCCACCCAGCCAGGGCCCCTCCTAGAGCGCTGGGGATGGCCGTCGGGCTGGCTGACCTGAAGTTCACCATGCCTGTCTTCTCATCCAGCCTCTTTATCAGCTCCCCGACTTGGTACCGGTTCAGAGGGACCTTGTTTTGCTGAGGATGTAGATGGAACATGTGCAGTTAATAGAGCTCTGTGTTCACCCCCTCTCCAGACACCCCTCCATTCTCTCTGTCACTCTCTCTCTCTCTCTCTCTCTCTCTCGCACACACACATGGACACCACATAATGCCCGACTCCTCTTGGGACCGTGGATGGCAACCGAGAACGAGCTCAGAGGAAACTGAACTCACAACATGGAGGGCTGGAAGAAGCAACCTGCCCGTGGGTCACTGCCCAGACCCCAGAAGGCCTCCCTTTTCTGGGGAGCAATAAAGAGGCTGGAGGTCAGGGTCAGGTGAAGGGGCTGGCTCTGGGGTGGACAGAGCTCTCCTCTGCAGCTACTGAGTCCTGGCCAGCCCTCCTCACCATGGGCCTGGGCCCCCAGCATGTCCCCTCCTGGGTCCTATTCTTGCAGGGCCCAGTTCCCTCCTAGGATGCTGTGATGATGGACGCCTTCGAGGATGCATTTCAGGGGGACTTCCGCACCTTTATAATATGGGGGTGAGGGGAATGAGGGATTTCAGGCAAGAGGATACGGCCCAAGGTGGAAATATTGGGGCTTTGGCATGTGATCTTCTCTCACTCTCTTTTTATCTGCCTGACAGCCAAATGCAATGGGAGAAAGACCTCAAGATAGAACATCTGCCTTTGGGTGGCATCTCAGGTCATCAGTGGCTTCGAGCCATACAGCAGAGAATGACTCCAGCAAGGGTGGAGGGAGGTCTCAGGTTCCTCTCTGGGTCCAGATAAATGAGCTGAATGTCCCACAGCCAAACCCAGGAAGCTCTCCGAAGGGCTTGCACACTCTCTCTGTGACACACGCACAGTGCCTGTGGCCACCAGGAATCAGCATACCTGTACCATAGCTTTCCGGAACTCGCCCACATGCATCCTCATTGTCCCGGCGGGGTTCAAGCTCTTGAGGAAGTCGACCACGGTGATGTTTTGCTGGTCTGCATAGTTCTGAGAGAAGCGGGAGACACCCGGTGCAAACACTTGTCCTTATAGCAATGACCACAACTCCCCTCCCCTCCTCCGAAGGCGGCCCCTGCTTCCAGGTCCAGAAAGGCTGAGGAGAACCGGGAGCCAGACACGAGCACCTGTGATGGTTCTTGTGTGTTCGCCCAGGTTCTCCCAGCCCCACCGCACCGAGCAGAAGCTCCGTCCATTCCCAGGGTGGAAGGGCTGAAATCAATGCTGCTAAGGTGCCACAGCATCCGGGGGACAGGGCTGGAGGTCATATGCACACGTGTGATTTGGGTTTGCGATGACCTCTGTTAAGACTGGTGACACTGTGGCTGGTGGGTGGGATGTTGTTAGCTCAGAGAAGAAAGTTAAATCACAGCCACGTAGTGTGATGGTTGGACAGGCTCTAGGCCTTCCCTGGATTCTTGCTGCTCCACACAAATGCTCACATGGAGACATGCTTTGTTAGAATATATTTAAAAACAGGCCAGGTGCGGTGGCTCACGCCTGTAATCCTAGCGCTGTGGGAGGCAGGAGGATCGCTCGAGGTCAGGAGTTCGAGACCCCATCTCTACTAAAAATAGAAAGAAATGATCTGGACAGCTAAAAAAATATATAGAAAAAATTAGCCGGGCATGGTGGCGCATGCCTGTAGTCCCAGCTACTCGGGAGGCTGAGGCAGGAGGATCGCTTAAGCCCAGGAGTTTGAGGTTGCTGTGAGCTAGGCTGACGCCACGGCACTCTAGCCTGGGCAACAGAGTGAGACTCTGTCTCAAAAAAAAAAAAAAAAGAATATATTTAAAAACAATACTTCATTGTTTTCATTTCAAAAATACAGTCGTCCTTCAGTATCCACAGGGCATTGGTTCCAGACTCCCATCAATACCAAAATCTGAGGATGGTCAGGTTCTGCAGTCGGCCCTGTGAACCCACGGACACAAAAACGTGGGCCCTGGGGCTTTGGCGGGCCCTCTGTACCCACGGGTTTTGCGTGCTGTGAATACTGTATTTTCCATCCACATGTGGCTGCATATGCAGAACCTGTGGATGTGGAAGGCCGACTGGACTTACTGAAAAAAATCCTTGTGTAAGTAGACATGCACGGTTCAAACCTGTGTTTTTCAAGGGTCAGCTGTATTACCTACTCACCTTGTAAGACAATTTTAGATTAGCAGAAGAAAGTAAAAGTCCGTAAGTCCAATGTCACCATCCAGAGGTAACATCTTGGTGTGTATCCTTTTATCCATCCATCTAACTATTTGACATCTATTAATATCTATGTAACATCTATCTGTCTAACATCTACCTATCATTTTTCCACTACAGCTACTCTTTTGTAAAATGCACTGTACGAACACACTGTGAACACCTTTTCAATGTCATTAAAATATTCTCTTGGGTCCTTTTTAAAAAATCATCTTTTGTTTCTCTTCCTCTCCTCCTTTCAAAAGCCCCTTGGCAGGGTCTTGCTGTACCGATAGGTTTGCCATAGACCCTGTGGTCAGCACCTTGACTGGAATCAGGGCTGTCACTTCCGTGGTGGGTGCTATTGACGAGGCCCAACACAGCCCCTGCCCCGGAGCAGTTCACAGTGTCCCGATGAAAGGGTAAAGCCGAGGCTACAGGAGCACGTGGCAAGGCCACTTACTCTTGACTAGGGAATCTGAGAAGGAGTCCCCAAGGAAGTGGCACTTGGGTAGAGACCTGGAGCACGAGTAGGAACATGTGGACACAGAGGGCACAGAGAAGCATGTTCCTGGTAGAAGGAGCTGCACGTGCACAGGCCTGGAGTTACGAGAGAACTGATGCAAAGAGGAGCAGGGAGAAAGCCAGGGGCCTGAAATGTGCAGCAAGGCCAGGTGGCGGCCACCTTCCCACCTGTACTTCCCTGCCTCTGCCAGTGCTACCACCTTTTTTGCCCCTTTTGAATTTTTGGGTTACCTTTGGGTCTATCTTATCACGACAGGCCTTTCTTCTCCCAACACACACACACACACCCACACCCCATACCCAACCATTCCCCAAGTCCTGGAGGTGTTTTCATGGTGAGATCTCTTGCATCTGTCCTTTACTTCCATTGCCATTCTCAGCCAAGTCATCATTCCACATCTGGAATACTACAACGGTGTCCCCACTTGTTTTCCCACTCTTGTCTCTACCTGCTTCAGTTCCTTCCACTCCTCATTGCCAGGAAAGTCACCCCTCGGTCCTGCTGGGCTCACAGTACATCCACTGCTCAGCAGCTCACGCTCGCTCCGGACTCCCAGTGAAATCACACCCGAGCTCTGAGCCTGGAATCTGAGGACTGCCACATCCGTCCCCCCTCCTTCACCAGCTTTGACTTTAAGGCTTCTCTGTGAGCCTGGAGTGGCGTGGTTCTTCTGCTGGAGCCACGAGGTTCTGTTCACATCCCCTAAACATGCTGTGTGCCATCCCACCTCGGAGGTTCTACCAGCAGGACCCTCTTCCCAGAACTCCCTCCCAGGCCCTGCGGCTCACCTGAATGCTCTGCTCTCTTCCCCAACACATGTCGGCCAGGAAGTCCTCCTTTTCTGTTCGCTCAATCCTACCCGATCTCCACTGTGCATTCTTATTATATTTGCTGCCTTCGTCACTTATTTATCATGGCACTTTCTGCGAGTCATTTCTGAATCTATCCTGTATTTCCAACCAGATTGTTTGCCCCCTGAGGGGAAGGACTGTGTTTTATAGTGCGCGTCCTGTTTGGTTTCTACTCTAAGGTTCTTTTCCCATAGCTGCTTTAAAACGAGGGGTGGGCGCCCCACTTTGCATTAGACAACTCCATTCCTGCTTGCAGGAGCATCCTGCTACCCTTGCAAAACAGGTTTGCCCTTGGTGGTTCCATCCGAGGTCATATGACTCATAAAAATACTTGACACCCCGTTGCCTTCTAGAACTTTCCACACCACACTACTGTTCATACAAGAGCTCTTTTATTTAGTCCTGGAAACTGAGGCACAGAACAGACCCACCAGGGGCAGGAAACAGCCCTCGGGGCGCACATCCTGCAGAACATGCATTTGCACTAAATCACTCTGTTCCTGCTTCCCCAGACAGCAACTGGTCTGCAGCCAACTGCAGGCTCCTCATTCCCACCAGTGGGCGAGAGGCCAGGTCACTGCTCTGGGAAATGGGGACTACAAGAGCAATAATGTCCCTCTCAGCTCTAATATTCACTGATTTTATATTTCTACCATTACATCCGCCTCCTGTGATTGCCAGAGATAATCTAAGAAAAGGTGAGCCAGGTCCAAGTTACCACTAGAAATAAAGGACTCAAATGTTCCTTTTTGGCTGAAGCCACAAAATAGCCATCCTGACCACAGGGAGGTCTTGGCATCCTTACCAGCTGTCAGAAACACCCCTGTGTTTATTGGGTGCTTATTATATACCAGGCATTCTTCTAAGCACGGCATGCGTATTATATAATTTAATCTTCCAAGCAATCCTACTGCAGTAGAGCACCACTGTTATGCCCATTCTATAGGTGGGGAGACTGAGGCACAGAGAGGCACAGAGAGCCTCGGTGACTTGCCCTTGGTCATACATTGGCAGGTGGAGGAGCCTGGGCAGGCGAGTCCATCCTGTGCCAAGCCCCTCCCACTTCAGCCAGATCTCAGCCCTTGCCCTTTCTCTGGGAGTTGGGAAGCACTGCTGGGGAATCCAGTATCTGCAGGGGACACTCCACGTCTGCAGGGCGAGGGACTGAGACATTCCTTGGCAGAGAGGATTGTACAGACACTTTGGGTGGAGCCAAAGGCCAGCTTTCTCTAGGGCTCGCTGGAGGGCTGGGAGGAAGGCAGGAGCTCACCTGGATCAGTTTCATGGGGTTTGTCCACAAGAAGAGGGTTTTCTTGACAGAGAGGCCTTGCGTTGCCTTGTACGCCACGTTCAGCTGTGGGTGAACAGCATATACCCCATCCAGTGTTTTCACGAACTGCTCAGTCACCAGGACGTTCTGTGGCAGGGAGAGGGGACCCATCATGACAAGGGCACCACCACTGTGCCATCTCCCTGCCCAGCCAGTGGGTCCTCTCCCTCCCACCCAAGCCAAAGCTGGGAAGTTTTGTCTTTTCCAGTTTGTTCTGCAGTGCTACTCCTAGATTGGGATAGTTTCGGTGTTTTAGAGCTTGTGATTTGACTTGTAAGTTTCTTACTAATTTTGATCAGATGTTTCCTTGAGTGCTGGTGGCCTGTCATCTGCTGCCAGCTCAGCTCTGTTCTCTCTTTTTCCTTTTTTCCCTGCTGTGCTCCTGTGCAGACAGCTCTGTTCTCAGTTGGTGTGTGTAAGTGCCTTTTTGTTTTGAGCCAGAGTCTCACCTGTGGCTGGGGCTATCGTGCTGTGACATCAACCTAGCTCACAGCAACCTCAAACTCCTGGGCTCAAGTGATCCTCCTGCCTCAGCCTCCCGAGTAGCTGGGACTACAAACGCACACCACATGCCCAACTATTTTTTTCTATTTTTAGGAGAGACAGAATCTCGCTCTTGCTCAGGCTGGTCTCGAACTCCTGACCTCAAGTGATCCTCCTGCCCACCTAGGCCTCCCAAAGTGTTAGGATTGTAGGCATGAGCTACCACACGCATTCACAAGACTGGTCCTTCAACAAATACCCTGAAATGTCCATATCTCCGTGAGTGTTGTTCTTCAGAGCAGGTGCCCTGGAAGAATCCCTTATTCTAACAAGTGACTCAAAACGAATTGAGAACCTCCCTTTTTGGAAGTACCCTCAGAGCTGGTTTATAGCAGCAGTCCCCAACCTTTTTGGCACCAGGGATCGGTTTCATGGAAGACAATTTTTCCATGGATGGGGAGAGGAGGGTAGCTCAGCTGGGGACTGCAGGTTTATAGGACATAGGAGAAAATGTGTTCTGTGAAATAATGTTTGATCAAACCTGACCACCACCAGTTTGACCAATCTGCTTCATTCCTCAGATGTGGTTCTGAGTACCTTTTGCCTTTTCAAAGAATTAAAACCATGCTGAAGGGCTAAAGACTTTGTAGATATTCTAGAGAAAGTTCTAGAAGCATCTACACAGGAGGAATTCCAACACTGTTTAGAGTTATGGCAGCATGGCTGACAAAAGGGAAGCAAAAGGCTAACTCACTCAGACTGATGTGTTCTGGGAGGCTGGTTAAGTGCCAACATGGTCACAGCTCACAGGTTTATGTGCCATCTAGAGCCTAATTAGCACCATTTCTAATGCTCCCCCTAACACACCAAGGCAGTGCCTGGGTCCACACCTTCCAACCTGTACTGTGCGGGGGAAAAACAAATGCCAACAAAATCTGAACTTGCGGCTGAGATTCGGAGGCAGGGCGGGGTGGGGGCCAGGGCAGCATCCTGGGGTGCACGGTCAGAACTGCAGCATGAGGGTGGGGAAAGAGCTCTGGGTTGGCAGACCCAGGAGCACAGAGCGACCTGGGGCAGGAAGGAAGGGGTGAAGGAACAAAGAGAAAAGCAAAGCAGCTGTATTTTTTATAATGTCTTAAAATCTGTGGCATATAGAAGTCCAAATTTTACTAATTATTCACTTCTAAGGAGCTTGGGTTTAAATATTCAAAATAATGTCACGATATAATTTTATGATTTAATGCAAAGCATTAAAATAGTCTTACAAAACATCCTGTGTGGCATTAAAAATGTAAAAGGACTTTAACATCGTACCTTTATAGAACTCTAGAGTAGGAGGCAGAAGCCCTGGATCCACTCCTTTCTGTGGATCCTGGGCAAATGACCTAACCTCTCTGTTTCAGTTTCCTTATATGTAAAATGGGAAAATGAGGAAAAGTGCTTGTTATGGGTTGAATTTTGCTCCCTTCCCTCAAAAGATGCTGAAGTTCTAAGCCCCAGGACCAGTGAATGTGAATTTGTTTGGAAATAGGGTCTTTGCAGATGACCAAATTAAAATGAGGTCTTTAGGGTGGGTGCTAATCCAATTCGACCATGTCCTTATTAAAAGGGGGCATCTCCCAGGGAGATGCCATGGGAAGGTGAAGGCAGAGATTGGGGTGATGCTTCTACAAGCAAAAGGGCACCGAAGACTGCCAGCAAACCACCAGAGGTGAAGAGAGAGGTCTAGAACAAATTCTCCCTCACAGCCCTCAAAGGAACTAACCCTGCTAACACTTTGATCTTGGACTTCCAGCCTCCAGAACCATGAGCCAACACATTTCTGTTGCTTAAGCCACCCAGTTTGGGGTACTTTGTCACAGCAGATCTAGGAAACGAATACAGTACTCTACCTACCTTCTAGAGTAGGATCAAATGAGCTGGCACATATAAAATCACTTTGGGGAAAAAAGAGTATACAATGGCAGACAAGAGTAGGATATTGCTATTACCAGCCACCACCTCCATGCCAATTTGGGCAAGAGTACCTGGCAGGAGGCTTTCCTCCTTCATCAAGAGATTCCCACCCACCAATACTACTCTGAGTACAATAGGCCAAGTCATGAAATGAAAATACAAGTTTATATATTTAGGATTCTAAAAACCCCATGACTCTGAAACCATTCTGGGATCCAGGGCCATTCATTAGCAAGGCTGATGGTAAAGTCTGTTTTGGGATCTTCCTGCCTTTCTTTCTGGTGTTCCCTTATCTCTACTCCCAGGTGTTCACAGCCTGGGTTTCGAGGATCTGGTAAATTGTTTCACGCCGAGATGTTATTGACTGAACGGCTACTCCTACTGGAAGGATCCCTGGAAAGAGCAGAGCTGTACCAAAAGGAGTGACCATTTCCTGGAGCATTTGTGTGAGGGCCTGGAAGGGACAGAGCTGTGGGCCCTGACCAACACAGAGTGGGAAGGGTCACCGGCTCGCACCCTGGAGCAAGCAACCACCATTTGATCACTTACGGAAATGTCAAGCTCTTCCATACTGGATTTGGGGTTCCTCTTGATGGACAGGATAAGTAAAACAGCCCCATCCACACTGATAGGATTCAGGAAAAGCTATAGAGGGAGGCGCAAGACAAGAGGAGGCTGAGTTGGGGGCTGGAGAGGGTGGCTTAGAGCATGGCATACAGTTCTCATCAAATCACAACCTCTGTCTTTCTCCAAGACTTTTCTTTCAGTACTTGTCTGCCTGCCCATCTATCTGTCTACCCATCCAACCATCTTACTGCTCATCCATCCATCCATCCATCCACCTGTCCATATCACTGCTTATCAATCCATTCATCCATCTACCTGTCATCCATTCATCCATCCATCCGTCTATTCAACCACCTGTCCATTTCACTGCTCCTTCATCCATCCATTTATCTGTCCATCCATCCATCCATCCATCCACCTGTCCACCTCACTGCTCATCCATCCATCTGTCCATCTGTCTATCCCTCCAACACATATTTATTAGAGGCCTGCCATATGCCAGCCACTGGGCATAGGAAGACATGACAAATTTTCTGCCCTCAGGTAGCTTAATGCTCTAGCCACAGGAGACAGGCAAACAAGCCAACAGCAACAGAAATGTGATGACTTCAATGACAGAGGTACACACGGTATTGCAGGAGCAAGGAGAGGAGCATGCAGCACAGGGGAGGGATGATGAGCTAAGCCTTGCAGGACTAATGAGAACTAGTCGGGTCTGAAGAAGGGGGAGCAGAACCAGAGGAAGGAATGAGCTTCACCAAAGACGAGAATGTTATGTGCAAAGGCGTAGAGATGTGAAACAGCATGTGGTGTTTGTGAGCTGGTGCAGAGAGATGAGGCCACAGAGCTGGGATGGGCCACGTTATGGAGGACCTTGTGGGCCTAGCTAAGGAATTAAGACATTATCCCAATGGTGCTGGCACCCACTGAAGCATGGATAGAGGTTAACAGCAGGAACATGCAGCATTGATTCCCTGGCCACTGTGTGCCTATCACCATGGCTGCTCTGAGTACTCAACATATCAATTCAGGCAAAGAATTAAAAAGAGTCTGGGCGCAGTGGCTCACACCTGTAATCCTAGCACTCTGGGAGGCCGAGGAGGGAGGATTGCTTGAGGTCAGGGGTTTAAAACCAGCCTGAGCAAGAGAGAGACCCCTGTCTCTACTAAAAATAGAAAGAAATTAGCTGGACAACTAAAAATAGAAAAACTTAGCCAGTCATGGTGGTGCACGCCTGTAGTCCCAGCTACTTGGGAAGCTGAGGCAGGAGGATCAGCTGAGTCCAGGAGTTTGAGGTTGCTGTGAGCAATGGTGACGCCACTGCACTCTAGCCCAGGTGACAGAGTGAGAACCTGTCTTAAAAAAAGAAAAAAAGAGTGCCTGGTACCTAGCAAGTAGTCAATGAACATTAGTTATCATTATTGAAGGCTTTCGGCTGGGTAGCTTCACTGAGCACCTACTACACACCAGCTGTTTCCCAGGCTCTGATGTACTCCAGTGGGAAATACAGATGCGGGCCCTGCCCTCATGGAGATCAGCATCTAGAATTCTTTGCCTGGATTCACTTCCCGAGGGGAATTCCTTGTTTTTCCAAGATTAGGGGCAGGGCTTCTGGGGCTGGTTGTGGAGAACAATAGATAA
>CM052442.1:20159960-20173289 GCA_028533085.1 Varecia variegata
CAGATGGTACAGGGAAAGTCTGTTGGTAGAACTGTAATGTGGTACAGTCTTCTTAAAGGGAAATTTGGAAATCCATTTTTAAGTTCACAAAAATGGATACATCTTCATATTCACTAAGTCTGCTCTTGGGTGCCTATCTATAAATACAAGATCGTATTTCCAAAAGATGCATGTACAAGAAAGTCCTTTAAAACATTAATTGAAAGATTGATAAATTAGAAATGATCTTAATTCCTCCTCCCCCAACAAGGGAAATGTTAAATAAACTATACTAAATCCATAACACGGGATACCTCCCAGCAGTTCAAGAGAAAGAGATAAATCTATTTGTCCTGTCATAGAAGGAAATCCAAGATATATTTAGAGGGAAACAAGGGAAATTGGAGAATAATACCTGACATGTAATAATATTTATATGAAAAATATTCAAACTCTATTTCTGCATTTTTCCCTAAATACTTTAAAGATCTTCCTGTATTTTTCAGTGATATATTCAAGTGTGGATTTCTTTTTAGTTACCTTACTTAGGATGTACTAGGATTCCTATAGCTGAGAATTCATCAATTCAAGGAATATGTCTGCTATTATTTGTTCAAATATCACTGTTCATTTATTTTCTTCTCCTTTTGGAACTTCTATTAGCTATGACATTGAGTCTACTCATTCTTTTATCTTTTATATTTGCTATATCTTTATCTTCCTATGCTGCAAAGATAAATAAAATATGCTTCCCACTAATTCTATTCACCTGTCTCTAATGTGCTGTTGGATTTATCCATTGAGCCTTTAATTTCAGTGACTATATATTTTTCATTTTTAGAAATTCTTGAGGGGTGGAGGAGATACCTTTTTTAAAAAATAATGATTTGTTCTTTTATGTTTTTGTTTATTTTTATGTTCTTAATCATATTGAACGTACTTTATGGTTGGGTGCAAGATATCTCAGTTTGCTTGCAGTTCCAGTTAATTAATAGTGCCCCTATTCCGTTTGGGTGACAAATTATACAGTCATTCCGTTTATCATGGGATAATTCTATATTCTGAAATTCTTGAGGGTCCAGTCCTATCACTTATTGAGTTTGACGGCTCTCATGGTGTTTTGCTTCCTTGTTTGTTTCACAGTTTTGGACCCTGCGTCCATCCTGAGTGCGGCTTTGTCTGGGGGGCTCCCAAGCAGCCTGGGTCTCGGGGTTGCTCTCCAAAGGGGCCCCATTCTGATCAGCGCAGGACCACTTTTTATGCTAATTTCTTGGCTTAGGGGTTCCAGGACCCTGCAGACGGTATAAATGCAAACCGCAACCTTGAGTGAGGGCAGGTCTGTGGGTACTAGAATTCTCAAGTGACTTTTTCCCCCTGTCAGAGACAAATAAGACCTACCCTAGGGGATCAGGTAGTAATATGTGCCGTTAAAAAAATCCAGGTGGGGAGACGGGACAGAGTGACGGGGTGGGAGAACTGCTGTTTCGTTAGGGTGGCAGGGAAGTCCCCCCAAGGAGACAGAATTTGAGCAGAGTATGGATGAAGTGAGAGAGGAATGAGCCACGCGACTATCTGGGGGCAGAGACTTTCAAGTAGAGGGAAAAGTGTCACAAAGCAGTTCAGACGGGGCTTGTCGTGGAAAGCAGGAAGCCAGTGTGGCCATGGAGAGGGAGAAGGATGACCGGGAGGGTTTAGCGAGGGGTAGACGCAGTATTCGGGTCTCAGACCAGAGGGACCCAGTCTGGTTCAGCCAGACCCTGCGTGCTCTGCTCTTCCCCTCTTCTCGCCCCTTGCGTCCCAGTGTCCTTGCTGTCCCCACCCCTGGGCTCACCTGAAAGCTCGAGGTTAGAGATGGAGGAGGAGTCTCTCTGTAGGAACTCTGAGATGATTTTGGCCCCCTCCAAACCAAGGTTATTGTTGGAAATATTCTAAAAAGCAAGAAAACACTTTTGTACGTAAGAAGCCCACCGAAGGGCCCTCATTACCAAATGATGGCAAAGTGTGGCTGACTAGAGGCCTGCGCTGAGGGAGCAGGGCTGGGTGGGGAGAGGGGCTGCAGCGAAAGCGTTAGGATTCAGGTCTGCAAAGGACGGAGAGCAGGGAAGTGGGAAACCTGGTTCCAGACCTGGCTTTTCTAACTCCTCGGGCTGGTCTCCGTTTTCTGAAGTTACTTCTCCGGTTCAGCCCTGGTACTCCAGACAAGCACATTATTTTGTTTGTTTTGAAACCCAAGACAACGTCATTTGGAGAGTTTGGCAGTGAAACAATTGAAAAATGAGTTTAGAGAAAATAATCATTGTAAATTCCACTCATTGATTCAGGAATTATGAATTGTCTTATTAGGCTAGTGGGAGAGACTTTATATAAACCAGCCATTATTGTTTTAATTGGTTTTGCCCCTTTTTCTTTCAATTTGTTTTTATGGTGGTAAAATACACATAACATACAATTTACTGTCAGCTATTTTTAAATGTCCAGTTCACTGGTATTAAGTATATTCATATTGTACAACCATCACCAGCAGCCATATCCAGGCACATTGTATTTTTTGAAATTATTTCATGTCTTTATTTTCTTTAAGAAAGGTCACTTTAAGGCAACTATACAGAGGTAAACACATAGATTGAAGGGCTTATAAGATCCAGACAGAAATGGTTTCTTAGGGTTTCCTACAGTCACAGGGGACACAGCCCCCCTGGCCAGCTTCTCATGTGTGCCCCTCTCTGAGAAGTCACGTCTAGAGGGCAGGTGCCCGCAGACTGCCTGGGCAGGGCCTCTGGCTTGTCTGGGATGGGTTCTGAGCCCCTAGGTGAGGTGTGGGAGCCAGCGGGGTGAAGTACCATCTCCTGGAGGTAATAGTTCTCTTGCAGCATCTCCACCAGGCTCAAGATGCCCTGTTCCATGATACAGTTGTCTTCCAGTTCCAGCTTGGTAACAGCCGTGTTGGACTTCAGCCATCACAAGGGGAAGGGGACAAAGACACAGAAGTGGTCAGTGACCTAGTCTGTTCCCTGCCCACCCTGGTCCTGCCATGGGCGGGCACAGACACTC
Organism: Varecia variegata; assembly: GCA_028533085.1. Lineage (NCBI taxonomy): Eukaryota > Metazoa > Chordata > Mammalia > Primates > Lemuridae > Varecia > Varecia variegata. The sequence goes on from CM052442.1 coordinate 20,162,991, forward strand.
AGGCTGGGAAATTTGAAGGAGAGGAGAGAGCGAGGAGGTGAGCCCAGAGGACAAGCCACTCCACTGAGTCTGCTAGGACAATACGCCTATTCTGGGAGAATTTAGAAGAGGGCCCTTAAAACAATTAAAGACCTGAAAAGTAAGAGGCACAAGGATAAGCTAAACAGATTTTAACTATTTAGCCTCAAGGAGAGAGGACTGTGACCTACTCCAAGATTAAGGAGAACTTGATACATTCAGTAAGGGTATTTAACATAAAGATTCTTGCAAGGAGGCCCTCCCAATCTGCAGTCCCCAACCCCCGGGCCGTGGACTGGTACTAGTCCATGGTCTGTTAGGGACCTAGCCGCAGAGCTCCGCAGCACCCCCTCACCCCGCCCCCGCCTCCCCTCCATCTTTCCCCCTCCATGGAAAAATTGTCTCCCCTGAAACCCGTCCCTGGTTTAGGCCTAAGACCTATCTGGTATTCTTTTTAATTTTTATTTATTTATTATTGTATTTTGAGATGAGGTCTCTCTATGTTGCTCAGGCTGGTCTCGAATTCCTGGACTCAAGTGCTCTTTCTCCCTCAGCCTCCTGAGTAGCTAGTACTACAGGCCTGCGCCACCGCACCTGGCTCTGGTACTCTCTTTTAATAGTAGTCAGCTTCAAGGCTGTTGGGAAGGAGCTGGACATAACTCTTTAGTAACTATCCCAGCTAGTCTGCATTCCCACTGGGAACAAGAGGAGAGACAGGAAATGACTCACATTGCAGCATGAAGGACTGGGGTTAGCTCTAATCAGAAATTTTAGGCTTCCCTTCTTCACTTTGTTCCCAGTACTAACAGGTACAGAGAACAGACACATTTTTGGATTTGAGCATTTTTAAGGTTCTCTAAACAGCAAGAGAAGTAGCAAGTGGTAAGGAGATTTAGTGCCTGTTTTTCTCTCCAAGAAAAAGGAAAATGTGATCGTTCAAGTAATTGCAATGCAGGTTTATCCAGGGACTTCATGGAATGTCTTCTGGTCTCAGCTCTCTGGGGGGCAAAATTCAAAGGCAAGGGAGATGGCTCAGGTGACTTCCCAATCAAGGTGCCATTTGGCAGTGTCCAGAAACACAGGCAGAATTACCACTTCCAGAGCCATATTGGGGACCGACACATTGCAGGGTGCAGCAGGACATCCGGTCATCAAATCCATCCACATTCATTTCCCACGGGCCAGTGTCTATTTGTCACTCTCTGTGCTAACTGCCAGGGAAATAAGGTTGAGTATAGAACATCCCTACCCTTAAGGGACACCCCCACTCCTCCCACCCACCCCGTCAAGTGCACAGGTATGATGCTAGGCAGTGAGGGACACACACAAAGACAAAATACGATCCCTACTATCAGGGTCATTTTTTATTTAAGCCAGGGAAACACAAACACGTGAAAAGTTAACCAGTACAAAAAGCAAATAAAAGTTCAGCCCTCCAGAATGCCACAATGATTGTCAAATGAATGAATGATACAGAGAATCAGGGAAGAAAAAAACTCCCTCCAAACAGAAACTGCTGTTACTAAGAAACAAGTGGCCCAAGTCCCAAGAGGATGTGATGATCATTCATTTTCCCCCATGAAGCTCATGAGGAAACGGTGCATTCCCAACACTTCATCAATCAGCCTTTCAACCCTCGACACGTTTCAAGATGGCTTTGTTCTTTCTCCGCTCTTTCCTCCACCCTCCCATAAAACAGCACAATCTCACATTTCACATAACTGCTTCATGGGCATATGTGCTAAACGCAAATGCTATTATATTGTTAAAGAAGAATGAGTGTGGAGGGGGCGTGGGGAAAAATAAGACCGTGTATGTATTCCACAAATACACTGTTTCATGCCAACTAGGGCTGGGCACTCAAAATGAGTGGGCACACAATCTTATTCCTCTTACTGTATGGGGAACTTGCATTGTAATATACTGTAATAAAAGTTATGTGAATGTGCTCGCTCTCTCTCTCTAATTCTGTTTCCTCCTCTCTCTCCCTCTCTCTCTCTGTTCTGTTGCCCGCACTAGAGTTCCATGGCGTCAGCCTAGCTCACAGCAACCTCAAACTCCTGGGCTCAAGTGATCCTCCTGCCTCAGCCTCCCGAGTAGCTGGGACTACAGGCACGCGCCACTACACCTAGCTAATTTTTTCTATTTTTAGTAGAGACGGGGTCTTGCTCTTGCTCAGGCTGGTCTTGAACTCCTGACCTCAAGTGATCCTCCCACCCCAGCCTCCCAGAGTGCTAGGATTACAAGCGTGAGCCACTGCGCCTGGCCTGGCTTATCATTCTGTATTGCAGGTAGCTGAAGCCTCAGAAAGCAAAACCGTGTATAAGGGAGGACTACCGTACATTCTAGCAATGAACAATGCCAGTGTGTTTTAAGGGATTTTGGAGATTGCCACGTATTTCGTAACGGTATTGTCTTCACCATTCACCATCCCCTCAGACTTGTGCATTCTCTCAGACCGAAGCCGGCTGACTCTTCCCGAAGCTTGTCTTTGGCTGTCTCTGCCTTCTGTAGCTTCTCCCGCCTCTCAACCACTCCTTCTGTGTTTCATTTGCTGACTGCTCCTATTCTTTCAGATCCTTTATAAATAACATGTTTTAAGAATTCATTCTCAGTCCTCTGTGTTTCTCTCTGTTAATTTTTTCCATGGACAATTAAAGGATTGCTGATTTTTAAACATTGCCTCTAAAGAAACATCTACCTCTCCACCTTACTTAGTTTTTTTAAAATCGAACTTTCTCTTTGCCTTCCTAAGTGAACAAACAATGTTGTGCTGACACACAGTTGTTCAATTTTCTGTTTTTCTGTGATGGGAATCATTTTTGCGTAAAATCAATTATAGTTAATAAAGCAATGATAAATTCAAGGCCAAGTCCTTGTTCGGTCATGCCATTGCCTAGGGTTAACCTATTCCTCTGGGAAAACTTGATCTGCCTTCCAGTGTGGTCATTGGCTCGGTAGTGAGCCCATTTATAGCAAAGGTGAGCTCTGGCGTGGAGACCCGGGCTGGCATTTTATATTAATATTATGTTCTCACATTAATTCTTGGGCCCAAGCCCAGCCCAGTCACTTGTCCTGGGCCCAGGGGCTGGTGCCTTTGCTTCCTGAATAGGAAAGAACATAGCCTTCTAAGGCCCAGGCAGCCTCCTTCCAGGAGCTAAAGGGGAGTCCATGCCTGCTGGGGAAATCAACTGGCCACCAGGCACAGCCCAGGGCAGGGTGGGCATACAGATTGCTATTTAAGCTCCCTAGGAGGGGCCCCCTGAGTCTCGGGCCTGCCACCCTGTCAGCCCCACTGGCATGCTCACCACCAGGGCTATGGCAATAGCCTTGGTACCCTTGGGGCCCAGGCCATGGTGGTTGAGGTTCATGTAGGACTCCTCCATGTTCCGGATGAAGTAGGAGACAGGCACTGCACCCACCAGTTTGCAGGCCTCCAGGTATAGCTCCTTTTGCCCAGTGGTGAAAAATTTCTCAGTATCTGCAGAGAAAGAGAGAGTGAAGTAGGATTTCTTTTCCACCTTTGCCTCATCTCCCCCCTAACCCCAGATGACATTTGCTTATGACTGGACTCCCCTCTGCCAGAGGATCTGTCCCTATAGGTACATGCACCAGACGCCAAATCCAATCTAGGACACCAGTCAGTGGTGGGAGAGGGAGACCCTGACTCCAGAAACCCCTAGATGAACATCTCCCTCTGGGTAAGAGACAAGGCCGGTGGTTTTAGGCCCCAAGCTCTCCTAGGAGCAGTGAGCCATCTGCTGTCACCCCACTTGCCAGGCTGGCCACGTCCTGCAACTGATCATCAAGGCTACGCACAGGCCCAGCCCCCTTGTCCACCCTGGGACAACTCTGAAAGGCCAAAAACAGGTGTCAAAAAGCTGCTGGCTTTCGATGGGTGAGGGAGTCTCCATTTCGGTTTTGGTTTCACTACCACTATTAAACTGTTGTGCGCCATGAACAAGCTTTGCCAAAGACTCAGAGAAATACCAACCAAAAAAAAAGCGGAAGTAGGACAGAGTGGGCTTCTCAAGATGGCAAACCAGAGAAGACGAACAGATCTCCAAACAGGTGGGAAACAAGGACACTCGCATTTCAGGGGGCTTTCCTCTTTCAAAGACTTGCACGTCATTTTCCTTACAAAAGGACTGTCGTCCCTGCTTTACCAACAACAAATCTAGCCCCAGTTCACACATAGCTGGTCAGTGTGCAAACCAGCCAACAGAAGCAGGGACTCCACCTCCCCATTCCGACCTCTCGGGGCCTTTATTCCTCAGGCTCTAGACAAGCCTGGCCCATGGTCAGCGGGCACTGGGTCTCCCTGGACGCTGGGTGCCCCACAGCTGCATCCCTGTTAGGCAAGTCCAGCCTATGGCAGGGCTTCCCGGGGCCAGCTGGCATCTCTGTCCGCATCTGTTTTTCCTTTGGGTCCCAGGGCCTTTGGCCAACCCACAGCAAACGTTTCTAAGGCCGACAATGGGAGCTTTGTTGGTGAAAGGATGACAGCTTTAAAGGGAAGTTGATTTTGCAAGTGCAACTACAAACAGGCCTTCTCTTCGGGGTGGTTGTACGGCAGGATTTCTCGACCTCAGCACTACTGACATTTTGAATTGGGTCATTCTCTGTTGTGAGGGGTTGTCCTGTGCATTGTAGGATATTTAGCAGGATCCCTCGCCTGGACCCATAAGACGCCAGGAGCAACCTCCCACTCCCTAGTTTGCCAAATGTCTCCCGGGTGCAAATTGCTTCTGGGTGAGAACCACATTGCAGATTGTGCTGGGTGAGCAAAGCTGCTTCGTGTCTCTCTGTTCTGTAGACCCACCACTGGCTTGGAACCCCCTGGCCCATTTCCCACGCCCTCCCCAGAGGCCCTTCCTACCATTCCCTGCACCTTAGCACCAGCCAAAGGGACGCTGGGGGACAGAGCAGACGAGCCCTGGGTTTCTGTTCAGGACAGAATTCTTGGTGCCAAAATCAGCCCTTAGAGGTTCCTGTTGGCAAAAGCAGGGAAGGTAACCCCGGTTTTCTCCTTGGAACTAATTCTGCTCTGCTTGAGGCTGACCCTATCTAACTGTGTTCGCTATGGTTATATTTTAGGGGCAGCTTGCAACCTTGTTATCACTTGCTGGGGGGAGGTGAGGGGGAATGAGATTGGGACAGGAGCCCTGGGCAGCCATCCAGTGTTGTTCTTTGTCACCTCCTCCAACCAGGTGAAGTCAGGTGTCAGAAGCAACATTAGTGACAGCCTTGAAGTGGCTAAGAAGTCAGAAAAAAAGCAACAGGACGCCTGGGGGCAGCGGGGAGGAGGTCTGTGTGGAAGTTGTCAGTTGACGTTGGGGAGGTTTATGAGCTGACCCTATGTAGATGAGCTTCACAGTTTAAGTTGGCAAAGTGGCCTCCCCTCCATCTCTGCTGCCTGGGAATCACTGCCCCCTACCCAGCTGCAAGGACACAGGAGAGGCAGGGTGACCTGGATAGCCTCAGTGTAGGACGTTTGAGGCTGGCCCCCTCAGGTGGGACCGGTGTCATTCTCCTTCCTCTTGCTTCACAAATGTTCTTTTGGGCACTTCCCTCCTTGGGGAAATTGGGAGGAAAGAGGGGGTGGAGATGTTTGCATTAACAGAGTCTTTGCTCCTGCTCAGCCGCCTGACACCCAAGCGTGCTTAGATTTGTCAAGGGAAAACATGGGGCTGTCCAGTAGGGCAAACATGAACCCTAAGGGAGTGGGAAAGTCACCGGGATGCAAGATGGGCCACAGAAACACTCTGGGGTCTGGAATGTGCAGTGTGAAGGCAGACCACTGGGCTGAGTCGAGCCAACACGGGCTTGGCCAGCTCCCGGAGGCCTCAGACAACTCATACAATCTCTTTAAGCCTCAGTTTCCTCTTCTGTTAAAAACGGGCAATAACGTCTACCTCCTAGGACTGTTGCAAAGACTGCATAGGACGCCACCGTGGAAACACTCAGAAGGCCAGAAAGCCCTGTCCTTTCACTGGTGCGGCTGTCAGCGAGCTGACGGGAGGGCGCTGCTCCCCAGGCAGGTGTGAGCCAGGGCGCTACGGCTGCTGCCCCCGGCCAGCCGTGAGGAGGCTGTGGGGCAAAACTAAGCCCAGGCCTTTCTGCCACGTCCCCTCTGCAGGACGTCCCGCTAGGCAGAGCCCTGGCAGACTCCGAAAAGGAGCAAGATGCCAGCTCCTGGAGACTGTATCTCTCCACCTTCTGAGGAAGCCGTGAGAGAGCCACCCGCTACCCCCAAATGCCCGCTCTCACCTTCAATCTCTAGGTCGGTTTCTGAACTCTCCCGGGCTGGTTTCTCTTTTTCAGCAGTCGACAGGGTTTCGGCCTCACAGTAGAGGGTCTCGTCGCTGCTCTGTTGTCCTGGCAGGCTTTCAGTCTCATCTGCAAGAAAAAATCTCCTTGATTCTGGGAGTGAAACCTGCCAGGCCCCTAGGTGGAACCTGACACCAACGGCCCTCCGTCTCTGCTCCCTTCCTCTGTGTCCCAGGTCCTGGCAGCGGCCTTCAATCCCCCAGCCTCATGTGGCTTAGGGTGTCAAGCCCTGCTAGGGAGACTCTACTGCACCAGCCCTCCCTTCCCAACTCATTGCCCGTGGGGTCTTGTGAGCACACTTCGCCGTGCTCCCTGGAGAATGGCTGCTCCTGCCGCGTTCCCTGTTTGGGGCTTGTCTTGGAGATGAGCTCCCTGCTCACGCTGTTCCCTTGTTATTTACTTGGGTGGGTTTCAGGCCTGCAGTTACTCTTTCAGGTGAAAGGGTGGGTCCTGACGCCCAGGCTTCCTCATTGTCAGGCACAAATGGTACCAGGGCAGGGCAGGTGGCAACTTGGGTCAAATAGAAAATAAAATGGACTAGGAGCAGTTCCAGGGAGCAAGAGAGAGAACTTGATGCCTAAGAACTTGACCTAACTTCTCTGCCTTCCAATCCAACATTGATTTTATGACCAGAAGGAAGGAGGGGCTTGAAAATCTCCCTTGGGTTGAGAACGATTGCTGTGATTGAATACATGTGTCTTGGTTTGATGAGACACTGGCAGGAGGAGCAGAGCTTCCCGCACCTCTGTCCCCTGCACTTGCTAGATGTGGCTTTACCACTACTGGGCCACTGATCTGAGACCAGCCATGGGCTCCTGAGGGCCACACAGGAGGTCTAGAGCTCAATCCTCCAGTATCAGCGGGACTCAGTGGATTGGGGAAGCCATGCTGTGCCTCTGAGTGGCCAGTCAGAACTCAGTCAACCTACTCTTTGGATGGACTGAGCGTTTGTGGCAGGGATCCCAAGTTTTGACCACCCAGATTCTAGGATGGTGGGGTTTCTAATGAATCTACACAGGTCTGTGTCTTTGTCCTACACAGGCCCCAACATTTACTTCCCAGCCTGTAAAACAAAGTCTGTGTGATGCAAGTAGAAGACATACGGCAGCTTAGCGGCCAAACTGCTGAGTGCCCTTGGAAAAGTGATGAATTCCTGAGTCTTAATTTCTTTACCAGACAAACAATTGGAGAATTCCATTCAACCAGTGGGATGATGGTAAATATTTAACTGTCCCTCCAGGAAAAAAACAACAGCAACAACAAAACACCAGAAACACCCTGATTTATAGTTTAGCCAATTCATGTGGTGTAAATATTCCCATGGCTGATTTCAAACTAACAAAGTGACATCAAGCAAGCCCATAAAATAAAAATGAAAGCCAGCCAGAGCCAGTAGGAGCCAGTTCCAGCACAGCACTGCATCCGGCTCTCAGTGTTTGCCAAGCCCTGACGCCAAGGCAATGTAACACATCACCCCAATTCTAGAGGGCCCAGGCAAGGGGAGCAGTGGGCTTCAGGGTTCCTATGGTCGCTGGGGGTTACACTGAGACAGCTGGGAAGGGCCTGCAAGGTGAGCGATGGGATGCCTTTTCACCTTTTGTCTCAGGCTCAAGAGGCTCATCATCGTCCATGGTGCCAGGACCCTCTTGAGGGCTGCTGCCAGCTTCTTGTCACCTTTCAGCTGTGTCCCTAAGAAACACCTGTCCATTTACCTCTGTCTCAAACTTTGTGTCTGTCTCTGCCCTCGCATAGGCAAATTCCAGAGGAGCCTGCGGTTACCTTTTCAACCCAGCAAGCTCCGGGGAGAGTGGGCTTTGGTGGGAATTGGACATGCATGGATTTGACCCCCACTCTGTCTGGGAGAGGGAGCTACTTTCTGGGCTTATCAGGGACAGTGGGACAGCTCTCTTCCCGGGAGCCCTGTGGAAAGGATGCCCACCCGCCTTCGACTTTGTGACTTAGGAGCCACTTTCATTTCATCTTCAACATTCCATGACCTCATGCAGTTATTGTGATCCACGTAGGGGGACCTGGCAACAGCAGGCCTCCCGCCCTCTTGGTGACTCTGGCAGTCACCTGTACTCATATGTCCGCTGGGGCCAAGCCCAGGCTTGGCTGTGAGTGCTCAGGTGCTGTGGGGGGGCCTCTCAGTGGTGTTGCATTTCCCTCCGAGTCAGGACCAAACCCAAGCTCCTTCATCAGGTGACTGTGAAGAGCCGCCACCATGGTCTTCTCTCAAGGTGGCTGTGCTTCAGGTACGAAGTATGTCAGTGATGGGTGAACTCAGTTTTCATCTACCCAGTTCTTCCTTTTTTTTCCCCCCCCTGGGAGAGTATCCTCAACCTTGGAGCAGAAGATCAGAAGCGAAGCACGACAACATATGTTCTATCACTACAGTTTGTCACAGCCAAAGCGCTGTTCAATCCAAACTACCGGGCTGCCTACCTTGAAACCACTCAAGCAGCATTCCCACGCCTGGCTGTTTTCACATGTCTCAGATCTGAAGTTCAGTTGCAGTTTGCAGTCAAGAGAATCTGGAGGCGTGTTTGTTCCTTCTTGATAAGTTTTCAGCACATCATCAGTCAGGTCAGTGACTCGAGGGCTTGGGATGTGGAAATGCCTTTTTTGCCAATCAAAAGAATGAGGAAGATCTAGGAATTTGCGTAGGGAAAACATGGTTAGAATCATGGATCGAAAGAAATATGTACACCTGAGATGGGACCCATTCCTTCAGGCATTCATTCTGAGAAATACTTATTGAGCATCTGCTGCGTGCATGGCACTGAGACCATCACAGTTGTGGGAGGAATGCAGGTGTGATTGAGACAGGGCCCTTTCAAGGCATGTGTAATACAAGACAGAAACTGACAAGGTCACCTAGGGTGAGGGTCCTGGGCAAATATTTTTGGCAGAGTTCCTGTTCATATAAGCAATTTGAGTTGGTCACCCTAAATCAGTGTGGCAACACCATTCTGATGGCCCAATCTCACGTTGTCCCTCAGAAGAAATACCAAACAGGTCATGGGGAGGGATCACTCAGGGGAGGATGCTCAGGTAGATATGAGTCCTGGAGTTCCTTGGAGCATTTGGTCAGCCCCACGCTGGCGTGGAGGATAAGAAAGCATTATTAAAGGGGAGAAAGAGAGAGTATGTTCCCTCTGGTCTAGGCTCTGGGTGCTCTGCTTGGACAGAACCATCTGGTTTCAGGTACTGAAGGGTAAGTCAGAAAATTTGGAGGAAGGTACTCCAAATAGCCACTGGACAGAAGCATCCTTAGCCTGGGTCTAAGAGCAGTACTGGAAATTGAGAAGGGTTGTGAGGGAAATGCTCTGGGAGTTCAGGGGAGAGTGAGGTTTCATCATGCTGGGGAACTTCAGTGGGCTCTGGACAGGCAGAGGCTGGAGAAAAGGCATTTCTGGGAGTGTAGGATGAAGGCAGACAGCAGAGCTTAAGGTGGCAACGCACAATGTCAAGGGGAATAGGGAAAGGGGAAGCCGTGAGGGCCACAGCAACTTCAGGAGAGATTCAAACGCAATTAAAAGGCAATAGGGAGCCATTGAAGATTTTTGAACAGGAGAGTGACATCATCAGAGATTTTCTTTAGAATGGTGGACAGCAATATTTTTGAACAAGAGTCAATTCTGGGCCGGGTATAGTGGCTCACGCCTGTAATCCTAGCACTCTGGGAGGCCAAGGTGGGAGGATCGCTTGAGCTCAGGATTTCAAGACCAGCCTGAGCAAGAGCGATACCCTGCCTTTATTAAAAATAGAAAAATTAGCTGGGCATCATGTTGTGCACCTATAGTCCCAGCTACTCAGGAAGCTGAGGCAGGAGGATCACTGGAGCCCAGGAGTTTGAGGTTGCTGAGAGCTAGCCTGACGCCACGGCACTCACTCTAGCCCGGGCAACAAAGCGAGACTCTGTCTCAAAAAAAAAAAAAAAAAAGAGTC
>CM052442.1:20173389-20196136 GCA_028533085.1 Varecia variegata
ACTCACTCTAGCCTGGGCAACAAAGCAAGACTCTGTTTCAAAAAAAAAAAAGAAATATAATTTTAAAAATTTGTATCTTTTAAAAAAATCATAAAAAGTAATACCTGCATCTTTTTATATATTATTACTTTAAAACATTTTTCTATTACTTAAAGGTATCCTTTCTAAAATTAACCTTTTTATTTAGAAATAATTTTAGATTACAGAAGTTACAAATATACTACTTTCCATATGTTCTTCATCTAGCTTCCCTTTATCTTAACATCTTATATAACCATAGAGAAATGATCAAAACCAAGAAATTAACATCAGTATGATGCTATTAACTAAACTACACACTGTCTTTGTATTTTACCAGTTTTTTCACTAATGTACTTTTTTGGTGCCAGACTCCCATAATGCATTGTGGATTGTGGCTCTGTTGGTCTCCTTCAATCTGTGCCATTTCCTCAGTCTTTGTCTTTTATGACCCGACATTTTTAGAGTACTTATCAGCTATTTAGTAGAATGTTCCTTAATTTTAGTGTGTCTGATGTTTTGCCATCATTATTGGGAAGGGTGCCACAGAGTTGATGAGCACGTCTCAGTGTGGATCATCAGGGTATATGATGTATTATACGAATCACTTGGTCAAGGTGGTGTCTGCCAGCTTTTTCTACTATAAAGTTACTATTTTTATCTTTTTAATTAATACAGATACTTTAAGACTGAAAATATTCTATTTATGCTTAAATTTTTGCCCACTAATTTTAGCATCCATGAATGGATCATGCCTCAAAATTGATTACTGTAGCATTCACATGGTGATTTTCTATATCTGCAATCCTTCTACATTTATCAATTGGAATTATTCTGTGGGAGAGAGTTGTCCCTCTCCCTCATTTATTTATTCAGTTGTTTATAGCAACAGGGACTCAGAGATGTTTATTTTATTCTTTGCGTTATAATACAATGCTGTCATTTATTTTGCTGTTCAAGTTCCAACTTTGGCCATTGGGAGCTCACTCAGGTTGACTCCTGTGCTCTTTTTTTTTTTTTTTTTTTTTTGAGACCGAGTCTCACTCTGTTGCCGGGGCTAGAGTGAGTGCCGTGGCGTCCTCCTAGCTCACAGCAACCTCAAACTCCTGGGCTCAAGCAATCCTACTGCCTCAGCCTCCCGAGTAGCTGGGACTACAGGCATGTGCCACCATGCCCGGCTAATTTTTTTTTTTTATATATATTTTTAGTTGGCCAGATAATTTCTTTCTATTTTTAGTAGAGACGGGGGTCTCGCTCTTGCTCAGGCTGGTCTCGAACTCCTGACCTCGAGCGATCCACCCGCCTCGGCCTCCCAAGTGCTAGGATTACAGGCGTGAGCCACCACGCCCGGCTTCCTGTGCTCTTTTGATAGGCTCCTGTCCTCTTTTTTTGAGTCCTTCCTTACTTTCTGGCACCACCGGAATTAATTACTTTTCCAGGGAGAATGATATTTTGAAACCTAGATCTGGGAGCTGGTGTGCTCATTACCATTGGGGTGGTGGAGCTTCTGGTCTCTTCTGGTGAATAGAGCTAGGAAATATATGTGTTTATGTATACTATTAATAGCCCATCCATAACACACATATTTATTTCTATTTAATATACCCATCTTCTGCATATATTAAATAAAAACCAAAAGTCTATACTGACACTGCTGTATCTAATGCAGCACCACAGGGCTCTCATGCCTTCTTTTCATATTTGTCATTTCTGTCTCCTGGCAAGAAACCCGGCTCTCATTTTCTACAATATATCTACTTATTTGCTCATCTCTAGTATCTATGTACTTTCAGAATTGTTAAACCATATCCCTAGAAACAAATTTCCCAACTAGAGTACAGTGTTTTGTTCATATGTAGGGTTTTCGTTGTTATTGTTTATCCTTACGGTACCCAGTTAAAATACTTTTCCCCCAAAGTCATTCAGGTCAACTCTTTCTTCCCATCCCCTTCAGTGTGGTTATTTCATTCATTTGTAATCCAGTTAGATTCATTTGTCAAGATCTGCATTTCATGTTCCCCCCATATCCTGGTTGATTTTATTTTAATTTGCATATAGTAAACTTCTCTCTTTGTCATGAGAGTTCTATAGGTTTTGAGGAATGCATAAAGTCAGGTATCCGCCACCATAGCTCCATCACCCTAAAAAGTCCCTCATCCCCTTTATGGTTATCCCGACCCCCTTTCCTGGCCCCTGGCAACCACTGTTCTGTTTTCTATCCTAACAGTTTCACCTTTTCTAGATTATATAAAGGAAAACATACAACGTGTAGTTTTTTGGGTCTAGCTTCTTTCACTTAAGAAAATGCATTGAAGATCCACCCATATTGTTGAATGATGCAACAGTTTATTCCTTTATATTGCAGGGTAATATTCTGTTACATGGATGTACCACACTTTGTTTACTCATTCACCTGCTGAAAGACATCTTCATATTTTCCTTTTATTTTGGTGATTATGAATAAAGTAGTTCTAAACAATCATGTACAGGTGTTTGTGTGAATATAAACTTTCATATCTCTTGAGTAAATACCTAGGAATGAGATTGCTGGATCATGTGATAGGTATATGTTTAACCTTGTTAGGAACTGCCAAGTGGTTTTCCAAAGTGTATGCACCATTTTGAATTCCCACCAGGAATTTATGAGAGCATCAGTTACTCCACATTCTTGCCAACATTTGATATTGTCAATTTGTGCTTTTGTTCTGCCATTCTAGTAAATGTGTAATGGTATTCTACGGTAGTTTTAGTTTGCATTTTCCTAATAACTAATGATGTTGAGCATCTTTTCATATGCTTATTTGCCATTCATAGATCTTCTTTGTTATTTGTTCAGATCTTTTGCCCATTTTAAATTGAGTTGTTTATTTTCTTATTGCTTATTGCTTGATATATTCTGGATACATAGGTGTTTTGTCAGAAATGTGATTTTCAAATATTTTCTCTCAGTCTGTGTCTTGTCTTCTCATCCTCTTAACAGTATCTTTCACAGAGTAAAAGTTTTAATAAAGTCAAATTTTGGTTAAAATTATCAAGAAATTATCAATTTTTTTTTCTTTCATGGATCACGTTTTTGGTGTCATATGTAAAAAGTCTTTGCTTAACCCAAGGTCACGCAGATTTTCTCCTATGTTTTATTCTAGAAGTTTTATAGTTTTAGCTTTTACATGTCTATGATCCATTCACACATTTTAAAAATTGTGGTAAGATATACATAAGATAAAACTTACCATTTTAACACTTTGAAGTGTACAATTCAATTGCATTAAGTATATTCACAATGTAGTGCAACCATCTCCACTGTCTATTTCCAGAAGCTTTTCCATGACCCACTTTGAGTTAATTTTTGTATAAGGTGTGGGGTAGAGGATGAGATTAATTTGTCTTGCATGTGGACTGGACTTCCAATTATTTCAGCACCACTTGTTGAAAAGATTTTTCTTTCTCCATTTAATTGTCTTTTCACCATTGTAAAAAATCAGTTGAATTTGTGTCCTTTTGGTTTTGTTGTAGGGCTAGCATTTCAGAAACGATATGACCAGCATACCTTGTACCATTTAATTTTTTTTATTTTTTGAGACAGAGTCTTGCTCTGTTGCCCCGGGTAGAGTGCGGTGATGTCATCATAGCTCACTGCAACCTCAAACTCCTGGGCTCAAGCAATCCTCCTGCCTCAGCCTCCCAAGTAGCTGGGACTACAGGTGCCCGCCATGACGACCAGCTAATTTTTCTATTTTTAGTAGAGACAGGATCTTGCTCTTGCTCAGGCTGGCCTCAAACTCCTGAGCTCAAGCAATCCTCCTGCTTTGGCCTCCCAGAGTGCTAGAATTACAGGTGTGAGCCACTGTGCGCCGGCTGCCTTGTACCTTTGATTAAACTGTTGTGCTTTTAAATTACTAGTTTGTGAGATAAATCTCCATGGTGCTGGGAGGTGGACCTGAGGCACTTAGGGAGTGGGAGGTGAACTGACTGTATAGTTAGTTGCCTGAGCAGGAGCAAAAGAGACACTCCCGGGGCTGGAGGACCTGTGATTTTGACTTGGAACCTGGCAAAGACAATGTCACCTGGGGCAAGGTATGGAAGTCAAATATTAAAGGAATGATGATTTCCTTTTTTATCACCAATATTCTTGCTGTAACAGTTCCACTAGTGGGAATCAAGCCAGAGGGTCCCTTTAATATCCTATAAGTCTGTGGTCCTCAACCCCTGGGCTGTGTACCAGTACCGGTCCGTGGCCTGTCAGGGACGAGGCCACAGAGCTCTGCTGCCACTCCCACCCCCGTCCGTGGAAAAATTGTCTTCCATGAAACTTAGGAAGGGGGGCACACAGCGGGAGGTTGAGAGGGCGAGCCAGTGAAGCTTCATCTGCATTTACAGCCTCTTCCCTCCCCATCCCTCACGTCACTGCCTGAGCTGCGCCTACCCCCTCCCCATCTGTGGAAAATTGTCTTCCATGAAACCAGTCCCTGGTGCCAAAAAGGTTGGGGACCACGGCTCTAAGGTAGCATTTATATAGCAGTTATAAATGCTGGGCACTGTTCTCTGGACTTTACATGTATTAAAAAAATGTTGCGGGGAAGGAGTCAGTGAAGAAAAGAAGAACGGTGAGTAGAAGGAGCCCCATCTTGGAGGAGAAAGGAGGGAGGGGATCCTGAGCACAGCGGAGGGTCAGCTGCTGTGTGGGGAGGGAAGGAGGAACAGCTGGCTGTGGATGTTGGTCAACACATTGTTGTGGCAACAGGGGGTAGAGAACTTACACTTGCTGGTTCCATCTTCTCTCTAAAGTTGATGGAAGCTGATCTCCTGAGAGCAAGAGAGGAGGCAACAGGTCAGCAAGTCTGGGAAGAGCAGTCCCTGTGGGAATGGGAAAGAAAGCTGATTAAAGAGCACGGGATTGCTGGGGAGGGCCAAGGGCAGAAGTGAGTGTGGAGACCTGCACACTAACGGCCCGGTCTGTGTGGTTGGTAATCTTATTCATTGGTGCTCAGCAGCCCAGACCTAAGAGCCAAGAAGAATGGTTTTATCGACCTAGGCAGATATAATCCAAGAACAATGGGCAGGAGTGTTGATGATATAGGGAAGAGAGTGATTTAAAAGATGGGTCATGGGGATTCCATGTCAGAGAGAAACGATGACGGACGGGAAGCTTGAGAAGGACATAATAGAGAAGTCGAGGGTTTCATGGAATTAAAGAACACATGAAGCAGAAGCTAAAGTGGGAGAGGCAGAAAGCCATGAGGTCACACATCAGAATGGGTGTGTGAGTTTGCCATTTCAGAGGTGGAGCAGTACCCAGTAATGACACGTGCAAGGTGCAGCCAGGGCAGGGAGTGCCTGAAGTACAGTGGGAAAGAAGGTCATTGAGGAGGTCATGACCTTGAGCTTCCAGGAGTTAGGATGGCTCATTCACATTGGTGATGGGAGGACTTGAGAGAGGGAAGATTGTGAGTTCAGGGCCAAAGTCTTCAAGGGATGAGGGGGAGCAGGCAGGAGGGCAAGAAAAGACAAGGATGAGGCTGGGGTAAACACTGATAAGTGCCTGATAAATCTCTAATGAATACATGAATGCGTGAATCGGTGCATAAGTGAGCAAATGAATGCATCAACTCAAACTAAACTGGCACACTGGGAATATCTAGCCATAAATCCTGAAATCTGGAAATAAACACTAGGCTCAAAGAAGCCAAGTTACTAGGAGTGTAGGGGCCTCAGGTTATTGTAAGAGTTGAAAAGGAGCAATTCTTTTCAGTCTATCCTACCTGAGAGGCTGTTTGTGCCCTGCAGACCTGCACAGGTTCAATATGGTAGGCATTAGCTCCTTGTAGCTATTCGGCACTTGAAATATGGCTAGTCCAAATGGAGAGGCAATGTCCAAGTAAAACACACACTGGATTGTGAAGACTTATTACAAAAAAAAGAACATAAAATATCTCATTTAAAAATATTGATTACACGTTAAAATGCTAAATTTTTGGATCTATAGGATTAAATAAAACATTACAGCTAATTTCACCTGCTTTATTTATTTTTATATAAGGCTACTAGAAAAATTTAAATTACATATGTAGTTTACATTACATTTATTTTGGGCAGCACTGCTCCATGTCACCCCAAATATTGCACATGTTCGACTAATAATTTAATAATGGCAGCCAACCTGTTTGACTTCCATATATACCTGTTATAAGTAAAATTTGAGCCCTCAGGGCTTAGATTTCCTGTACACAGGAAATGCCCCTTTAAAAGAACACTTTAAATCCCTCAAAGTATGGCAACACCTCCTGCTTGCCCCATTAAATAGATTCTGCACCCTGGAAACCACATGGATGATGAATACAGGTGCTCATCATTGCCTTCATGGTTATCACAGTTGGGAGGAATTGAGGCATTCATCACATCTCTCTTGGAATATCCCTGACACGATGAGGCTAGAGACAGTGCAGATTGGATTTGTAATTTTCCTTTCACTGGGGAAGCCTGAGGCTGCACTTCACCAGGCCAGGTCTCCTTGGGATCTGTAGTTACTGGCTTGCTTAGCAATGCCACATTGCAGTTTGGAGGGCAGAAGCCTTAGTGGAAGGAGACCCTCCATTAACAGTGGCCAGAGCTGTTTTTTACACGAGTTCAAAACATATACCAATAAACACTGAAAGCTTACACTGCATTAGGCATGGTGAGGAAACTGAGGCCCCATGAGGTTAGGCAACCTGAGAGGTTCCACATGTGGGAAGTGGCAGAGCCAGGATCTAAACTCTGGTGGTTTAATTCCAAAGATTATGATCCTCATGTCACCCTACACTTTCCAGCATAGTTGATTATGGATCAGGAAACAAAAAGAGGGAAGCCTTGGTTAACTGGCCTCAGGAAAAGCCTCTGAAAGAACCAGATCAGCTGGCCTGACACATTATGTCCACACATGTCCATTGAACAGCCCAGTTGAGGCTAGATCCTTTAGCAGAGGTTCCCAAACTATACATCAGAATAACTTGGTGAATGTTTAAGTGCCTCATCCCTGACCTGTTAAATCAGAACTCTGGGACTAGGGCCTAGAAATTGGTATTTTAAAAAACACAGTCCAAGTAGATAAGGGAAACATTACTTCGCAAAATGATAAATGTAGTCTCTAGGCAAGTACCTTGATTTAGGATCTGATTTGAAACTTGGACTTCTGGGTAACTATTGGTACAAAATGGAAGGCAGGCACAAGGAGGGTTTACTTGTAAAAGAGTGAGCCTGAACTTGGGGGCTCCTTAGGTAGGTCTTACATTTGTGCACTAATTTTTGAGCAGCTTCCTAACCTTCAGATTGCTATGGCCTCTGCTTCATCTCAGGCAAAGAAAGGGATGAGTGCTGTTTCCTGAAGGGCAAGGGTACATAGTGGGAAGGACACAATACTGACTCTCTCCTTCTTTCTCCTTTTAGCCTTTCAGTGTTATGATGCACCCAGCCGGTCCAGGATCTGGTGACTCCCCAGAGGGCTTCCCTGAACAACCAAGGCTCCAGCCGCAAATTGGAAATCACACAGCTCAGACACTAGGTACTAAAATTGGGCGTATTATACAGTCCTTCCTTCCTCAGAGCAGGGTTGGGACAGAAGACTGAGGGTGGGGGAGTTGAGCAAGAGAAACTCAAATAGGTCTTTAGGTGGCACAGAAGTGATGGAAGAACTGGCCTTCATTTAGTGACATCTGCTTGGTTCAACCAGTCAACGAAGGTTTATTTGGTCCCTGCTGTGTTTGGTCCCTGCTGTGTGCCTGCACCGTATTAGGCGCTAGGGAGATGCCTCAAGGTAAACAAACCATCAGCCAGACTTGGTCCCTGGCCTGTGGAGGTGTTTTTCTTGACTCTCTTACCAATGGGACACCTCCTTTTTTCCGGATTAGGGAAAAGAAGGCCCATTTGGAACAGGTCGGGAAGGAGACCAAATCTTAGGAGCTGAAGCAAGGGAGGATTCTATTTGTGACCTAGAATCTGAGCTGGGAAGGCAGTAGAGGCAGGAAAAGGGGGAAAATGGGGAAGAACTCGCTCCCTCTCCTCTGGGCTGAGAAGGGGTAGATTATAGAATCAGGGCTAAGTGGAGCCTTAAAGACCAGCCCTTCATTTCACAGATGAGGAAACTGAGGCGGGGAGAGCTAGATAATGGTCCCAAGGTGGACACCTAGTTAGCAGCATAAGTGGGAATAAACTGTGAACTTTGAGTAATACTGTGAAGCCTCCAGCGAGACACCATAAATTTTAAAACCCGGCGCTTCGATGGCGGCCGGGAGCCAGGCCCCGCCCGTTGCCGTGGGAAACGCCTCCTCCCGCCCCCTGCGGGCTCCCCCGCGGCTCCGCGCTCCCAATAAAGTTGTTGTTGAAGCGCGCGCGGCGGCGCCACGTGGGTCGGCCGGGGGCGGGGCCGAGCTGAGGGAGACCCTGCGGGCGGCGGCCAGGAGGGGCTGCGGGCGGCCGGCGCCCGCCATGATCGCGTCGTGCCTGTGCTACCTGCTGCTGCCGGCCGCGCGCCTCTTCCGCGCCCTTTCAGGTACCGGCCCCGCGTCTCGACAGGCAGGAGCCCGGCCCGGGCCCACCTCTGCGGGGCTCCGCGGGCCTGAGGCAGCGTACGGTGCGCCGGGCCTCGGACCGTCCCCCGGGCAGTGCCAAGGTGTGGGGAGGTGTCCTTGGCCCCTGGCCCGCGGGGCCCCTCCTGACCCCAAGAGGCCTGGGCCTGGCCGAATACCCTCGTGGGCGGCTCCCCCGTCACACCTGTAGTCCAGTGACGTCGGGCCACGGTTAATGTGGAGGGGGGCTGCGGATGGGGCAGGGCTACCCTTCCCTGGCCCTGGGGGTGCAGAGAGGTTTTGGGGCCGGCTGAGTCACTGCCCTGGGGGGTCGGGGAGGGATGGCAACTCCGGGTCAAGACGAGTGCCCGAATTCTCTGCAGGTAGAGGTGGGTCGGCCCTGGGAGGGCTGTGGGCTGAAGTCCCGGGCTACCTTTGTTCCCCAGGTTAACTTCACAACTCACCTGTCAGCTCTCGCTCCTCTCTCACCAGTGTCTTTGGTTGAAAAACAAATGCTCAGAAGTCAGAGACATTTAAATCTCAGCTTAGAAGCATTTTTCCTGTGCGTTTGGAGAGAGATGTGGTGGCGTAGGAGCAATGGCCAGTTGATACCTTAAATAGAGGAGGGAGGGCTATTCCTTTGCTTTTTTTATAATCTGCCAGCACCTCGTATTCCTGGTTTTTGAAATTCCAGAGGGTTTTATGCGACCGTCAATTTCCCTCTGAGATCCCACAGAACACCCAGACTTTTCTTCTGCAATTTAGGGAAGGGACCAAGAAGTACTTTCATAGAAACAAGGGCTCCAACAGGGTATTCTGTGCTTTTCCTTTCTGGAACTTTACATAATATGTGTGTGTGTGTAATTGATAATATATTCCATATAAAAGTATTTTAAATATATATTTTTTACTGTGTATCTGCCACTAGAATGCAAGCTTCAGGAGGCCAGGGTCATATCTGTTTTGTTTGCTGTATCTCTTGTGCTGACACACTGCCTGGTGTCTAGTAGATACTCAACAAATTCAGGAATGTCTTGTGTGTCCATACTTCTGAGGAATGGGACACTCCACAGAAGTAATTGTTTTCCGAGAACTAAGCATATTCCTTTAACCAGGTTGCTATCATTTCTGGAGCTCTTCCGTCGTCCATATGGCAGTCTTAGTGATACAGTGTACTAGTCCAGAGGTTTCCAGAGCAGTAATTTCTAGGGATCTCAGAGGAGGTCCCCTCCCCACCCCACATTAAAGTAGTTCCATTTATGTTTAATTTGTGTGTCTGGTTTCTAGATAAGATTTTTTTTTAATAAAAGCATTCTGCTATAAAACAAACCACCACCACCACCACCACCAAAAAACTGCCACATTTGAAAGCTGCTAACTTTATGTATATAAACCGTAGAACCTCCGCTATTTGGTATACACAGAGGATGTTTCAAGGGGCAGATAACTAGCAAGCCCCTTAGACTAAAGGCCAGCAACCCAGCCTATGGGTTTAGAGCAGAGTTTCTCAGTCTCAGCACTGTTGACATTTTGGGCCAGATCATTTGTTGTGGGTCTGTCCATTGCACTGTGGTATGTTCAGCAGCATCCCTGCCCTCTAACCACTAGATGCCAGTAGCATTGCTACAGTTGTGGCAACCACAGTGTCTCTGGACATTGCTAAATGTCCCCTGAGGGCAAAATCACCCCTGTTGAAAACCACTCGTTTAGGGAACGTAAATATACATAGGCCATAAACAGGATATTTGAACCATCTTTCAATATTTGAGCCAGTTTGAATATTTTTCTTGCCTTTAAAAACATTGGCAATAAAATGAATCTCTAAATGATTGAGGGTCAGCATCATGAAGTCACTTGTCCTGTGCTGTAAATAAATAATTTAGTGTGTGTTGGTTGTTTGCTCTCACCAAAATACTGTACTCAGATTTTGGGGGCTTCTAATTTTAGAGTTTTTCCCACCTGCTTTCTTACCTGTTGGCTGTCATTTGTGGCTGCTGTAGCAGAGAGATGACAGCTATCTCTTACTGTCGGTTGTTGGCATCTTCTAATTTACAGCCTCTGATGTGTTGTGGAATGGAAAAACCAGATAATGAAGTTTGAGAAGATAAGTAGAATAAATAGCTTTGAGAAGAGGCCCAAGGGCCTTTGCTAAGAAGTAAATTGTATAGATTTTGAGAATGTCTACTTTAGGACCTTTTCTTTTGGAATGGGTTCATAAATTGGAGAATTTATAGAGCTAGAAAAGCTCTTGGAGATTATCTAGTTCAGACTTCTCTTGTCCCCATTTTACAGTCACTCCATCTGACTAGGGGCAATGGTCAAGGTCAGTTAGTTTTGTTATTTCAGTGATAGATCGTAACCTACAGTTCTGATTCATAGTCAAGTACTGTTTCCAATGTAATATGGTTCTTAGAACCAGAAAATTGATGTTAATAGTAGTCTTAACCTTCACATAAAAGGGGTGGGGTTATGTGTGCCCATCTGTGGTCTAGATTACGTGAGATGGCATTCTTTTATTCATGCACTGAATATTTATCAGATCTCTACCATATAAATTAGCTAATACTTATAAAGCACTTAGAACAGTGCCTGGCACATAGTAAGCACTTTGCTCTGAGGGTGATGTTGATGTTCCAGGCATTAAGGTGTGCAGGCTCAGTGATGGTATGATGAGCAAGGTAGATACGGTTCTTGTTTATATGGGGCTTATGGTCTAGCTGGGAGAAGAGTGTGGGTGGGTCTTCTTATAATCTGGTATTTTGGCTTTCCTCAGATGCTTTCTTCACATGTCGAAAAAATGCCCTCCTGGCGAAGAGCTCGTCCCCCCAGGTAGAGGGCAACTTTGCCATGGCTCCTCGGGGCCCTGACCAGGAAGAGTGTGAGGGCCTGCTGCAGCAGTGGCGAGAAGAAGGGTCAAGCCAGGTGCTCTCAACTGCAAGTGAGGGTCCCCTTGCAGATAAGGGACTCGCCCAGAGCAGCTTGGCACTTCTGATGGATAATTCTGGAGAACAGGATGCTGCTTCAGAGGAAAAGTGGTCCAGTAGGCAGCTGAGTGACCTGCGGGAAGCAGAGAACCTGGATGAGCCTTTCCCTGAGATGCTAGGAGAGGAGCCACTGCCAGAGGTTGAGGGCCCCATGTGGGCAGCTGTCCCCATGCAGACGGCGCACCAGTATGCAGACTGTGCTGTTCTCCCAATGGGTGCCCTGGCTGCAGAGCAATGGGAAGAGGACCCAGCAGTGGTGGCCTGGAGCATAGCACCTGAGCCTATGCCCCAGGAAGAGGCTCCCCTCTGGCCCTTTGAGGGCTTGGGGCAGTTGCAGCCTCCCCCAATGGAAATACCCTATCATGGTGAGTCTGACAGCTGGCTGAATTAGCCAGGGCAGCATGTTGTCTCTGGGGTGGGCAGACCATTGCTAAAGAGAGGGTTTTCTGATGGGGACCGCTGCCACTGCATTCTGCTTTTTCTGCAAATCTTGTAGTGTCATATTTGGAGGGAACTTATAGATCATCTCATCCAGCCCCAAGGTCTGACAGATGAAATAATCACAGTGCAGAGAGGTATCAGGACGTGCCTAAAGTTATACGGCAAGGCAGTGAAGAACTGAATCCAGACCCTAGTCCTGATTCTCCGTGTTGTCATTTCTCTGAAGGTGACCCACGGGTTTTCTGGGGATAGGAGTGGAGAAGTCTCAGGGCCTCTACTCTGGTCAACTAGAATAACTTTATTTGTGTTACATATTGGGAGTCCATTAAAATTTGAAGAAAGAGTAATATGGCTCAAATTGGTTTTAAATCTGCTATGCTGCCATATGCTATAGGGGAGATGGGGGACACATTGTGGTCTCTAGCCCCACGGACTTTTCCAGGTTTAGGGGTCAGAAAACACCCAAGGCTGAAATTACTCTAGAAATTTCTTTAATGTCAGGTGACTATTAAGCACAACCTTCTCAGTGATTCTCCAGAGAGTCATGGATTTATCAAAAGTGAGAGATTATCGGCCTATAAATATTTATGGAGCATCTGTGAGGTGCTAGGCACTGGGGATGCAGTGGTGAATAGGCCAAGATTGTCTCTGGCTTTGTACCATCTAGTCTGAAGACTGTCCTTAGAGTGCTGCTTAAATCACCATAGAGAGGGATAGGTGATGGGGAAGATGGAAAAAGGAACTTCAGTCATACTATTACTGAGTCAGGAGTGGAGACAGCGGTGCCTCTGGATAACATGTGCTTGTCATGGAACTCTTCTCCCTACCCCTTTGCAGAAATCTTGTGGCGAGAATGGGAGGATTTCTCCACCACCCAGCCAGATGCTCAGGGCCTGGAGGCAGGGGATGGCCCTCAATTCCAGTTCACTCTGATGTCTTATAACATCCTGGCTCAGGACCTGATGCAGCAGAGCTCAGAGCTCTATCTGCATTGCCATCCGGACATCCTCAACTGGAACTACCGCCTCTCGAACCTCATGCAGGAATTCCAGCACTGGGACCCCGATGTGAGTGAAGAGGGGGAAGTGCCATCTTGAATTGCTGCTGGATCTAGGCCGTTTCCAAATGCTCTTAGAAGATGAGTTCAAGCCCATAGTTGTTCAAATCACTGGAGTCCGGCCTAGGCTGGAGCTTGCCTGCCTGGAGTCAGTGAGGTTTTGGCAGATGCTGAGAAGACTTTCCCTAGGTGTGCACTTTCCAGCCCCTTTATGCAGGGAGGGAGACTTGAGGGATTCAAGGAGCAAGAAAATCCAGCACACATGTCTGGTTTCCTCAGCTTAAGTCTGGGCCTGTTCTTGCTGTTGGTGACTGTCTGAGAAGAGTCAGCCCTGTGGGAAGTTTCAGTGTGACCCTACCCAAGATCAGCAGCTTTCCACCTGCTTTTGTGCTTGCTCCTAGAGGGTGGGAGTCACGTTCTAGCACTCTGGAGTGATTGGTTTCCTTGTCAATTTCCCAGATCCTGTGCCTCCAGGAAGTCCAGGAAGATCATTACTGGGAGCAGCTGGAGCCCTCTCTGCGAATGATGGGTAATGCAGCTCCGTGGCATCTTTGCCAGCCTTTCTTCCTACAACCCTGTCTGCTCTCTCCTGAAGACCCTATCTTTTTCTTCTTAGTAAACCCCCAGTCCCTGTGAGCTAGCTCCTTCTACATGTGGGTGAGAAAGCAAAGTTTTGCAGTTTTTAAAGCATTTCTTTCATATATTGCCATTTAATCCTTAAAGTAACCAAGGTGGTGAGATTCAGTATTATTACCCCAGATGAGGAAACTGAGGTTGTGAAGATTTGGGTGACTTTGTTAAAATCACAAAGCTGTAAAGCTAGTAGATGTGGAGCTAGGATTCCAACTTGTCTGACTCCAGATTCCGTGTCCTATTAAATTCCTATAAGGTTATATTGCCACATACCCTTCCTTCCCTCCATCCCCTTCCAGCCCCTCAGTCATTTGGTTACAACTGTAAGGGAACCTCTGCGGAGCCAAGGAAGTGGCACGGGTGGCTCCCTGTAACGAGAGGTAGGAACAATGCCTTAGGCATGTACACCTGGGCTGCTACTGCTGCTTGGAAGATACTCAGGCTTTGAGGACTCTGACCCAGCTCCTTGGTGGGGTTTTCCTTGCAGGCTTCACTTGTTTCTATAAGAGGAGGACTGGGTGTAAAACTGATGGTTGTGCTGTCTGCTACAAGCCCACCAGATTCCGTCTGCTCTGCGCCAGCCCTGTGGAGTACTTCCGGCCTGGCTTGGAGCTCCTCAATCGGGACAACGTGGGCTTAGTGTTGCTGCTGCAGCCACTAGTCCCAGAAGGCCTGGGGCAAGTCTCAGTGGCCCCCCTGTGTGTGGCAAATACCCACGTCCTTTACAACCCACGCCGGGGTGACGTCAAGCTGGCCCAGATGGCCATTCTCCTGGCAGAAGTGGACAAGGTGGCCAGATTGTCAGATGGCAGCCACTGCCCCATCATCTTGTGCGGGGACCTGAATTCTGTCCCTGATTCACCTCTCTACAACTTCATCAGGGACGGAGAGCTCCAGTACCATGGGATGCCAGCCTGGAAGGTGAAGTGGGAGAGGCCGCTGTGGGGGTGGGAACATGGTCTAAGGAGAGATTCAGGTGTTGGCATCCAGTGCTGCTTCTGTGGCAGGGGCCTCAGTTACACCTGTTCTGGCTCCTTCCTGCTTTTTCTTGTTATGTTGAATAGCTTATGCCCAAGCCTGGAAGCTAGGAACTCTTGAGTACTTTGGCATATTGGAATCCTTTCCATTTTTTATCATTAATCTAATTCACAAGTAATACATAAGTACATATTTGCAAGAATTCAAACATTATAAAATAAAGCACAAGCCTCCTTTATTACCTACATTCCCTACCCTCTCCTCTTAGAGTCAGGTAATGACTGTTGTAAGTTTGGTGGCCATCCTCTAGATTGTTTTCTATACATTTACAGTGATATCTATGTTCCTATGATATTATAATCAAAATTTATATTTATTAAGCACTTTGTCCCAAGGACTATTTTAAGCACTTTACATGTATTAACTTATTGATTTTTATAATTTCTATTATTGCTTCCATTGTGTAAATAAGGAAACTAAGGTGTAGACAAGTTAAGTAATTTGCTCTAGGTTATGCAGGTCATTAGTGGTGGAGCCAGGATTTGTAACCAGGTGGTTTGGCCCCAGAGCTTTTGCCCTCAAATACTATACTGTAATTGCTTATAACCGCTAATAGGTAATCTATCATGTGTATTTTATAAACATGATATGCTATTGTATGTTTCATTTGTAACTTTTTTTTTTTGCTCAACAATTTGGATCTATCTCATTCCTTCTAACTGCTGAATGTCGATAGGTTAGATATCTCATAGCTTTATCAGCTTGTGCTGATTTCTTTATATGTCACTTAATCTTCTTGTAGTTTTGCCCCTACTGATCCAACCTATTGCTTAATTTCTGGCAAGGCGCAGGGGGAAAAGGACACAAAATGATTGGATTATTGTTGAGCACTTTGGGGTTTTATGTTAATGAGGTTACTCAAGTGCCAGCAATATCCTAGTTGCCAAGTGCGCAGAGAAAGGCATTATCTTGCACTGAAGGAGCTATAATCAAGGAGCTCAGGGAATGGGAAGAAGAATTTACTGTGTGCCTGCCATGTGACAGGCACTGTTGGGCATAGTGAATGAGAGCACTTGCTTTGACGCCAGACAGTCCTGGGTTCAAATACCTGCTATGCCACCTTGAGCAGGTTACTTAACTTTCTTAAGTCGCATTTGCCTCATTTATACATCAGGGATAATAAAATGCAACCTGCTTCAGAGGTGTTTTTTGTTTTTTGGGTGGATTAAATAATGCATGTAAAGTATTTTCCAGGACCTGGTTCAAAGGAAGCAGTCAACAACTGGTAGTGGTTATTATTAAGATTCTTAATTGTACATGGTATTAGTATCCCATTTTACAGTAGAGGTTATTGACCCCAAGAGAGTTAACTGATTTGCCCAAAGTCACACAGTTATTCAGTGGCCATTAAATTCCAGGTCTATTTTATTTCAGTTTACATTTTGAAAATTTATGCCCTTGAAGGACAGAGGGATTATGTCTTATCACCGCTCTATCCCCAGCACTTAGCTAGTATCTATTGGCATTCAAATATTTGTTGTTGTTAAATGCAATAAAGGGGATTTTGCTACACACGTTGGAGATGTGCAGATGACTGATGTTGCCGAATGTTTCCCCTACTACGTTCTGTCCGTTCCCAGGCTGCTCATTGGCTTTGACCGAGGATGGTGACATAGATACGGTAAAGTGCTTTGGTGCATTTCCCATTTGGTTGGACCCTGTGGTTTCCCAGTAATAGGTTCAAGATATTAGACTTTGATCTAGAAGATCCAAAGATCAGGATAAACCTTTTCCTGTTGCAAGTTAAAGCCCCTGAGAATTGATATTTCCTGTGGAGAATTGTGTAGATTTTTCTGAGGTGAAATTTAGGGAACCACACGTTCCTGCAGTTGTATTCTCCTTGACTCACGAACCTCACTCTTTAAATCCTCATTCCTGTCTCATGGACATTTCAGTTTCTAGTGAAAAAGTAATGGTTGAATTAGCTCCTTATTTTTAACCTTCCCCTGAGACTCATGTGGCTTGCTTATACCATGTGTGTAGTGTGTGATTGTGTGTGTTTGTATTTGTCCACATGTCCCAAAACATGGGCTCTTACTTCCTTTGTCTCTCTTGGTTTCCTCATTCCCACCCTGCTCTTTCCTTGCAGGTATCTGGACAGGAAGACTTCTCCCATCAGCTTTACCAGAGGAAGCTGCAGGCCCCCCTGTGGCCCAGCTCCCTGGGCATCACCGACTGCTGTCAGTATGTCACCACCTGTCACCCCAAGAGATCAGGTGAGCTTGTGTCACATTTGTGTTTTTATGCCCATTTTGGGAGAAAGCTGGCACCTTAATGGCAAGAGAAAGTGTAATCCCCTCAGTTCTCTTAGCAAGTTCCTCTGTTTTTTTTTTCACTGTCCTCCCCATTGTCACTCATTAAAATGGACTTTATTGCTGCTGGAAAATCTTGTCATTAGAGCCAGACTTCCTTTGTGTCTTTGTTTCTTGGTACTAAGGGGGGAGGGGGTCTCAGCCGGTGACTCCTTTTCCTTTCTTTCACTGTATATGTGGCTTTTCCTGGTTTACAGAGAGACGTAAATATGGCCGAGACTTCCTGTTACGTTTTCGCTTCTGCAACATTGCTTGTCAGCGACCAGTGGGACTGGTTCTCATGGAAGGAGTGACAGATACTAAGCCAGGTAATGGAAACTAAGCCTGTTTTCTTGGTTTTCTTTCTTCCGCGACCCTGATCTTTGTCAGTTATGTGGTTTTCTGCTCTTTCCTAGATATGATTCTTAGAGATTAGCTTTTGGTAATAAGTAGACTTAGAATGAAGGTCAGTTGAGTTCAATGGCCATATGTGAGCATGGATATGCATTGTGGTAAGAGCACTAGACCAGGAATCAAGAGAGCTGAATTCTAACTAGCTCTGAGGCCTTCAGTAAGCCATTTAACCTTTTTAGGCTTATAAAGTATATATAGGGGAGAAGATACACATGATAGGACTTTGAAAATCATACAGTGACTGTTGTAATAAAAAGTTGGTCCTACTGAGAACTTCCACATTGAATACTTGGCATTCTCCCCTTCTTGTCTCTGAAACCACTCCAAAGCAACAAGGAGAATGGAAAAAAGAAATTCAGGCTCCATTTTTGGCAAACTAGGAGATCTGAAGATATCTGAAACCATAAACCACAACACAGAAGGAATAGCTGCAATAAGTACTGGAGATCACGCAGGGGAGGTTTGGAGAGACTTACCTGTGGCACTACACGGATCTCAAAGAACCAGCAGAGTGCATTTCTCCAAGTGAGGGGTGTACCTTGAGGCACAAAATCAAAATCCCTTGTTTTTTCAACGAGAACAGACTGCAGAGGTTGCAATAGGAGAGTGTCTAGACCTGTTTTGATCCTAAGAGGCAGTGGAGGAAGGACTGATCAAGGAATCAAGCCATATTTGCATTAAGCAGTCTGTTCAAGTGGTAGAGGGGAGATGACATACTTACAGAGCTGCATATCTCTTTCGCTTGGGGAAGAGTAAAGATTAAAAGGACTCCTATATAATGCTGTATCGTAAGGAAAATTCCTGATACTTCAAATGCATACCCAGTTGTTCCCTTATATAAACTTTGTACAAGTAGCTGGTGCAGAAAAACCTCAACTAATTCAAAGCTAGGCTTGCCCAAAAGGAACAACATGGGATCTGTACTAAAATACTGTAAGAAAAAAAGGAGGAAGAAATGGGAAAACAAAGCAGATAAAGAATACTTCAGGCTGGGCGCGGTGGCTCACGCCTGTAATCCTAGCACTCTGGGAGGCTGAGGCGGGTGGATCACTCAAGGTCAGGAGTTTGAGACCAGCCTAAGCAAGAGTGAGACCCCATCTCTACTGAAAATAGAAGAAATTATCTGGCCAACTAAAACATATATATAGAAAAAATTAGCCGGGCATGGTGGCACATGCCTGTAGTCCCAGCTACCCGGGAGGCTGAGGCAGTAGGATCGCTTAAGCCCAGGCGTTTGAGGTTGCTGTGAGCTAGGCTGATGCCACGCCACGGCCATGTCTCAGTAAAAAATGATGTGGGAGAATCAATACTAAGACATCCTGTTGAAGTTATTAGAACTCCAGGATAAAAGAATCCTTTGGGCAGTTGCACCAGGAGATTGAGCTGCCTTTAAGCATAATAGTAATCAGTTGACTTCAGACTTCTTAACATTACATCCGACTCTAGAAGACAGTGGATCAAGGCTCAAGGAAAGAAAGTATGGCTCAAGCATTTTATACAGCCTTTCTTGAAGAAACTACTAGAGGAATAACTGAAGGCAACCAAGCAATGGCTAGGAAAACTGTAGGTGAACACTGAATTTATTTTTTTCTTGTAGGAATTTAATTTGAATTGGCAATTTGCATAGAGCAGTGAACATATCAGTGGCTCAATACCCTTTTTTTTTTTTTTTGAGACAGAGTCTTGCTCTGTTGCCCAGGCTAGAGTGCCGTGGCATCAGCCTAGCTCACAGCAACCTCAAAGTACTGGGCCCAAGCAATCCTTCTGCCTCAGCCTCCCGAGTAGCTGGGACTACAGGCATGCACCACCATGTCTGGCTAATTTTTTCTCTGTGTATTTTTAGTTGTCCAGCTAATTTCTTTCTATTTTTTTTTTTTGGTAGAGATGGGGTCTTGCTCTTGGTCAGGCTGGTCTAGAACTCCTGAGCTCAAATGATCCACCTGCCTCGGCCTCCCAAAGTGCTAGGATTACAGGCATGAGCCACCGCGCCCGGCCTGAGTACCCTTTTAATTGCAAAGCTAAAGCATCATTACAGCTGTGGGGATAGCATAGTAATAGTGATGGCCACCCTGTATTAAGCAACTAGCATGTTCAAGAACTGGGATAAGTGCTTGTATCAGTCAGGCTCAGGCAGCAGAGCAGTGGCTCAGGATTTTAAGATCACAAAATCCTAAAGTTAAACAGTAACGGGATCCCACGTAGATAATTTTGTCTTAAGAATAGGTTATTTAAATCAGTGATGTACTTGAACAAAACATAAAAATAAGCATTTCAATATAACAACAAACAAAATTAAACCAAGAACCTTTAAAACACATACTGACAATCACTTCATAAGCAGAAAAGACCCGTTCTATAGGGGGGAACTACCCAGTTCACTAACAGTGCAAGATAACAGTACTGTTTACAAAATTGGGATTAGATTTGGGTAAACACACCTATTTACCGCATACCGTGAAAATGCCCTTCCAAATCTAAAAAACTGTACTTATTTTTAAAAGGCCATGAATGGAAGACTTAAGTGTAGTACAAGGAGATCATAGTGTGGGAGTTCTTTATTCTAGAGGATCTGTCTAGATATGCTAACAAATAATATTTCTAGTTCATCCAACCTAACTGTACATATCAAAACATGCCAATTTGACTGTGTCATTAACTTTGATGGGGAGGAAATTTAAACCGAAACTGTACCGTATCTGGAAAATGACAACAACAAAAATACCATATATTTGTGAGATTAGCTAAAATAGCATTCAGTGAAAAATTCATAGAATTATTATTGTTATTTTTTTTTTTTTGAGACAGAGTCTCACTCTGTTGCCCATGCTAGAGTGAGTGCCGTGGCGTCAGCCTAGCTCACAGCAACCTCAAACTCCTGGGTTTAAGCAATCCTCTTGCCTCAGCCTCCCAAGTAGCTGGGACTACAGACATGTGCTACCATGCCCAGCTAATTTTTTCTATATATATATTTTAGTTGGCCAGATAATTTCTTTCTATTTTTAGTAGAGACGGGGGTCTCCCTCTTGCTCAGGCTGGTCTCGAACTCGTGACCTTGAGCGATCCATCTGCCTCGGCCTCCCAGAGTGCTAGGATTACAGGCATGAGCCACTGCATCTGGCCATAGAATTATTAACATATAGAATATTTAGAATCATAGAATTAGACTAATAGGTATAAAAGGATGAAAGTAAGTTGAATTAAGCATCCAACTCAAGAAATTAGAAAAAAGGAATGGAAAGAAGATTAAAATGGGAATAATTTAGAAAACAGAAGAACTAATAAACTCTTAAGAGTGGTTGTTTGGGTGAGAAACAGCTGTCAGTTAAATAAGCCCATCCTATTTAAGTGGGCGTTGAAGGAACAGGAACAAGTGTCCAGGTGCAGAAGAAAAAAGAATAATAAGAGGTTTTTTTGCTCAATTAAGTGTAAAAGAAATTGAAAATTTAGATGGTATATAAGTGTAACTTACTACAACTGATTCCAGGGAAGATTGTCTAAATAGACTAATTACCATGGGGGAAAAATAATAGAAAAAGTTCTCAGAGATGCAGTCCCTCCAATATACTAGGCTCAGATTGACCAGGGAATGTCCTCAAACCTGTAAAGAATCTGTAATTCCTTTACTATTTAAGTTGTTACAGAGCACAGAGGAAGAAAGAGGCCAAGTTGTTTTTATGAAACAAGTATATTGACACCAGCACCTGACAGTAATTACACAGAAAAAGAAAACTACAGACTCTAATATTCTCCATCTGTGAATAGTGATGCAAAAATTTTAAATAGAAGATTAGGAAACAGCATCGAAAAGCACATTGAAAAAACAATATACCACGACGAATTGGAGTTTATTGGAAAATAAGGATAGTTCAATATTGGGAAACCTATTAATATTTATCACGCATATATATGAAACCTATTAAAATATATGAAACCCATGTCATCCTCTCTAAGATGTTGAAGAAGAGACATTTGTTAACATTCAGCTTCTATTCTGGATTCTTTTAAAATGAACTCTCTTAAGGAAAAAAATGGATATTTCCTTACATTGTTGAAATATATCTATCTCAGCTCCAAAATCAGCATCTTACTTAAAAAAAGAAGCTCTAGCAGCATTCCTGTTAAAGTTAAGAGCAGGACAAGGATGACACTATTATTATTTAACTGTGTTTGGAGATACCAGCCAACAGAATTAGAAATAGAAATATAAGTAAGAAAATAGAAGTGTAAAAATGGAAAGGGGGGGTAAATTATTACTTGCTGATGATATCATTATATAACTGGTGATCCAAGAGAACTAAAATCAGCATGAAGCACTGAGGTGATTCTGGAAAGTGGCTGGGTACAAGATTAATATGCAGAAATTAGTAGTATTCATATATAAAAATACTGATATATTTGTTAAAAGATAGAATAAAAAAAGACCTTATTTGTAATAGCAACAAAAAGAAAAAATATAGAAATAAATTTAAGAGGAAAAATGTAAGGTATATAAAGGAACATTTCATTTCATCTAAATTATCAAATTCATTGGCATGAAGTTGTCCATAGCATTCCCTTATCCTTTTATTTAAACAGCATCACTGAGATGAAATTCACATGTCGTAAAATCCACCCATTTAAAGTATGCATTCAGAATTGTACAGCCATTACCACAATCTAATTTTAGAACATTTTCATCACCCACAAAAGAAACTGTGTACCCATTAGCAGTCACTTTCCATTCATCTCTCCCCTTGTCAAAACTCAATTGACCACAGATACATGGGTCTCTGCACTCTTAATTCTATTCCATTCATCTGTGTCTATCCTTATGGCAGTACCACACCCTGTTTTTGTTTTTGTTTTTTTGAGGAGGAAGGAAAAAATTATGGAATGCTTCATGAATTTGTGTGCCATCCTTCTGCAGAGGCCATGCTAATCTTCTCTGTATTGTTCCAATTTTAGTATATGTGCTGCCGAAGTGAGCACCACACTGTCTTGATTACTATAGTTTTGTAAACGGTAGTCCCTCCTCCTCCACGGTTTTGTTTTCCTTGGTTTCAGTTACCCACGGTCAACCACAGTTTGAAAATATTTATTTTGAGAGAGAGAGATCACATTCACGTAACTTTTTTTTTTTTTGAGACAGAGTCTTGCTTTGTTGCCCGGGCTAGAGTGAGTGCCGTGGCGTCAGCCTAGCTCACAGCAACCTCAAACTCCTGGGCTTAAGCAATCCTACTGCCTTAGCCTCCCGAGTAGCTGGGACTATAGGCATGCCCCACCATGCCCGGCTAATTTTTTCTATATATATTTTAGTTGACCAGATCATTTCTTTCTATTTTTAGTAGAGAC
>CM052442.1:20196236-20223396 GCA_028533085.1 Varecia variegata
ACTTTTATTAAAGTTTATTGTTAAAATTGTCCCAGTTCGTTGTTAATCTTTTACTGTGCCTAATTTATAAATTAAACTTTATCATAGGTGTGCATAGGAAAAAACATAGTATATAGAGGGTTTGGTACTATCTATGGTTTCAGGCATCCACTGGGGGTCTTGAAATATATCCCCCATAGATAAGGGTGGACTCCTGTACTTTTGAAATAGGAAAGAGTAAGTCCTCTGACTTTGTTGTTATTTATTAGAATGATTTTGACTCTTCTGAGTCCTTTGCATTTCCATATGAATTTTAGGATCAGCATGTCAATTTCTGCAAAAAAAAAAAAAAGGCAGTTGGGATTTTGATAGGGATCTACAAATCTGTAGATCACTTTAGGAGGTATCACCATTTTAACAATCTTGTCTTATGACTGATGAACACGGGATATCCTTCCATTTATTTCGATCTTCTTTAATTTCTTTCCATGTTTTATAGTTTCTAATGCACAAGTCTTATACTACTTTTGTTAAATTTATTGCTAATTATTTTGTTCTTTTTGGTGCTATTATTTTTTTTTTTGAAACAGAGTCTCGCTTTTGTTGCCCGGGCTAGAGTGAGTGCCGTGTCATCAGCCTAGCTCACAGCAACCTCAAACTCCTGGGCTCAAGCGATCCTACTGCCTCAGCCTCCCGAGTAGCTGGGACCACAGGCATGCGCCACCATGCCTGGCTAATTTTTTTCTATATATATTTTTAGTTGGCCAGATCATTTCTTTCTATTTTTAGTAGAGACGAGGTCTCGCTCTTGCTCAGGCTGGTCTCGAACTCCTGACCTTGAGCGATCCACCCGCCTCGGCCTCCCAGAGTGCTAGGATTACAGGCGTGAGCCACCGCGCCCGGCCTTGGTGCTATTATTAATGGAATTGTTTTCTTAATTTTGTATTTGGATTGTTTATTGCTAGTGTATAGAGATATGATTTTTGTATATTGATTTTGTATCCTGCAATGTTGCTGAACTAATTCATTAGTTCTAATAGTTTTTTTAGTGAATTTCTTAGGATTTTCTCTGTGTAAAATCATGTCATCTTGCACATGGAAATAGTATTTATTACTTCTGCTCCAATCTGGATACTTTTTATTTCTTCTTCTTTCATGATTACCCTGACTAGAACTCTTGGTACAATGTTGAGTAGAAGTGGTGAGAGCAGACGCCCTTGTCCTGTTCCTAATCTCGTGGATAAAACTTTCAGTCTTTCTCCATTAAGTATAGTAGCTGTGTGTTTTTTATAGATTCCCTTTATCAGGTTGAGGAAGTTCTACTCCTAGTTTGAGTGTTTTTAAATCATGAAAGGGTGTGGATTTTGTCAAATATTTTTCCTTTGTCTGTTGAGATAATCATGTGGTTTTTGTCCTTAAATATTCTATTAATATGATATATCACATTAGTTGATTTCAGATATTAAACCAAGCTTACATTTCTAGGACAAATCCTACTTGATCACAGTATATAATCATTTTTATATTTTGCAGAATTTGGTTTGCTAGTATTTTATTGAGGGGTTTTGCATCTGTATTCGTAAGGGATATTGATCTGTAGTTTTCTTTTTGATGTTTTATGTAGTTTTAGTATCACAGAAATACTGACCTCATAGAATGACTTGGGAAGTATCTCCCCCTCTTTTATTTTTTAGAATTGTTTGTGAAGGATTTGTATGAACTTTTCTTTAAATGTTTGTTAGAATTCACCAGTGAAGCTGTGTGAGCCTGGGCTCTTCTTTGTAAGAAGTTTTTAAATTATTAATTCAATCTCTTTACTTGTTATAGGACTATTCAGATTCTCTATTTCTTTAGTCAGTTTATGAAGTTTGTGTCTTTCTAGGAATTTCTCCATTTTATCTAAGTTATCTAATTTGTTGATATATAGTTTATAGTATTTGCTTGTAGGTTTTTTTGCTTTGAGAGAGGATTTTGCTCTGTTGCCTGGTAGTTGTTTTTTATTTTTTATTTCTGTATGGTCGGTAGTGATGGCCCCTCTTTTATTTCTGATTTTAGTAATTTGAGTATTGTTTTGTTGGTCGGTTTACCTAAGGGTTCATCCCTGTTATCCTGTTAATGTCAGTAGGATCTGTAGTAATGTTCCCTCTTTCTTGCTGATATTGGTAATTTGTATCTTTTTTAAAAAATAGTGTGTGTATGGTATGCATATATGTATGTGTGTATATTTATATATACACATGTGTATGTATGAATTTATATGTGTGCATACATACATAGATACATATAGACACACAATGGTTGATATGTGGTAGAAAATCTCTAGAGGAATTTATCAGGAATTAGCATTGGTTGCTTCTGGAGAGGACAGTTGAGTGGTAGGGGGCAAGTGGGAGAGAAACTTCACTGTTATTTTTTTCTACATTTTGATTTTTGTATCATGTAACTATATGACCTATTCCAAAAAAAAACATACTTAAAAAAAAAAAGAGTGGTGAGCCAAGGAAGTCAGTGTCTACGCTAGAGGCCTCTGTAACCGCCTTCTTTGGGTTTTTGACTTTGGTTTATTGTTTTCTTCCTCTCCTCACTGTTTCTCTTTCCCTTTCCCCCCTGATCCTTCTGGAGCAGTCCAGTCAGGGGTCTGAGAGGGATTTCAGGGTGAGAGGTTCTGACCCTGTTTCACTGTCTGTGGATGAGAAAACCTCTTTCTCTCTGGTCCTCTACAGAGCGACCTGCAGGCTGGGCCGAGTCTGTCCTTGAGGAAGACGCATCTGAGCTTGAGCCTGTCTTCCCCAGGTAACTTTCTCTCCAGTTCCCCTCAGCTTTCAGTCCAGTCCCTGTCTAGGTGTGACATTCCCACTGGCTGTCCTGGGGCTGTCTTGGGGGAGTGCTTTTTGCTAAGCTCTCACTTCCCCTAATACTTGCTAAGCATACAGGTATGCAGAAGCCAGAGGTGACCCACCCATGATCTTGAAGGTGCAGAGCCTGTACATTCTTTTGCTGGGCCCACGGACAGGGGTGCACTGAGTATACTTTACTGGGTAATAAGAGGAGAGTGAGGGATAAAGAATGTCAGGGGGTCTCAGTATAAATGTATCTGTTTCCAGGCTAATTTTAGCTAAGACAGCCAGCCTCTCATTAGCATGGGAAGGAATTTGCTGAGATTGAGTCATTTAGGATTATCCCTTAAAAAAAAACTTTACAAAACCCACAGAGAAAGTGACCTTGGGAAAATTTAGTAATTTTTGTCCACTGACTTCTCCCTGTCCATCCCTGTAGGACTACAGGTACCATCCAGCACTGCCTCCACCTGACCTCGGTATATACGCACTTCCTGCCCCAGCATGGCCGCCCAGAGGTCACCACGATGCCCTTGGGCTTGGGAACGACAGTGGATTACATCTTCTTCTCAGCCGAGTCCTACGAGAATGGGGACAGAACTGGTAAGCCTTGGGGATCCTGGGTTCCTGGAAGTCACCCCCAGGGTCCCTGGGAACAGCAAATGGTAGGTCAGGCATTTGGTGGCATAGCTTGGGCTGCTGGGACTCAACCAGCAAAGGGGCAGATTTCGTACCTCCCTGGCACTGGTCATCCTCATAATTTTCCCCATACACCACTTTCCTGCCTTCTCTGTCTTTATCCTTGTAGCATTAGAAAGAGGTGGGTAGAAGAGTCACTCTTCATCCCTATATTAGAGGTAAAAACAGAGCTCCAGGAGGTGATTGGATTTGTTCAGTGGCAGCCACTTAGTGAGGGACTTGGCTGAGACCCTATTTCCTCTCCTCACCCCATACCAGTAGTCACAGTGTAGCGTTCTCCTAGCCCCATGCCTCTATTGTTTAACAAATGTTTTTTAAAATGTTTGAATTGATTGCCTGTGTTTAAAAATCAGATTGTATATCGAAAAGGGGGGTTTCTAGCTTTTCTTAGACTATCAGAAGATCTCATAACACTGAGCCTGGGTGTACACTCCCCAGCTTGCCACAGTGCCCCGGTACCCCCGTCTTCATTCATATTGTCAGGGAGTATCTCTGAGAAAATGAAGCCTCCTGCCCCAGAGGCTGCTGGAGGAAGGGGTGGGTGGGGCAGCCTGCGCCCACGGAAGGCGTAGTTCCCAGAGGGCCCTGTCCCTGCCTGCCCATGCTGCGTGGCTGTGGCTGCTTTACCCTTGGCTTCTGCTTTGTGCCCCAGATCAGAGGCTGTATGGAGATGGAACGCTGAAGCTCCTGGGCCGTCTCTCCCTCCTCTCTGAAGAGATTCTCTGGGCTGCCAATGGTTTACCCAACCCCTTCTGCTCTTCAGACCACCTCTGCCTGCTAGCCAGTTTTGGGATGGATGTCACCGCCCCATGACGGGGCTCCCAGGGGAAGAGAGCTTCTCTTCCAGAAGAGCTCACTGGATCAGAGACTGTGGAAATAACCCATGCTTCTGGAAACTTAGATCCAAGAAACTTACGTCCCCTCCCCTCCCCCTCCTTGTTCCCTTTTTCCCATGGTTAGATTTTCTCCAGGCCTGTCCACGTTCTCTGCCTGTGGCCCCTGCCCCACCCCTACCTCTTCCTAATCCTGTGCCACACACTCAGTGGCCCTGGGAGAGGCAGAAGGGGGGGTTCCCCTTCCTTCCATGTATCCAGCGCTCCCCCTTGATTTTTAATTACCAGGGTTGCGGGAGCTATTGATCTCATTGGTTATTTGCTTTCAGGCCGTTTCTTGGTGGTACCTTCTGACCCGACCTCCTCCCTGCCTTCATGACCTCTGGGCCCAGCCCTCTTGCCAGGCGTACATGTGTGAGATATGTGTAGTGTGCATGTGTCTTCTTGGGGCGGGACTGTTGGGCACAGCCATGCCTGCCTCTGACCAGCCCACTTTCCACACTGGGGCTGTAGGCCGAGGGGCAGGTTCAGAGCATGACCCAGTGGCTTGTGCTGCCAGGCAGCAGCAGGGCATGGGCCTTCACTCCTTTTAAGCCTTTGTGTTCCATTAGGCATTTGTCCTGCCAAGCAGGGCAGGCTCGTCATCGTATGGGCTCTGGGAACAAATGGGTCCCCAGCCTGGAGCCAGCAGATTTGGGGATGTGCTACCTGCCCCAGAGGTCCCTACAGACCTGGCATGATTTCCCTAGGGCTGATCCCTTTCTCCAGGGTGCCCTGAGGGAGGCAGAAGTTTGAATCCTTGTGTGGGGTTCAGTGGGCTGGGATAGTGGTGTGAGGTTTAAAACTCTTTTAAGGATGATGGAAAAAGAACCTTCAGGAAACTCTTGTCTCACTGGACTCTGTAGCACGCAGAACTGGGGCAAGGGTAGGAGTCCCAATGGGGAAAGAGCAGATAGGCTCTGTAGCTGCCTCAGCTGGGACTCAAGACCTAAGGGGCCGGTTCTCTTTCCTCTGCACACCTAGGAAGCAGTTTTCTGTTCTTCTCCTACCGGTTTTTACTTTTTGCTGCCTCCCGCCTCCCCCATTCCTTTCTGTTTTCTCTCTAGAGTAGCCTGGTATTTAGCTCAGGCCAAACTGTCTCAGCAGAATGGTGGCCTTGGGCAAAAGTGGTCCAAGAAGTTGGGGTGGCAGTGTTTGAGGGTTTGCTCTGTCCAAGCAAGGACTCAGCTGTTTGCTGCCTCTGTTCTCCCTCTCTTAACACAGGGGTACCCTAGCTTATTCACGGGGCTCCCTAGCCCATACTGTGTCATGTGCGTACCTTAATCTTTCATTGCTGGGGTGTGGCTTGGGGTGTTCCTGTGCCAGCCCCTCCCCACATCTCCCTTAACTCAGAGGAGCTGCTAGTCCTGGTAGATTTGACCCAGACTTCCACAATGGGACTGAAGACGGTGGCCAAGAGGCTTGAGTTAGGGACGGTGAACCAGAGGTTAATGCTCTTTCCTGTCTTTGAAAGCCAAAGACACAGCTCGAATTCTGCTGCATTCATGGGTATGAGCTTTCCATGCTTAGGTTCTGGGGGATTTATTTTTCTTTGTGTGTTTATTTTTAAACTTTGTTTCCTGGGTACTGGGCATGTGCCTGTCTGAGCCCCAGGCCTGCCTGTCCACACCCCACCATTCACTCTTGTCTCTCCCCTGGGCACCTCTTGAGATGGTCTCAAGACAGTGCCCTATCGGTTCCTAGGACTGGGGCCCGTCCCTGTCTTCTGCTGGGAAATGCAAGTTCATAACGGCTAAAGATGATAGAGGGCAGGAGCTTAACAGATTATCTTTTCCTTGTTTTCTTATTTGTTTCTGTTTCAGAAATGAAATGGGGGTTTTAAATAGCCATTTAAACTCTCTTTTTCCAAATAAAGGTTTACCTTTTTCCCCCCTACTGTTGGTCATTTTATTAGAATCCTGAAGGGCATGGGATCCCCAGGAGAGGGTCTAGAGGATGGGGTGGGCAGAGAGGAAGAGCCTGAGGGGCTTCTGGTCCTGGGGTGGGGTCTCAAGACCTAAAT
Organism: Varecia variegata; assembly: GCA_028533085.1. NCBI lineage: Eukaryota > Metazoa > Chordata > Mammalia > Primates > Lemuridae > Varecia > Varecia variegata. Next base: position 20,202,647 of record CM052442.1, read on the forward strand.
CTAGACCAGAGAAATTTGTCGTAATCTCCTATTAACTGAGGCAAATCCCAACTGCTCTGAGGCCTGGGAGGAACAGGGCTTGAGCGATGCCTCTTGCTCTCACTTTGTTGGGGTGCAGCTCTTGTCTCTGTCCTCGCCAAGCGAGAGGAGAATAGCTCTTTCAACTGCTTTTCATTCTTACTCCATCTGCTCCCCCAACACTGCCCCCAGTCCCTACTGTGTTTCAGGAGGATCTGTGCAGAAAGTGGGATGAGATGTGTGTTTTCCCGGTCAAAGCTGTGGCAGCTGCATGAGGCATGGTGCGTGTGGCAGCTGCTGCTTGCCGAGCCGTCTATTTCTGATCTCATTTGCATTCTGGAGCCAGGGCTGAGCTCTGGGCCATCTGTCGCTGGAAGAATATCTCTTCCTTCTTGGGCCTAACTCTGTTGGTACAAAAGTCCTCCTCCAGCCCACTGGGAGCCCTGAAGGCAGGTGTGGTTTCCTACCCTACCTGAGCAGATTCCCAGACCCCACACTAGGCCTCTGAATCAGTCTCTGGGAACCTGAATTTTTTAAAGCTACCTGGGTGCCTCTTGCCCTGCCTGGGTTGGGATCCACTGACTCAGTAGAAAGAAAACGTAGCCAAGGATTAGGAACACGGCTTATCATCTTGGCCTGGTCAGTTGGTGACTGTAGGTAAGTTACTTAACCTCTGTGTTCCAGTTCACATCCCTTGGTGAAATGAAAACTAAAGTAGTAATCGCGAGGAATTTTCGGATCTGAAATTGCTTTGGGTTGTGGCAAGAAATGGGTGCTAAGAATTTCAGAGAAACATTGGTAGGATTTGGGGATGCATAGTTCCCCTCAGCCAGGCTGGACCATTGGGCCCATGGGCTGAGAAGTATTTGATAGCTGGAAGCTTTGAGGTGTGTCCCCAGAACCTTTCTCCTGGCACGGAGGGCTCCCCCCAGTGGTCTCAGTCACTTGCCATCTGCACAGCACTTCCAGTTCCACTGGTGAGGACAATGGCACTGCGAGGTGGCAGTTGAGGTGCTGTTTAGATACTACCCTTACATCTGAGGAAACAAATCCCAGAGATGTAAACTGAAATCTCCTTTGCTTTATTTCTTACCACCCCAAGCGCCTTTCTGGGGGTAGAAGAGACAGATTATCTTGTCAGGTAGACAGACACATGGGGCAGGGGCCTGGGAAGGGGGCTCAGAGGCCACTTTTAGCTGGAGACCAACAAGGGAAAAGGCCAAGGAGGCTGCTACTGATTTGTTTTGTTTTTCTTTCCATTTCCTGCCCTGGGGTAGCTACAAACTGGAGGATTGTTTTGTTTTTCCTTTTTAATTGATAAATGATAGTTGTAGGTATTTTTGGGTACATGTGATATTTTGATACACATATACCATGTGTAATGATCAAATCAGGATACTTGGGATATCCGTTATCTCAAACATCTTTGTGTTGGGAACATTCCAATTCTTCTAGCTATTTGGAAATATACAATAAATTACTATTAACTATAGTCTCCGTACTATACTATCGAATAGCAGAACTTACTCCTGTGTTTGTGTGCCCATTGACACAGTTGTCTTCATTCCCCCGCCCCCAACCTTTCTCAGCCTGTGGTAGCACCATTCTCCGCTACTGAGGGTTGGGTTTTGATTGGCGGCATAAGGCAGTGTGGCTTCTCTTCTCTCAGGAGGGTCCACCTCTTGTTTCCACCAGGGGGCGCTGCCCTGCGGCCCTGGGCTCCTAACAACCAGGCATCCTGTCTCTCCTTTCCTCTCCCCCCACCAGCAAATGTGCAAGACAAAACTGTTCCAGGAAAGGGCCTGCCAGATGAGAGCTTGTAGAGGTGCAGATCTGCCGGGGTGACAAGAGGGTGAATTTCATGGGTTTTGAAGGGAACTCTGCCCTTTCCCCCATGTGCAGTCAGCTCCTATGACCCCAGGGCCTGCGGCCTAAGCCAGCTGTGCAGAGAAGAGTGGAGTCTACACTTAAAATTCTTGGAGGTTTCGTGTTTCCCACGACCAAGTCTTTTCTGGCTAGGGGTTAGAGGAAGTCCATGTATCTGTGTGCACATTGTCATGTGGGCTGGGCTCAGAGTGCTGACCCTCCAGCTGACCTGGGGTGGCCCATCTCCACCAACCTCCCAGGCTGCCTCAACAGCTACTCCCCTCAGCCCACCGGCTTACCAGGCAGCCCGCATCTGGGCCAGTCTGCTTGGTCCTTGGTATGACCACTCCTTCCTGTCACCACTGCCCTCCACAGTGGTCATCAAAATGCCAGATCCTGGCAGATGGGGCTTCTCAGCCCTAAAGAAGGGGTCGAAATGTGTAAGGTCTGAGAAGGGCCACCTACATCTAAACGTCTAACCCAGTTTAGCCATGTGCCTAAATTAGGCAAGTATGTGCAGTGAGCCTGACAGAAACACACAGCAGGAAATGAGGTACCCTCCCCCGCCCCCGCCAGCTGGGTTCTGATCCTGCCAGGAGTCTGCATGGACACTCTCTTCTACGTTCTAAGTGGCCAAGTAGTGTCTACAATAAGCCTGCTTGATTTGTGATGCGGATTCTCGTCCCAGCACTTACCCAGCCCTCATTTGTGCAAGAGCAGGCTGGAGCCACCATGTACAAGCCCCTTTTGTTGAAGCTTGCCCACGAGGCCCTTTACTTGGTTATCGTTTTAGCTGAATTCAAATGCAATTCCAACACCGCCTTTATGAAAGGGTGTGCAATCCGAGGTATTCACAAATGCTGGTTGCCTTTATTGAAAAGCTCTTATTGCGTATCGTTTTAGCTGGATCTAAGTGAGCCTGTAATAAAATTGCCTCTACTTGATGGTGTATAGTCCCAGATGCTCATGGATTCCAACAGATGGCCACCTCCTGCCCCCTGGTCACCACCACACTACTGAAATGGAGTCTTGCTTGCTCAGTGACACTTCCAGCTAGGACTTCATGGGGATTGGCAGGAATGAGAAGCAGGAAGTGTCCTACCTCTCACAAGTCTGGGTTTTATGCTTAAGTTGAATGAAGGGAGAGCAGAGGTGTGGGGAGGAAGGGTTGAGGCTGAAACATGCTGTGGGGTCTAAAGGGTATTTTCCATGCAAGTCTGGTTTCAACTGTTTGGGCTCATCTTAAAGTGTGGGAAGAGGTCCAGAGCTGGAGGGTCAGTGGGGAGGAAGAAAGGGGGTGGCGGGTGGACCCAGAGGTGTTTTCCAGAGCTGTGGCTTTAAGCACCATGGGTTTTGGACTGGCCATCATGATGGGACTTTGGGTCCCTGTTGCTATGGTTTCCTGAAATAAGCTCATCTCCCGGAATAACATTCCCCTTTCTCCTTTGCTCCTGGACTGCTGTGGACCAGGACTGGAAGAGCAGGGCTGGGGATTCATCCTGGGTGCAGACGGGGCGCCAGGCCTGCTGTGTAAGGGAGATCAGGCTTAGTAAGAACCCAGTGGCTTCACCGCCTGAGAATGAAAGCCTGGGCCCCCAGAAGTTTTCATGACTGCAGGGGCTGAGAGGTTTCTTATTCCCTGGTTTGAGGCTCCCCTTCCCTCAGGTCAGGCACTTCCCAGGGCAATGGGGCTGGTATCTGTGGGGTGGGAGTGGGCTGGGGCCCCAGGTCCCAAAGGAAAGGAGACAGGGCTTATGTGTTGTGGTTTCTGCCCAGCCCATGGAACTGGAGCTGGGGAGACTTTATTCATTTCACAGGGGAAAGTGACAACAGGAATGAGACAAAGTGTGAAAGTGAAGGGGGGGGGGTAATACTGATATGAGAACAGAACAGTCTAGTACAACACCGAAGCCAGCACAAAGCCTAAGGGAGGAGATGGCCCGTCATCACCAGGCCCCGGAGGCCAAGCACGCCCAGGTTTTGTCTCTCGTCAGACTCAAAGGAGGAGGAAAACTCGGGACTCCGGAGCACCAAGATGGAGGGAGAGGGTCAACACTGACGGACTTGCGGCTAGCACCATGGCAGCCCTGCCTGGCCTGGGGAGGCTGGAAGGAGGGACGCTACCCGCCTCCCGCTCCTCAGCAGGCTGTTTCCTGCCCTTCACACGACCAGCACATTGGGCCCAGCACACATGTCCCTGTACCACAGTGCAGAGGGTGGGCCAAGCCAGAAATCATTCCAGGCAGGAGAACCAGGTGCACACAGGCTTCTGGGCGCTCCACCAGCCAGAATGCCACCAACTCCCAGAGCCAGAAGTCAAGGCCAAGCTGGAAGGGGTGGGGGCGTGAAATGACAGAAAGGGCTGGAAATGAGACATGGTACTTCTTGGCTCTTTCTGCTCCTCAAAACCCCGGCTCCAGGCTTTACCATCGCATCCCGGGCCGCAGGGCTGCTGCTTCCCCTGACTTGGCCACACCCAAGCCAGGCTAGGCTGGCTGGCACGGTGAGTGAGGGGACAGGAGAATGCGGGAAGGCCATGGGGGAGGCCTGGCGGTGAGTTAGGTGCACAGGAAGGCTCTCCAAGCCCAACTCCCCTGCTCCATCCCTGGCACTGAGCACAAGGAGCCAGGCTTTGGGGAGACCTTGCAATCACCCCCCAGCCTGGCCCACTTCCCCAAGCAGCTTTCTCTGACCTCACCTTGGTCCCTCCTCAGCCAGCAGCCCCCACGCCCAGGGACAGAGGAGCTGGAAGGCAGTCCTGAGCCAGGGGGCGCTGGGGTCTCATCAGCCAGGCCCCTGTCCCTCACAGGACGTGAGATGAGGTGATACCATGGACGGTGACTAAGGCCCCAAAGTCCCTGCCTCTCTGCCTCCCCAGAAACCTGGCAGCCAGGCCAGCCCCAGGGAGCAGAGCCTGTGTAAACACGCCCAGGAGGGGAGGAGGGGTTGCTACATATGGAAAACAGTTAAAAATAAATTAAAAAGCACCACTATGTCCTGTGGTGTCACCACAGGCCCGAGGGCTCAGCGCAGGAAGGGTGAGTGCTCGGGGTTGTGCGCTGGGGGTCAGCCCTCTTCCTCGTGCACAGCAAGCGGGGTTAGGGCTTCACTCTGCTTCCTTCGCCCTGGAGGGCTGGGGGAAGCAGCCTGTGGGTTAGAGCCTCCTTCTAGGACTCTGAAATCAGGAGCAGCTCCCTGTCACATCTCTTCCCTTCACCCTGTCATTCCTGGGACTTCCCAGAGGCAGCCAAGGCCACGCCCCTGCTGATGAGTGGCCACATCAAGACCCAGAAGGGACTTTGTTTCAGCCTCACACCTCCCAAGGTGAGCCCGTGTGGGCACATGGGGACCACACCATCCCCTTCCCGGGGAAACGGAGGCAGGATGGTGAGTCAAGGGTCCCCACACCCCTCGGACAGGTCTGGCTGGGGTGTAGCCCGGGGGAGGTTACACCAACCCTACGAGGAGCTGGTGAGGCAAGGGACTGACCGGCTGCCTCCCCGTCTGCCTCCAGCGGAGCCCTGTGGGGTCTGGCTCTGGGCCGAGAGCTGCTGGTTGGAAGAGCTGCCAGCCTCTGGCACCTTCCCTGCCGGGCACTCTCATCTGGGAAGGCATCCCCAGCTCCTCCCTCCCTTCCTCCTCCTTTGCTTGGAAGGCACCGTCTGCCTCCCTGGCAGGTCCGGAGCTGCCTGTCTCTGATCCACTCCACCCCACGGGTGACCCAGCAACTGCACAGGGTGTCGAGTTTGTCTCTGGTCTGCAGGAAGAGTGAAGACTCAGGGAGGAGCCGAAGTGGCATTTCTCCTCCTCCTCAGCTGCAAGGACCCTCTCCTGGCCCAGCCTGGCTCTGGGAGACTCAGAGCTTTGGTACATCCCAGAGCATCTCAGTGGACTTCTCCCTAGCACAAGCTCTCTCTGCTTCAGATACTGCGAACTGGCATTCTCTTTCCCCTGTAATGAGGTTTTAAATTTTTTGAACTGGTCACCAACATTTAAAAATCAGATTTCACATAAAAATTCAGAATTCTGGCCTCTGAACTATCAGACCATCTGGTAACACAGGGCTGGCACCGTGAGAACAGCTGAGCAGCAGCAGCCCTTTAATGGGGTTTGTCCTCCTTAGTTGGCCACAGTCCCCACCCAGCCCTGCAGTCGGCTGGCCCTGTGGACATTTGAGTTCACAGCCTAGTTCTGGTCTTCCCTTACGCAGGCCCCCGGCCCCTCTGCAGCCCTACAGAGAGCTGCTCTGGCCAACTCAGCCTGTCTCAGAAAACCCTTAATGGGCATCTCATCCATTTGCCCTTCCACAACCTGAACCCTCCCTCCAGCTTCCTGACAACTACCAACTAGTCCTCGCTGTAGGGAACTCCCTACCCCTCAAGGCAGACTGACCCTCAACTCCCTCCCACATCCCTTTCTCACTTACACCCCCCAGTTCTCGGGCTCTGTCCCTCCTCAGTGGTCACGCCACACCCTTGCCCTCCCTACACCTCCCAACCCTGCCAAACTCTCTCCACGTCCTCTCACTTCCCCGCCAGGTCTCTCATGCCGATGGCGGGCTGCGGGGGACCCCAGCTGCTCAGGTTCTGAAGAACTGCCACGAGCAGCGACAGACCTGACTGTCACTGCAACCTCCAAGCTAAAATGGGTGATTTAAGGAGGGGAGGCAGGCCTGGGGTATACATATCCTGATCTGGTCTTGATTTCCCCAGCAGAACCCACTCATGGCACTGCCAGGGGAAGACCCAGGCCCGAGTATTCCAGACTATCACCCTGTCCCAGCCACGGCTCCGCGGCTGGCACCCAGACCTATGCAATACCCACAGTCATGGTGACCCCAGCACAACTCTGGGCCCTCTGCAAATCCCAAACCCTCCACAGGGAGCCCCTGGGCTCCAGCAACAGACAGAGCTGGGACTGGGCAGGCAGACTGGTCAGGGGCCTGGGAACTGTGCTCAGGGGTGCTCCCCTGCACCCTTGCCTGCGCACGCCAGCAGGCAATGTCAGCCCAAACAGCACTGCCCGTGGTGGCCACAGGGCCTGACGCCTCTCTGGGGCCATGGGCTCCTGCCCTGGGGACAGACAGGGCCTGTGACAAGTCCTGATTTATGGGCCACGCAGACCTTTCTCAGGACAATTCCTACCCAGCTTCCCTTTCCCTGGGTCAAGATTCTGCCAGGGCAGACAGAACTGGAGAAACATCTCCATCCCCCACCCCGCACCCCAGGCCTGGAAAGGCTGGGACATTTCCCACAGACAGGATGCACCCAAACCACAGAGAGACACCAGGGGCAGGGGCACCAGCAGAACCAGCAACCCCTCCTCACCCAGACCCGTAGCACATGGATCCCTACACACCGGCCTTCGGGCCCTCAGTAGATTCATTTGTTTTACATTTTCCCCAAATATCCTAATCTTCAGTTGTAGAGTTAAAACTCCAAATAAAATACTAACTGCCTCTCGGCCCAAAGTTAGGGGGCTCAGCTCGGTGGGATGGGGAGCAGCTCGGGGGGCTGAGCTGGAACACACTCTCCCTGCGGCCACTCTCCCTGCCCCGTCACCAGCCTCTCTGCCCTGCCAGCGAAGCTGGTTCCAGCAGGTGCATCCTGGCCCCCGGGGGCAGGCGAGGCCCGGGCTGCTGGCACCCGCCTCACACCCGGATCTGGTACCCGTTGAGGTCTGGCATGGCTTTGGGCTCCGAAGGCTTCTTCTCACCCGAGGGCCTGTGGGGAGGAAGAGAGCAGAGCAGAGGGACAGTGAGTGAGCCTCAGAGAGATGGCAGAGGGAGGAGGCAGTGGCTGTCCCCCAAGCCCCTGTGGCTTCCCCCTCCATTCTCCATGGGCCCTGCAATGCAGCAGTAGTGCGCGTGTGACAGTGTTTCTGGAACCCCTGGCCTGCCGGTGCTCCTGAACGTGGCCCCTGGCTCTCACAGGCTCCTGCCCTCCCCTGCAGGTTGGCTAACCCGGCTGCAGTCGGAGGGTAACAGCTCAAAGCATAAATCTCTCCAAGGGGAATCTGCCGCCTACAAAAGCCTCCTAGATCAAAGGCAATGATGGGCCGGGTGCAGTGGCTCACGCCTGTAATCCTAGCACTTGGGAGGCCGAGGCGGGCGGATTGTTTGAGCTCAGGAGTTCGAGACGAGCATGAGCAAGAGCGAGACCCTGTCTCTACTAAAAATAGAAAGAAATTATCTGGACAGCTAAAAATACATATAGAAAAAAAATTAGCCAGAGCGAGACCCTGTCTCTAACTAAAAATAGAAAGAAATTATATGGACAGCTAAAAATACATATAGAAAAAAATTAGCCGGGCATGGTGGCACATGCCTGTAGTCCCAGCTACTCGGGAGGCTGAGGCAGTAGGATCGCTCAAGCCCAGGAGTTTGAGGTTGCTGTGAGCTAGGCTGACGCACTCACTCTAGCCCAGGCAACAAAGCGAGACTCTGTCTCAAAAAAAAAAAAAAAAAAGGCAATGATGGTGGGCAGATATTTTGGTGCCAGAGGCCTGTTTGATAACCCTTAATTCATACCAGAGAGGTGGCTCCTAAATGACAATAATATTTAAAGCAAGAGTCAGACTGATATGTGGGAGATGAAATCAGAGGCGGCGGCCTGGTATTTTAACAGCTTGTTTTTGCCATCAAGATACAGACAAAAACCACAGACTCTTGGGGGCAAAAGTTATGATGTTCAAAGCCATCTATCTACCCAGCTGCCACCTAATATTCAAACCTTCCCCGATGACACTGCCGGGAGAACTCACTGCCTTGCAGGAGCCCCATCCCTTCCGCCCTCCCTCCTACATGACCCACGCTGCCACATGCTTCGGACCTGCCGTGTGGACCCTGTTGGTCTGGCACCCAGTGGGCCAGCTCAGGGTTGTTTTCTCCGGGAAATGGGACTGTCTTGCTGTGGGAGATGTCCACACATAAACCCACAAACCTGCCGTCCCAAATCATCTCCCTTGGGCGGGAGCAAACAAGAGGGAAAGGTGGGAGGGAGAAGAGATGGGTACAGAAAAAGAGAGACTCAGAAGACGAGGAAGAAAGGGTCTTCCTCAGACCCACCCAGGCACCACCCGGTCTCTCACCGTCTTTCGCTGCGACTGTTCCTGCGGTGGGGGCTGGACTGGCCCCGCTGCGGCGAGGAAACATCCTTCTTCCGGTCCTTGGTGGGAGAGGGTGGACCTGTCCCTTTGCCAATCTAGGTGGAGAGGAGGCAGCAACAGCATCACTCCAGGGCTGCCCAGAGGAGCCACGTGGCCCCAGAGGCAGCCGTGGGCAAGACCCAGGAAACCTCAGGCAACGTTCTGCCCTGCCTCTGGGTCTTTCCAAGTCTACGTCCCAGGCACTAACGCGCCAGGGCAGGGAGTCCTCAGCAGGGCTGCCCAATCCCCGCGGGACCCTGAAGGGAGTGTGGAAGTGGGGGCATCACTGAGCTGTGACAGTACCCTACACAGCCCTCAAGAAAAAGCCCATTTACCCACACCAGGTAAACGTGCCAGTTGGGGAAGTGGCCCATGGTGAGCTTTGGGCTGGGATCCCACCGACCCCAAAGGGGACACTGGTTATTTCCAACCAATCAGAAGTCAGACTGGTAGCTCCAGCTATGAATAACAAAAAAATGAGAAAAACAAATGAATCATCCTTTATGTGGCACGGTCAGCTTGACTTGAGTTTTCAAAACATGGGGTGCACCACAGGAGTGCTGGAGGTGGGCAAATAACACGAGGAGTCCTTAGCACTGAATAGGTAAAGAATTATGGTGCTAAAGACTAGGCTAACACTTGAGTTGGCTCCAACTCTAGATCCAATCCACTGCCTTGAAGACACAGTAATATTCTGAGCAGCAAAAGCAGGGTGCTGGGCAACCCAGAGCTAGGTGGGGAGGACCAGCTCAGGAGGAGCAGAGAGCAGCCCCTCTCCAATGCAGGGCCACAGCAGCCTGCTTCTGCCCTGGGGGAAGGCAGGGCTAGGGCAGCCGTAGCTCTTGCAAACCCCTGCCTGGATACCTGTGGGCACTTGAGACAAGCCCAGATTCCCCATCAGGAGGCTGAGCTCCAGCCAGACCTGCTTCTCACTGTCTGAGAGCTAGACACTGACACTGGGCTTCCTGCCCTGGAAGTGGAGCTGCCACCTACCGCCCACTGGCCTCCCAGGCTGTCAGGAGAAATATTGCACGGAGAGTGCATAGGTTAGTGGCTGGGGCAGAGGCACCAGACTGCCTGGAGGGGCAGGATCACAGCCTCGCAGTGACTGAGCAAAAGGGAGGGAACACCCAGGAGGTCCCGGCCTCCCAGGGGAGCACTCCCCACCATTCAGGGGGACCCAGGGAGAGGTCAGAATTCTGCCTCAACAGCCCAGCCCAACTGTCCTGGGTATACCACCTCCCTCCCCAGACTTCTATGCATCTATAGAGAGGAAAGAGAGAAGAAACTACCACCCTCACTGTCTTCCCCAAGGTCTCACTGTCCTGTTTCTTCTAACCTCTTCCTAGTCCCCTATCAGATGCAGGTGGCCGGGGCTCCAGAGTCAGGTGCACAAGGAGTGGTGCAGGCTGCCAGCCACCCACCCTGCCATTCCCTCCAGACAGGCCACGATTTCCCACCAGCAGACCTGACTTCCAAGTCCTCCCACCTGCCTGTCTCTGTGTGTCCAACACCTACCACTGTCCGAACCCAGTTCACCCAGCCCGTGGGCACTCGTCTGCCCACCTGAGGGGACCACCAACAATAGTGACCTTTGAGCAGGGCCCCGACCCTTCCTCCGCACTCCACCTCTGCCGGGTGGGGCACAGGGCGGGAGTGGAGGGCCCCCCACCACGCCCTGGGAGCCGAAAGCCGACGGGACCTTGAGCCGCATGTCGCGGGCGTGGCGCTCCAGCTCCTTGCGGAAGTCGTCGCGGCCCAGCCTCTCCACGTCCAGCACCGAGTGCTTCCACTCGATCTGCTCCACGCTGTGCGGGTCGTGCGACACGCTCTGGCCCAGCTTCACCTTCTTGAGCACGTGCCAGCAGCGGCCGTAGGCGGCCTCGTAGTCCAGCACGAGGTCGCTGAGCGTGCGGAAGGCCGGCGGCTTGTACATCAGGTCCTCGCGCCGGCTCATGCCCAGCGCGCCGTAGCGGCCCCCGAAGTTCACCCCCAGCACGATGTGGCGGAAGTAGTTCCCTGAGAAGTAGGTCTTGAAGCTGATGGGGAAGCGTTCCAGGGTGGGCATGCTGTTGGTGAGGTAACTGGCCAGGCCCCCCGCTAAGGAAAGCGCCAGCAGAGGCGTGGGGCTAGCGCACAGGATGGGACAGGGAGGGCCCCTGCAGCGCCAGCGCCGGGCGCAGACACCCCACGCCATTCTCTTCCGCATTCCTGCCATCTAGCATCCCCCGGTATACAGCAGGTGCTCAGAAAATGGAGCCTCTAATAGGCACAAGGCTCTCAGTGACTCGTGGCTCCTGCTATGTTGCCAACCAGGGCCCACAAAGTCACAAAATCACCAAACCTAAGACACTGGCCCCTTCACCTGTGTCCCTCCCTCCAGCCCCTCCTCCGCGGTCGCGCACACACTCAGCCTTACCTACCCTTGGACACAGCCTCACGTTTTCTTCCTCCCTCACATGTACGTGTCCTCACAGATGCACGATTCTGCTCAGCCTCTCTTCTCTCACCACAACCCTCCAGCCTCAGGCCACTGCCCCACCAGCCGACCTCCCCAGCCAGCCGGCTTCCCCTGGCACCCCTGCACCCGCTCTTCCCTCAGGGCTGGGTGTCCTCGCCGGCCTCCCTCTCCAAAGTAAGTCTGCTGCCCTGTTTCCTCCACGACACTCACCATAACCTGCGTTTCACCTACTTCTGGGTTTACTTATTTAGTCTCCCCCACTAGAATGTAGACATCTTGAGGACAGGGACCTTATCTGTCCTGTTCTTTGCTTTCTCCAGGGCCCAGCACAGAGCCAGGCACAGAACATTTACTCAGTGAAACTCTTGTTGCACAGACAGGTTGGAGATGGATGGATAACGCATGGAGCCATACCACCTAGAGACGCCGTCCTAAGTGTCTTAACAGCGGTCCCCAACCTTTCTGGCACCAAGGACCGGTTTCATGGAAGACAGTTTTTCCAAGGATCCGGGGGGTAAAGGAGGATGGTTTTGGGATGATTCAAGCACATCACATTTATTGTGCAGTCAAACCTCTCTGCTAATGATAATCTGTATTTTCAGCCACTCCCCAGCACTAGCATCACCGCCTCAGCTCCTCAGATCGTCAGGCATTAGATTCTCATAAAGAGAGGACAACCTGGATCCCGCACATGCGCAGTTTACAGTAGGGTTCACTCCTATGAGAATCTAAGGTCCCAGCTGATCTGACAGGAGGCGGAGCTTATGCGGTGATGTGAGTGATGGGGAGCGGCTGTAATTACAGATGAAGCGTGGCTTGCTCCTGCTGCTCACCTCCTGCTGTGTGGCCTGGTTTCTAACAGGCCATGGACCGGTACTGGGGGTTTGGGGACCACAGGTCTTACATGCGCGGGCTCACTCCACTGTCCTGACAACTCAGTGCAACAGGCACTGCCATTGTCCCACCTGGCAGAGCAGGACGCCGAGGCTCAGATGCTAAGGAACTTACATGGGGACCACACAGACAGTAAGTGGCAGAGCCAGGATTCAAGTTCAGGTCGGCCTGACCCCAAAGTCTGTGCTGTCAGACACCATGCCATGTTCCCGCAGTGCTAAACTCATTCCACGATGCTTACTGAGCCCGATTCCTTGTGAGTCATCAGGGACACAGAGATGAGAAATGCACCACCCTGCCCTGCGGAGGCTGAGTGCAATGGGGACAAGACACCGGAACAAATGCGGCACAGCGCCCACTGTAGGTGCTGTCACTGCTGTGGGGACACTAGGGAAGAGCCCCTCACCTACATGGGGGTTGCTCCTGTTTTCTTACTGCCCACAAGCCACCAGGTGGCCCTGCATGGACTCCTTGTTCCGACACTACCCCCCCCACCCCCGTTCACCCTCCTGGCCCTTCCCTAATCTGTGCTCCTCCGGTCCTGAGCCAGGCAGGACAGGAGACAGGAGGACAGGAGAATGTTTAAAAGCTGGTAGGGGAGATGGGAGGTATAGGAAGAGATGAAACAGGATTGGCCTTGAGTTGGTGAAGCTAAGTAATGGGCACATGGGAATTCATTATATTGTTTATAACACAACCCACCTGAAAAACAAAAAAAAAGGCAGTACTTAGGCACTGACCACTTACAACAGAGACCTGGCCATGAGCATTTGCCTCCTCTCCCCCTGCTGTGGTCAGGGAAACAGGAGGGCACCCTCTCCTGGGGGCTCGTCTGTCCCCCAGCCACCCTGGTGACCCAGCTACAGGCCCCACTTCTGCCCTTCGGGTGGGAGTAACCAGGAAACCCTGTTTGTGTTTTTTTAAGGCAGTTCTGCTTTAAAGATCCCGTTCGCCATCTCCACAAATCAACATGTCCTGGAAATGCCAACATCTGGGCATCGCAACTGTGTCTGCCAGTGTTTGGTTCTTGGAAATGGTACAACAGCCTTTGTAAGACAGTGTGCCCCAATTTGGGGTTCAGAGAACAGGGTCATTGTGTCCATGTGACTCAAAAAAGAGCTGCCCAGCAAGCCCAGGAAAGTGGCAACTGAGGCACGGGGTACCGGGCCCCCTTACCTCCTCCACCTTGGGGGGCTCCCCCCACTTTGGGGGGCCTCCTCTATCTTGGGGGCTCCCCTACCTTGGGGCCGGGCAGACAACTGCATAGGGAGAGCTGGGTGCCCCGAGCTCCTTCAGCCCTCTCCTTGCAAGCAGGAAGCTGAGGCCCAGAAGGGCTGGTGGCTGGCCCGGCCCCCACCCCAGGGCTCCCAAGGGGAGGAAGGATACATTCCCAGGATCACGGCTTCCAGGCATTTGATTGGCAGAGCCTCTTTGGTCATTTCCTTGGCCAGGTCCATCAGCCTGTGGGAAAGGGAGGCAGAACTGTGAGGACAGCACCTCCAGCCGCTTCCGGTGGGAGAGTGTGGGGAGGAGGGGGCAGGGTGCACTAGACAGGCTAGGACAGAGGCCCCTTGCCCCCCCAGCTGCTCTCAGCTCAGACCCGGCATCGCCACCCCCACCCCCACCCCCAGCCCACCCTGTAGGGTGGGGAAGAGACAGCCACTGGTGACAGGAAGGAGGCCTCTCCCCCTCACTTCCTCTCTGCCTGGCTCCTGATCCACAGCCCTCTGGGGGAGGGGAGCACAGTAGGGGGGGCGCGGAGGGGGGATCTTGACAGCCACTGGGCTGGGGCCTTCTGTGTGGGCAGTGGGGGAAGGTGGGAACTTCAGTGTTGACCTCTTCCCTTCTGGAATGCCTCTGTGGACACCCCTGACCCCACCATGGCTTCTGGGAAGAGCTTGTTAACTGACTGTGGACCCCCTTCCCCCACAGCTGCAGGGCCACTGTGGGATCTCAGGGGATAGCCGTCCGGGGACTCCCCTGCCTGCTCTTGAACTTGCAATTCAGGCCATTTTAAGATGGGCTGCTCCTGAGGGCTGGTTCCTCCTCCTCACCAAATGCGGCCCGCCTGGGGATTCAGGCCGGCCACAGGCTTTGGCTCGAAGGGGCCAGACTCCTTCCTGCCACTGGAGGCTGGAGTGGGCCCCCAGCACACAGTGGCTGCAGGACAAGCGCACTGGAGTTAGCGAGGTTGGACTCCACCCAGGGCCTTGGAGAAGGAGTAATTAAGTAATTTTGCTAATAAGCCATTGGAAGAATTTTCCACAAGAAAGCAAACATAGATTATGTGTGGAGCAAGATGTGAAACACATAAATTTTTAAAACCCTGGGGGGGGGGGTTCTTAAGCCTGGGGGCATCTTTGGGCTGAGGCCCCAGGCCCCAGGCCCCAGGCCCCAGGCCTTCATTCCTCACTCTGCTCTGCCCACGGGGCTTCATGGGCAGAAACTTTCTAGAGCCAGCGAATCTAGCCAGGGGTCTACACTCGGGGAGGTGGGCTAGGAAGTGAGAGATGCAACATTGCAGTGGGGTCCCTGCTCAGACACTGGGCCTTCTGCTAAATGATCAGAAAAGAGTCCAGTAAGGCAAATGGGGTGACAGGGCAGGTCCCCTGCGAGGGGGTGTGCACAGGCGGCCGCAGGAACAGAGGGAAGGGGAAGGGCTCTCTCCTGCTCTGCCTGCTTCTCAATAAAGACGATGATCTGAGGTTCAGCCAGTCTACCTGGGACCACCCTCTCTCCTCACCAAGGCAAACTGGGGGGTTCTCCCCTATCCTGCTAGCTTAGCATGGATGTCAGGGTTTCCTTTTCATCAAGGTAGCCCTGGCTGTTCCTCTTAGCCAGATTTCCCTCCGTGTGACACCCCAGGTGGTACCTGTCCCCAGGGTCGTACCTGCCCCATGTCAGGCTTCCCTCGGAGAGTCCCTGCCTGCCCCATAAGCTTCCACCCAAGGCACACCAGAGGCTCTAACCCAGCCTGGGCAGAGCACCGGGACCCCATACTCACCCTGTCAGAGGTCTGCTCTTCTTAATTTCAAAGAACTGTGTCCCTGTGTGATTGTACCTGCAGGCGCCAGTTAAGGGCTTCCTGGCTTGGTCGGGAGGAGGTTGTCCCTCTCTCCCTGGCCACCTCCCACACCTTGGGCACCCAGCACTCCTAGTAGTGCAGGGTGGGTTAGGACCCCAAAAGTAGCTCCTGCAAGACACCTTGGAGGGTGCTAAAGACCCATGTCTCCTGGCAGGGAGAGAAGGCTCCTTCTCTGTCCTTCTCCCTCCTCTTCCTTGGTGTCACCCCTCTTCCCCCGGGCCTCCGTTCCCAGGATGGGAGACGTGGAGCAGGCAGCCAGCCCAGCCAGGCTGGGAAGAGGCTGTGGCTGGGAACATCTCTCTGTAGCACATCATTTTCCAACTAGCTGAGAAGCAACATGGACTGTGAGGAGAAGGCTGGGGGCGGAGGTCCAATGTGGCCTCTAATTGCTGGGTGCTCCTGAGCCAGCCACCTCCCCTCAGTGGGCCACAATTGTCCTGCTGGCAAAGGGAGGGGCTGGCCTTCCGCCTAGCCAGGACCCATGCCGAGTTCTCCCACCTCTGACCTCATCTGCAGCTGGAAGGATGGGGAAGAGAACCCAGGGACAGGGTGCAAGGGCTGGAGGGGCCCAGAGCAGGGACACAGGGGAATCTGGACTCAGGGGAGCCTGGCTCTTTCCACGCTGGGCAACCAGCCTCCTGCTGGGGAAGAAAAAGGAGAAGAACCAGGAGAAATTTCCAAGATGTGGAAGTTATCTCCTGGAGCACAAAAATCCTTTTTCTCCTCCATTTGCCCTACTTTTAAACCCAGTCTTTTAACAGCCCAAGCCCGTTCCCCCTTCCTCTCTCTGCTAGGGCTGGATGGAGACAGAGGAGCTCTTGGCTTGGCCACCCCACCAGAAGTAGCCAGGACACCTCTCCCTCTCTTTGTCCCATCACAGGGTGGGAGGATGGAGTGGGCCCAGCACTCACTGGACAGAATTCCTCCTACACTGGGGGACACAGGCCATGTCCCACAGCTGCAGGGAGCACTGAGCTGCCGTGTGAATGGCGCCCCTGGAGCTGGGGAATGAGGTGGCTCTGCTGACACCTGTCCAGCTCTGTCTGGAAACAAGCCCCACTTGGCTTTTGGACCCATCACACCAGCCAGAAGGTGGCCATGACCCTGGACCAGAGAGGATACTGCAGCTCCCTGATGTAGCGCTGCACGGCTTCCAGGCGCTCAGGGACAGGCGTAGACGGCTGGAACGTAGGCACACTCGGTATGGGAATCTGGGGACAGAGAAAGAGCTCTGGTCACTAGAGGAGGCCACCCTGGAGCTGCCAGCCCATCAGACACCCAGCAATAGTCCCCAGAGGAGCCCCACCCTGGGAGGGGCAACTGTCCCTCTGTGCTGAGCCTCTTCCCTTGTCACCCCCTCCTTCCGGGGACTTCTGCCAGGACCCCATCCCAGCCATTCCTTCCCTCCTGGCACTTGCTGGCATTCCTAATTTGGAGCTTATGTTGATGATCCCAATGTTTTACATCTTTAATAATTTTAGAAAAACATAGGTTGATTCACCAACTGTTTTGAATTTTAAATAGTCATTAACTTCAAGGCTTACGAGGAATGCTACTACTGGGGTTAAGTTCCTTTGGGTTGGACGTTCACTCTTGCTCAAGTGCTAGATCAAAACTAGTTTACCTGGTGTCCCATGCTCTCAGGGTGGTGCCCTGGGCTGGGGGCGTGGTCCCAGGAGGGGTCTATGTATCATGGGCAGGAGGAGTCACCCACCCGGTATCACTGGCACATACGGGACCTTGCAGAGCTCCAACCTGAACTGTCAAGGAGTAAGTCGGGGTAGCAGGCAGAGCAGAGAGACATAGTTTGGAACAGGTCTTGCTGGGGCTCTATTTGCTGGGGCCCAGCTGCTTTGGAGGGGTTCCACAGAGGCACAGGGGCCCCAGGTTCTCCTTCGACACCCCCCTTTCCCGCCAGCTCCACACCTACGCAGTACAGGTGTAACCCGGCAGTCCTCACCAAGACGCCCTTTCCAGCACCCAGCCCAGAAACGGGGAGAACAGCACGAGTCGGGCAGGCGCCTCCCGATGCCTGGGACTGACAGGCAAGGGCTGCCAGGCTGCTGGGGCTCGGGTCAGGAGCAGCCCCCGACGCTGTCCCTCAGCCACCATGCAGTCTCCAGGACAGAGGCTACCTCGCAGGTGTGGGCCCTCTCTCCGGCCAGGGGAACCCAAATCCTGGCAGTTTGGTTCCAACAAGTCAGTGAGGTGGAGGAAGCCAACTAGGGACCTCTGGGGCTTCAGAACGGACTTCCTTCCAGGGACAAGGCACCCGCAGGGGACAGCCTTTTATATCACGTGGCTGCAGCACTGGGGCTCTGACAAGGAGGGAAGTGACACACCAGTTGTCACTGTACACTCGCGTCTGGGTGCTGCTGATGGCACCTACTTGCTCTAGGGCGGAGACACATGAGGGAAGGACCCTGCCTGGTCCACAGTGACAGCTTTGCATGAACTTCCTCCTGCTCCCTCCCCGCTGTCCTCTCCTTCCTGTCTGTCTGGGCTACCCCTGAGCAGCTGACACCTCTGGAGGAAGCTGGTTCCCCTTTCACATCACTCCCCTCCCCAAGCTGGCACCACCACTTACAGTCGCCAGCAGGATAAAAGCCCCAGGGTGGGGGTTCCTCTTCTTCCTGCCGGTGCCACGTGGGCTCCAGGCCCTGGCCTGGCCTCCCCCATGTCAAGGGCATGCAGTTGGGGAGTGGGAGAGGAATTACAGGAATTACTTAGCAATTTGTATAAACAGCAAGGCACATCCACGTCCAGTCACCTGACCCCCTCAGGCGGCAGTCTCTGCCTGGCATCCCCACTTGTCACTGGAGCTTCAGGTAAAGGCTGTAAGAACACTCTCCCACGAGACGCTCCAAACAGGGGGGGAGCTGCAGTCCAAGAACCATTCACCTAAGCTCACCCAGAGCCACGCCCGGGCCAGGGCCAGCCAGTACCCGCAAGAGGATCGGCACCTGCCATCCAGGCAGAGGACCCAGGAACAGGCTGCTCTGTGACAAGGAAGAGTCCAAAAGGGCCTGGGATTCACAAGCAGGGCCTTGGAGGCCACCATCACCAAGACAGTTCCTTGACTCATGTCGTCCCACTGCAGACGGCGACTACACTTTTTTTCTGAATGTTCATTACCGGCATAGACTCATTCGCTCAAACACAAGAAAGAAAGATCCTGTGCATCCAAATGCCCAGGCCCACTTGAGGACTGGTCACCTGGATTTGACCCCCTCTCCTCCACTTCCAAAACAGGAGCCAGGAAATACTGCTTCACTGTTGGGGGTGGCATTAAGAGGGGTACAGTAGAAGAGAGTGGTATCAGCTACCCAGCTCTCAGGGACAGCTCCTCCTCCACAGCCAAGGCCAAGGCCTCCCCTTGCTCCAGGAGCCCGCACAGTCCTGAGCCCTACTGAGACATACCCTAGAGTCGTACGCCACGAGGTGGCCTGGGGGCACCTGGGAGAGCCTGTGGCTGGATGGTGGGCCTGAAGCAGTATGGCCTAGAGCAATGGGGCCGACTCTCCAACTAGACCATCGCCAGCAAAATCCAGCTCTGCCCTTTACAGTCTGGTGACTTTAGGGAAGCTCTTTACCTCCTCCGTGCCTCAGATTTCTCATTTGTAACATGGGCACCAACACAGAAGCAACCTCACAGCGGGAATGGGATGCTGCAGGCTGAGGCCTCAGAGAACAGGGTCTGGTACACAGCAAAGGCTCAATTCCTGTTCAGGGCATCGCTGTCAGCGTGTGCCAAAGACAGCAGTCAGCACATTGCTGACCCCGGCAATGTTACCCTTTCCGAGATGTCCACATTCCCCCTCTGCAGGGCTCAGTGGCCAGAGCCACAGTTAGAAGACCCTCGGCTACTGGGGCTGAGGTCAGTGGCCACTAAACTTTTAACAGCGGTGGCAGCTTAAAACATCAAGGAGAGACTCTTATCCAGGAGTATAAACTGTTGCTGGATTTGGGATCCTTTTAGAAACTGCTACCCTGTAACATACTGGCATCACCCTTGCAAAGGCGGCTTCTCCAAAGAGCTCGTGCGGTGTCTGGCTTCACGCTCACTCCTTGTTCAGTTACTGGGTACGGAGCAGAGGCTCACCTGATGAAGCATCACATGCTTTACATCTTCGGCCCCCAAGCTCCAGATGGGGACCAGTATCGGTCTGTGGTCTGTTAGGAACCAGGCCCCACAGCAGGAGGTGAGTGGGGGGCAACCAATGGAAGCTTCATCTGTATTTACAGCCGCTCCCCGTCACTCACACCACTACCTGAGCTCCGCCTCCTGTCAGATCACCAGCAGCTTTAGATTCTCATAGGAGTGTGAACCCTACTGTAAACTGTGCATGCGAGGCATCTAGGTTGTGAGCTCCTTATGAGAATCTAATGCCTGATGATCTGGGGTGGAGCTGAGGAGGTGATCCTAGTGCTGGGGTGTGGTTGCAAATACAGATTATCATTAGCAGACAGGTTTGGCTGCATAGACACCATAATAAATCAATTGCTTGCAGACTCATATCAAAACCCTATCAGTGAGTGGCAAGTGACAATTAAGCTGCACCTGGTGGCAGGCTTTAAGTCAGAATCCGACACTTATTTTAGTCTGTGCGTGGCTCGCCCATTATTTTATTTACCACTTCCATCCACGCCTCTTTCCCGCACTGCACACTTGTCTCAGTCACAGTTTTATAAGTCCACAAGCTAACCCTAGCAAAAATGAGTAAAATGAGCAAAAAACAAATGTTGCTGGAGAGCTTCTTTGGAAAGGGGGAAAGACCCAATGATGAGAGGAGCAGAAGACTCCAAGACTGCCAACAAATTGAAAGCTGCATTTAAAAGAAAATATCAAAGGTCCTACTTAAATTATGGGTTCATTGCAACAGGTGATTCACACTCTCCAGGTCCATATTGTATAATATGTGGTGACCGGCTATCCAATGAAGCCATGAAACCTTCAAAACTGCTTCACCACATGAAGACCAAGCACCCTGCATTAAAAGACACGCCTTTGGAGTTTTGCAAAAGAATAAAACATGAACACGAGGAACAGAAGCAATTATTGAAGGCCACCACTTCATCAAATGTGTCTGCACTGAGAGCACCATTCTTAGTGGCTAACTGCATTGCTAAAGCTAAGAAGCCCTTTACCATTGGTGAAGAGTTGATCCTGCTTACTGCTAAGGACATTTACTCTGAACTTTTACGAGAGGCTGCAGTTCAAAAGGTGGCACATGTTCCTCTTTCAGCTAGCGCCATAACTAGATGAATTGATGAAATAGT
>CM052442.1:20223496-20236933 GCA_028533085.1 Varecia variegata
TCTGGTTTCACTACTTGGGTCAAGGAGGTCGCTTCTGAATGTGAGTCTACGCACTGTGACATCCATAGAAAAACGCTGGCTAGCTGGAAAATGTCATCTGAACTAAACATCATTTTGCAGGATGTGATTAAAATTATCAACCACGTTAAAGTACATGCCCTTAACGCACGTCTGTTCGCGCAGCTCTGAGGAGACGGACGCAGAGCACGTACATCTTCTCTTACACACAGGAGTGAGACGGCTTTCTAAAGGTAGATCACTGTGCAGAGTTTCTGAGTTACAAGAGCCGTTCCAGAGATTTCTTTTCGAAAAACAGTCACCACTGGCAACACGTATCAATGACACAGAATGGGTCGCAAAACTTGCTTACTTGTGTGACATATTCAACCTGCTCAACGAACTCAATCTGTCACTTCAGAGGAAAACAACAACTGTGTTCAAGTCGGCAGATACAGTGGCTGCATTCAAGGCCAAACTGGAATTATGGCGGTAACAAGTGAACATCGGGATTTTTGACATGTTTCAAACATTAGCAGAGATTTGGAAGAGACTGAGCCAAGGCCTTCTTTCTCCCAGCTGGTGCATGATCACCTATCTCGGCTTTCTAAAGAGTTTGAGCAATACCTCCCAACCACAAAAGACCCCTGAACTGGGAAGGAATGGATCTGCGGCCCATTTGTGAATAAGCCAGGTGGATCGATTTTGTCCGTGCTCACAGATCAACTGCTTGAGATCGCAAATGACAGTGGCCTTAAAAGTATTTTTGAGACAACTTCAAATCTCCACACGTTCTGCATCAAAGTCAAGGCAGAATATCCTGAGATTGCCACAAAAGCACTGAAAAACCTGCTTCCATTTCCAACATCCTCTCTTTGTGAAGCAGGGTTTTCTGCAGTGACAGCAACCAAAACAAGATTACAGAGTAGACTGGACATAAGCAACGCACTTCGGGTGTCACTGTCTCCCCATCACCCCCAGATGGGACCATCTAGCTGCAGGAAAACAAGCTCAGGGCTCCCACTGATTCTGCATTATGGTGAGTATAATTATTTCATTACATATTACAATGTAATAATAATAGAAGTAAAGTGCACAATAAATGTAATGTGCTTGAATCATCCTGAAACCACCCTCCACCCTGGGTCTGTGGAAAAACTGTCTTCCATGAAACTGGTCCCTGGTGCCAAAAAGGTTGGGGACCACTGCTTTACATCACTAATTCCTCTCAACTTTCCCTGAAGTGGGCATTGCTCTTATCCCCATTTTACAGTTAAGGAAACTGAGGCACAAAGAGGTTGCACACCTTCCTCCCTTCCCCAGGAAAGTAGTCGTGGGAGAGCTAGGATCTGAGCCTGGTGGATGAGACTCCAGAGTGTTCTCCTTTTATGACACTACCTGGTAGGGGTCCCAGGGTCAACTGCCTGCAGGGGCCAGGCAGGTAACATAAACAGAGAAGGCGGGCTGAGAAGGTAGGGACAGAGGAACCCACTCCTCAGCCCCAGCTGACGGTGCCACATGGGATTGCAGATTCTCTGTTCCTAAATTCTCGTTTTCTGAAAAGATGCCAACAATCTGGGTCATTATGGGAAAAGCTCCCAATTTTAAATTTTGGCTCAAGTGGTTTTTTAAAACACGGTACAGTCCCAACAAAACCCTTCTTGGGATCCCCTTGGTGTGACCTCTGTGGGGAATGCCTGTGTGCCAGCTCTAGCGGCAGGGCCCCCCAGGACAGGTGCGTGCAGTGGCCTGCTGGCAATCCAGCACCCAACCTCCGCTGCTCCTCTCCAAAGCCTCCTGGGCTCCGCCACACCCCCAGACTCTAAGGTACTCTGGGCCCTGGGGCAGAAGGAACCTCACGCAGACTCATGCGGTTCCTCTATCTGAGACACTTTTCCCGTGGTTTGAGCAGGGGAAGTTTCAAATTTTTCCAAACCACTCACAAAATTCCTTCCACCTGTCAGTCATGACACCCCCTCCCCCTCAGATAATAGCTTCCTTCTTTTATTGGTGTCTCTCCTATGCATGAGGATTGACAATGACAAGATGATAATACAGACCAGTCACTAATAAGCTCATCGGTTTTTTTTTAGTCCCTAGGAGTGGTGACAGTTTGGCAGGGAACCATTCACACTCTCCTATGGCCTGATTTAGACACAAGCAAGATGGCAGGAGAGCTGTCTGCTCAACGCCAACTTGCTCATGTGGGAGCAGCGTGTGACTCTGGCCTCATAGGCTCAAATGTTCTGAGTGAAATCTAGTCTTCCCTCCCGATGAAGGACATGAGAAAAGGTAATGAACACCCAATAACCAGTACTGGTTTGGGGCTCTACCCCTTGTCCACTGTTTTAACACACAGTCTCTCATTTAATCTTCCCATCAACTCATCCCATTTTACTGATGAGAAAATTGGGGCTCAAATAGGTCGAAGGGGTTGGCCTAAGGTCATATACACAGGCAGAGGGTCCTTACCAATGTCCATATCCTTTGATGCAGTACTTTCTCTTCCAGGAGTTTATATTAAAGGAAATATCAGAGATGAATCCCAAAATTTATGTTTTAGAATGTTCACCACAGTATTCATTTTAAGAATAAAATAATGGGCCAGGCGTGGTGGCTCATTCTTGTAATCCTAGCCCTCTGGGAGGCCGAGGTGGGAAGATCTCTTGAGCTCAGGAGTTCAAGACCAGCCTGAGCAACAACAGTGAGACCCCATCTCTACTAAAAACAGAAAAATTAGCCGGGCATGGTGGCACCTGCCTGTAGTCCCAGCTACTCGGGAGGCTGAGGCAGGAGTATGGCTTGAGCCCAGGAGTTTGAGGTTGCTGTGAGCTATAAAGACACCATTACACTCTACTTGGGGCAACTGAGTGAGACTCTGTAAAAAAAAAAAAAAAAAAAAAAAAGAATATAATAGTGGAAACAATGTCCAACCATAGAAGAGCATCTAAATAAATCCGTCAGGTAAGTCGGCACAGAGGACAATTATGTAGCCATTCAAAATCAATCTACATTTTATTTCCCCTGGAAATTTTGAGCAGCTGCTTATTCTCCCGCCTCAGCCTCCAGACCAGCTAGGAATACAGTCAAGTGCCACCATGCCCAGCTCATTTTTTTAAATTTTTTATAGAGATGGGGTCTCACTATGTTGCCCAGGTTGGTCTCAAACTCCTGGCCTCATGTGATCCTCCCACCTCAGCCTCCCAAAGTGCTGGGATTATAGGTGTGAGCCACCGTACCACCCCACCCCAGAAGACATTTTTCTGATGACTCTACCAATAACGTGGTAAAAACAAAACAGAACAGGCCACTTGTTCCCACATCTAATTGATACTAACTGCCATTCTCCCTATACCCCTCCTTCCTACCTGAGCAGGCAGGACTAAGTGTTGGGCTCCGACCTCTGTCTAGGGGGCTCTCTTTGGGGGATTTCAGACCTCTGCATTTAGGAGAGTGCTTCCTTAGTCTGAACCATAATGTTTTTTAAAAAAATACCAGGCATGTATTTCCATATAGCACTGGACAGTACAGAAAGTCTCCAGTATCCTCTCATTCCGTGAACACATACATTAAGTGCCTGTTCTGTGCCAGGCACACAGGAGACCTTGGGAAGACAAAGATGAATGAGACACAGGCTCCGCCTTCATTGGCAACACAACTTGAAGGATAGCCCTCGTGGAAGAGTTCCAGCAAACACATAAAAATTATTTTATTTGACCCCTCTCCATAGGATCTCTTCTAATTTCCCTGAATCTAGTGTCCAACAGAGCAGAGGACCTGGGGTTGAGTCCCAGCCCTGCCACTTACTGGCTGTGGGACCTTGAGTTCCTACTTGAGTTTTTGGCTTTCTCATCTAAAACGGGGACCCAAATTACACTTACTTTATAAGACTGCTGGGAGAATTCGATGGGATAATGCATGAAAATATTTTCTCAACATATGAAGCCCTTATTTCCTTAGTCATTATCTGTCTGTTCACAGTTCTCTGGCTTACCAAGCATCATCAAGCAAATGACATGTCAAGCTATCCTAGTGTTAGTTTATTCGCTGTCCCCTCCCACAAAACTTGAGCATTTTAAAAGACAGGGGGAACGCCTCCCAGAGACAGGCATGTGAACCCCCCTCATAGACTGGCAGTGCAGAAAAAGTTCTTCTGGACAAGACAGACCTGTCTGTATTCTTTAAATCTTACTCCGCTAAGGGTCCCCTACCCCACAAGAGGAGAGGGTGGCTTTGCTCTCTCAGTCCTAAGGTCACTAACATCCTAGACTGTGCTACGGCCCTCCCCAGCCCACTCCTCACCTTGGGCAGGTCCGTGGCCCCACGGATCCGTTGCGCCACCTTCTCTCCATCGGGGTGGATCTTGGCCACGTGTTTCCACATCCTTTCCCAGGTGGCCTCATCCACAGGCAGCCCACCCCGGTTGACAAAGAAGGGGACGCCTCCGTCGCGAAGGTCCTCTTCCCCTTCCTCCTCCGGATCCTCCTCTCTCTGGGCTGAGGCCCCTTCGCTGGTCTCCAAACGCCTGACCCCGGAGGGGGCGGCGGCGGCAGCGGGGGCAGCACCACTGCCGCCACCTCCGATCACCTTCTTCCCCACTGGCATCCCTAAATTCTTGAGGCAGGTGGGAGGATGTCTCAGGAGGCGGGAAAAACAGGTGGCTCACAGGAGGCCTCCTGCACACCAGCTGCAGAGATAACACATGGCCAGAGTGCAAGGCGCCTTTAAGAAACCAGGGCGTGGCTCCTGTACAATAAAATACTACTCAATGAGGAAAAAAAAAAAAAAAATCAGTGCAACGACGTGAAGTAGGGGCCGAGAGGGTTGTCCGAGGTCAGCATTAGAGGCCTTGTTCTGTTTGAAAAACGGGGTAAAGAGAACACACTCCAACTTGGCAGTCTTCACAAAGTACCCCCATTCAACAACAAGAACAATGCCGGGCAGCAGCCTGGGCGGGCAAGCAGGAGAAAAATCGGAGGGAAACTGAGGCCAGACAGCTCAGACTTGCGGCTGCAGAAAGAAAGGCTCAAGGCACAGGTGCCCACTGGGCGCCCCGGGTCCCAGTTTTGGAGAGAACTAATTCCTCTACAAAATCCCTGCACTCTCACACTTGCGCGCGCCCCAAGGGGGACCAAGGCGACTCCCAGCCGGGGAGCTCAGAACCCGCACCCCTCGGCGGGAGAGTGGCGCGAGGGGGCGATTTCTCCGACGTAACGAGACAAGTCCGGGAGCCAAGACTGGCAGCTGGCGGGGCGCGGGGAGGGGGCGCGCGTCGACGCGCACATTCCACGCCCGCGGCCAACTCCCTGCACAAAGTGGGCTTTGTCTGGGCCCCCTGTCCCCTCGCCCCTGAGAAGTGGCAGCGGCTCCCCCAGAAGGGGAAAGGGCGCGGCAGGGAGGCGAAGGCTGGGAGTGCCAAGGCCCTGCCGGTCCCCAGCCGGGCGCGTCTCAGCGGGCAGACGGCGGGCACCTGGCGCCGCGCTGCGCCAGCCGAGCCATCGCGGGGCACGGGTCCCGCGCCAGGGCCCAAGGTTCAGCGGGACCGGCTCGGGTGGCGCGCAGGGCCCAGGCTGAGGTCACCGAGCGGCGGGCTCCAGCCGCGGGGTCGCTGTCCCGGACTGGCTGCAGCATGGGCGGTGGCGCGGCCGGGGCGGGCGAAGGATGCTCGGTGGCTGTTCGCTTGGGCTCTCGCTGCCCCGGTTAAGGGGCGGAGGAAGGACCGCGGGGCGGGGACCGCAAGCTCCGAGGCTCGAGCAGCCACGGCCCGCGGATGTAGCTGGAGGCGAGTGACAAAGCCGGGGCGAGCACCGGCTGCGCTGGCCCCCCGGGAGCAGCCTGCAAACGCGGAGCCCACGACCAGATCGCGGTTCCGCGGCTCGGCAAGGCTGGTGCCGCCGCCGCTGCCCACGCCGCCCCAGGGTCCAGCTGTCGCCGATCGCGTCCCCTGCCCGCCCGCCGCCCACCAGGCTCGACTTCGGCCCGCGCCGCGCATGCGCTCCGTCCCCCCCTTAAAGGGCCAGCGCCTTCCCGCCCGGTCCTCCGCCTCCAGCAGCCATCCCTCTGCCCTAAGTTATCCCAGGGATGCGGGTGGGCATTCGCTGTCTTCTCACCTCGCTCTCAGGGCGCCTCGAAGGCGGTGCGGACCAGCGGAGGGACTTTACGATGTGTCAAACGGAGCGCAAAGTCCACGGGGATTCCGGGCGCGGAAGGAACTTCTGCGGCCGGGAATTTCCTAAAGCGGGTACCTCGCAGCGGCTCAGCGTGTAGACGCGAGAGCACTGGCCTGGAAGACAGATTCAGTGACTGTTGTGCTGTGGAACGTTCAACAGATCACTTCTCTCTGTAGGCCTCAGTTTCCCCATCTATCAGCTGAGGTGGTCGCTTCGGGGGAGCGCAGAGTCCCTCCTGGCGGGCATGTTCCTTAAGGGAGGACACCTAGGGGTTGGAGGTAACTACCTCTGGAAACAAAAGAGTTAAAAGTCACCCTGTTCTATCCCATCACCTGCACCGGTGGGAGTGCGGTGCGCAGAGTTCGCTCCTAGTCCACCTCCCTGGACCCGGCTTTGGACACCGAGGTCCCCAAAGGCCAGGAGGGAGAGATGCAGTTCCCCAGGGTCGTGGGACCGCGACAAGGGAATGGGAAGCGATGGATGGGGCGATTTAGGAAAGTACAGCAGATTGTCGTGTGTGGCCTCTGGACTTTTGAGACTCGACGCCGCTTCCTCGTCCCCCGTTCCACAGAGCTGTAACACTCGGAAAAAGCCACCACCGCCGAGCAGAAGCGAAGAACTTTACTAAAAGTCAACAGCCAAGTGTGTCTTTAAGACTCTTCCCCTCTCTCCTACTGGTAGTTAACATGAATAACAGTCTCTCCGGCGAAAATGCAGATTCCTGGGCCCAAGCTGGCAGATTTTTTTAGGTCTGGGGTCACTGCATTTGTTGACAAGCTGAGGTTTCTAGCCCAGGGCTGGGCTGGAGAAAGCCTTAGAGAAACCTAGGTCCTCAGTGGTTCCCCATCTGTTCTTTAAAGTTGTCCCTGGTGTCTGAAACTTGTGGGTCCCCTGGGCTCCAGTAGCCAGCGACCTCGTACTGCCTGCAGGGTCAGACGCCAAGGGTGGTCGGTGATGGGGGATCACAGGCTCCAGGGAAGTTAGTTGCCGGGATTCTCTTACGCTCACTGAGGCAAGAAGACTCCAAGCATGTAAAAGTCACTAGGGCCCAACAACTGCCACCTTCTTTTGTATTCAGAGAGTAAGTAGCTTCCCTAAGTTCACACAGCTGGTAATTGGCAGAACTAGAATTTGAACTGAAGTCTTCCTTCTTCAGACACTTAGTTTTCACCCTATACTTTGTCTCCTGTGTTAGCCAAGTGGTTGTGGTGGTTTTAAAATATGCTTGCAGGTTCTTGACCACTCCTTCCAAAAGATGGAATCTTATGAGACTTAGTGACTCATTTTTAATGAACAGAATGTGGTAGAAGTGATGCTATGTGAATGTTATGAGTAGGTCATGCAAAAGAGACAGCTTTCTCTCTGTTTCTCAGAAAAAACCAGCCACCGTATTGTGAGGGAGCCCAAGCTGTAGGGTGAGGCCACATGAAGGTGTCTGGCTGACATCTGCTGCTACGCTCCCAGCCAACAGCCAGAATGAAGCACCAGGTGGGGGGTAAACTGAGACTTCACATCATTCCAGCCTCCAGTTTTTGAGTTGTAGAGTTGGGGTTCCAGACATGGAGCAGAGAAAAGCCAGCCTTGCTGTGCCCTGTCTGAATTCCTCTCCTACAGAAATTGAGAAATAACAAATCACCATTGTTGTTTTAAGCTAGTAAGTTTTGGGGTGATTTGTTATGCAGCATTAGATAACTAATACTGTGGATTTTATGAAATGACAAATAACAACGTAGATTTGGGGTATTCATTCAAATATTCAAACAGTAACTACTTACTGAGCATGTTCTAGGTGTCTGGCTGTGCACCAGGCACTGGGGATGTAGTAGTGAGCAAAAGGGACATGGCCTTTGCCTCGTAGGGCTGATGGTCTGTTAGTGGAGGAGACGTTTAAACATGATTCCCATAAAGTGCTCTGCCAGAGGGCTAGTTAACAGGAAGCTGTGGGAGTGCATACCCAAGGCGACTTCCTGGTCAGGAGGGGAGTTGGGGAAAGAGGAAGTGAGTTGGGTACAAGGGCAGCATGATCCAGGCTAGAGAATTTCCTGGCATCACTGCATAGAAGTGGGGAGGGGTATGTGTCAGGCAAGGGGGCATGCAAGTAGATTAGAAAATGGTGTCTAACCCAATCTCCTTTTTGCCAAAAGCCCAGAGAGGACAAGGGTCTTGCCTGGCATGGCACAGCTTGTGAACTGGGCCTGGATCCTGGGTCCTTCATCAAACCCTCCCATGACTTCCAACACCCATGCCCTGGGAACAACTCCTCTAACGGACACATGGGTAACTCCTTATTTGGCTTAAAGCTTTTATGACCATTATCTCTTTTGCTGTCTTCACAGAAACTCTGGAAGGAGTTAGGGAGTATGATTCCCATTTTACAGATGAAGAAATGCACGAGAGAAGCTAGGCAAATTACATACCTAGTGCCGGAGCTGGCACAGCAAGAGTTGCTGGGTACCAGTGACTCTGATGATGACAGGGATGATGATAATATATCACGGTTATTGTCGCCATACTCTAATGGTCTAATAGTCTGGAAATGAATACACATTGTCTCAGGGCATCCACACGTTTATTAATCTGCTCTGACTCATTTTCTATTCTTGTGACACTGAAGCTGAAGTCAGATTCCCAGAGAGAAGAGTCTAGTTGAGTTAGCTTGGTTGGCTCCTGGGCCCACTCGTTGGCTGGGGGAGGGCAGGGCAGCTTCTTTCACTAGCTGTCCCACCAAGACTGCAAGTGGTGCGGGCAAGGGTGTGCCCTAAAGGTAAACGAGGTGCTATTAGTAAGAGAAGGGCATGAAGGCACACAGGTATAGATGGGTTTATAACAGGTAGACACGCTATGCCTGCGCTGTCTGGTATGGTGGCCAGAAGTCGTATGTGGCTATTTAAATTTGAATTTAATTAACATGAAATAGAATTAAAAGTTCAGCTTCTCAGTCACACTAGCTGTATTTCCACTACTTAAGGGTCACATATAGCTCACAGCTGCTGTACTGAACAGCACAGATGATAGAACATTCCATCATTGCAGAAATTTCTATAGGACACCACTGCTTATGATTTTTACTTAGGATTCAACTCTTTTTCTTTTCTTCTTTTACCTCATAAATTACAAACATGGAAACAGCAAAAAAGGTAAGTCAGAATCTTCATTCATTTATTCAACAAACATATAGCAAGTGTCTACTCTGAATTATCCATGGCTGTGGGCACCAGCGATACTGGGGAGGAAGCTTGGAGAGCTTCTGGTCCAGTGGATCTCACCTTAGGATCACCCAGGAGCTCTTAAAATTATTGATACCTGCATCAACCATCAACCTCTAGAGATTCTTACGAAATTGGTGTATGGGGCTTGGTACCTGTGGTTTAGAAAAGCTCCCCAGGTGATGCTAATATGTAGCTGGGCTTGAGAACCACTGAAATCTGGTCTGACCAGTGAAGTGAATTTCATCCAATAAAAGCTGAAAACCTGAATCTGCAAGGGTCTGACTTCCATTCCTGCAGTTCTTACAAAATTAGAGTTTTGAATGGATTTGGCATCTGTCTGAATTGGATGCACCCTTTTTAAGAGGAGAGCAAGTCTATTCTTCCTTAATCCAAACAGAATCCAGTGCCAAAAGAACTTCTGGTTTGGTGTTTATTTCAAAGCACTTCTTTCTCAAACTGTTCTTGTGTTTCGTGTCTGGACCTGCATTGTTCAGCCACGTGGGAGAAATTCCTATAAAAATAGCTACCCTTTACTGGGCACCTGCTGTAGGTCAGGTGCTTCACATGCACAGTTTCATTTGCTCCCCAGGACAATCGTGCAAGTTAGGTAATGCTGACAACACTTTACACATGAGCAAACTGAGATTCAAAGATGTTAAGGATTACAACTTGTCTTATTCAGCACAGCTGGGATTCTAATTCCTGTGTTCATGCTCTTTCCCGACACCACCCTGCGGCTGCCCCATCTCGTGGAGCTCAGGGTGGCTGGCAGATAGCAGTTTTCTGCTCTGGCTCCACGTAGGAAGGACAGCTGTGTGCAGGTGAGATGCAGCCCTTACTTTGTGTGGCAGTGGAAGCTCCAGAACTGATATGATCCGGACAATTGTTACCTGCGCTCAATGAGACTCCTGGGAGCCTGGAGGGAAGGAGGATTTGCGGATAAGGCAGGTGAGCGGATTTGGAGTGGAGTCCTTTTAGTTGGTGGCTGTGCCTGGATTCTTTTTACTAAAGGATTTGGAGGAAGCAGCTAAGAGCAGTGTTGTACCTAGAGCAGTTAGCTCTTCGACACCTAGCAATTATGGTGCATGGTTAATATAAGCATCATCTATTCTTGGCCTGGACTCCTGTGGGCTGGCAGAGTGTCTATGTTGCCGTGTATCTTTGTAATCTGAGTCCCTGCCTGATACTTCCTGGGCAGCCCGGCCTGGCCTCTGGGGACTCAGAAGGGCCAGGACTCATTGTGTCCATTCCAAAGGACTCTAACAGACAGATCTCACCCTTGCCATTCTCCAGGGGCCACCTCATACAGTAGTAGGAGATCCAGGCCTCGGTGAGCAGTAAAAGCTGGATGCAGAATGGATCAGGGCTTGTCTGTGTGGCATTCAGCAGGTCTATGTGGGAGCAAAGCCACGACTGGTCACAGAGGAATCGTAGAGTATCACAGCTAGAGAGACCCTTAGAGAGTTTTCTTCCAGCTTCCATTTCAAAGATGGGAAACTGAGGCTCAGAAAGGAGACAGGATTTAGGATTACACTGCCAGTTAGTGTTAGGGCTCACACTTGAACTCAGGTCTCCCCTCCTTCCTGGCCCAGTCTGCCTTCCCTGGTGTGTTCCCTAGCAGGGGAGAAACTGACCGTAGGTGGGTGCTTAAGAGCATTGCAGTGTCAAGGGCCAGAGAAGGTCTTCCCACATTGGCTGCAGGGTGTGTGGCTGGGGACAGAGTGTTTATTTAGGAAGGCTCTCCTCACCTGGAGACGGGGTGATGGCCCCTCCATTTTCCAGGCAGATCACACTCATCCAGACTTGTGTCCCTCCTATTTATTGTCAGGAACATGGGGTTTCCTTGGACTTTTTCACCACGCACTGCAGCAGGTGTCTGGCTAGTGGGGGGTGATTGAGTCAGTCAGTCAAGAATGACCGGGCTGTCGTAGTTGCTCTAAAGCCGTGGTCAAAGCTCTGGCTGTCCCAGAAAGAATTAAAGGCCAATCTCAGCCTCCGTGGTCAATGGAAAAGCCCCAGACTTTGTGACAGGGAGAAACAGGGTGTTCAGAGATGCTCATGCATCCTGAAGACTAGATCAAAACCATTGACAAATTGTAGGACCCTAGGTCCATGAGGTGGACTGGGTTTACTTCTTGAGCCTTGGCTTCCAGGGAAGACATCACTTCAGTTCGACAACAACTTTTGGGTGCCTGCCATGTGCATGGCATAGCCTAAGGTGCTGCAGGAGATGTGGATATGCAAGACGTTATGGCCCTCTGGGGTTGTATCTAATAACTTATTGAGCCCTTACCGTATACCAGGCACTCTGTGCATAGTATTGTATGTAATCCTTACCATAACCCTGCAAATAGGGATTCCATTTTCCATTTTTCAGTTGAGGAAATGGCCTCAGACAAGCTAAATGACTGTTTCTGGGTCATAGCCAGTGCATGGCTGGGCACATTCAGAGCCGGTGCCCTGTCTGCTGTTCCAGGAGGCCACCAGACAACTACAATACCTGGAAGGCTCAGGCCAAGGCTCCAACACGGGCTCAGAAAAAATGTTTGAGGAGCACAGAGGGAGAGACTTGTTCTAATTCAGACCACCGTGTTAAGCTGTAGGCACTGCTGATACGCGGACCTGCACAATTCTCTGTTGTGAGGGCCTGTCTTGTGTACTGTAGGATGGTTAGTGGCATCCAGGCCCTGTACCCGAGTAGATGCCAGTGGCAACCTCCCCAGTTGTGACAATCACTCCCAGTTGGGAACCACTGGTTTTAGGTAAGAAATGGCCTTCAACCTGGGCCTATGGAGATTTTATAGACAAGAACAGTGTTTTGGCAGCCGAAGAAAGGAGGGAAAAACTCACTTGTTTAGTGTTTTCCCATCTGACAAAGTGTGTCCACTTAGATTTTCCAATTTGGTCTTCTCACTGCCCTGTGGCTGGCACCTGTCAGCATACAAAGCAAATGACAGCTCCACGAAGTTGTCCCCGGACTGCACTGCTGGCTGGGGCTTCTCGTCCGCTGCAAGTGTCCTCTGTATCTGGCTCCTTCCCGCCTCTGTTGGTTCAGCCTGTAGTTAATGCCTGTGTTTTGTCTACTCCCATTCCAGGGCGCTTTTTAGGGAATCTATTTCATCATCAACAACCACCACCACCAATACAGACTGGGACTTATTTGGGGTGTGGTTCTGTGTTAAGGTCTTTATAACGTTTTGCTTATTTAACCCTCACAGCACCCCCAGAGGAAGGTGTTCTTATGATCCTCATTCTGTTGGAGGAAATCAGGGTTAGGAGAGGGAAGGAACATGCCCAAGTTCATGGCCCTGCTAACTGGGGGCAGAGGCAGGATTTGAACCCAGACCTTCCTGAGCCTCCTCTCTTAGTCACTGTGCTCTGCTGCCTCCAAGGATGCCCTTCCCACATTGTGCCCCCCATTGGGCCTCATGAACCCCTGTGATGCATCCACAGGAGAATGTGGGTGGCAGCCGGCCCAGCTGGCATGGCAGAGGTGGGGTGGGATGACTAGAATGCCCTTCCCGCTCCATCAGTTGTGCAGGTGAAGGGAAGGCAGTGGGTCCCCTCCCTGGTGAGGGGCGATTATCTGGCTTGCTTATGTTGGGCAATCAGGGAGGGCTTCCTGTGGACAGGGCAGAGCGCCCTGCCAGGCTGCAAGACTAATGAGTGGCATATGCGCTCCAGCCGGTGCGGGAAGGGCGTGCGAGTCTGCATCTGCCGGCAGAGCAGTGGCTCTGTCATTGCGGGAGGAGAGAATACGCACACCTGCTGGGTCCTGAGATCTCTTTTCCTTTATCTTCATCCCTTCTCTCTGGGGTCACGGCCCCTGTGGGAACATTAGTTACGAAGCTTGGGCATTTTTAGCTCCCTCCCGGTCAGACCAGCAGATGCAAATGGGCCCTAGAGGAATCCCCTTAAGGAAATCTTGGCATTCCTGTTTTCCCCAGTTCACAAAGGATGCTTGTTCACTCCCCTGCTGCTGTGGGGAGAGACGGAGTGATTGAGAGGGCGCTGAGATGGTCCTTGAAGATGAGAGAGGATGGCCTGGCCTGGTCTCGTCC
>CM052442.1:20237433-20257740 GCA_028533085.1 Varecia variegata
GCATTATTCACAATAGCCAAGATACAGAAACAAATCAAGTGCCCATCAATGGATGAATGAATAAGGAAAATGTGACACACACACACAGAAGAATGGAGTATTATTCAGCTTTAAAAATGTAAGAAATCTGCCATTTGTGACAACATGGATAAACCTGGAGGCCATTATGCCAAATGAAATAAGCAGACACAGAAAGACAAGTACTGCATGATCTCACTGATAACATATGTAGAATCTAAAAAAGTAGAACTCATAGAAATACAGAGTAGTACGGTAGTTACCAGGGGTGGGAGAGGGTGGGGGAAATGAGATGTTGGTCAAAGGGTACGAACTTACAGCTATAAGATAAATAAGTTCTGGAAACCAAATGTATGTACAGCATGGTGACTATAATTAATACTAACACATTACTTGGAATTTGCTAAGAGAGTTGATTTTTTTTTAATTTCAGCTTATTATGGGGGTACAAAAGTTCTGGTTAGATATATTGCCCATGCCCCTCCTATCCCCCCGAGTCTGAGCTTCAAGCGTGTCCTTTCCCCAGACAGTGCACATCGCACTCATCATGTAGGTATACACCCATCCCCTCCCCACCCCCATCCCCCCGAGTCAGAACTTCAAGCGTGTCCATTCCCCGAGAGTTGATTTTAAGTATTCTTACCACACATGCAGAAAAGGTGAGGTGATAATATATTAGTTAGCTTGATTGTGCTAATCATTTCACAGTGTATATGTACATCAAAACATCATGTTGCACACATTGAATATATACAATTTTTATTTTGCAATTATATCTCAATAAAGATAAAAAAAGAAATAGGCTGAGGGGGGAAAAAGGGTAAATCAAGGAAACGCTGTAATCCTTAGTGTCGACAGGACATTAGCAGATGTGATGAAGCAGAAACTTGAACAGCTTTGGTGCATTCGGGCTTCCTCTCTCATTGCTCTAGGGACGCTTGCCACTGCTGCCGTGTGAAGTAGCCTATGCTGGCTTGTTGTTGGACAACAGATTCGTGGCTCAATTGTCTCTATGCCCCAAGGGCCAGCTAGACTAGCATTAGAAACAGTCACCTAGCTGACCAGCAGGTGACCACAGAAGCAAGAGTGAGCCCAGTCCAAACCAGCAGATAAACTTACTAGCTGAATCCAGCCCAAATTGTGGATCCACAAAATTGTGAGCTAAACAAATGATTGTGGTCTTAAGCTACTAAATTTTAAGGTTGTTTGTTATGCAACAAAAGCTAATTGATAGAGAAACTGGCAATTATATAAGTGGGGTGCTGCCGATCTAAAAACCTAGAACATGAAGCATTGTCTTTAGGACTAGGCGGTGGCAAACAGAGGCTAGAAGAGCAGACGGGGAACTATTTCCAGAGGTTGGAAAAATTGCAAGTAAACTGTTGTGGAGGCTGGAAAGTAATGAGGAAACTTCTCTAGAAGGCTGGGAAAATGGTGACCGGTGTTGGATAGCAGCAACATCTGGCAAAGCTGTTGTTGCCTGTGGTGGTTCGTGTAATAGAAAATAGATCTAATAAATTCGTGAATTTTAGCAAGATAACTTCCAGGTAGAATGTTAAAAGTGTCAATCATAAGTCTGAGGTCAGAAAAGGATACTCAGAGGGATCTCAAAGATATGGAAGCTGTTATGTTTCTTAGGTTGGGTGGTGGGTTCACAGGTGTTTGTTTATTATTTTTAAATGGTACATGTGCAACATTTATATTCTTTTCTGTATGATACACTACACAATGAAAGTTTTAAGAATATTTAGTTTATGGGACACTCCTCTTAAGAAGTTTTCCCTAAACCAACTTCCCCAAAGAAAGAGAAGAGTACCCCTCTTATATATGTTCCCACAGATTCACCTCTTTTAAAACCTGTAGCAAATTATCCATTACCATGTACTTGTTGGCGTTGCCATCTAAATGGTGAGCAACGAGGATTACTTTTCTTATTCATCTTAATATCCTTGGCACTTATCACATGGTCTGGTTCTTAATATGTGCTAATAAAGATTTATTTTAGGGCAATAAGGGGATTAGTTGTTGCTGAAAGGTGATAACTACACACATCCTCATGCACACACATATACACAACTTATTTTCCTTTCAGATTTCTTCTATATTGGAGTTTAGTGGTTTTTCAACTCTTGTTTTCATCCTAATCTTTTTTTAATTCAGAGTTTGGGGTGTAGGTATGTGAGTGTGTATGTGCACGTGGGCACTGGGAAGGGGAGATTGGAGGGGGTGAGGAACAGAGGTGTAGGGAGGAAAAGGAGAAGATACTCAAAAGCAAATAATCCCTTCTTCTAGACCCAGGGCCAGTCACAGCAGAGCTGGGACATACATAATGTTAAGCAGACTCTTCAGATTCCCCCCACTTTGTCTTTCAGCCCCATCCTCCCCTCCACTCCACCCATGGTCCCCAGCCCACCTCTGTTGTCTTTCATTTCACTCTCAGAAGGCTGACGTGTAAATATCTTCTTAGATGTTGGTTGAGACCAATTGTACTCCTCCTTCCTGGACATTTGCTTTTGGTGAACTAAATTAAAATCTTAAGACCCCCAGCCAACCGAATGGACCCCCTCTTGGCCAGGGGGACCCCAGAAATACCCTAAAGCTGAGTTGCTGGCTATGAGAAGGGGGCTCAGACATGCCTCATCATGCCTCCTTCCCTTCTTGGAGATATCCTTTGTAACTCATTAACAGACCTAAGGCTATGCAAAAACAAAGCTTAAGCCACACCTGCAGGTCATCAATTTACTTAACAGATCACATGTGTCTGCATACATGTCTGGTGACTTGTCTCTGATTAACAGACTTCCTTATCTTAAAGCATTCCAAGCCTTTAGACAAAGCTTTAACCAATTACAAATCAAGGAATCTTTAAACCTACCTGTAGTACCCTGCTTCTAGATGTCCTGCTTTTTCATGCCAAACCAATGTATGCCTTCCATGTATTGAGTTATGACTTTACATATAATTCCTGTCTTCTGAAATGTATAAAACCAAACTGTAACCCAACCATGGTGAGGCCCTTGTTCAAGGCTTCTTGAGTGTGGCTCCCTGGGCCATGGTCACACATATTCGGCTCTGAATAAACCTCTTTAAATTATTTTACAGAGTTTGGGTTCTTTGCCATTGACATTTTCAGCAGAGGATCCCTTACAGCAGAAAAGCCTATAAGAAACCAAGAAATGCAGCTCCAAGGTGCTACATTAGACACTGTGACAGATAGATGCAAGATATCTACATTTCTGATTTTTCTTGAAAATTGGGTGATATGGTGCTATAGTTTGAATGTCTGTACTCTCCAAATCTCACGTTGAAATTTGATCTCCAATGTTGGAGGTGGGGCCTAATGGGAAGTGCTTGGGTCAGGGGCCATGGATCCCTCATGAATAGATTAATTACCTTGGGGGAGGTCAGTGACTTCTCACTGTATTAGTTCCCATGCGAGCTGGTTGTTAAGACAACCTGGCACCTACCCTCCCTCTCTTTTTCTTCCTCTCTCCATGTGATCTCTGCACACACCAGCTCCCCTTCACCTTCTGCCACATGTGGACACAGTCTGAGGCTTTCACCAGATGCCCAATTCCAGCCAGCAGAATCAAGAGCCAAATAAACCTCTTTTCTTTATAAATTATTCAGCATCAGGTATTCCTTTGTAGCAACACTAAATGGACTGACACACATGGCCTCACTGTACCCACCTTCCTATACGGCAACCATTGCATGGTGCTGAGAAGCAGCCACCCCTTTTAACAGGCTGTCACCCTGAAGCTCTTCCCAGTCCTTAGGGCTCTTTTCATTCCTACACATTATCTGTCTGTTGCAGTTGGTGAGACCCTGCTCGACAGCATCTGTGAAGTGCAGGAGGGATGAGAGCTTCAAGCTCTGAAAGAAACACATATGGCCTCTTTTAAGGGGACTTGAGTTTTTTAAAACCTCAGTGATTCAATAATTGCTGCACACTGTTGAAAGGATCATAAACTATTGCTTTTAGGTGTCATGATGAGGAAGAAGAGGAGGAGGATGGTGGTGGCAGTGATGATGGCTATGATGCTGATGATAGCTCCATCTGTGGTGTGCCTACATCCAGTACCAGGCACTTTGAATGTTTTATCTTTAGTCATTAGAACAACCCTATAAAGTAGGATCCCATTTTACAGATGAGAAACTGGAGGATCCAGGAAGTTATGTACTTCTCAAGAGCTCCACACTTGAGAGGTCTCCAGACACACTTTTTACAGTTGCATACAGTATCAGTAAGACATTTTTTGAGCATGCATGCACCTCCATTTCTATCTATTTATCTATAAAGCTTTAATCGTACCATGATTATTAGTACATTAGAATATGCTTAGAGCAAAGTTGACTGTGAGAGTGGATGTGAATCCACATTTCAAAGAGTCTTCTTGATAATTTTTTACACTTTTTTTTTGCCAATTGCTTGTCAGATGTGATTAGATCAACATTATTTTTACCTCATTGCAGAGTTGACAAAGAGCTTGTAGTAGGAGTGGGAGAAGTTTCAGCTCTGTCATTTTTCATGTCAACTTGCGGTTTAGGCTACAATTTCTAATTGTCCTTTTTGTGAGGGTAATTCAGTTAAAGCTAGATAACACTGCCTGTAAATCCACTTACCCAGGCGAAGATAACTGCCACGGGCCAATGTGCAAACAGCTAAGAAGCTGCAGCTAACCCTCCTCCCTCTTCAGGATGCCTCCCCGCTCCTTCCCCGAGTCTCAGTGGCCCCGGGACAGACATCAAGGCAGAGGGACAGCGCAAGACTCTTCTTTGCACATTAGCAGAGCTTGATTTCCTTTTTTTGGTTTAGATTTTACAAGTGTACAAATAGTTCTAAATGCTTCCAGCATCCCAGTGCATCGTCTTGTGCCTCTCCTTTGAGGCCCACGGTGGGTTTGGTCAAGCAGTGTCCCTAAGACCCAAACACAGCTCTCTCTCTCTCTCCCCCCACGACCTGTGCTCCTTCCATGGGAGACCGCCTTGGTGTCAGTTTTGGTTTTCATCTGATTTTAGAGCAAAACTGTTCAGAACCAGGAGTTAAGGCCCAGCTTATCTATTTGTTTTTCTTTCTCTTTCTTCCATATTTTCTTTCCTACCAAAACAAAAACACTGGCCTTGAATTTGAAAAAAAAAGCCCTTTAGTGGAATGGAAAATTCGAAGCTTTTGGGTCTTTTTTCTAGAAAGTACCTGCATCTTGCCTGATTTCATCCCATCCTATCTCCCCGATTCTGAAGGGCTCAATAAATGTTTGTTGAATAAATGAAGGAAGGAAGGAAAGAAGAAATGCATGAGTGTTTTGGGAATGCCTGAGATGGTTGGAAGAAAGAGGAAAATTGAGAAATGATGGGGTAGCAGGACTTGGATACTGAATTCGGGGCCTCAGAGTCCTCAAGCACCTACCTTTGAGAATTAAATGACATCTAACCTTGGTCAGCATTT
This sequence comes from Varecia variegata, assembly GCA_028533085.1. Classification (NCBI taxonomy): domain Eukaryota; kingdom Metazoa; phylum Chordata; class Mammalia; order Primates; family Lemuridae; genus Varecia; species Varecia variegata. The sequence goes on from CM052442.1 coordinate 20,242,901, forward strand.
GGAAGGACACTTTTTGTTCAAAAAAGAAAAACGGTACAGTACACTGTGATAAGACCATTTCCTTTCTCACAGCGTCTCCTTTAATGTCAGGTCTGAAATATGAAGTCATTAGGGGATATTAAAACAGTGCTGACAAACTAATTAACAAAAGACATTACGCCGGATGGGCTCAATTTATCCTTTTTAATGGTTCTTATAAATGGGTGCCGCCAATTAAAATTAATAAAGATTTACCAGCGATTGCCCAGTGTACATTGCTAAGAAGCGCTGCTGAAGGTCGGCTTAAAGTCAGCTTTGTCAAAGCTGCAAGTTCAGCTCTGGCGCACCAAGCGCCACGGAGTCCCCTGCTTTTTCCTTTCTCCTCGGCTGCTTCTCCTGCAGCTCCTTTCTCTGGACTTCTACCCTTGGCTCTGAGCTGTTCGTCCATTTCCTTCACACCTACGTCCGCTCTAGCCCATCCTAGGCTGAGATGCTCAAAATTTAAATACCTAAAGGAAGGAATAATATGCTGTCCCCAGTCTTACAGCGGCTGGTCTGATTTGTCACAATTTGTATCATTTCTGTTGTCACTTCCGGAAAGTGCCCTCTGGGCTCGTTTAGCAGAGCCCGTTTCTTGAAATCCACCCAGCTGGCTTGCCCTGAAGTCTTCTTGGTGTCCTGGGGTTCCTGGAAGCCCCAGGAGTATGGGTGCAACTCCACTGATGCCACAGGCATGGTCCTGAAACCTCTGTCCTGAGAGCGGTCCCTAAACTGGAATGTGCTCTAAGTGGGTGGAGGTTGGAAAGAGGGGGGATTATCATTACTCAGAGAACCCTCTGGTCATTCTCTTTTTTTATCAAGTATAGATTTATTTTATTATGTTTAAGACAGCCCCTAATTGATCTCTTTCTTAAAGCAAGGGGTACCTGTGATGTCCATGGGGGTGGTACCACCGTTCTGAAGCCCTCCCCCTTCCTGCTGACCCCTTCTCCAGCTCGGGGCAGAGCAGCTGCTATGGTGGAACTCTTTCTGCCCCTAGATACAAGCCTCTCCTGTTCCACACAAGGGCTGGCCTTGGCTCTACTCAACATCAGCCCTCTCCAGGGATGAGCCCTCCTTTCTGGCCAGCATTCAAGGATTGGGGCCAGAGGAGCTCCTGAAAAGATCTCCCTTTTTACCTGCCCCACCCCTAGCTGGATATCATGGTAGTAGAAAGGGTTGGAGGTGAGATAGAGGGGGAGGCTTGAAAGAAGCAGCAAAATCTTGGGGGCTGTTGTTCCAAGACCACTCATACAGTTGTCCCTGGCTGCATGGAGGGAGCAGAGATTCCACCTCTCTGTTCAAACCTGGGAGATGCCTGTGTTCAGGCTAAGAGACAGTATGGGAATTTCTTTAAGGCAAAAGCCAACAGGTTGGAGTCACAGGAGCCTGAAGTGTGGTTCCCAGTGCTGCCAGAATGTGATTTGAAGGATACCAAATGGCCCCTTCTCCTTGTGGGCTGGCCCCATTTCCCTTGACTTGAAGTTCCCAGGGTGGGAGTCACTGGGGTCACATGACAGGTGCTGATCTTGGCCCCAGAAGTCCCCACTTGCTGCTGCTTCCCTGGCTTTCTTGCAGAGCTCCAGCAACTTGGGTGAGTTTGTTAGATGAACCATGTGGCACCTGGTCTCCTAGGGGCCTGAGGAACAGGGCATGCTGACAGGGTACAAGTGGGCAGGAGGGAGTGTGAGCCTCCCAGGCTTGAGACAGCAAAGGAGCTAGAAACCAACTTTTCTGCTTCACCAATTACTCAGTACTTGCTCCTCTCCTGTGTACTCTTGCTGTGGGATTCTGCATATAAGCTCCCCCAAGAGTGGGAGCAACCAGGACAGCTGGGGAGGAACTTGGATGCAACTTCTCGAGTGAGGTCTGATGTCACTGCTACCATCCCCAGCAGGGCTGTGTCACACACTCCTGTCGCCAAGTGGTGCCCAGGGTATTTGCTGCCAATGGATTTTGTCTCACCTGATGGACCTCCTGAGAGAGCCACATTTAAGGATCATCCAAGGCCAGGCACAGTGGAAAAAACTAGAGTTAGCCGGACTAGCCATCTACCACATCTGGCTGTGTGACCACTGGAGACAGCCACATAAAATATGGCACTCGATTACGTTAAGCGCATGTTGGTTCTTTTCCTAACTTTTCCCCACTGAGATAGTTAATTTTATGTGTTAACTTGAGTGGGCCATGGGGTGCCCAGATAATTGGTCAAACATTATTCTGGGTGTGTCTGTGAGGGTGTTTTTGGATGAGATTAACATTCGAATCTACAGACTGAGTATGGGAGAGATTGCCCTTCCCAGTGTGGATGGGCCTCAGCCAATCAGTTGAAGGCCTGAATAGAACAAAAAGGTGGCCCTCCCACAAGTAAGAAAGAATTCTCCTGTTTGACGGCATTTTGGACTTGTAGCCTCCATAATCACATGAGCCAATGCCTTATAATCTATCTATCTATCTATCAATCTATCTCTCCTATTGGTCTGTTTCTCTGGACAACCCTAACTAATATACCTGCATTTCTGCCACCTCCATCTGTTGCCAATATGGGGGTCTGACTGCCCTGATTCTGAGACTGTGTGGTCTCAATTGTCTTTGCTAAAAGAATCTCAGAAAGACCCCAATTCTTCAGTCTGTCCCCAAAAGGAGAAAGCCAGGAAGACTTGGACTTACTTTAAAAATCAGAAAATAATAGCACAGTGGGATCTATTTGTTCTAGGTCATTCCAAGTCAAAGGGACCAGAGCTGGACAGGCTCCTTGAAGCAAGGTTGGACCCAAAGGTAAGGAGAGACAGTTCCCACAGGAAAGGCGAGGTGGGTTCATTCTCACCTTGGAGGGTCACTAGCTGGAGCAAACCCCAGCTACCTTCTCTATTTCCCCTCCCCACTTCCCACCTGGCCCCCAGCTCCACATAGAGAAGTGGAAAAAGGGCAGAGCAGGCATCCCACAGCTGAGCCACTCTGAAGGCCACACGGAAACTGTCCATGGGCAATGAATTCACGGGAAATGTGACCTCCAGAGAGCCTGACTCCCTGGGAGGCATTAGCCACACTCTTAATCGTGCATTTTATTGTTCCCTTTCTAGCATCGCACAGCAAGTCACTTGTGTGACAGTACATTAGAGACGATAGAGCAAGTTAGAATAAATAGACTCTGTCCCCTCGCAGAGCCTCCTCTATCAGAAACCGGGACACAAATGCCCTCTGAAGGCCAGAGGTGTAGAGTCCCTGAAACAGGCTGAAGAGGACATTCCAAAAGGAACGAGTTCCCAGGAATGCCCTCGGTCCGACCCGTCTTCAACAGCAAGATGGAGACACGCAGGATGTTGAAAATTCAAATGTTTCCAGTTGCAATCCTTTAGTTTCAAATATTAAGGGCCAATTTAATTTGAACTGTGATCCCTTCCCACTACCTCGTTGTCAAAGGCGATTTTAGGGTTTAACGCGAGATCACCTCTTTAGGAGGAGGCAGCAGGGGGCAGTTGAAAGACCACTGGACTCAGAACCAAAGATGAACTTGAGTTCTGTAGCTCCCCCACTGTGGGCAGGGTGACTTTGGACGAGTAACCCCTACTTCTCTGCATGCCGATGGCCTCAGCTCTCTGTCAATCAGGAATCACAGCCCCCACTCACCTCACAAGAGACACAAATGGGACCACACACCCAAGAGCCATGCGTATGTAAACGTGAGGGGTATTATATTCTCCTTTAGGGTTTCAGATCAGGAGTGAAAATGGAGTGGGACTGGGGATGTGTCCTTAGCTAAAGAAATCAGCTAGCATTTATTATACTTCAGTAGTTAACAACCTTGTAGGCTGGGCACTTTTGTCTTTTTTTTACAAATGAGAAAAATCAAAGTTTAATGAAGTCATGAATTCCATATGGTCCTGCAATGAGGGAGGATCAGTGCTTAGACATGAACTCATGTCCTCTGGCTCCATAGCTCATGCCGTCTCTGCCATGCTAAGCTGGCTTTGATCAACGTCCCAGAATCATCTGGGCAGCTCAGCTCCTTCCCAGGAACTGTGGCAATGGGACAGCAGAGACAAACAAAGTCAGGGCCCCAGACTCTATTTCCTACTTAGAGGTTGTAGACTTAATGTGGGGGAAACTGTCATTCATTTGTTTGTCCATCCATCCATCTACCCTCTGGGAGTCTTTCATGTGATAGAAAAAAACCAGGATTTGTAGTTAGGAGAACTGGATTTCAGTCCCTATGGCAGACTTTCGTCCACCTGAGTCAGAAACACTTGTTAAGTATGCAGAGTCCCAGACCTACTGAATTTGATTCTGGGGCTAGAACCACTAAGTAATCTATATATTTAACAAGCTCTCTGGGTGACTCTGATAAACACTAAGGTTTGAGGATTACTGCTATGAGGCATTATCTCAACTTCTGGCAGTTCCAAAGAATATGAAATCAAACATTACTCTGATCTGGGGTGAGGGACTCTGTTAGGGGCTCTGTCCTAGAGGTTGGTTGTCTCTGACTCCCTGTGAAGTGGGGCCCTCTGCTGTGCCTCTTCTTTCATTTATTTTCCTCCCATTCTGGCTTTTTCACTCAGCAAGGGAACAATCCTCCCTGACTTGGTGACATTCAAGGTTGATCCTGCTCTGGGGTACTCTTCTCTCCTTCCTACACTGAAACCCAACACATTCTAGAATCCTAGAGCATTGAGGAGCTCTGGCGATTAAAACTCAGCTCTTCAGACAGCAGTCTATGCTGTTTCCACTACACAAGCCTTCCCTGCATACAGCTGGAGTTTAAAAAATGCTTCAATATGTGAGTCAATGACTAAATATTTCTCCTAAGCTATTCCAGGCTCAAAATATTTGCCTAGGACATGGTTACTGGGAATCCAGACATCTGTAATGGACATTACAATAATTCTTATTAACTATAACAGTAACTACAGATACTAGCATCATTTATCGAGCACCTGTGTGCCAGGTGCCATATTAAATGCTTTACACACATCATCTTACAACATTGTCACAAAAGTCTGGCAAAGTCTGCATTTTTATATTTATTGTACAGATGAAGAAACTGAAGCTCAGAAAACTGAGCTGACTTGTTCAAGGTCACAGCTAGGGAGCAGCAGAGCCAGGATTTAAAGCCAGATATGTGTGTCCAAAGCCCATGTTTTTTGCACTATCTCAGGAGTTCCTCTTTATGGCCTAATAGGTGTTACTCTGGCAGGTCTCCCAGGAATTTTGTGGAGAGCTTAGCTTCCCTAAATATTGAAATTGCCTGGTCTTTGTCTACCTGGGAGCCTTGAGAAATAGTGATAAGAACTCTGCGCAAGCTCTGGGTGCAGCTGTCACCATTTCAATGTGAGTGAGTTCTCACTGGGGTAGGCTCTCCTGCCTTAAGTCAGAAGGGGCATAGTCCTCTTGGCCCATAGACCGCAAGAGCTGAAAAAATTGCATATGGTGGAAAGAATGAAATCTTATATTAATATTTATCTATCACCTGATACATTACAAAACACTTCCACATACGTGCTCCAAATTCATGCTTCACCATCCATGCTCTAATAATCCTCATAACAGGTTGAAAGAGGGTATTATAATTGTCTTTAGTTGTTTATCTGAGGATATGGCAGCTCAGAAATGATAAGTAAATTTTCCAAGGTGATGCAGCTAGCAAGTGGCTGAGCCAAGACAAAAACTCAGTTCTCTAGACTTCAAAGCCACCACTGTATCCCCTAGAACAGTGCTTCTCAAGACTTCAACGTGTAAATAAATCACTTGGAGATCTTTTTAAATGCAGATTCTCATTCACCAGGCCTAAGATGGGGCCTGAGATTTTGCATTTCTGACAAGCTCTTAGATGATTCATGCCAATGCTGCTGGCCTATGGGCCACACTTTGAGCAGTGGAGTGCCAGACCACGGTGCCTTGGTTTGAGCACTAATCATGCTCATCAGGCTGCAAATTCTTAGCAGGTCACACTCCATCAGGGCCCTTCCTTGCTTTTCCCTTTGTGATCTTGTTGGGGGACTCCTTTTTTACAGGGTGGAGTTGGGAGTTTAATGAGAAAGAATTATTAAAGAAAAAGAGGAATGTTTCTTGCTTTGATGCCATTTCCTTTTATGAAAAATGGGTATTAGATAACATACCACTTTGTAAGTTCCCTTTAGGGACATGAAGATGAGGACTATAAGTCAGTAATCACATAAAAAGTGCCCAAGTGAGGAAAATCCAGGCAGCGTTCCTGCCTCCATTCTCCTATGAATTTTCTACTAGAAAAGTGTGGATTTTGAAGTAATAAAAATACTCTGGGAAATTTCTCGGAGAGGGAGACCTCTACCTCTAATAAATAAGCCTCCATCTTTCCCCCAAGACACCTGTGGATCAATTTACATTTAATTAGTATTTACTGAACATCTACTACCATAAAAATAGTAATAACAAGTAGCTAATGAGGGTTTCCTATGTGCCTGGCACTGTTTCAAACATTGTCATGTTTATTTAATCCTCCCATCCACCCTTGGAGGTATATAATATTTTCATTTCCCTTTTGCAGATCAAGAGGGTCAGAGAGGTTAAGTAACTGGCCCAAAGTCACACAGATAACAGATGGCAGAGCACAGATTCAAATCCAGGCCCCCACACTCTGACTCCAGGTTCTTAACCTCTCGGCTGTGTACCTCTACTCACTCAATGGACTGGATGTGTTCAAAGGAGCATGAGACATGGAATAGTAATGTGAGTAATTTGTTTGGTTACTATAGGGCTGGTGCTTTACAAACAATATCCCCCTCAATCCTTACAACAATCCTTTGTAGGAGTCTCCCCACTTCAGAGATGGGAAAATGGAAGAAGAGAGATCTAGTAACTTTCTCCATGTCTCACGGTTAGCAAGTGACAGAGCCAAGGTTCAAAGCCCACATTCCTTTCCTTACCCCTTGGGGGCCTTACAGTACCAGCTGTATGCACCAGCAGTGTGACATTCTGATGGGGATGGGGTCTCCAAGGCTTTGTCCTCTTGGGGCACACTTCTCCTCTATAGCCCCATGTGCCAGATGAACCAGATGTATGCAGCTGCCTAAGGGAAAGGTTATGTCATCTTCCCAGCAGCTAAGGAGGGTCCCAGATATTCGCACTAGGACTCTAGTTTCTGGGTGGTGGAGGAGGTGGGTGACAGCAATTGCAAAATCATGTTCTCCATCCCCTATTAGCAAGAGTTTGTGTGTGAAATTGTGGACTCTGAAGTGCTCTCTGTCTGTCTATTGATTATCACTTTTAGTGAGCAGTGTCGACATTGGTGCAGTCAATCGCTGTGGGATCCTGCTCCTCATACAGTGAGCATGGGACCTAGGTAGACCTCGGATTTCTGGAATCTGCTGTTGTTAGTGTACAGGACCCTCTATGATATGTTCTTTCCTTCTGCAAAAGATCAAATGGGGACTATAACTAAGGCCATTGCTTAACCAAGATTACAAAGTAAGCTCATGGGAGACGGGGGGGCCATTTTACCCTTTGGGTAGGGGTAATGTTACAGTCAAAAGACTTACCTGGTGGGCATGGACCCTGACCAATCAGAATGGGTACCGGAGGTAAACAACAAGTACAGCTGCACCGAAGTGCCAGCTGACTCTCTGCCTTGTCTTTAGGTTCAGAATTTTGCAAGGTCCTATGAAAATGCTTCTAAGACCCAACAAAAAAAGAAAAACAAATATGAATGTTAATGTTTTAACTAAATGTCTATAAATCATAACATTACATTAACTAGCTAATTGTATCTCAATTGTTGAGTAGTTAAATATAAATTTGATTTAATGTGGAATTTGGGAGTGTTTGAATATGTTTAATAAGCAGTGGGAGAGGGTCTCCAGAAGCGAGAATGCCTCAGGCTTGCAGAGACCACGATCTCCCACAGCAGAGGGCGAGATGATCAGAGCTGGTGGTCACTCTCAAGTCAAAGCTCTCCTTTGGAATTCTGTTCTGCTTCTTATGTTTTTCTTCCACATCCTTCCCCTTGTGGTTACCAACAGGGTAAATGAATTCCTCATTTTCTGGAGAGGGGTGAGGGTACATCTGTGGGGGGTCTTAAGAGGGGTACTGGACTTCAGCAAGAGATCTGGCTTTCTTCCCTGGATCATTTATGCCACATGTGTTTACTAAGCCAGGCTCTGAGTTAGGCCAGGTGATATCACTAACCAGCTGTGTGGCTGGACAGGTCACTTGACCCATCTGGACCTCAGTGTCTCTACTTTTGGGCAAGGGTAAGAGGAGGGACTAGGTGGCATCTCTGGTTCCCCTTAGCTGACAATGCCCAGAGCTAGAATACATGCAGGGGGCTGTGGAAGTGTATTCTCAGGGAAGTGCATCACTCCTAGCGTGAACAGCTGGGCCCCAGTCCTGAAGGGCTGCGGACCTCAGGACCTGAGCCTAAGGATTTCCATCTGAGGCTGGTGGGCCGGCGAGGGCTCGGCACTCTATCTCTGCCAAGAGACTGCCACATCTTCCCAGTACCTGGCCCGGGGCCCTTCCTTGGGAAGGCACCTCAAGGGAGGCTGGGGGAATGTTGCCAGGGAAGGAAGGAGGAAGAGTGTGGCATCGGGGAGCCCTGCCTAGCACAGCCACCCTCACTATATCAGGAAATGGGCCAGTGGGGAATAGGGTGGCGTGGGACCTAAAGCACATATTTATAATTTGGGGATCCAGGGTCTCCTAAGGCTTATGAAACAAGTGAAATTAATTTTAATAATGTATTTCACTAAATTCAACATATCCAAATATTATCATTTCAACTTATAATCACATAAAATTACTGAGATATTTTAATATTTTTTTTATATATGAAGTCTTTGAAATCCAGTGTGTATTTTACATGTATGGTAAATCTCAATCCGGACTAGCCATGTCTCAAGGGCTCACTAGCCACGTGTGGCTTGTGGTTACCATCTTGCACAGGGCAGCTCTTGAGAATTCATGGGTAAGCTTCAGGGAGGTTGTGAACCCCCTGAAATTGGTTGCAAGTTTTTGTTTCTGTATACATTGTATATTTTTATGAGGGGGTATGTAGCTTTATGAGGCTTTCAAAAGCATTAGTGACCCCCCCCCCCCCCGCCCAAGGATAAAGATCCATTGATCCAATAGAAAAATTTTAAATTTCTCAGAGCTGAATCCTGTGATATCCACAACTTGGCCTTGCAGTGCTGGGCGGGGTACCCTGCCCAAGGACTTCCCATACACCTGGCTGGCTCTGAGTCTGAACTGTCTACCCCTGTGAAGGTGGGTCAGAAAACAGTTTCCAGATGGATGGGAGGGAAAACCCAGGGCTTACTGGAATGCAAGGAAAGCCATCACAGGAGAAAGGGGACATTTCTTGCCCCCTCATCTTGGGGATGAGATCATCCTGGAACACATTTTTGAGGGCAGAGCCAAGGAAGCTCAAATATTCTCTAATTCTGTGCTTCCATTCTTTCTCTATAAATAGGGCCCTCTGTCTGTGAAGTCACTGACAAATTCTGATCATATGGCTGAAATAAGAATCCAGGCAGGGGTGGGTGGCTGAATTGGGTTATCCCTCTTGCATCAAAGGGAGGAGAAAGGACCAGATGACTTGTTGACTAAGGGGAGAGGGTGATAATTAACTTAAGAAAGCTGAGCTGCATGAATTCATTTATTCATTCAACCAATATTCATTGAGGGCCTACTACTATATGCCACACCCTATTCTAGGCACTGAGGATGCAAAAGTAAACAAGGTAGAGGAAGAAAAATCCCTGATATGTGGAGTTTACATCTTAGTTGGGGGAGACAGGCACACAGAAACCAAATGAATGTTCACCCCAATAATGGCAGCTTGGGCAGCGGCAGTCCTCCCTGTGACATCTACTTTTGCCTCCAAAAGCTTCACTGATAAGACGCAAGCAATTCTCCACTGATGGTCAGTGCTCTCTGCAAATGGCTGTTTCCCAGCACAGAGCCTGCCCCATCAGGGTGCTGAAGACATCCTCCTACACATAAACCTCACATTTCTCTCCCTCTCTTTTCCTCTGCCCCCTCAGAATTGTTCACTGCAAACTTGTTTCTAGAACCTCTGATGAAGTCGAGGGAAACTGAGGCAAAAAACCATAACCTAACTTTTTTCAGGGATCCCTCATAAAATGAGGGACAGAACCAAGAAGGTTTTCAGGATTAAAGTATTTCTTTCCCAACTGGCATTTCAGAGTTCATGATATTGTTAGTACATTCAAGCTGTCAGAAAAGGTATCCAGAAAGAAGGGCTCTGGTTTTGTGCTTCTAGAAGCTGATCTGAAAAACGTGAAGGGATAATGTATGGGAGAGAATGTTCAATGTTAGGACTGAGACACCAATGGTTAGAAGTGACAGAGTGACAGAAAGGCAGAGCCCAGTTCAACTTGAGAAAGAACTTGGCTATCAGAGCAGTCTAATAATGGAATGGAGAGTTCAAATATGGCCAATGGCCACTTGGGGGAATGTTAGAAAGAGCAGTCAAGCTTCTGAAGGAGGAATGAACTAAATGACCTTTAAGGTCTCTTCCAACCCTGAGAGTCTGTGATTTCACTAAGCATCTCAGAGAACAAGAATATACTTCCTAAATTGAATACAATATACTTGAAACTTCATGTGCCAAACAATATGGTATTAAAATATGTTAAGAAATTTACAGAAACCATAGCAGTAGGAAACTTTACCACATTTCTTTTTCTATAAAAGCAAATGAGAACAAAAGCATAATTGAAAGAATCTCTATAAATTCCTAAAGGCAGAAACAAAACAGACAACATTTTCTGTCCGCAATGTAATAAACCCAGAAATAAAAAGAGGGAAATGGTAATAGACACCTTTTTGTGTGTCCAACCTGGTCACAATAACTAATCCCTGTTCCTCCTCCCCTTTTACCCCCTCTCACATGTTTGGATTTCCAGCAACAATTTAGTACACTATGACCTCATCTCCCTGGCCTTGGTTGATTGATTTAGGATTGAACACCTGACCCAGATGGGCCAGAATTCCTTCCCTGGAAATTTGGAATTGAGGCACAGAGAGAGGAATAATCTCTCTCAGGTGCCTAAACATGTATTATACAAATTTGGGAATTCTCAGTGATCATGATCTGCCATGTGAATTCAAGACAGAAGAAATTGGTTGTCAAAAAAATAATTAAATAGATACAAAGGAGAGAGCGGAGATCAGAGAGAGGCTCCCTATGACTGCCCAATCAGTGATTTATGTCCTTTTAAGAGTCTCACATGCATTCTTATGAGTACACAAGGCCCTTATATCCTTACAATAATTCTTCTCTTTCACTTAAGTCAGCTGGAGTTATTTTTCTTGCAATCAGAGAAACTAACTCATAAGAACAAAGAAACAAAACCTCAAACCATTTGAAAAATTTAAAATTCTCTTTTAAATAACTCTTAGGTCAAGAATTAAGTCAGGCCAGGCACGGTGGCTCACGCCTGTAATCCTAGTACTCTGGGAGGCCGAGGCGGGTGGATTGCTCCAGGTCAGTTTGAGACCAGCCTGAACAAGAGCGAGACCCCGTCTCTACTAAAAAATAGAAAGAAATGATCTGGATAGCTAAAAATATACAGAAAAAATTAGCCGGGCATGGTGGTGCATGCCTGTAGTCCCAGCTACTCGGGAGGCTGAGGCAGGAGGATTGCTTGAGCCCAGGAGTTTGAGGTTGCTGTGAGCTAGGCTGACGCCACGGCACTCTAGCCTGGGCAACAGAGCGAGACTCTGTCTCAAAAAAAAAAAAAAAAAGAATTAAGTCAAAGCTGAAGTTATAGAACATTTAGAAAATTATTACAATGAAAGCAGTAAAAACTGCAAACTAAGGGATATAGCTACAGCTATACTAAGAGGAAAATTCATAGCATTAGAAACTTAGAGCATGGAGCTCTGCAGCAAGATGGCCTATGTTAAAATTCCTTTTCTACCATTTACTAGTTTCACGATCTGTGCAAATGAATCACTTTGTGTCTCAGTTTCCACATCTGAAAATGGGTATAAAAACAGTACTTATCACAGAGATCTATTGTGAGAATTAAATTAATTTATATAAATGATTTATTTAGAATAGTACCTAGCATATAATATTATTGTTAGCCATTGATTAAAACAATTATAATGATATACAAACTATAATAAAGCATGAACACTGAAGCCATCTTTGAGGGATGGTCAGGTTTGGGCTGCCTCGGTGCATTTTAGGGTTCTCAGGTTATTCTGTCGAGTAGAGGCAGTGAATCCTGAACACTTGGCTGGCTTCTACTCTCTCCACAGACAGAGCTGTTCCTGGCTTGGGCTAATGGCAGGATAAGGCCTAGGGGACCATCTGAGTATCTCAGTGCTAGTGTAGGAAAGTAACACATCTTGGTATGGGGACTCCCTCCTCACCTGTCAGAGGGGTTCAAGAGGCACAGGAAGGATTTCTGTGACTCCCCATGATTTGTGATGTTAGAAGTCACAGAAAGGACACCACTGGGCCTGAAAATACTCCCCCTGTTCACCACTGATATCCCAAATTCCATAATCCAAATGCAAATCATTCTTCTTTGCTGACTTCTGGGTTAACTGGGTTCCATACCTAAAGATGCCAGTTACCTTCTCAACGGAAGCTGGAGTAGCCTCCAACAACATGCATTTCTAAGATAGCGAGTAAGAGAAAAATGCAGCCATGTGGTTTGACAAGACATGGAGCCCTCATTGGGGAAGGGGTCCCATGCAATGGACACCTCATCTCAGAGAGAATCAGTTATCTGGTAAGAGCAGGATTCAGGAAAGAGTGCCTTGATCAGGCTTTGGTTCCTCTGAGGTATGCCAGGTTCCTTTTATGTTTTAGCCCATTGACCTCACTTTGGAGGAGGAGACATGGCCCCACTGTCCTTCCTCAGGAGGCAGATGTGCTGTGCACAGAGTGTTTGGTTTTGTGAAGTTGAGAATCTTGGATTTTTAATTTCCTCCTGGGTCTCATGGCAGCCATCTGAGTAGCCTGTCACTCTATACTTGGCGGTATATTTTGGTGCTAACAACTATTAGTCAATAATATACTAATGGCAAACAAATTGAGTATTTATTGATCATCTGCCTAGCGCCAGGTGCTGAGGACACAGTGGTGAGCAAGGCAAAGTCCCTGCCCTCATGGAATCTATACTTCCGTGCTGGAGGCAGGCAAAGACAAGAGGATAAGCACAAACGATATTTCAGAGAGTAATAAGTGATCTAAAATATACAAGCAGGGCAGGAGGCAGAGAAAGTGATGGGAGAGAGGGGGCAAATTTACATAAGATGGGGGCACTTGAGCAGAGACCTGAACAATCTGGAGAGAGCTACGGGAAGATCTAGGAAGAGCATTCAGGGAACAGCAAGTGTCAAAGCCCCAGGGCAGGAACCAGCTTTGCACAACGGTAAGAAAAGTGAGTGAAGGGCAGAGGCAGGTGATAGGGTCAGACCCGGACAGAACAGCTCTGAGAAAGTCAGCTTTCAAGCAGGTGGAGAAAGGATGCTCTTGCTTCACTGAATTATGTGGTCCTTAAGTCAAGACCATAAACCCAATGGACCCATTTTACAAAATGGCATTTTGGGATTAGCACTAGACTGAGACTCAAGAAAATCTAGCTCAGCCACTCATTTGCTATGTGACCTCAGGCAAGACCCTTAACCTCTCTGTGCCTTAGTGCCTCATCTTTAATATTAGAGTCCCCTTCAGTTCCAAATCGCTGGAGTTTACAACCAGGCACTGTATTTCAGATACAGAAAACTAGGCTGCTTATTGAGAGAGAAGTAGTAGAAAAGCAAGAAGGAAGGAGAGGGAAAGGAGGAGGAGGCAGAGACCCTTCCAGACTCTAAACTCCTGGCCTCCGCAGATACCCAGTGCATGGGAGCTTGTGAAAATATTTGCCAATACACCACAGGAGACGTGTCACAGGGAAGTGGTGAGGTGCATTCTCTTACTGACCGTGGTGCAACATAGCAGTGTCCACAAATCATTTGGAAGATAGAGTCTGAAACCTATGTCATCAGGAGAGTATCCAGGAATAAATGAAAGAAATAATAAAAAAGCCAAATAGGAGAGACTTGAACACATTCAGGGAGGACTATCTCGGAATTACATGTCCTTTGGGGTTCAGAATATTTTTGCTAAATGATGAAAAAAGTGGAGAGGAGAAGAAAACATGAAGATGGGCGAAACCCCTGAGAGCGGGAGGAAAGCGACAGGCAAGGCCCAGCCAGCGAACAGAGCTGACCAAAGTGACAGTCGTCAGGGGCTAATTGGGAAGCGCATCTGGCAGGTCCGGGTCAAGGTCGCCTGGGGACAACATCCAAGTGGTCCTCCTCATCCTCCTCATATGACTGAAACCGCATTCTTCTGCTGGTGCTCGGTGGGCACAGCGGCTGTCCAGGCAGGGCTGCAGCTCAGGGCTGAGCCGTTCTTTGGATTCGAACACACCCAGTCTGAATCCTAGCTCACCTGCGTGGGCTTGGGCAAGTCATTTAACCCTCTGTGCTAGAAAGGAAGGATAAGGGTACTTACCTTTGGGGTTGGTATAGGCAGGAAAAAAACAGTACCACCCTTCCCCACCTGGGTCTGAACCAACTCCTGAATGACATACAAGAGTCGGCGTAAGGAGGTCCCAGATCACCTTTTTAACTGATAAAGGCCAGGTCGTAACACACAGCTTATGTCTAAAGGCCAGAGGATTCCTGACACGGAGTCTGACAGGTGTCTGACACGGAGCCCCACAGTTGACAGACCTACCTGGCGGCCGGCACCCTTGCACCTCATGGCCCCCTTAGAGCTCACAGAGGCAGAGCGAAAGGACTAGACCCCAAGGCGG
>CM052442.1:20257840-20284752 GCA_028533085.1 Varecia variegata
CTTTCGGTCTCAGTGGTGCCCCGCCCCCAGTAGCTGGGACTATAGGTATGTGCCACCACGCCTAACTAAAGTTTTTAAATTTTTTGTAGAGATGGGATCTTGCCATGCTGTCCATAATGGTCTCAAACTCCTGGCCTCAAACTATCCTTTGGCCTGGGCCTCCCAAAGTGCCAGGATTACAAGCATGAGCCACCGTGCTTGGCCTTCATGCAACTATTGAGCTATGTGCAGAGTTTGTGCCAACTACTAGACAGGACACAAGAAAGCATTAGATCCCAAGCACTTAACTAACCCTACTGTTCTGCTGCTGCTGCAGCTGCTCGAACTGTTTCTCACTCCTGGCCAATATTTATCAATTGGATACTACACACCAGGAACTCATGTCTGCTCCTTGTGTGTACTATCTCACTTAATCCTCAAAACTATGCTAAGAAGTGGTTATTATTAGAAACCTGCTTTGCACTTGTGGAATCTGAGACAGTTGAAGTGTCTTGCTCACTGACACATCAAGGTTAAGTGCAGGGCAAGCCTAAGGCCCCTGATGGGTTAAATAGCAAAGCATACTGAGGGGAGATGGCCAGACTCAGCAATGACCTTAAGTAGTCCATCACACACCATAGGCAACAAGGGCTGGCAGGTCCCCAGGGGTGGCTTTGGAGTCCTGCAGCCTTGCTATAAGCACGAGGGAAATGCAGGTGAGGTGGCAAATGTGTAGGTCTTCAGGACATTTTCTGAACTGTTTGAATGTGACTTCACTTCTCTATATAGGTCATAAACTCAGAAGACATAGAACAGTTCTAGGGGTGGGAATGAAAGGAAATTAGGCACAAATTCAAGGGGCAAAGGCTCAGCTTTAAACCACCCTGTGCTGCTCAATTTTGAACTCACTAAGCTGGTGGGTTTTGGGTCACATGGTTGCTTGGTTGTCCCCTTAGTCAGAACTTTGGATCCTTTTTCAAAGGCAGGGCCCCTCGTCTTCCTCTGATGTCCCCCCCAGACAGCCTTTAGCCTTGCTGTGTCCGGAAGGGGCCATGTGGTCAGTGCAGCCCTGTTGCTTATGTGGGACCTGACAGAAGGCTCCCCGAACACAGCTCTCTCAGCTGCCTGGGACCCGCACGTCTCTCCCACTGTTGTACCACCAGGATCCACTCTTCTTCCTGGCTGCTGGGGCATGTGCATGTGTGTGTGTGTCGGGGGGGGGGGGTGCGGGGGGCGGTGCTGTCAGTCCCAAAGCAGAAATGGTAGTGGTCACATTGTCTGGGAAAGAATTACTTTCCATTTGTGAGGTTTCACGGGCCACCCTCCCTGCCCAATTTTCAGCAATGTTGCTAACGAGCCAGAGAGGAGCTAATATAATTCACAGTACACAGTTAGGAAAATGAGCAGGATGGGCCCAAGAAGACACACACCCTTTCAGGATGGCAGCTCGAGGTTGAAAAAGAGTACAAACCAAGAAGGGCACAGAGGAGAGGGGACTAACATGTCGCTACTTACTGTGGTCTTAGATTGGGCTTCCCAAGAAGCAAAGCAGGGACAAGGATTTGAGAGCAAATGGTTTCATTAGGAGGTGATCCCAGAAAGCACCAGAAAGAGAGTGGGGAGGTTGACAGAAAAGGAAAGGCAGCAGGTCACCACTGCAGGAGACTGGAGTCTGGTCCTACCGGGGAACTCTGTGAACAGTGCACTGCCTCCAAAGAGGCAGCTGGGGTATTTGTGCACCAACTCTCACCAGCTGTTGGTTGAGGGCCCTAGCACACCTTGAGTTTGCCTTGTCATGGGAGGTTATGGCAACCTTTCATGGCCAGAGAAGCTCATGGAAAAAGAGATACAGATGCTAATGGGTAGAGATCTGCTCGGAAACAGTATGGCTGGGGCACCGACAGTGTCTGCTACACTGTGGGAACTGATGACTCCTGGATGGCAAGTCATTTAATTGTAACCTGATAATGCAGGTGACATTGTCCACACGAGAAAGGTGGGGGAGCCAAGGGTCATAATGTTCCCATGTTTCTCAACTAGAATGTTCGTTACATTCCTTACAATGCAGCGTGTTTCAGCGTCCCTGGCTTCCACCACTAAATACCAGTGGCATTGCCTATCCCCAGTCATTGTGACAACTAATTAGCCATCCAAATTGAAGAAAAAATGCAAACCCCCCAAATACTGGGTGGAGTGGATCTTCCTTTAAGTTGCTTCACATTCTGCCGTAGGGTCAGATTTATTGATTAGATTGAGAAGGAGCTGATCTGGCAACATAATTCTTGGAGCACATTTGCTCCTGTGAAATGGGCATTCTTAAACAGAACTCATGGCAATGTTGGAGGATTAAGTAACAAACATGCCTAGCACCGTGACAGCAGAAAGTAAGTGCTCAATGTTACTGTGACCATTGGCCGAGGCGCGTGCGTCTTTCTCAGCAGTGCATTTCTTACCTCATGTCTTCCCCCTTCTCTCTTTTTCCCTGTTTCCTGACCCCCCCCAACCCCCGCCCCGTCTGACCTCCTTGAAACCTTCAGGGCAGAGGAAAGAACTGTTTCTTGGGTCTCTGGCCTCACGAAACAGCATTTGGTCAGGCCAGAGTCACCTCTACACCAAGGCTGGAGCAGGACAGAGCAGAAAGGCCATGTGTTGGGTAGTTACCATGCTGACGGCTGCGACTCAACCCTCCGTGTTAGGGAGTGTTATGTGGGTGCGTTCAGGGGAGCCGGAAGCTCAGTGCACACAACACATGCACACCAAGCCATCCATCTGCACACATGTTAACAGCAATGTCTGAGTAAATGCTGCCTTCACAAGCTTTTACCCAGATTTTTGTTTTCTTTGCTGTGAAGGCAGGTCTTTTATAAGCCTTTAGTGGCGTTTGGCAATTTCTGTAATATTCAAGTCATGCCTCTTCCAGAATCTGCTCTACTGAAAAGCCCATTGCAGTGCACCAATTCCCATCTTCAAGCATCTTCACCTAGATGGGCTTAGGTTACAATTAAGGGGTGCATGGGGAAAGGGGAGCCATGTGATGGGGTGGGGCCCAGGGCCTAAGGGCCACTTAATATCTGCTTGTGGAAAGATGAAGGTCCAGAAAAGTGGTGACTACTTTGCCCAACACTGTCATCCCAGTAGTTTGCACCCTCCTAAGCACTTTCTTGGTGACTGCGTGGCATGTGGTTGGGGGGACACTCAGTCCTGCAGACCATTGCCTGGGTCAGGCCTGGGTGTGTGGTCAGTCAGGGGGATGTCAAAGTTATGAGCTCATTATGAACTGACTATAAGTAGAGGATTCTCAGTCTGTTTTAGCTCTGGGGGAAAGTCCAGGGTCATTCCCAGCTCTGTACCATCCACATCCTAGGACAGGTGAAGGAGGAACAAGATCAATATTAGCATAATTGTTTTCGTGTGTGGGATAGTGGGAGCTAAGGGTGAATGAATTTGGTCTCTTCATAGTGACATGTATCAACCTCGGTAGCAGGATTCGGCCTCAGCATTCACCCAGAAGACAAAGCTTTATTTGTGTTCTGCATCTTTGCATGACAGTAATAACTAATAGTACTAGTAGGATTTAACGTGGGCCCACCCCGCGGCAGGGGCCATGAACACACCATTCTGTTCTTCATCGCAACCCCATGCTGGTATTCGTATTTCCATTTTACAGATAAAGAAACAAACCTAGAGAGATCAAGGATTTGACTGATAAGGCCACAGAGCTAGTAAGAAACACACTTGGGATTAGAATAATCTTTTGGACTCCCAAGTCTTAGCACTGTTGACATTTGGGGACAGAAAATTCTCTGTTGTATTGTTGTCCTGTACACTGTGGGATGTTAGTAGCACCCCTGACCTGTACCCACTAGATGTCAGTGTAATTCCCCGCCCCCCAATGGTTGCAAAAACCAAAAATATCCCTCTCTAGACACTGCCTGGGTTGAGGACCACCAACCTAGTCCTTTCCATGGGAAAACTTTCATTTCATGCTTCTAAAAAGAGCAAGGTTTGAGGGTGGCCTTCAGCCCCCATCTCTGGGCAACATCTGAGGCTCACTCTTCTAGTTTCCCTTTCAGCCTCTCCCTTCAGTGGCCCGTGTGTTCATCAGTCCTGTGTCTCTCCTTTATTCATTCGTTCACTCATTTATTCAATGACTATTGAGTGCCCACCCTGCCCCAGGAGACATACAAATAAACAACAAAATCTCCTGCCCTCATGGAGCCTATATTCCAGTGAAGAGAAAGCACTTAACATCTGTCGGCACCCATGTGCTGCACTGACTCATTTCATACTCACAGCAACTACTGCTATTTTCATCTCATGGTGCCCAGTCTGAGACACTGAGGGGTTGAACAACTGCTGACGCTCACACAGCTGGGACACGGTGGAGTTGAGGGTTAAACCCAGGCCGTTGGGGTTCCAGACCTGTGCACCTGACCACTGTACTCTCCTGCCTCTCCCAACCTGGTTCTTTATGCCATAGGCCCCTTCCACCTTCTTTGGATATTGCCACATATCTGTCCTGGTGTCATTTCAGACTCGGGTAAATCTAAACTTGCCATCTTTTTCCCCAAATTAGCTGTCCACCTTATCTCTCACTGTTCTTCTCGTCAAGCAGGCTCAAAACCTTGGTGCCTTCTTGGAATCATGACTTTCTCCATTCCCTGTAACATTGCATTCCCAAGACATTATAGTTTTTAAGACAAATCTCTCGTCTTCATCCCAGTGACTCAGTGAGGCAAGCCTATTTTATCATCTTTTTATAGATGAGGCAACACAGGATCTGAGAGGTCAAGATCCCACAGCTACTAGAGGTGACAACTTACTCATTTCTTCTGATCAACATTACACAATGAACAAATCATTTCGTGCAAAGAAGTCTTGTCTCTGCAGCTGCTTCAAGAGCTCCTAGAAGGCAAGGCCATGTCTGTGTCTCTTACACAGACTCTAGCTCTTGTGTTGACTCAAAGAACTGGAGCTAGGAAGGCCACAGCTGGAAGGATGTAATCTAGCATCCTAAGAATTAATGCTCTGAAGCTCCACCAGATGGCACTGTTTTCTCCATGAAAGAGGACATTCCAAAGCCCAAGTGCGAGTGAAACCGAGAGGCTAGATTGAGTGACAGACATCACTTTCTCTCACAACTCATTGGCCAAAGCTAGTCACCTGACCCCACCTGCCCACAGAGGGGCAGGAAGCACAACCGCATCCTATTCTTGGAAGGTAAAGAGCCGAACTATTCCGTGAACTGCACTAATAAGGACCACAAAGGTCACCCCTGAGTTGGTCAGAGCAGCGGCTCCCAGGCGGGGCATGCAGGAGAATTGAATAGGGATAGGTTCAGATGATTGAATAGGGATGATTCCAGAGCCCCCACCAGGGGACCCCAAATCAGAACCGGGACTCTGTTTCCACAGGTGCCCAGGTGATTCTGATTCTCCACACACCAGGATTTGGACTCCACCGGCTGGCAGCTCTCCTACCCCTTAGCCCCACCTGGAATATAAAGGGTGCTGTATCAGTTTTCTAGGGCTGCCCTAACACATTACCTCAAACTTGGTGGCGTCAACCAGCATAAATTTATTCTCTTTCTGTTCTGGAGGCTAGGAGTCCGAAATCGAAATGTTGACAGGATTGGGTATTTTTGGAGGCTGTGAGGGAGAAGCCACCGTGCCTGTCCTGGCTTCCGGTGGCTGCGGCATCCCTGGTGGCCCTATGAGGGCACTTGTCACCGGATTTAGGGCCCACCTGGGTAATCCAAGGATGATCTCATCTTAAGATCTGCAAAGACCCTTTTTCCAAATAAGGTCACGCTGGGGGAACACACCTTTTTCGGGGCGCCATTCAGTCCCCTGCACGCGCTCGGTTGGCGCGGAACCCAGTCTGGCCCGCGCCGCGTGCGCAGCCGGAGCGGGCGCGGAGGGCCTCGCCAGCAGGGGGCAGGCTAAGCCTTGCTTTCCGCCGCCGCTCCGCGTCCTTCCGCCGCCACCACCGCGGCGCGCCCCGCAGGCCCGGGGCAGCCGGGACCGCCAATCTTCTCCCCGCTGTCCCACGGAAAACAGGCACCGCTCGCTGAGAGAGCACCTCTGCTGTACAGCGCGCTCTGAAGCCACCGGGGAGCTGACCCGACGTTTCAAGGGCCTGAGGCCTGCCCAGGCCCCCCACATTGGCCGTGCCCCCCGCCTCTGCGGTGGGGGCTGTGTTCTTGAAAACGCCCAAGGTTGGAGAATTCCAGGTGGATGGTCATGGGACATTGTGAGGAAAATAGGTGTGGGCATTCAGATAATCAGATGAATGCTTATTTTTATATTCTCGAAAAGATGATAGTAATGACAGCACATTAAATAGAACACCTCAATGTCATTTGACACATCTTGAATAATAATAATAATGGCTCCTCAACAATTATTTTCCATTTAAGTAATTCCTTTGCTCTCCAGAAGCATTTTAGCACACTCAATGGGATATTATACATTCACCCTGCTTGGTTCTTGAGACCACACCTGGGAAGGGTCACAATCCTTTCTGTGTGTGCTTTGCCATTCAGGACTGATGTATTTGAAATTTTACAACACGAGTCCCCACGTCACCCTCCCTGAATCATCACCTGGGGTGACCTGTGGTTTCTCTGCTTGGGTGGCTGCTGAGAGGCAAGTGGAAGTATACCTGAAGGGACCCGAGTTTGTCTCAGCAGGTTCACAGCAGCAGGGTGGGATTGCTAGGAGCTCTGGTTGGTCTGATCCTGGCCTTCCTGTCATCCTGGCCCAGTGCCACAGCTGTCAGCTGTGTGGTCACCCTCAGAGAGCCCACCCCAGACAACCACAGCCTGCACCTCCTTTTCATTGCACTTGCTGGGATTTCAATCAGTGGCCGGCTGGCTGTTTCCACGTTTAATTGGTTTCATGTTTGGAATTTTCCTTCTTAGAATGTAAGCTCCCTGAGGGTGAGAGCCTTGCCTGTCTGGTCCTCTGCTACTTCCCAGTGCCTTGCACACTTGTAGCACTGAGCAGGTCTTTGCAAAATGTTCTTAGAAAGAATGAGTGTCCACTGGTTGTGCCTGGAGCTGACCTTCTCGGAGACCTGTTTCTGGGGCGTATGCAGAAATGTTTTTCTTAGGGCAAAGAAAATTCTCTGTTATTACTGTTAGGGTTTCTTTTTGACCTGGGGACTTTTCAGAGCCTTCAATATGCAGATACAAATAGTAATCACAGAGAGGGGAATTTAGTTGGAATATTCTCCAAAATATTGACTTTCTGGAGCTGGTTTTCCAAAAAGGGTTTCAGGCAGGCCCAGGTTCTAGCCCCTGTCTGGTTGTGCCGGCCAGTGAAGGCTCTTTACTGGCCAGGGGACCCTTTTCCCTGTCCTGCCAAAGAGCGGTGGTACAAATTCTGGGCAGAGTCCTGAACTCTGTGTTCTAAGCCCAGGGTGGGTTATCTCTAAGCTGTTTGACTGTGAGCAAGTCGCTTCTGCTCTTTGGGCCTGGTTTCCTCACTTACCACATTTAATTGACAAATGTTTATTGAGTGGCTGTCATATGCCTGGCACACTGCTGGGAACTGGGGGTGAAATAATGAGCAATAAAGACAGTCCTGCCCTCCTGGAGCTCACCTGTGTAGTCAGGAAGAAAGTGTTACCAAACAACCCATATACAGGTTTAAAAATGCAACTGTGACAAGCTCTGTGGAGGGCAAATCACAAAAAGCACCCGAGATCCTGCGATGGGAGGATTTGCACTAGTGAGGATGGAGGTTGCAGCAGAGAAGCCTGCGGCGCTGGGGTCTGAAGGAAGGGAAGAGCATCCCAAGCACAGGACACTTCATGGCTCGGGCACTGTGGTGGGGGTGGCTGTGGTATAGGTGGGAGCTGATGGGGCAGCTGGGGCTGGAGGAGGATGGGAGCAGCTGTAGAGAACCTTGTGGGCCACAGCAGGGGGACTGGACTTTACCCTGAGAGCTGTGGGAAGCCACTGATATGTCTGAACTCTGTGAGTGCAGGTGTGGACAGCACAAAGCTGACATGTGACCAGATTTGCATTTTGGAAAAGCACCCTACTGGGAACAGATTGGAAATGGACCAGAGTGGGCAGTGGTGGGCCAGACAGGAGGCTAGTGTCACCATTCGAAGGGGAAATAGTGGTCATGGAGAATCAGCCCATGCGTATTTACTGAGCACCTACTACATGCCAGGTACTGCTCAGTGAGCAGGATAAGCAAAGGATAAGCAAAGTCCCTATCCTCCTGGAGCTGACATTTTAGTGAGACAGAAGGTATAATAAATAAGTAAACTAGTATGTTGGAAAGTATTAATGGAAAAAGAAAAAGAAATTGAAGGGTGAAACTGGGATGGAGGTGGGTGATGGCAGAGGTCCTAAGGTGATGAAAATAGCAGTGCCAATTCCTAGATTTTTGGTTTGTGCAACTGAGGCATGTTTTTTTTTTTTTTTTAAAGTGTATTAGACCAAACACTACTGTCTTTCTGATTCCGTAGTCCTGTGGGCTGGGAGACAGTGTTCCTGTCCCCTCAACGGCTGCAGGTGGCCCTGTAATCTGACTCCACATCCCAAGAATACTTCTGCTTCAGGAAGCCCCTGTCCCGGATTTACCATATAAGGATGTGGGTCCCCTGCTCTCTGTGTGTGGCAGGGTCACGCTGTGGTCCCACTGGGGTTCCTGCTGTATCTCCATCAAACCCTCCCCCTGGTGTTGACAGCATCTGCCCCAAGAGTGGGCTTGCTTTTTTTTTTTTTTTTTTTTTTTTTTTTTTTTTTTTGAGACAGAGTCTCACTCTGTCACCTGGGCTAGAGTGCTGTGGCGTCAGCCTAGCTCACAGCAACCTCAAACTCTTGGGCTCAAGTGATCCTTCCGCTTCAGCCTCCCGAATAGCTGGGACTACAGGCATGCGCCACCATGCCCGGCTAATTTTTTGTATATATTTTAGTTGTTTGGCTAGTTTTTTTCTATTTTTAGTAGAGATGGGATCTCACGGTGCTCAGGTTGATCTTGAACTCCTGAGCTCAAACAATCCACCTGCCTTGGCCTCCCAGAGTGCTAGGATTACAGATGTGAGCCACCACGCCCGGCCCCAAGAGTGTGCTTGTTTTTGAGGGCTCGACATATATGCAGTGTTTTTGCTGCTGCACATTGCTGCCAACATCCTCCCTGCAGCCCGCCCTTGCCACTTCCTCCAGCCTGCTGGATGTCATCTGTCTCCGGGCTGGTGACCAGGGAATAAGATGCCTGTGCAGTAGATTTCTTGAGTTGGGAACTGGAATTCGTGAGCTTTAGTTGCTGAACTCCAAGGTCTGCATATTCCTAGGGTATCGGACCTTCCCATGGGTGGTCATTTCCAGTGGGATCCCAGTGACACGAGGGCTGAGGTTGGCTGACCCTGAGACCCAAGTCTGAACAGTCCCTGCTGTTCCCTCTCTAGAGAAAGGCTGAAGCTTCCTGTCACGCTCCTTTCGGGCAGATGCCTGGTGTAGACAAAGGAGGATGACAGAATAAAACCATAATTAACATGTATCAAATGCTTCCGATGTGCTGAAAAGCTTCCCGTGGATTATTTCATTTAAACCTCAGAGCAACTCTATGAGGTAAGTGCTATTAGCATCATCTTTCTTGTTTTAGAGGTGACGTACTGAGGCTTGGAGAGTTTGTACGAGCCGCCCAAGGTCACAGAGCCAGCGAAGTGCTGAGCTGGGTCCACACCCAGGCCAGCCCCTGCTCTGAACCACGGGGCTCCAGCAGCTGATGGCTCACACGGAGGTCACCAACAGGGGATCCCAGTGTTTGGACTCAGTCCTGACTTTGCACTGCTTCATGCTGCAATTTGGAGCAAGTCCATCTGTTCATTCATTGATTCACCCAATATTGATCAAGTGCCTTCTCTGCAAGGGCTGAGGACACAGTGAAGTGATGTCATCTTGGAAAGGCTCACAGTCTGGCCACTGAGACAGACACATAAGCACATTATCTAGGTTGCAGAGGGAAAGGTGCTTTATGGAGCAGGAGAGGAGAAGGTGACAATGCTTGTCTGGTGTAGGGGCGGTGGGTCTGGGAAGAAGACGTGGGCTTTGCTTAGGAGAAAGGCATTTTCCAAGGCTTTCTAGGCAGACAGAACCAGAGGTCGGGGGCAGAGGCATGAAATCACGAGCATACCCACAGTGTTTCAGGGACTTCAGGCTGGCACTGTGCTTAAAGCAGAATTTCACAAAGTGCGGACCTCGGGCCACCTATATTAGAACCCCCTGAGGTGTGTGCACGCTCCGGGCTCCGCCCCAGACCCACTGAATCAGGATCTGTAGCTCTTGGGGCTGAGAAACCTGCATTTCCCCAATGCCGCAGGGGACTGCGATGTGCGCTGAAGTTTGAGGCAGGCCAGGAGAAGCAGGGCAACAGCCAGTTCTGGCTTTGTAACAGGGTCAGCAGGCTTTCGCTGGGGAGGGCCACATAGTAAACATTTCAGGCTTTGTGTGCTAAGAGGAAATTGAGGATTCATGTAGCTCCTCATATAACCATGTAAAATGTGACCATTTAAAAATATAAAAACAGGTGGTGGACTGGACTTGGCCCACTTTAGTTTGACCTTAGTCTGCCCTCTCCTGGTTTAGAAAGTTAGCCGTGTGGACTGGTGGGTGTGGCAGTAAAGAGAGAGAAACTGTCACATCCACGGAGGCAACGGGAAGGTCCGAAGGCTCATGCCCTCAGAGGGGCAGAGGTTGAGAAATCTGTCAGTGGAAGCAAGGACAAGACTGGCCAAGAGCCTGGACAGGAAGGTGGGTGGCAGAGCGGGGAGGTGACCAGACTGGCTTGAACACTTTCGTGGGTGGGGATGTCACTAGTTTACCACAGCAGCCTATGTAATGACACACACGTGACAATATAATATTAACACAAACGTAACATGGGCAGGTGCTGGCAGAGATCCCGTGGACTACGGACTAGAAGGAGGTCATTGTATTTGGCCATTTGAAGGTAATTAATGACCTTTGCGGGAGTAGTTTTTGGAAGGAACTGGGAGCTATATGTCAATGGGTCCGGGAGGAGTAGAGGAAGAAGAGAGGAAACAAAACAGGTCAACCCAAGAGCCCCCGAGGTTCTGGCGAGTCCGGCGAGTGCTCTTCTCAGGGGCAGAGCTCAGGAGACACATCAGCTCTTCCCGGCCCAGGGTCCAGCCCCGTGAGCCCCTGCCCAGTGCTGGCAACTCACCCAGGGGCTCCTCTTCTCGCCATGCAGGGGAGGGTGGGGGCTTACGCTTCTCACCACGTAGGTCCTTAGCACCTTTAAGATTCAGGGATTGTACACACGTCTGTGGAAAGGAGAGAGGGACTGTCCTTTCCCAGGAAGTGTGTCCTCCCAAAGGTCCTTGGAGACAAGAAAACGAATGCACCCCAGCTTGGAGGCAGGAGCCCTCAAAGACAGAGTGTGAGCAGCCTTTCCGTGTGGATTTCTGTCCTCCGGCAGGTGCCAGGGGTGTGGTGGCAAAGGTACTGGTTGGGAAGAAGGATACTAGAATTAGAATCCTGGTAGCCTTGTGATCCTGTCAAACGATTGAAGCTTAGACTGAAGCTTGTCTCGGCAAGGTGAGGGGCTGGACCTGATGATCTCACAGGTATGTTCTAGCTTTGAAATTCTGTTTCTCTAGGATGCATGGGCAGATGCCTTACGTGGATACAGGCATTTTACATCTTCAATGTCTTCTTCAGAGGCCTCCTCAGGTTCTGTCCTGAGCGCTGGCTCAGGTGTGTGCAGGTACCGCCCCACCTGGAGGCTTTGCTTAGCACTTGGAGTTCATCTTCTTGTAGCCCACCTCAGGAGCTCCCTAAACTCATCCTAGCCTATTTCCTGTCCACGTTTTCCTTGATTGCTGGGGAAATGAGAAAATTAAGGACAATACAATGGCATCTTTTAAAGTTAAGTTTGTTTTTTTTAATGGAAGGAATTGTTCTTTATTCAGAAGGTATTGCCTTCCCCCCTTTTTAAATTATTAAAATACGCTTTCCTTTATGAAATGATGGTGATGGTAGATGGTAGTGTTTTCTACTGATCTTACTCAGAAAAATGAATGTTGGTAACCTTAAATGAGTGCCCTCCCTGATTTTTTTGAAAATCTTATTGATCCATGAAATCCAAAAGTTTCTAAGCCTGAGTTTCATCACCAAATGGGGGTAATAACACCACTTCTACAGAGCTTTGTGTAGATTAATCGAGATACTGCAGGCAGGCACAACGTCTGGGATATACTAAGTACTCTCATTAGCCACACAGTTGGCTGACCCTCTTTTGAGAGTTCAGAGGAGGACAGGCATCTGAAAAATCACAAATAATCTCTCTCCAAGGGTGCAGTCTGCTGAGTCCCCCATTCTCTCTCCCACTCACTCTCTGGATCCCTCCCAGTTAGTTGTTAAAAGGAGTTAGGAGATAAACACTACTCTTCATGCATCCCTTCGTTCCTCTGTTCGATCAATTTCACAACTCTTTCTGTGTACCTAATGTGCTGGAGCTGAGTATGCAGAGATATTAGGGTACAGAGCTCCCATGTTGCTTGGCAGATAGACATGTGAGCTAACAGAAACCACTCCCTGCAGTTGGCACTTGTAATAAAGGCAGCTGCAAAGACGTCCAGTGAAATAAATTATTATGCAAACTCTGGATATTACTATAAAACCACACACCTTTAATCCTGAGCTTCCCAGCAGCCATGGGGTAAAGGAAAACATGTTGTTCCTAGTGTCCAATATGATATTTTCCAAACTTCTGTCATTCTTGAACAACTGTCACATTTTTGCCTTTCCTGTGGCTCTACCAAAATTATTACTTACTTGACAACTTTCTTAAATCAATACCATTATTTTATTTAATGAAATTAAAAAGATAACTTGATATTTTCATAAATGGAAAACCACCATCATTAACCACAAATAGCGGGTAATCACATCAGTAAGTACATAATCATTAAAATAAAGAATTCTTGTCTGTTAATATCACTAAAATAATCTAAAATTATTCTGTCTGCTGCTTATGATATGCCAACTACCCTGGGGTAATAAAGTGATGTATTTAAGGTCAACTGAAGCCCAACTTATTTCCTGGCATGAAATTCAAGAAAATATTAATATTTATTGCAAGACACAGAAATTCCATTCAAATGAAGTTTCTTATGAACCCCTGTAAAAGTTAAGGGCATAGCATTAAATCAGAATGCACTGAATGCTTTTTTGTGGGGAGCTGAGGGAACAGCAGACAAGACCGTTGTTTCTGATGATCTAACTCAGGAGTCTGCAAACTGTTTCTGTTAAAGGGCCAGATAATGAGTTTATCCTTCGCAGGCCACAGGGTCTTGGTGGCCACTCTCCATTCTGACTTTGTATCAGGAAAGCAGCCGCAGACAACATGTAAACAAATGGGTAGGGCTGTATTTCAAAACAACTTAACTTATGTTTGGACAATGAAATTTGAATTTCACGTAATTTTCATGTTATAAAATATTATTGTTATTATTATTTTCAACCATTTGAAAATGTAAAAACCATGTTTAGCTTCTGGGCTATGCAGAAACAAGTAGTGGCCTGGATTCAGGGCTCCTGATCTAATGGAACTCTCAGTCAGGGCCTTTGAGAACCTAATGGGATAGAGAACTGGTATGTTCTTACATTGTTTTCCCTCTCCACCCTTAGTGCTGGAGGATGTACACAGACCCGCAGCAGGGTCATGTGGGGATGGTGGCAGATTTTCTGGTTTTGAACTTTGTGCCCTTCCCCTTTCTAAATGCGGCCTCCCTGGTGGAGGAAGCGTCTACTGTGTGCCAGTCTATCCGAATGAAGTGGCCATGTCTTGTGCCTTGGGGCTGGGGTCAGCATCCAAGGTAAGGATGACGAGTATAGGGTGAACATAAGAGGGGCCTGTGATGTAGCCTGCATGTAGGAATGCTCCATGTGGGACTGTGACAAACTGACCCAGGTAGAATCTCTCTGGGGGAGTGGAGATGTGAGATGCAGACAGTAGTGGCTCAGGGAGCCATGGATCGCTACTTCCGAGAGGAAGCTAGACAGCCTGGCTCTTTGAGCTGTTCCATCCTGAACCTGCTGGGATTCCCATCCTTTTCTCCCCAAACCTGCTCTTTGCCCAGAGGCCCCTGGTAAAGCCACCACTTTTTCTAGTGTACAAGTCAGGGTCGTCTTGGACACTCCTACTTCTCCACTCCCATCACCTGTCAGTCCCCAAGTGCTATCTCTACAACCTCCTAACTTCCTCCCAGCCTGTCCTCTTCTCCGCCCGCCTGGTGACCACCTGGTCTGCCTGCTGTCCTCTTGCCCCTGAACCGTTTCAACAGCACCCACTGGTCTCTCAGCTTCCTGTCTAGCCACCCTCTAATGTTTACCACACGGCTCCCAGAGGATGTTTTTGAAATTAAACTTTTTGCTTTGAGATAATTGTAGATGCACATGCAGTTGTAAGAAGTGATGCAGAGAGCTCCCACGAAACCTTCACCCGGTTTTCCTCAATAGTAACATCTTGCAAAACTGTAGCACAATATCACTGCCAGGATAGCAACATTGATAGTCAAGACAGAACAGTTCCAGTGCCACATGGGTCCCTTTGTGTTGGTTTCCTAAGGCTTCTGTAACAAATGACCTTAAACTTGGTGGCTTAAAACAATAGAAATTTACTCTCACAGTTTTAGAGACCAGAAGCCTGAAATCAAAGCTGGCAGGGCGACCCTCTCTCTGAAGGCTCCTGGGGAGAATCTTTCCTTGCCTCTTCCAGCTTTGGGTGGCTCCTGGCATTCCTTGGCTTGCGGCAGCATAACGCCAATGTCTGCCTCCATCTGCACGTCACCTTTCCTCTGTGTCTCCCTTTGTGTCTTCTCCTCTTTTTATAAGAACATCAGTCATTGGATTTGGGACGCAGGTGAATCCAGGATGATTTCATCTTGAGATACTTACCTTAATGGCATCTGTAAGCACTCTACTTGCAAATAAGGTCATATTCTGAGGTCCTGGGTGGACATGAATTTTGGGGGTACACTATTCAACCTACTCCCCTTGTGTGTGAGCTGGCTCAGGCTGCCATAACAAAAGACCACATCTTCCTGTGTTCTCTAGCTTTGGAAACTCTGAGACTTGGAATAATGATGTGGCCACAGAGATGCCACCCAGGCTGCCCTCCAAGTCCTTTCAATAAACTCCCATCCCAAACAGCACTGAGTCCTAAATGCGACTGTGCATCCCAATCACTTAGGGAGCTTTAAAATACAGATTCCCAGGTCCTACTTCTGGCCTACTGAAAATCAGAATATCTGAGATCAGGGTGAGTCTGAAAATCTGGACTTTAAAAAATCACCAAGGCCATTGTGATGCAACCCAACCCCAGAGGACTCTGGAGAACTTCATGTTTACAGTAACCTGAGTGTCTATATTCCTGGTGAAGGAGTAGCCGTGCATGACCGGTGGAGTCCATATTAGGCAGTGCAGATTTCCAGACCTTCTTTCTCCTAGAGCTGCACTGTCCAATATAGTAGCCACATGCTACATGTGGCTACTTAAATTTAAATTAGTTAAGATTAAATAAAGTTAAAAATTTAGTTTTTCAGTCACCCTAGTCACATTTCAAGTGCCCAGTAGCCACATGTGGTTAGTGACTGCCATACCGGACAACCCAGATGTGAATATTTTCATCACTACAGAAAGTTCTATTGGACGGTGTTAATCCAGAGGGAATTACTCCTCTCCCATTCTCAGTCTGTATGCTTTGGTGCAACTGACTCTCCTGACAGATGCTCAGATGAACATGTGCCCTACAACTCTCCAATCTTGGTATTGCATGTGAATCAAGTCATAATCAGCACAATTGTTGAGACTTTGACTTACCTGACCACAAAAAGGCATTTTCTCTTCCACTGATATGAACTTGAGGGTGGGGGAATTTAGGCTGGAGCTGCTGGCAGCCATTGTGTTCTGATATAGAACCAGAGCATGAAGTCAACAGAAAGGAAAACAGAGCTGAGAAACTGGGTCTTGATGATACTTTTTGAATCTTTAGACTGAAATTGTGACTAAGGAGAGAGTTTTAGATTCAGTGAGCCCCCCACAAAAATTCCTTTTTTGTTTAAGCCTTTTTTTCCCTACTTGCAGTGAAAGAACGCTGACTAAATACACAGAATGACATTGCAAGTCACTTCCTCTCTTGCCCTCAGGTTCTCCATCTGTCCAATGAGGAGGTTGGAATAAGTAGCTCACTTTAGTTCTTCAAACATGTGTTGAGCATGCATTGCCAGGTGTTTGTGCTTAGCAAAGTGGTGACTTTGATCCAGTCCTTCCCCTAGAATTCGGGAGTGTAAACCTAACAGTAAAATGCTAGAAGTGCTTGTGATCGAAATGGACAAAATGCTCTGGGACCATGGAGGACATCTTTGATTCCACCTTGGACAAGACATCACTGAGGAGGTCTCATGGAACCTGGGTCTTGAAAATGAGTAGGGGTCTTCCTGACAGAAAAAGCAGGGGATGGCATTTTAGTTAAGAGAAGAGAAGACTATGAAAAAAGTTCCAAATCAAGAAAGCTCATGGTGTGCTTGGGAAATAGTTCGTTATGCTCACAGCTCACAGTATAGGAGGGGAAGGGATGGGCTACAGCCTAGGAGAGGCTAGCGGGGCCTGGTTGCCATGGCCATGCTTGAATGCCATGCTGGGGACTGTAGGCTTTCCTCTCTCCTGCAGGACAAATGCAAGCAGGGGAGAATGATGATCAGACTTGCATTGGGAAAGATTAAGGAAGACAGAGCGCTGAAAGAGAGACATGCAGGCAGAAGGGCCTGTTGGGAAGTCATTTCAGTTGTTGCAATAAATAATGACGAGACTAAACCATTGATTCTAGAGTAATTTGAAGAGTATTTTGTGCAGGGTATACTGAATTGCCACATGGCAGGTGCTTAAAACGTGTTTGTGGAGTTAACATTGATGAGTGATTGGGAGCATGTTGTGGGAGAGGATGGGTCACTCACCTGAAGGTAGGGGCAGGGTGATGGGTGGAAGAGGGTAAAGAAGGAAGTTGTTGGAGTGGTAAAACCCACAGAATCCAAATTAGGACACCAGTGATCTTTGCAAGTGCAGTTTTAGTAGAGAGGCAGGGTGGGAAGCCAAGCTGCAGGGCTCTGAGTAGGGAGACAGCCAGTGTGATGGCTTCTTAGAGCAGACTGGGGCTGAGGGAAGAAGAGCGGGCAGGAGGGGAGTAGAGAAATTTGAGATTAGCATTTGAATCAGTAGACTGAACAAAGAAAATCCACCTTCACCAATGTGGATGGTGCAACTTCTGGTTGTCTTCAAGCTCCTGTTCCCTTACTTCTTACTTCCTAACAGAACCCTAATTTTGTTAAGGTTTCTGCCCCACCCCAATGAAACCCTCTGGACTCAGAGTCACAGGGATGGGTGCTGTTTAATCTAAGCCAATCTGGGTAATCCCTTTCTTTTGGTTGATGGACTCCGGAACTCAAGTTTAAGTTCACCGGTGCAGAGCGCTCCCCAGGCTGCTGATTTATTGTCCAGGGATGCGCACTTGACTTTATAGTCCAATCAGACTGATTGAGGGAACGGTTTTTCTGAATAAGGAAATGTGTGGCCTTGGCTGCTGCTGGCGACTATGTAACCATCATGAGAGAAGCCAGTCCGAGGCAGAGAGCTGAACCCGGATCCTAACAGCCCCTGGAGATTGCCCCACATCTTGTCATCAATGTGAGATAATACAGTTGATGGCTGTTTAAACCATTTTGTTTTCTGTTACATGCAGCTGAAAGTATCATTGATGGATATCAGCGGCTTTTATTTTATTTTAGGGATAGAGGAAAATTCCTATGGAGGGTTAAGGGGAAAATATCAGAGAAGAGAAAGAGATTAAAGACACAATTCAGAGAAAGGGGAGAGTGGGTAGATCAAAGTCCCAGGAGAAGTGGGAATGATTGTACTCATAGACCATTGGCAGAGGAACTGGCTTGGAAAGAAATAAGGAAACTTCTTCCTCATGGGACAGAAGGGAAAGAGGTGTGAACATGAGTAAATCTGGAGGTGGAGGGGAGTTGGCAGAGTGATCGCTAAGGCCCCTAGAACTCTCCTGCCTGCAGCTGCTTCTCCTCTGGGCAAGGAGGTGAGTGGCTTCATTGACAGAGTCAAACACACCAGGTGGCAAGTGCAGAGAAGAGAAGGATCGTTCTCCCCGGGGTAAACAGAGGCATCTCCAAGGGAGAAGGGGAATCTGAGTCGGGCCTCAAGGGCATATGGAGTTGGGGTGAAACCTGGAGGGAGATAGTGTCAGGCACTGTATTTTCGTTATCTCACTGAAATGCCACGTCCTTGTGAAATGTGTTGGAGGGACAGGGAAGACCAGTTTGACTGTAGGAGGGAGTTTGAGATGTGGACAGGCGGGTTGGGATCAGGTCCCAGGGACCCCATGTGCTAGTCTAGGATTAGTAACTTTAATGGGCTTGGATCAGTGCTTCTCAAACTTGAGTAAAGTAAAAAAAAATTCTTACTAACACCAAATTTTGACTTAAAATCATTACTAATATAATAATAGCTAAATATGTGTAGGCATAAAACTAGGTGGAAACTCTGTGATGGTACTTTTTGTGTCAATTTGAGTAGACTAAGGGATGGCTAGATAGCTGATAAGACATTATTTCTAGGTGTGTCTGTGAGGATGTTTCCAGAAGAGATTAGCATTTGAATCAGTAGACTGAACAAAGAAAATCCACCTTCACCTATGTGGATGGGCACCATCAAATCTGCTAGGGCTGAGACAGAACGAAAAGGCAAAGGAAGAGTGAATTCTCTCCCTCTCCTTCAGCTGAGACATCCATACTCTCCTGACCTCAGACACCGGAGCTCCTGATTCTCGGGCCTTCAGGCTCTGGGACTTACCCTACCGCCCCATCTCCGGTTCTCAAGCTCTGTCTGGGACTGTCGCCACTGGCTCCCCCGTTGTCCAGCTTGCAGATGGCAGATTGTGGGACTTCTTGGCCTCCATAATCGTGTGAGCCAATTCTCATAATAAACCTCCTCTTAGATCTGTCTATATCCTGTGGCTCTGCTTCTCTGGACACCCGTGACTAGTACAAGCTCCTTATGCTATGTCTTTTATATGAATCATAAAATCAAGCTCAATTTACAAATTAAATACAAAAAGGCAGCAAACTAATAAGATTCAACATTAAGTTAATGGATTAGATGACGTTTTGCTGAAACCATGTTCCTACTCACAAGGCCAATCAAGCATTGACTGTTACTGAGAAAGGTGTGCTGGTAAGTGGCTCTCCAGAAGAAACAGCCCTGATTTGTAACATTTGCTGATTTCTGTGGTATACATACCCTCACCATGGATCCCACCCTAATTGCTGTATTTAACAACGGGCTCTCAAATACCTGAAAATTCAACAATCGGCTCTCGTAGGCCAGAGCAGGCTGACTCCAGCTCAGCATGGCTGCACAGCACAGGCTCGTCCGGACTCATCGTGCCTGTTTTACTGTGTGGAGTCGGATAACTCAGTTGTTCAGTTTCTTTCCTAGTCCAATTCCTATGAAATCTATGTATGGGACCCAGTGACATGACATAATTTGACCTCCACTTAGATGAGTGCGTCATTTACATATTAAATTAGTCACTATTGTTTTTTCATCAACCTAAGACAAAAGACAAGTATTCCTCACTACTCAAATATATTCAGTTCCAAAGTCCATAGAGTGAGATTTAATTTAATTCATTTTGTTTTTTAAAATTCTTATTTATTTATTTTTTAAGAGACAGGTCTCACTT
The DNA here is from genome assembly GCA_028533085.1 of Varecia variegata. NCBI lineage: Eukaryota > Metazoa > Chordata > Mammalia > Primates > Lemuridae > Varecia > Varecia variegata. The sequence continues at coordinate 20,277,619 of CM052442.1, forward strand.
TGTCTTCCAGGCTGGAGTGCAGGGGCCCGATCATAGCTCACTGCAGCCTTGAACTCCTGGGCTCAAGTGATCCTTCCACCTCAGCATCCTGAATAGCTGGAACTATAGGTGCCACTGCCTGGCTAATTTTTTAAGTTTTTTGTAAAGACAGGGTCTTGCTATGTTGCTACAGGCGTGCGCTACCACGCCCAGCTAATGTTTTCTATTTTTAATAGAGACAGGGTCTTGCTTTTGCTCAGGCTGGTCTCAAACTCATGACCTCCAGTGATCCTCCCACCTCGGCCTCCCAGAGTGCTAGGATTACAGGTGTGAGCCACTGCGATAGAGTGAGATTTTATATAGCAAGGGATGCTATATGATACAGAGCTATTTGGTTTCTGGTTTTTAGATAGCAAATACCAAGAGTACAGAAAGTAAGGGATATTAGCCACTGCTTAAAGAAAATTTGAATTTTATTCAACTCCTGAGTTAAAATAGGAAATATTCAGATAGCTGTAGTCCTACTTGGTGTCCCAAAAATTGTTAATTAAAGTGAACATGAGTTTTGAAATAGTATGCCGGTATTCAGTTATGTAAGGGGGTGTTCCAGACTATTCAGGATATGCTTATATTCATTTTTAGATAATCTTTTAAGTTAAAACTTAGGCATTTCTATCCACTACAAATGCTTTTGGCTGCAAGTAACAGAAAACCCAGGGAAGAGTGGAGTAAACTTGGGATATTTATTACTTACTTACTTAATAAGTAGATATTAATACTTAATAACTTACTTAATAAGTAATAAATATTTATATATAAATAATATATGTAAGTAATAAATACTTATTTATTACTTACTTACTTAGTAAGATGTCCTGATGCAGACAGACTTCAGATTGGTCTGTGCTATGCTTTGAATGTGTCTCCCAAAGTTCATGTGTTAGAAACATAATCCCCATTACGACAGTATTGAGATGTAGGACCTTTAAGAGGTGAATTGGTCATGAGGGCTCTGGCTTCATGAATAGATTTATGTCATTACCACAAGACTGGGCTTGTTAATGAGAGAGCGGGTTTGTTATAAAAGCAAGTTCGGCCCTTTCTTGCTCTCTCTCACCTATGTGATCCCTTCTGGCATGTTACGATGCAGCAAAAAGGCCCTCACCACATTCTGCTCCTTGATCTTAAACTTCCCAGCCTCCAGGACCATGAGCCAAATGAACTTCTATTGTTTAGAAAGGACCTAGTCTGTGGTTTTCTGTTATAGCAGCACAAAATGGACTAAGTCTGCTCTTTCAAAATGACATCAAGGATCCAGATTCTTCTGTCTTTATCATCCTAGAGTGTTGGTTTTTTAGTCTGATTTGTGTTGCCTCAAAGTCAAAAATGGCTGCTGTGGCTCCAGGTATTGTGTGGTTATTCATGTGAAAAATAAGCAGGCAGAGGCAACTCCAGACTTATCTGTCTCTTTAATTAAGAAAGTTTTTAAATAATCCCTGCAGCAGTTCACTCATCTCAATAACCAAAACTTAATCACATGGCCACCTCTAGCTACCAGAGAGATTGAGAAATAAAAGCTCTCCAGACTCTATACTGGAAGGCAGCAAGGGGACAACAGGGGAAGGATGGGAATGACTATCCCATTAGCCAGGGAAGACAATCTCAGTGAAATTTATAGGACCTCTGTGTGTATGTTTGTGGAATACTCAATGCCTGGGGACCCAAGCTTGACAATCTGGCCTAGGCAACGACTAACACTTCCAATCACTGGTGTTTTGGAAGCTTCTGCTGGGTGCTACGGGGGAAAGGAGTCCCAGGGAGGACACACGGGCATGTGCATGCACACACACACACAGCCCCTGTCTTTAAAAGACTTACCCTTCAATGTGTCTCTGCACCTAGCTATAAACAAGGACTCTAGAGGAGCTGCTAGGATGATGCCACCTTTTGAGATAATCACTTGCTGAGCTGAGGGGTTTACCAGTACAACATTGTGTGGGGCTGAGTTTCAGGGGTGTCTGGATTGTTAATGGAAAACTCCCGTCTTGTGCGTAGCTTCCTGTCTTTCAATCCTGAGGATTGATCTCATTTGCGAGGCAATGTCCAGCATCTTCACACAGTCAGCTAGTGTATGTCGAGCCCCTCCTCTGTGCCAGGTGTGGTGTTGGGCACTTGCGATGCAGGGTCGGCAGGAAGCCAACGCCCTCTGCTCAGTCCACTGGGGGAGACGGATGTTAATCACAATCATAAACTGAGTGTAAAGCATGAACTCTGATATCTGCTAAGGAGACAAAGTGAGTGGTGTTAGGAGACTGTGTAGCAGTGAGACCCCAACTCAGCCGGGCGAGGGAGAGGTTGGGGAGAGGGTTGAGGAAGGCTGGATCATGCATTTGAGTGCAGAAACTTGTCCACTGTCTCAAGATCGTCAAAATTGAGGCTGTCTACAGTCCCTGTACAAGATCATATTTTTGTTATTATGAATGATATTTTTGTTTTATATTATTATTGTCATTTTCTCCCACAGTGAAATGGGTATCATAAGACAGCAGGAGACAGAACCAGTTCCAGGCTCTCAGCCCCTCCCGTTTGTTCCCTGTGACGGGCAGTGCCAGCGGCTGTTGCTCAGACTGACCGGCGCTGTCTGCAGTCCTGTGTCTGAAGGCAGGTCATTCGGCTGTCTACACAGTCCTGGGCCCAGGGCCAGACTGGTGTATTCAGTGACAGGCAGAAAGGTTTTTCACACAGCCAGGCCCTTGGGGAACAATCGGGAGACCACACCATGTTGGCCAGGCAGGGTGGTGGGAGTGGTGGTTCTGTGTGTATCTGTGGGGGGTTTTTCAGGGCAGAGTTGGAGGCTTATGGTGATACCCAGTCACTGCTCTTACCTTGTTTGGGATGTGGAGGGGCATTTTTCTATCTGTTCTCTTACAGAAACATAAAAAGATGTAAATATGAATCCTAAAAAAGCAGGACTTTTAGCAGAGGATTTTCAGACGTATTTTCTCCTTTGTCGCAAGTATTCAGGCATCTCTGGGAAGGTACCCACAGATCTCGGTGAGACCCTTAAAGTCAATCTCCAGTGAAAAAAGAGAAAATCATTCCACGGGGGTGTCAGGGAGTCTCAGGCCCAAAACAGGCTTCTCCCCAGGGACTTGCATAAGAGCTTTGCTGTCTGAACAATGTGTCTGTAGAAATCTATGGCCGTGGGCCACCTCTGCTGCCTGGTGGCCACTTGAGGTAGCACAGAGAGGCTCCAAGGGCCCAGTTTTCCTGGAATAAGACATTCTAGTGATGAGCCTGGGTCGTCTGTGAGATGCTGTGTCAGGGAGACACTGTTCTCTTTTGAATGGACTTGCAGCTGAGCTGCTCTGGAGGCCACGGAGCCACAGGCATGTGGTGGAAGCTGCCACAGCTTAGGAGCTCCTGGCACTGTGGGAGCACCTGGTCACTTGGGGCTGGGGGCAATGGGAATCCCACTGGCCTAGGAGTTAGGAGATCTGGTTCCAGAAGTCTCGAATACGTCACTTCACCTCGTGGGATCTCAGTGACTTTGCACAGTGCTGACTCACAGTAGGTGCTTAGTAACGTTTGCAAAACCTCACTGATCTGTAAATGATGCCTGTCTGCTTATCTCCAAGAGTTTTGGTGTAATGATATATATGGAAATGTTTAGAATTTAAAAGCATCTCTCTGAATTCTTATAGCAGTCATGCAAGCTCAGGACTATTGTTCCCATTCCTATAGGAGGGTTCACTGGGCCTCAGAGAGGTGAAATGATTCTCTCCAAGTCTCCTACCCTGTGCAGGGCAGAGCTGGGATTTGAATCGTTCTGCTGTAGGAAAAGCAGCTATTTCCAAGAGCCTGGCTTCAGGAGAGGGGGCAGGGAATCAGGGAGAGAGACCACCCAGGCAGGGACACCAAGAATTCAGAAGCTGGGGGCAGCTGGGAAGGAGCATGGCAGGCCCCAGAAAAGTGTGGAGACCTGTTCTAACTAGCTGGGATGGGCACAAACACTGAGCACGTCCTCAAAGGCAATTCCTCCAACCCACTGTCCTCATCCTCCACATCCTACCCCCAGCCCAGGGCTGGACCAGGCTGGACCACTTGGCCCCCTGCCCCCCCTCACCTCTTGCTCTCACGGTCCTCACTCGGCCCTTCTGGTGGCAGCCTCCTGCCTTTACTGCTCCTGCTGAGTTCTGTCATTTGAGCCCCCTAATTTAATAGGTTTGTCTCATTATTTTGATTAATCATATTAACTCATGTTAATTAAGAGAGAGATTTAAGCAATGACAGAGGTTAATGAAATCAGCCCCTGTTTTTCTCTGGATTTTGTTGGGGGTGCTGGTGGGCATGGGGCAGGGGGGAAGAAGAGGGACAAATGGGAAACGGTGCCTCAGCAGGAAAAGCCCAGGAAGTCCAGGGAGCCTGCGGAGAAGGGGGGAGAAAGGTATCAGGGACACGATCAGTTACCAATCAGAGTTTCCTTCTAATTGAATGTCTGATTTTATTAATGATGGAATTTATAAAGGTCCTTAAGAAAAGAAAAGAATTTAGTCAGTTCAGCAGTTAACTGTAAAAATTAATGCAGAGGATATAAGTTAAAAGGGCCATTTTATTTGTCTTCCTTTTTTTTTTTTTTCCTGGTGGTGGAGGATGGAGTTGGGCCCATCACCTCTGAGGTCTTTTCCATTCCTGGGCTCTCTTTATTTGGTGCAGAAGAAACAGATAAATGGTTCCAGGGCCTCAACCTGACACTGTTAGGGACAAAATCCCACTGCTGTCACCTTGAGATCCCCTTTCCAGAGGAGGAAGCTGAAGCTCAGAGATGTTTGGTCACTTGTCCCAGGCATCACAGCTTGAGAGCCAAGGACCTGGGATTCTCACCAGGCCCTCAACTCCCATGCCAGAGAGGTTCCTAATGGCCATGAGCCGTGTTCCCCACAATTGACTTCCACAGCTGGGAGAAACCTCTGGGACCAGGGGACACCTCTCTGATCACAGTGACTTTGGTTGTGGGGAGGAGCTGGGACATCCTGGCACAGACCCCATTGGATGGGACCTTCATCTGGGGAAGAGGTTTGGAGGGAGCAGCAGACATGGGAGCACAGTTCTTGCCAGGTTGGGGTTTCCAAAGCTTTGCCCCAGCTGACAAGTGCTTCTATTCCATCTTCACAGTTGTCCTGGGGCCAGGGAGGCCTGGTGTTATGGGTTAAATTATGTCCCCCCAAAAGATATGTTGAAGTCCTATCCCCTGGTACTTGCAAGTGTGACCTTATTTGGAAACAAGGTCTTTGCAGGTGTAATCAAGTTGAAGTCATATTGAATTAGGGTGAGGCTAATTCAGTCCAATAGGACTGGTGTCCTTATAAGAGGAGGAGAAGAGACAGAGACGCAGACAGAGAGGGGAGATGGCCATGTGCAGAGGGAGGCAGAGATTGGGGTGATGCTGCGACGAGCCAAGGAATGCCTGGGGCTATGAGAAACTGGAAAAGACAAGGAAAGGATCCCCCACTGGAGCTTTCAGAGAGAGCACAGCCCTGCTGACAACTTGACTTTGGACTTCTAGCCTCTAAAACTGTGAGGGAATATGTAGCTGTTATTTTAAGCCAGCCAGTTTGTAGTACTTTGTTACAGCAGCGCTAGCAAACTCATACACCTGCAAAGGCTTGACTGGGTCTGAAACTCCTTCACTTGCTGACTGATGCTGCTTCAGCTTAGATTTTGATCTCTGTTAAAATGCAGAAAACGTTCTTTAGGATCTTGTCTGTCCTTTACAGATAGTAGGAAGGAGAGTGTGATGTGCTTGCACTTCTCAGGGGTCACCCAGGGAAAATGCAACCAATTCTACAAATGACAACCTGAATCCAAGCTTGCCCAGGGCAGCTCTCCCCACGATTGCCTGAACACCTGGATCTCAAACCTAGGCATCTTTTTCCTGGGCCAATAATCTCAGAGTGCCTGTCCTGTGTGCTTTTTTCTCAGACCCTTGGGATATGCATGAACTCTTCATGGCTTGTAAACTAATTTTTACTAGGGTCAGGGTCAATGGCTGCCTGGGTTTCCCATTATGTATGAGAAGCTACAGAGTCTGGTGTAGGGATTTCACTCCTTCCCCCTGGTACACTTGTGACAGACGTCACTAAGACATCTTACACACCTTCCTGCTAAGCCTGTGAGTAGTCTCAGAATTCAGCACTCCAATTGATCAGAGTTGGTACTTCAAGATTCATTTATTCATTCAGTAAATGTTTATGAAAGGCCTACCAGTCCCAGCCTTAGTGCCAGGCACCAGATGTACAGTGGTGAACAGCACAGATTGTCCTATCGTGTGAAATAAACTTTTGGGGCCATTCCTGGCTTAGTGCTAAGACCACTTATCTGGAATCAGAAACCCTTCCTACCACTTGGACAATGCACTTGTCTGGTGTCAGTTTCCACGCCTGTAAAATGAAGGTTGAGCTAGATTACTTCTGTGGTTCTTTCCATCTCTAAATTCCAAACTCTTCACCTGAAAAGCAGGTTGAAGACATAGTGTCTCAATGAACACCTAAATCTCTACTAATTAGAACTCCAGTATAGTGGTCATTTGGGTAGGGGAGCCATTTTGGAATGGCAGAGGCCTTTTGCAAAGACCTTTGGTTGCACCTAGACAAGACAGTGCCTTCCCCACCTGGGGGTGAGCCCCCTGAATCACCAGGCATCCCCCTCATCTGTGCCCAGAGGAAACAGTGTGTGTGTGGAGGGTGGGGACTCCAGGGAGAAAGGAAAGTGAGTAGAGGCTTAGCGATAAGAGTCTAGGAGGCACATCTGGTGAGCAGTAGGTAAGAAGACACACATTATTTGTGCAGGGTAGAGGCTGCACACAGGAGTGGGCAGGTATACTCCAGGTTATAACAGGCTTAGAATGCTAGGACAAGAACTGCAAACTTTACCACATATGTAATGGGAAGGTTGTAAACACTGAGCACTGCTTGGGGTTGGAGTGTCATGGTAAGGACCAGGCTTCAGGAAGATAATTTGCTGATCACATGTGTGGTGGCCAGGTAGAGACAAAGAAGAATACTACCTAGTAGGCTAAGGTGAGCAGGAATACGTGACAAGAATCAAAGGTATGGTGAAGTTATCTGTATTTTGAGATCTTTCCTCCTTTATTTT